>CM062807.1:609512316-610712316 GCA_031772625.1 Pinus tabuliformis
CTAGATTTGTATGATCCAATTGGTATTTCAATTGGAAAGGCAAATTTCAAGAGAATGAGATTTTAATTAACTTGCTAACAATAACTGTAAATTCTATTTACAAATTTATCTTCCTTAGTTAGTTAAATTTGTATTTTTATTACTAACATTTGAATTGTACATACATGCAAGAATTAAAATTAGAAAGTGGTTAGATTGGAAATAACTATACTTAGTCATTTTCATGTATATGGTTAAAATAGGAGTAGAATTAATTTAGTTTGTTTGTTTTATGTAGTTAATTTGTTTTTAACAGTTGTGCAGATTAAAAAAATAAAACAAAGCAATCAACCCTTCTCATACATGTTCAGTGAAACATTTTCTTCCTATCAGAAAGTTTTAATTCTTGTTTTCCTTTTTAAATTTTCTTGCAGCAATACCTCTACCCATGAATACATCTCTGCCTATTTCGAATAATGTATTGACAGAAATTAATTGAGTATGCACTTGGCACACATTTAAATCTGTGTTGATATTCTTCCACAATTAGTGGCTTTATCCCATTCGGATCTTTAGTTTATTATCTGATGCTGTAATACGCATCATATTCATTTACTAAAGGCATTATTGAACAGTCACTATAACAATACAGATTCTTCTCAAGTTATTCGGAATAAGAAGAGGTAATAAATTGTTGTTTCAATTCAAAATGGAAGACTATTTCATATTTATTTCTGGTAAATTTTATATTTCCTGAACATGAATAAGCATATTTTTTTAGGCTCATTGCACACTCCGATTTAAAATAACTAATGAGATGATTTTGAACGAAGTTAGAATTTTGGTAAATCGAAGAAAGAATTGGGAAGATTCATGAGGTAAAAGCTACAAAGAATTTCCTTCCAAGTATGCATTTACAAGTTCATTTTCATCTATTATTAGTTTCTTTTTTCCTTAGTTTATTTTTATTCTTGTTCTATTTTATTTGCGGTTTTTTCATTTGTTTTCAAAATTTGAAGTAAGCAACAAAACCAGTTCAAATTTGCAACATGTTCCACGAAATTTTATTTGTGATTCATTAGAATTTGAGCATTCTTTAACTTTGCTTTTATTCATTTAGAAAACCCAATTGAAATTGAAAACAGTATCATAAGATTTTATCGGAAGTAGCTCCTATCATTTTGATAACAAATTGTTCATAAAAGATCTCTGATGTATTACCTCACTCATATGCCATATCGCATTTTGCATATCAGAGGTTTGCAGTTGAAGTATACTTCCATTATCGTGAATCGCCGATCTCCAATAATCGACTTTACCAATATTGCGACGACCACATAATTCCGAACCTGATATGAAATTCAAATCAAATTCATAAAAAATATCGCGTCCGCTCAATTGCAATAATGGTAGGAGCATAACTTTAAAAGGGTCGATGTCTCGGATCCGATATGTTATTAAATTTTCATCATAAAGTTATCGGGTCCACTCTTCATCGCATATGGGCATCGCAAGAGTCATATTGTGTTACATCGAGTACCTAAAGTTTGCCGATTGCTAATTAGCTACCTCATTCATCGCATATCGACATCGAAAGAATTGTTACCTCATGTGCTTAAGATCGTTGATCACCGATTATCCACGTCATCCATCGCATTGCCAATATCGCAATTGCTTCATCGCATTTTTATTTATGCTTACATCACAATTCCGAATCTGCGATGTGCCTTGTGCGATGTGGGAAGCACAATGTAAATATTCCCGATCCCTGATATAATATTTCTTCAATGATGCGATCGCTCCATCTCATCGCACATCTTCTCATCACATGCTTTCATATCGGCAATTTGCCATTGCAAGCTCTGATTCGATAGCTTCCAATGTATGTCTTTAAGCCATTAATATTTAACCGATATATGGCATAGTAACAAAGGTGAAGTCTTGTAGATTAACACTGAAGCATGGTGAAGAAACATGTGATGTGAATCATCCTATATGGCGATTTGTTATTTTTAAAGCGAGCTTGGGTAACCACTATGGTAAGAAAGCAGTTAATGACCAATTTGCAGCATATTTAAATCATTTCAATTACTCATATATTTCAGTTTTAAATATATAATTCCATAATTAAAAATGGAATTCAAGACCTCTCTATATTCATATTAAATTTTATTATCTTGGATTTGGTTTTGATTCTGGAAAATTTATAAAAAATTATGGAGTTTATATGGAATTTATAATATTTTGAGAACATTCATTACTGCAAATTCTCTTTCTCATTTCTGATACATTTGTTTTAATTCCCTTGAACGCAAAGCATTCCATTTTTACATTTTACTACTTACTCTAATTTAAATAAAATAAATAATGATTTTAGGTTATAGGATTTTGGATAGTTTTCTCTCTTCGTGTTTTAATGTTAACTAAAAGAAGAAGTCAGTTAGTATTGGAGAAACTAATACCTTTCAGGTAAGATCAAATGCAATTATCCAATGGTAAGATCCATGTACCCACTTTCATTAATTTCTATTTCATTACTTTAGTTTTGTTTTTAAAGTATGCTGATATAAAAAATCTGTTTTGCAGTTCTCCATCTGAAGCTTTCAATCCTTCGCCAGATCATATTTTCGAAGTCGTATACTCTTGTCCTGGTTTTATTTCAGGAAGCAGCAATAATCTTCGTTGAAACAGCTACACTATGAAGTTTCTGAACCTTTAATCTATTTCTGTAAGCATTCCTTTTATTATAAAAAGATTAAGATAATGTTTTGAAACAACAAGATTGACATGAGACAGAAATATTTCATTGTGGCTGAATTTTATCATCACTACTATCTAAAGCCTAAAACACTTACAACCTTGCAAGGTAAAATTTATCTAAATCTCGACATAAGAAGGAATGATTGCATGATTATTTTCTTTTACTTCATGTTGTTGAGACATTGGTATAACCATTCTTGTTAGTGTTTGTATTTCAAAACTTGGATTTTTTTTTTTTTCACTTTTCAAATTTCTTCATTTTTATTTTTGTTTGCTTATTTCTTTTCTCACTGTGGCTTAAGAATTCATTTCCTTTAGTTTTCAGTTTTGATTTTGGTGACTTTGCCATGATTTATATGGAAGACCTTCTTGTTACCTAACAATGGTCGGCATGCATAGGGAAAAAATTGTTAATAGTCACCTATTAGTTTTTTCTTAAATCTATTAACAAAATTTGTTTATCTTATTATAAAGGTAGACATACTTAAGGAAGAGATTATAGAACAAGAGAAGTCAACAAACTATCATAAAATATGAGAAATTTATTTTTCATCAAAATTGTAATCATTTTGAGATTTCAATATTTTATTAAGATATTTCAAAGTTCTATTATCAGTCAAGAAAAATTATTTTTAACCAAGTAAAGACACTTTACAACAAAGCACCTTTAACTCTGAAATTGTCATTCTTAACTCTTAAGAAGTCAATGATTCTCCCCATCCCAAAGAGTCTTATTTTTCTATAGTATAATCCAGAAATATATTTAAACATAAAAGATAAGAGGTCTCATCATGAGCTTGCTTACCATGTTTATAGGGAAAAATAGGCTGACATTACCAACACTGCTAAACAAACCAGGTTAATGGCTTATGATTGCAAACAATTATAAGACAAGGGGTCTCATCACTAGCCAGCTTGTTCAGTTCAATTTTAACCAGTGAATGGCATTGTCAACTATTTGACTACCAAATCAGGATAATGGATTTTAAGAACTAAAAAAAAAATTACAAAGAAAAGAAACATATGTAAATAGATTTATCTTTGGGTCAATAATTCTTAAAGAGATGGGATTCTGAATCATTGATGATTAGAAAGATAACCCAGCCGAGACTATAGATGTTTGCTGGCAACAGTGGCTCTATTTATGACAAATGAGCATATTTTAGAAGCTAAGCTGTAAATTGACCCCTGCTTTATCTCTACAACTAATTAAGGACTGATATAGAGTATTGAAATATTTTAATTTATGAGGAATTTTAAGAAAAATTATAGTTAGATGATTCTTGCTTTTATTCAGACTAATGAACGTAGTCAAGCATTTCAAGCATAATTCTCTCTTCCTTAATTATTTTTTACTTGGATTTTGGGACAATCTCATTCATATTAAATAGAGATAATTGGTTCTTCTCCCATGTGTCACAATTGTTGTGGTAAAAGACAACCCCTCCATTTTTGATTTGTTCACTTCATATAATGGGGACCCTTTCTATAAAATTTTTGGCTAAACACCTTTTAGGATTTTTATTTAGTTGATTATCCTACGCAATTGTTAATTTTTCATTTTCTTTGGATTCTTGTTTTGATTTCTTTTTTAAAATCGATTTTTCATAAGCTTCCAATTGATACTTGTTTCACCTCATTTGGACAACTAGTTTGTAAATGACACTCCTTTGAAGTCTAATAATTTATGTCGCCAGGGTTAAAAAATACATAAAATGTAAATATTCCATTTTTGTAAATAAATTAGTTCAATAATGCATTTATTTCAAATATTAACCCCTAGTTAGTTATTCTAACATTTTTCATTCTTTTACTTATACAGCCAAATCATAAAGCATTGAGATTTCAGCATTTTACTTTACTCCAATTTTAGAATAAATCACTAATCTCGAAAACCCAAATATCAATGGCTGTAGTTTATATTTTTTTTTTTTTATCAAAGTGGTTGTAGTTTAAATAAGATAAATACATTGTAGATAATTTCATAATTTAGTTAAACATAAAAAATAAAACCAAAACAAAAAACTGATATTTAACATTAAATTTTAAAATTAATTAAATTAATCAATATATAAAATATAATTAATTTTAATTAAATTAAAATTTAATATTAAAAATATATATATATATAAACACCACAATATCGGATCCATTGCAATTTTCATAACACGAACATCTTAAAAACACCGATCCAAAATTCTTGCGATATGTGATGGCTAAAAGCGAAGGGCTTAAGGCATCAACCAAGTCTATTTATAAGCCTTTATCTTTGTTTTGAATTTCAACTATCACTCATACGTATGAGTGAAGTGAAGGTAGTTTAGGTTAGTTTTTTATTATTAGTTTAGAATATTTAATATTTAAATGCTAAATACTAAATTAATTAATTTAATTAATATACAAAAGTTAATTAATTTAATTAAAATAAAATTTAAATATTATTTAGATTAATATTAATGAGTTATAAGTAGTTAATTATGTTAATTAGTTAGATTAACATTAATTAATAATAGTTTATTAAATAATTAGTTTAATTTATGATTAACAATTAAATTAGAATTAATTATTAGTTAATTAGAATTCTAATTTAGGATTAAATTTTAATAAAAAATATGATTTTTAGCCTAGCAACAGAAATTCCAAAATTATGCCACATTTGACTCATCAACTTTGGCAGCTCATAAATTGAGTTATACTTGACTAAATGAGGCCCAGAATGACTCGTTATAAAGATAAAATCAAGGAGAACATTTCTGAGGAGGTTTCACTAATAGATTTGGTCATTTATTGGGTCAAAAATTAGGCAGAAGATCAATCTCTGAATTTCTAAAACAAAATCAATTTTCTGAGTTTTATTTTTTGCGTTTTCAATTGTCGAAGCCTTTCTAAAAGCAGATCCATTCATCAATGATATCTTCGGCCAATTAAACCATCCCAAGCATCAATAGAGAACTTATGTTTTATTTTCAATTACTTATTTAAATAGAATTTGATTGGATTTATTTTAATACCAGAAATGATATTTTGATTTTATGTTGCATCTTAATTAATTTTGATTTCTTTTTTCAGGATAACGGTAGAAGAGATATGGAGAAAAAGATCTCAATCAATGAGAATTCTCCAGCAATTAAAGATGGGAATTTTGAGAAAAATAAAATTGATTAAACAGATTTTTCTTCAACAAACTTTCCTCTCAAGAATTCCTTTGAAAATATTATAAATAGCAGATTGTAGAATGTAATACCGACTGCTCTCCTCTACAATTTTGGAATTCTAAAATCACTTATGTAATAGGGATTTAGAGTTGTAGGTGGGAGGAGTGGAAATCTCAAATTTGAGGATTATTAAGGTTTTTCTTTAATATTCTGAGTTATGTATAATGAACAAAGTTTGCAATATTGTAGCTCTACTTTTGAAAGCAGAAGCTCAGAAATTGTAAAGGACTATTAGAAACTGAAGCTGGAGAAATGGATTCAATAAATTGGTATTTCGAATACTATTATTTTAAATGCTAGTTTCATTTTATGATGACAAGAATGTGTCAATTTACTTACATATTTGTGCACTTTTGTCGGTATGGGTAATTTGTCTCTATTTTATGTTATTATTTATCTCTACTCTTATGGGCTGAATTATGATTTTCGAGTAACTATTTACTCATAAATCTGTCTTTTAAAGCTGATTTGTTAAATAGTGATATGTTGAGAACTTCTTCCGCATATTATTGTTTAATAATTCAAGTTACTGATTAAATGATAAAAATCATTCTGATAACTTCTTCCTAAGTGTTGTTGATTGATTATTTCATTAAGAGGTCTCAATAGGATGTGTGCGGTATTCATAATGTCAGTTAATTGAACTACTTGATTAGCTTGATATTCATTATAAGCCAAACATATTGAAATCCCAATATTTTAAATATCTTGCTCTTGGTTGGGTTAGATCTATATCTACCTAATTGAGATAGGATTAAGATAGTTTCTTTTTCTTGCATCTTAGAATAAGTTTGCATTTAGATTAATTTCCGTATTATTTTAAGTCCTCTTCCCAAAGAGGAAAACTTTAGTAGTGGATTGGCTGAGCCCTAAATCAGCTTAAGGATCATTTTCTTACCTGATCAGGAAGAAGATTGATCTGATGTCTCTTTTCCACTGGTGAATGAAAGTTATATTTTAAAGCCATTAGAGATTGAGAGAAGGTAGCTGGACCTAGTTGAACCAGTCGGAACCACCATTCCAAACGGAAAAGGAGCTGCTTTAAGGTCCAGATCGGGTGGTCATCCCCGATGTTGTTGCAGCAATTTTTGAGGCTTCAATGGATGGGTTAACAGTTGTGGATGAATTCCTAAACAAATATGAAAGAGAGGTGCTAGAACAGCAGTGCTTTGATGCTCTGAAATGGGCACTGCGCACTATGCCCGCAAGATGGCAGGGTACGCATCAGAGGAGATTTGAGAACTAGCTCGAATGCAGAAAAATGATGCTTATACAGTTTAGAAAGCCTTAACTATGGATGAAAGTCATATATGTTGGATGAAAAAACCTGCGTGCCCACCTCTCCAGATGGGTACAGGCATATGGTACGCATCTTACACAAACGCACACCATCCTCACGATAGAAAACAAGAACAACAAGCAGGAGTAGGCACAACGAAGGTGCAAATGACAAAGTATGATACAACCAAGCGCGTTGAAGATTATACGCAAGGAAGCCTTTGATAAGTTGTGCTTAGTGCTAAACACAGTCCACCATGTGAGATGCACTGACTAGGATCTGCGTGTACCAATGGTTCTATGGGCTTATAGGACCATGTGCAAAACCCTAACTGTGCAAGAACTTTTGAAGCTGAAGTATGAAGCAGGGGTTGTGATCCCTATAGAGCAAGCGAAGCTTAGTCCGTGCATAGTAGCACCTATAGATATGAAGGTCCACAATGAAGGAATCACACATCCACGAGAAAAAGAACACATAAGACTCGAAGAAGAAGTCCGACGGGGAAACCTTAGACTTCGCAAACTTGAAAAAGACTGGGTACGGCTAAGGGAGAAAAGTGCTTTTATGGATGCGAAGGTCAAGAAGCTGTAAGACGAAATAAAGGAAGAATTTTTCATCGAAAAATTGAGGATGGTAAGGCAAGGTGCATACAATCATACTAACAAGTTGGAAGACTATCATTATGAAATGGTTAGTCTGTTGCCTTGGCTTGGACCACATATCACTAAACGTAGTGACCAGGGTAGTACATTGTAAGTAGTAAAGTGCATGATGTTGATCACAAAAATGAAAGGCGACGATTCTCCACGAACCATGTTGGAGGACGGGATGGAGCCTTGTACGGGTGGTGCGACCACCTAACTAGCTGTAGGAATAATCAAAATATACCGCCCAGAAAGCATTAATGTCCCGAAATTTGGGGAACAATCAAATTAGAATTCAAAAGGTGCTATAAAACACAAAGGGCTGGCTAGAGAACAACACTTAGTCATGTGAGAGTTGATCGTTGGAGCAGAGCACTAAGCATTAAGAGTCGAGCAGTAAATGAGCCCCTAAGTTTGCGAGTGACATAATATAGCCTAGATACAATGACGACCACTAAAGATAGTTTTGGAATTGAAGAGGTAATCGCCGGCGAGGCTGCACAAACCCCAGTGGTGGAGAATGTCCTAGAAGGTGACGGGGTTGTGCCAAAAATCCCCAAATCACCACGAATGCTGACGTCCAAGAAAGATAAACAAGCAATTTCCCTCGTACACGTGTCCCCGAAGAACCCACTACAGAGTAAGCTATCAATGGCATAAAAGGGGAAAGCTGTCATGATTGACACAGATGAGGAGGAAGAATATTTGCAGGCCCTTATCATTGCAACTGAAGAAGAAGAAGACATTGAGAAAGAAATTCAACCTATACACTTTGCAACAAAATTACCCGCATGTCCCTCTGTGGAAAGGGAAAGCCAAAGTGCCGAAGGACTTGGACGAAACCAATAGTTCACTCTAGACCCTGCTCCTCCCAGATGGCATAATGTTTGACGGCCCGCACCTGGGCCGCGTGCCGACCATGAAATTCAAATATTGGGACCCCGTTGATTGCGAGAAATTCCCTCACCTAGAGACCAAGAATCTCATGAAGCAGAACAGAACGGGGGTGGTGAAAATGTTAGAGCCATGTAAGTGGCTACGCGGAGTGGAAAATGTCAGGCTGCTGAACTTATTATGGGTGACGCATTTCCATCGTGTGCCCATAACCATTTTTGTCATAAGGCAACTAACTTTCCTGGTGCATAATGGGTATCTATGGCTGGAGGAGTGTATCCCTATTATGGTAGACCTAATTCACTGCATTTCTCGGCTCCCCTACAAAACAAAGGACCCCATGACCATATCAGAAGGGAAAGGTAGTGATTTGGCCCTCGCGAAGGCCATGAAGACAAAATACAATCTGGAGAAGAAGAAGAGGGGCTATTCTATCTTGAATATCAAGGACAAAGCAGTATGCGTAGCTACCCAAATCCTGGTTGGCAAAGTCATGTGAAAGTGCCGAGCTGAGAAATGTGTGGAAGGATTCTAGTTTAACTGGGCTAAATTCCTTTGTATGAAATGCTTGGAGAACTGTCATGAAGCCCAGGAGCAGGGTAAAACCTCCTACTATGTGTTGTTGTTGTTATGTATCGTGCTCATAGTAGGGGAACTACCAGAAGACAATCCATTCCCCAACATTGATAGAGACTTACCAGAGGCCACGAAGTACGCTTCGCTCTGGGCCACAAAGGACATGAAATGGATACGCTACACCAAAATCTTCTAGGTGCTCATGGAGATGAGCATCCAAATGTGGATCAATCAGAGGCCGTGCATGTCACCTATGGTGTACAATAGTCTGCAGAGTTTTGCAGATTTTAAAGCCGACATGCATAATTTCTACATCATGGCATGCAAGGGCACAATGAAGTAGTGGACGAAGCTCTCGTTTATAGCCACCGACGACCGCATATTCACTGTCTTAGAGACATGGCCTCTAAAATGGCATGCGAAGTGTGTCTTTGGGTCGTAGAGTAGGAGAAGGTTCTGTAGCTGAGTGCATAGAGGCCTAGTAGAGTCCGCAACTGAGCGCGAACCCCTACAACTAAGTGTGCAGGGTGGAGTCGAGTTTTTAATCAGAGAAGAGATTAATAAAGAAAGGTTTTGTTACCAATTCTGTGTATCTGTTCTAAGTTATTATATGTTTGATATCATTTGGGAATATATTGTTTCTTTACTACGCGCACTTGTATGAATTGTGAATATTGTTAAGCATAAATGAAAGCATACAAATAAGCTAAGTTAATCAACTAATATTGGATTACTAGTATGGAGTTGGGTAATATCACTGTTCGGCCCTCGAGTAGGGCTGCACGAAGGCAGCATCTCAGGCTGCGAGGAACGGGTAAGTGCACGTAGCAGCATCTGCGCAGGGTCGAATTGCAGACCACTTGAAACCATCAAACATCTCCAAGGGGTGGAAACCTAGTTCTAGCACCCTCCCATACTACTTTGGGTGAGACTTCAGTCCATGCTGCGTGGACTATTGCCAAAAGGGCCAGTTGTACCAGGGTTTGTTTGGCTAAATCACCTCTCAACCTGGGTCAGGCCCCAACAAGCCAACAGTTGTCATCTTACAAATTCTATTTTATAAGTTTATATGTGAGGATATGACATATTATTATGTATTCACACTGAATTATATATTATGTGTACTCTTCTATGATTTCTTTTTGGGTATGGACATCTTGGAGATAGCAGATGACTTGGACCCTACAGGAACATCTACAAACGTAGGGCACCTAGGTATGTCTCCAAAGCCAAATTTGATAATTCATATTTTTGGCATCCTTGTTTGTGTGATCTTTGTTGATTATCTTACCGTACTCTATTGACGCTTTCAACCCTTTCCTTAGGGAAATTTTCCTGCCAACATAATTTGCGACTCTGCCAGGGAATACCATCAAGTATTTCCTAGAAGAGCTGTTTTTCTTTGATGTAGGTTTAGTTTGCTATTTATTGGTTTTTTCTAGCCTTCTTGAGTTTTAAGTATTTTGGTCATTCAACCTGATCTTTTAGATCAGGCATTTATTTTTATTTTTCCTTAATTTTCCACTTATAGACATTTTTTCTTATAAGCAGTCGCATATATATGTAGTTTCTTCCAAAGAAACATGCGTATACGTGTGTTTCCTCAGAAACAATTGTGTATACACATAGGAATATATTTACACAGTCATGTACAGATATGAAAAGAATATTTTCTTTCATATTGGTTTTTGCTGAGGTATTGACCAAGTCTCTTTATGATTTCTTAATTTTTATGAAGCCTAGAATCACCTTGATGTCTTTTATTGTTGGTGTCTTCCATATTTTTTGAGAAATTCCTATGTCAACCTAGGGTTTGTGGTATTTGAGGATTTTTGTGTTTAAATTTTGGTTCAATGTCTTCTTTGTGAAGTGTTTAGATTTTATGTGCTTCTAAAACAGGTCTTGTTTCTTGTTAATAGCCCAATATTTGATTTCCTTCTTTTGCAACCTAGAAGTTGGCTTCTTTTTTCTTTCCAGCCGTTTTTTTTGAAAAGGGATTGTGATTCTTGTATGAATGGGAGATTTCAGTTCTCTACAATATTTCTAATTTTGAGAGTCTTTTATATCCTTCTTGCTAAATAATTTGAAGTGATTAAGTCTCTTACTTTGCTCTAGTATTTTATCTTTGTGATCATTGATGACTAGTGGGATTTGAGTCTTTTTCATATTCTTGGCCTTGAAATTGTTTCTTGTTTTCGCTCTCTAAACATTTTGGTTCTTTAAATATTTAAAAGAGAAGGAAAAACATTTGCTTTGTGTTTATTTTGTTTTGATTTTTGGCCTTGTAGTCTTTCAAGTTTTTGACAAATGTGTGAATTCTTGTTTTAAAGGTTAAGAGTCTTTTTGTTTTGAGGAGTGCTTTTTCTATTGGGATCTACTTCTCCTTGTTTGTTGAGTTGACCTTTGATTTTTTGATCACATTTTTTCATCTTTGAGCCTTTCCTTGAATATTGAATTTACACTCTATTGTTCATTACGATAGATGCATTTTAGACATCATTTAGTATTTTTTTGGTAGGTTTTGAATGTGTGAGTGCTTAAAATAGAAAGAAAAAGAGTTTTTTCTTTCTTAGGTTTCTCGTAGAACCCTTGTCGAAATTTATTTCATTCAAGAAAAATAAGTGTTTCATTCTCATGTAGCTAGGTTTTCTATTGATTTGCTTCTGTCAAAACATCATTAGTTGCACTTTTTCTTCTCCTGTCTTAAACAAAAACAAACTAAAATGAGCACCTAAAATTAAAACGAAATAGACTTTTTCTCTTTGTCATACTAACATCAACTAGTCTAGGGAATTTAGGACCTTGGTATAAGTGTGTGGAGAATAAACTCTCCAAGGCCACTTAAAATAAAATTATAGAATTTTATTAATGAGTGGAAATATATTGTCATTAAGTTTTCCAAGAAATCTCCTCTAACATGGTAGTCAAGCATGAAGATGTGTGAAGATAAGGAAAGAGAGATACCCCCTCTCCTACTTGTTGGATCACGCACCCATGACTACTCCACCCAGGTTCTGATCATGAGTTGTTGACCTTAGTCACCTTTCCTATGGACCACACAAGTGACTGTGGGGGCGAATGCTCCTGGTACCTAAGGCAGCAATTGCATAACTTTCATAGTACTTGTTGGATTAGTGCATCCTGACCCAGGTTCAGAGTTAAGTTTTCCAATCAAATCCCTACTCTACTGGCCCTTTCGGCATCAATCCATTGAGCACGAATTGAAGTCTCACCTGAAGCAGTATGGTGGGATGTTGGAACCAATTTTCCACACCTAAATATGGTCGTGATGTCATTGTATGCCCTAAAACGGCCTTTGTGCAAATCGATAAGCCCTTAAGGCTTATGATATAACTCCCTCTTACCAATTCCTAGAACTTTGTGAAGGTCTACTACTATCTTTCACAGACCTTAGACAGGTGAATCGACCACTTACGCGCCTCTATAATTACCCTGAGTTTTGTATTTACCCAGATTGACCTAATTATCTAATATCTTCAACATTCATTAACATATTCTTCACGTAAACAGATATTAGTACTTGCATTCGTATAAGAATGTAAACCATGTAGAATCGCGCATCAGTATAATGTTAAATCATAAACCCATCATTCATCATAACATAAAATCATTCATTCATAATAGAAGTAAATGAACAAAACACAAATATTTCCAGAATAATCTCTTTATTGATACTTCAAATTTTCTTACAGACTCAAGGCTACCCTGCGTACTCAGCTGCAGGCGTCCGTGCACTCAGCTGTAGACTCTACTCTAGGCCTCTACACACACATCTGCAAAGCCTCTCTTCTACTCTAAGACTCTTCGCTCTTTACTTCTTAATGACCCATTACATTCATTCTACGCTCCTCTGAACTATGAACTACCTTAGACTCTGGAAGACTCTCCTTTTTATACAATCCCATTGTCCACGAACCATGGGTATGTCTATACAAGACAACACAAATTACATAAAAGAATGGAAAAATCCCTTTACAAAACTTACTATTTACACATTCCGCAACCACAACTTGCAGATAGTTTACAATTTACATAATAGAAACTTCAGATTTCTTCCCCAAAACATGGGGTTTTGCCCCAAACTTGACCTTAGGGTACCCTATCCTAATAGGCCCCCAGCACAAATATCGTGACTCTATTAGGGTCCCACCATAACCCCCCCTATTTATGTAATAGGATCGAGTCATAGTTATAGTTAAGTAAAGAGTCAATAAAGCCCATATTAATAATTGTAAGCGGTTAACCCACATTTAATGAAGGGATCACAGTTAGTTGCAAATGGGCCATGGTATTAGATAGATGGTATTAGTAAGAACCATGGTATTTCCCGATGCTATTGCATGTATGAATCCTATATAAAGGATAGAGACTCCCCTTGAGGAGCATCGTGTCTTATTTTGTAATTAATCTCAGCTCTATTGGAGGTTGTCCCCTCGAAGAGGCAAGTGAACATTGCTTTCCGAATAATAAAAAACTTGTTGTTATTTCTCATTGTTCTATGTTCTAGGTATATTTCTTCACCTATTTGGTATTCTAGTATTGTCTTGCAGGTTAAGAGCCTAACAAGTGGTATCAGAGCGCTTTCCAGGGCGGTGGGATCTCCAACTTTTAGAAAAAAAAATGGCTAGAGACGTGTTCCGGCGTCTTCAAACCACGAGATCTGTCGTTGAGTGCATAAACCTGTGGATTTGGGGAGGCATGCATGCAATAAATACAAGAGGTTTTCACGCTTGTTAGACTCCCTTGTAACCCCTATGGGTACCCCTTCGAGTAGTAGTGCATTAGACAGAACTACGCACGGACTATCTTCCAAGTAACCTCTAGGTATATCAAAAGCCCCATTGCTCCCTTGAAACCTCGACATAGATAAATCGTAGGCCATCTTACTGCTATATCACACCAAGAAAAACAATCAAAGAGATTATTCACACATATGATAGGGTAGTCGGGTTGTACGGCTAAGGGTACGGTTGATCCTCCTCGATTAGTGCCCTAAAAAATTGGGTCGAGTACTACTGTCAGACCCTTATGTATATTGCGATCTATAGCACCTGACACTCCTGGATACCATAGTTCACTTCTCTATCTTGGGATCATGCATAATCTTTGCCAGATCAGATCTCGCAAGCGGGGTTTTGTCGCAGCAGCAGCAATCAGTTCTATCGTTCAGATCTGTCAGATCAGCCATTCAGATCTATCAGATCCATCAAATCCACAACAACAATTAGTTCCGCCATTCAGATCTATCATATTATCCATTCAGATCTCTCAGACCATCAAATCCACCATCCAGATCTGAGTAGTTATGTGGGTTCCTATACCTGGGCATGATTTTCGTAGGAATTTTGGCAGCATTGACATTTATAGGATTCGGCTACTGTAGTATTCCTAAGCAAGAAGTAAAACTCCATTCAGAGTTTAAAAAAAAAGTATTAGAAACCCCTCGGGGTGCTTATTTTTGACTTAGCCTATAAGAATCGGGAGGATGAGCTGAGCAAGGTGGTACCATTCAATTGTTAGTGCCAAAAAAAATTCAGGCGGTCCCAAAATTTCAAGTACATCGGATAGGTATATGGTAGAAACTAGAGCTCAAGCTATGGCAAATGAGAGGATTGAAAAACTTGAATCAACATTGAATGAGGTCGTGGCACTACTGCAGAACTTAAATACAACACTCTCTAAGAGCTAGGTGGAAGCACGTGAGGAGGCATATATTGGCAATGAAAATAGTGAGGGTGAATCTAGCCAGTCTCTTCACCTCTTTGGCAACCACCAACAATCCCATCTGCGACCACCCAAGCTAGGCATGTATAAATTTGATGGCTCCCACCCAGCCACATGGATAGCACAAATGGAGCAATATTTCACACTAAATTACATCCTAGATAATGCGACTCAGCTTAGTGTGGGTATCATGTACTTGAACAATGAAAGATGGCAATGGTGGCAATAGCATCAATGTTTCTATGGAAGGCCCTTGACTTGGGAGACATTCAAGAAAGCTCTTATGGATCGCTTTGACCATGAATCTAACTTTTGGGGTCATCTCAATAAGCTCTGATAGATAGGAACAACGAACGAATATATTTCCACCTTTGAAGCCTTAACTTTCCGCACTAGAGGTCTACACGATGAGTTCTATGTGGAATATTTTTTCAATGGTCTCAAAGAAGCCATACAAGCGCACGACTGACTGCACCACCCTAGCTCATGGTTGCATGCTTCCAGGATAGCTCATTAAGTTTAACGTGTGTTAATGGCCCAGTCCAATCGCCCAAATTTCATCGCCAATGGCCCCCATAGGCTCAAAGCACTACCCAAACACTTAAGGTTCAAACGGTGTCACAAGTAGAAATGGTGAAAAGAAGAAAGTAAGGGTTATGTTACTACTGTGATGAGAAATACTCCCCTGGGCACAAATGCAAGGAGCCCAAAGTATTTCAAATTGATGCTACAGATCACAGTTCATCAGAGGAAGCCCCACCACTTGAGGAACCGAAGGAGGAAGAAGAGGACAACCAGTAGGACAATGTACCTGAAGAACCAGTTATCTCGCTGCATGCTTTGGTAGGGATTTCTTCACCCCAAACGCTCAAAATCAGAGTTTTTATTGAGCATCGCCCAGTAGTAGTCTTGATTGATAGTGGAAGTACACATAATTTTATCCATCAAAGAATCGCGAAAGCAGTGCATTGTTTTGTCCGAGCAGTTTCTAACTTCTAGGTCCAAATTGCTGATGGGGGGACAATGGAATGTGAAGGCTGCTGTGAAAATGTTAAACTTCAAATGGGGGATTATCAGTTAAAGACCCACATGTTTTCCATACACATGGGAGGTTGCGACATTATCCTTGGTGCTGAATGGGTGTGCACACTTGGTCCAATCACAATAGGTTTCCAGGAGTTATATATGAGATTTAAGTAGAACAACCACACACATACCCTTCGTGGACTCCAGGTGGAAGCTTCCTCTATCATCAGCTCAAATCAGATGGAAAAGTTGCTAAAAAAGGCAAACATGGAGTTATAGCTCAATTCAATGCCATCCAGGCCTTTGAACCCAATTCTCTTCATATCCATCCTGAGATGCAAAAAATCTTAAACGGCCATCTTCTAGTCTTTGACAGGCCTCATGAGCTTCCACCCTCAAGAGGGGAACATGATCTAACATTACTTTGGTCCCAAGGGCCCAGCCACCAAATGTGCACCCATATACATATCCGTTCACCTAAAAGAATGAAATAGGAAAAATAATCAAGGATCTCTTGGAAGCAGGCATCATTCATCCCAACATTAGTCCTTATTCATCATCGGTGGTCATGGTGCTCAAGAAATATGGGGAATGGCATATGTATCTAGACTTTAGGGCCCTTAATAAGTTGACAGTCAAAGACAAATTTCCCATCCCAGTTGTCAATGATTTGTTGGATGAACTAAATGGGGCTCAATTCTTTACTAAGCTCGACCTTCGCTCGGGCTACCACCAAATTCACATGAAAGAAGTAGAGATTCCAAAGACTACTTTCTGAACTCATGAAGGCCATTATGAGTTCATGATCATTCCATTCGATCTTTGTAATGCCCCATCCACATTTCAGAGCCTTATGAACCACCTGCTCAAACCATATCTTAGAAAATTTGTCCTTGTTTTCTTTCATGACATCCTCATCTACAGTCGCACCTAGGCCACACATATTCAGCATGTAGATCTGCTCTTGCAACTTCTCCGCAAGGATAAATTATTTGTGAAGATGTCCAAGTTCTCTTTTGGCATGGAAGAAGTTGAGTACTTGGGCCACATTGTGGGGCATGAAGGTGTTAGGGTGGACCTCAAAAAGATCGAAGCAATGCAAGATTAGCCTCAACCTAAGACCTTGAAGAGCCTGAGAGGATTTTTGGGTCTCACAGGCTACTACCACAAATTTTTCTGCAATTATGGTCTCATTGCTAGGCCCCTCGCTCAACTCCTCAAGAAAAATTCATTCCTCTAGAATGATGAAGCACAATAGGCCTTTACAGCTCTCAAACATGCCATGTGTTCCACTCCAGTATTAGCACTACCCGACTTCACCAAATCTTTTGTGATTGAATGTGATGCTTCAGGTACAGGTATTGGGGTGGTCTTAATGTAGGAAGGTCGACCCTTGGCCTTCACGAGCCACCAACTAAGTGGGAAGAATCTGGGACAATCTACGTATGAGAAGGAGATGATGGCCATCTTACATGCAGTAGATACCTGGCAACCATACTTATTGGGGTGAAGTTTCCAAATCCACATATACCATCAAAGCCTTAAATATTTTTTGGAACAATGCCTATCCTCACCCCAACAGAATAAATGGCTCGCCAAAATGTTGGGATATGATTATGAGATAATTTACAATAAAGGGTGCAAAAATATTGTAGTAGATGCATTATCCCGCCAATTTGAGGAGGAAAGTACCATGCTTGCAATTTCCCTTCCCATTCCAGAATGGATTGAAGAGGCTCGCAAGGAAAGGTTTTCACATCCCTGACTCTCCCAACTCATTAATCAATTGTAGGAAGATCCAAATTCCACAATGGGCTACTCATGGCAGGATGAGATTCTTCGCTAAAAGGACAAAGTCATAATATCACCAACATCCACCCTCAAAAGCCACATTTTGGCAGAGTTGCACTCATCTCCCACTGCAGGACATTCAAGTTTTCAGAAGACGTATTCTCGCACTCGAAGATCATTTTTTGGACAGGAATGAAAAAGTACATTCTTACTTTTGTAGCTAAATGTGACATCTGTCAGCACCACAAAGGAGAAATAGTCAAATCCCCAGACACATTACAGCCATTTCCCATCCTGGCCTCAATCTGAACGGAGGTTTCTATTGATTTCATTACGGGTCTTCCAATGTCCAGAAACAAGTCAATCATCATGGTGGTTGTGGACAGACTTTCTAAGTATGCTCATTTTTGCACCCTACCCCACCCTTTTACAACGATTTTGGTTTCTCAATCTTTCATGGATCAAATCTTCAAATTGCATGAATGCCCACTTCCATTGTGTCTGATCGTGACCCGATATTCACCAGTAACTTTTGGCAGGAACTCTTCCAGCTACAAGGTACCCAACTACAACTCAGTACTTCCTACATCCACAAACTGATGGTCCAACTGAAGCAGTCAACAAATTTCTGGTGACCTACCTTAGGTGTTTCACTTCAGAAAAGCAACGTCTATGGGTACAGTGGTTACCTCTAGCCGAATGATGGCATAACACAAACTATCATGCCACCAGCAAAATGACTCCATATGAAGCAATTTATGGTCAGCTCCCTCCTTCCCCTACTTCCTATATCAAGGGATGCTCGAAGGTACAAGCAGTGGATCAACTCCTACAGAACTGCACAACCATGCTGGCCCACCTTAGAGAAAATCTTCATCAAGCTCAAAACCACATGAAGCAACTAGTAGATCAACATCGCTCAAACGCCAATTTCAAGAAGGGGATTAGGTATTTTTTTGGCTGTAACCATATAAGAAAACATCAGTCAAAGACAAGGGTTATTAGAAACTATCTCCAAAATTCTACGGACTGTATCAAGTACGTAAATGCATTGGAGAAGTTTCCTACAATCTAGCTTTCCCACCCACTGCAAAATTCCATCCATTCTTCCATGTCTCATGCCTCAAGAAAGTGATTGGGAACAATTACAGAATTCAAACCAGTCTACCTGAACTAGATGAAGAAGGGTCAATCTGGCTCCAACCTTAACAGTCCTTGACACACGAGAATAGCACCTGTGTGGCCGCATGATCAAGGAAGTCATCGTCAAGTGGAAAGGCACCTCCCCGAAATATGCAACCTGGGAACCAGCCACTATTCCTCAGCAGTTTCCGCAGCTTCAACCCTGAGGATAAGGCTATTCTTATGGGGAAGGGCATGTTAGGGTCCCACCCTAACACCCCTTATTTATGTAATAGTATCGACTCATAGTTATAGTTAAGTAAAGAGTCAATAAAGCCCATATTAATAATTGTAAATGGTTAACCTACATTTAATGAAGGGACCTTAGTTAGTTGCAAATGGGCCATGGTATTAGATAGATGGTATTAATAAGAACCATGGTATTGCCCCATGGTATTGCATGTATGAATCCTATATAAAGGATAGAGACTCCCCTCGAGGAGCATCGTGTCTTATTTTGTAATTGAGCTCAGCTTTATTGGAGGTTGCCCCCTCGAAGAGGCAAGTGAACATTCTTTCTGAATAAAAAATACTTTCTTTTATTTCTCATTGTTCTATGTTCTGGGTATATTTCTTCACATATTTGGTATTCTGGTATCCTCTTGCAAGTTAAGAGCATAACAGACTCTCCCCCGAGTCATTCTTCTGGCATGGAGATCTTACTGTGGAGACCTCCTAGCTCGTCCTGTGGCACTACTACTTCAACCTCGCTCTGTGTGGCTACCTGCTTGAGCTGATCCATTGTTGGTCCTTAGCTATCTTCCTTTACCTTCTATTGTGTCCTCTATGGGCTTGCCAACTTCTCCTCAATGGTGCAGAGATAACATAGGCCTTGCCTAGCCAAAGCCCCAATCTGGCCTTGAGGAACAACTCTTTCCTTTGCACTGCCTCCACCTATTCGAACAATTGCTTCGCCTCATGTAGCTTAGCCAATCGTTGTGATATAGCGACGATGCACACCATCGCTCTTGCTTTGTCGTACTACTGCTACAATTCGCGGGCTTCTATGTTCAACCTCTATAGGTTAGGATCCTCCTATAGAGTCGTAATCACCTCCATATACTACTCAAATTGCACGGTGCACTCTATCACTATGACATATATTGTTGCGAGTATACCATTTACAGTTGCCTCACGTTGTTCTATGACCTTTGGTGGAGTTGAAGGCTGTCAATTCAACTCAATATTTGTGATTTTAAGGTTCAATTCAAATTGAACCTTGGTCATCTATGTTCAGAGATAAGTTTTCCAAAAAAATCCCTACAATGTCGGCCTTTTCAACATCAATCCACAGAGTGTGGATTGAAGTCTCACCCGAAGTAGTATGGGGGGATGTTGGGACCAATTTTCCACACCCAAATATGATTGTGATTTCATTTTACTCACTAAACATTCCTTCGTGCAGATCGATAAGCCCTTAAGGCTTATCAATATAAATTCCTCTTACTAGCCTCTAGACCTTTGCGAAGGTCAATGACTATCTTTCGCGGACTCTAAATAGGTGAATCAACCACTTACATGCCTCTGTGTCTGATAAATTTACCCGTATAAACTTAAGTATCTGATAAACTTAACATACATTAATATATTCTTCACTTAAATAGATATTAGTACTTGTGTTCATATAACAATGTAAACCATCCCAAGTTGTGGATCAATACAACATTAGATCATAAACTCATCATTTGTCATAACATAAACACAATCATTCATAACAGAAGTAAATGGAAAAACACTGAGATTTCTAGAATAATCTCTTTATTGACACTTTAGTTTTGCTTGCAGACTCGAGACTACCCTACACACTCATCTGCAGGGGTCCGCGCACTCAGCTGCAGACTCTAATCTAGGCCTCTGCGCACAGAGCTACAAAGCCTATCTTCTACCCTAAGACTCTTCTCTCTTCACTTCCAATGACCCATTACATTCATTGATCTCTCTACTATCATCTATGAACTTCCTTAGACTCTCTAAGACTTTCCTTTTTATATAATCCCATGGTCTGCTGACCATGGGTAGGTCTATACAAGCTGACACAACTTACATAAAAGAAGGGAAAATCCATTTATGACACTTACTATCTACGCACTCCGCAACCACAACTTGTGAATACTTTACACTTTACATAACAGAAACTTGGGCTTTCTTCCCCAAAACTTGGGCTTTTTCTCGAAAACTTACCCTAGGGGACCCTGTCCCAATAGGCCCCAACACAAATATCGTGGCCGTCCTCGAATCACTCTTCTGGCACAGAGATATTACTGCGGAGACCTCCCAGCTTGACTTGTGCCACTACTACTTTAGCTGTGCTCTGCATGGTTGCCTGCTTGATCTGCTCCACTAGCTGCTCATTTGTTGGTCCTACATTATCTTCCTTTACCTTCTGTTGTGTCCTCTGTAGGCTCGCCAGCTTCTCCTAAATGGCGTCAGAGATAACATAGGCCTCGTCTAGACAAGGCCCTGATCTAGCCTTGAGGAAAACCTCTTTCCTTTGTGCTGCTTCCACCTATTTGAGCAACTACTTCGCCTCATGCAGCTTAGCCAATCGCTATGATATAGCGACGGTGTGTGTCATTGCTCTTGCTTCGTCACACTACTGCTGCAATTCATGGGCTTCTGTGTTCAACATCTACAGGTTAGGATCCTCTTATAAAGTCGTAACAACCTCCATAGACTACTTAAATAGTGCGGTGCAATTTGTCACCGCAACATCTATTGTTGCGACTGTATCCTTTACAGCTGCCTTGTGCTATTCTCTGACCTCTGATGGAGTTGAAGGCTGTGACTTCAGCTCAATGATTTTAAGGTACAGTTCAAACTGTACCTTGTCCATCTCTGTCTTTGCATCGTGCACACCTATAGCCAACTTCCTAATCTTGGCTTCCATTAACGCTTCTTCTGGGATATGCAGTTCGGGAACGGTTCTGCATGCTTCGACTACCACTGCTACGGTTCGCTCATTATTCTCCTGAACCTTCTTCCATGCTTCTAGCATGACTTTCTTCTCAACGAATATCTATTCGTTGTTGACTTTTTTCTCATTTATCATGCTCAACGCGCACTTCTCTTGGGCCTTAATCTTTGCAATCACATTTGCTTGCAGTGTATGAAGGAATTCACTGGGGAGCATAGCCAAGTTGAGGTCAACATTCCTCAAAGAACTGACAGTAGCCTTTTCAACTTCCGCCTCCATGCTCAGAGCTCCATCTGGCAATGCGACTTCCTAGAGATCCAAGGATTGAACCAACTCTGGTGCTTGAGCGGTCCCTAGTACCAAACTAGTTGATGTTGCGCTACTCTAACCTTGTTCGCTACTTGGGTCCTGACCCAGGTTTAGCAGTGAGTTTAGCCAAGCAAATCCCAGTACTATCGGCCCTTTCGACAATAGTCTACGGAGCGCAGACTGAGGTCTCACCTGAGGTAGTATGGGAGGGTAGTGGAACCAGGTTTCCACACCCTAGGGATGTCTTGATGTGGGAGATCGGGGCCCAATCCAGCCTTTGTACTCACTGGATTATGTGTACTTAATAGTTTCTGGTGTTTTTTGGATCCACGTAGCCTCAACTGTAGTGCGATCCTAGTTAATTACCCAGTTCTTCCTTAGTTAAAGTTTGTTTGTTAATTACACAAACAATTTTTACTCACAGACATACATATGCGTGCACACAAATAAAGAAACAGATAACATCAACACATAACATTCATTTACAGATTTATAAATCAGATGCACAATATAACCATCACCAGATCTTCATTATCAAAATATTCAAAGCTTGATCCAATATATACTTGACTCTTCCCTGCGCACTCAGCTACAGGGGTTTGTGCACTCGAGTGCGGACTCTACTAGGTCTATGCACACTCAGCTGCAGAGCCTCTATCTCCTACTACAACCCAAGACTCGAACTTACAGACTCAGAGATGTTTCATCATCCACGAATATCATAAGAATCCAAAAAATACTTTCTACCTTAGAACCTCGCTCTATTTATACAATCCCATGGTCCATGGACCATGGGTAGGCTGAAACACTCTATATAAAATTTAAATTATCTTAGGGTGAACTACCCTAGACTCTTCCACTCTGCACCTACATTTCGTGGGCTCTTTCCATTACTTGCACCAAAAATCAGGCTTTAAGCCCAAAAACTCCCTATGGGGGCTCCGCTACCCAACAGACCCCCAACACAATGAACGTCACTCATCTCGAGTCACTTGGCTGGTGCAGTGGTCATTACACAAAGTCTACCCAACTGGTCCTATGCTACACAAAGGTCTGTGGCACCCCGTTCTCCCGCCTACTATATCTGCTCCATAGCTGCCTCTAAATCCTCTCCATCTGACAGGATTTGCTTTTCTGGTGTCGGCTTCTAGCACCTGTGCTTATAGTCCCACACCCTTTTCCAGCTATTTGGGTTGTAAGGACTGTGCTTTGGGTAGTTAGTCAGACAATCAGCCCACTCGTGTACTACTTCCGGTGACTACCATTGACTTTCCCTAGGAAGGGTTCCCCATTAAGTTTGACAAGCTAGACCACGCCTCTATTGGTGACGTCTTTTACCACATATGGTCCCAACCAATGCATTTGGAACTTTCCAGGAAACTTGTCGAACTTGCTGTCATACAATAGAGCTAAATCATTTGCTTGGAATGTGTGCAACTTGATATGGCGATTGTACCATGCCTTCTCACGCTGTTTCTAGACCTGCTAATGGAATCCTACTAGAAGCCATTCTTACTCAAGCTCTTCTAGTTGCACAAGCCTATCCTCCAAAGCTTCATGGTCTGCCATGCCTGTAAGTGTTGTTATTCATAAACTAGGTATGATGTATTCCATTGGCATGACTACTTGCGTGCCATAGACTAACCTGAAGGGCATCTGACCTGTTAATTTTTTGCATGTAGTTCTATATGCCCATAGTACCACAGGTATGCATAGTTCCCAATCATTTCGCTGCTTGTTACATACTTTGGTCAATGCATTCTCCAGTATCTTTTTGAATGTTTCTACTGTCCCATTAGCCTACGGATGGTATGGTGTACTTTTCTAATGATACACCTAGAATTCCTCACTGAGCGCGCTGATGGTTTCATTCAGGAAATCCGTTCCGTGGTCAGTCATCAAGATTTTCGGGCATCCAAACCATGTCAGCACATTCTCGAACAAATTTTTTTCAACTGTAGCAGCTATGCAATTCTTAACTTGGCTGTGCTTCCGTCCATCGATTCAAGTATTTTATCGCAGTGATAATGTATCGTGCACCCGTCTTTCCCTAAGGTTTGATCGACCCGATAAAGTTGATCACCCAATTTTTGAATGGCTACAACGTCATCTGCGGATTAAGTGGCATCTCATCCTGTCGTGATGGTTTTCCAGTCCTTTGACATACGTCGTAGGCCCGACAGTATGCCTTTGAATCTTGGTGCAAGGTTGGTGTTGGCTTGTAGGGGCTTGACCTAAGTTTATAAGTGTTTTAGCCAGACAAATCCCGAAACTATAGGCCCTTTTTGCAATAGTCCATGGAACGCAGGCTGAGGTCTCACCCGAGGTAGTATGGGAGGGTGCTAGAACCAAGTTTCCACACCCTAGGGATGTCTTGATGAGCTCTGGAATGGTCGCGAACTAATCCTGCATGCTTGCGTTGCTTCGCGCAGCTGTATGGCCTTCGCGTAGCTCTGTACAGAGCGTGATGAGGTGCGACCTAGATCCGTTACCCTTTCGATGTTATTATTATAGATCTAACTTAATTTTGGAGGGCCCAGTATTCTAATTTACTTAATATACCTTTATAACTAGTGCGCATAATCATAACCAGTAAATAGATGCATAACATAAAACAGAAGCATAAACATACAGATGTGTGAATAGATGCACAATATTTCAGAATCAACTTATCTTTTATTAACTTTTGTTCTATTACAACCTCAACTCCGCCCTGCACACTCAGCTGCAAGGGTCCGCGCACACAGCTGCAGACTCTACTAGGCCTCTATGCACACAGCTACAGAGCCTCTTACTACTATTACGACCCAAGACTAGGACTTACAAACTCAGAGTGAATAACTCATTCAAAAACCCATGATATTTTTCAGCCCAACTAAAACTTCCTTCTACCCTTAGAGCCTCGCTCTATTTATACACTCCCACGTTCTGCGAACCATGGGTAGGCTAACACATTCTCTATTAAATTACAATATTTTAGGGCGAACTACCCTTTGACTTGACTTATTACAATTCAAGCTCCATGCACTTCGCGGAGCTTTTACAACATCAGTACCAAAACTTGTGGGCTTTAAGCCCCAAAACTATTACGTGGGGGATCCGTTGCCCAATAGGTCCCCAACACAGTCATCGTGGCTCATCCTGAGTCACTCTGTTAGTGTGGTGAGTCATGCTGCAAAGGCTGCGGGGTCCACCATCCCTGTGAGTGACGTACTACAATCTATTGCTCCATCATTGCCGCCTGCAATGCTTCTTCAAGCTCTTGCTCTATTGCCCCTACTAATTCGATTAACTGATGATGCTCATTCTACTATGCTAGGTTAACAAAAAGCGACCCCACATAGGATTTTAGCTCTAGCTGAGATGTCAAATGTGTAAAAAAAATTTGCAACAGAATCAAGCTCACAATCTTTGGGTTAGTATGCTGAATGTCTACTAAAGCTTGTGTTGCAATTTTGCAAGAGATTTGTTGCTGTTCGTGAGGTCCCAATATTCAAGTTTCTTTTTGGGCACATAGCCCACTTCAATTCCATTTAAACTGTCATCTTTTATTGCAAGATTCCTCGTCTTACCCTTATATTTCATAGATCACCTACCAGACTACGGGTTTTGCGGTGACATATGGTCATGTCCTTCTGTCTATCTAGGAGTTTCTGGTACATCTCCCACCATTGGCATTGGGCTCAGCGTGGCATCCTTGGCTTTCAACATTACATTGTCCTAAAGGTCATGCGTCTCTAGTGGCAATGTTGTGAATACTAGGCTTACTCTCCAAAAGTCGAATTTGATGGGTCCATACCTATTGCATAGCACAATAACTTAATTATTAAGATGCCATAGTTTGCTCGGTGGATGCTCAGTTGTGATTTATAGGCCTGCTAAAATTCAAATTCGACCATTCCCTCCGTTTCTAGCTCATTAATGCTATACTAGCTGTAGATCATTTCAAATCTAGGTCTGACTCTATGTCTTAATTTCCCGCCGCCCACTCCTTTTCACCGAGACATCTTGTCATGAACAGTGATACCAACGGTCAATTCCTTGTTTCTCCATGCAGCAATGTAGCCCCTTCTGCGTAATCGCGACCCTTGTGACCTATCAACCCTACATGCACTCCTATTGTCGCGCAACTCCCTAACAGACTATTTTATAGTCCCACACTCTCTTTCAAATTTCTGGAGTAGTGAGACTATGCTTCAGTCGGTTAGTCAAATAGCTGGCCCACCAGTGTAGGGTTTCAGGTGACTACCATTTACTCTTTCTGGGAAGGGCTCTCCAATAAGATTGACTAGCTGGACCGCGCCTCCATCTGTGACCTCTTTTACCACATATAGTCCCAACCAATGCATTCTAAATTTTCCATGAAATTTTTTGAACTTTCTGTCATACAGAAACAATAAATCATTTATCTTGAACATGCGCAACTTGATGTGGTGATCGTGCCAAGCTTTCTCGCATTCTTTCTGTACCTACTGATGGAATCCTGCCAGAAACTGTTCTTCCTCAAGTTCTTCCAATTGCATGAGTCTCTCTTCCAAGGCTTCATGATCTAACATGCCTGTCATTCTTGCTATCCACAAACTAGGTACGTGTACTCCATTGGCATGACTGCCTCTATGCCATAGACTGACTTGAATGGTGTCTGACCTGTCAATTTCTTGCATGTGGTTCTGAGTGCCCATAATATGGTAGGTATGGCAAGTCCCAGTCATTTTGCTATGTGTTACATAATTTAGTCAGCGCAGTCTCCAGAATATTGTTAAATTTTTCCACTATCCCATTAGCTTGTGGATGGTATGACATACTTTGCTGATGATACACCTGGAACTCCTCGGTGAGTACGTTGATAGTTTCATTTAGGAAGTGCGTTCTACAGTCACTCATTATGATTTTCTGGCATCCAAACCATGTCAACACGTTTTTGAATGAAAATTTCGCAGTCGTGCAATCCTTAAACAGCTGTGCTTCCACCCATCGACTCAGGTACTCTATTGCGGTGATGATGTAACGTGCACTCGTCATCCCCTGAGGTTTGATCAGTCCCACAAAATCTATCACCCATTTTTCAATGGCTACAATGTCATCTGTGGATTGAGTGGCATCTCATCCCTTCACGATGGTTTCCCAGTCCGTTGACATATGTTGCAGGCCCGATAGTATGCTTTCGAATCTTGATATAGGGTTGAACACCATAGTCGGCACAAAGAATATTCTGTGCTATCACTTGTCCCACATAGTGTCCTCCTACAACACCCCCATCTGCTTCTGTGAGGATCTGTCCTCGTTCAAATTCAGGTACGTATCTCTGTAATATCTCATAATTTCCCACTTTGTAGAGGTTTCCTGTGATGACAGAAAAATCCACCGTGCGTACCACCAATTCTTTCTTCTGTTGGAATGAATATCCCTGCGGCACGGTCCCTGTGGTTAAGAAATGGATTATATCTTTAAAGTGGCCATCCACAACACGCACTGCATAGGGTTCTGCATCAGGTAGTCCTTCCTCCAAATTTGTTGGTTTCTCACCGTTCTCAATTTGTGATAGATGATTTGGTCCTACATTTAAGCATCTCGGCTTAACGATGACCTCGAAGTCATATTCTTGAAACAGTAACAACCATCTGCATATGCACCCCCAACATAGGCTTATTCACCAGGTATTTCAACGGGGAATGATCGGTATACATCTTGAAGCGCCCACCAAGTAGATAGTTGAGGTATTTCTAGAGTGTGTATACCATCACCAATCCTTCACGCTTAGTAGTAGAATAGTTCTTTTCATCTTTCGACAGTCGCTGACTCGCAAACGTGATCAGGTGATCGATGCCTTCCATACCTTCCTACATGACTACAATGCCTAGTGTGATACACAACGCATCAACATGAACATGAAATTCAATGTCCCATTTTGGAAACACCAAAATGGCAGCAAAGGCCATTTTTTTCTTGAGAACCTCCAAAATTTTCTTACACTCATCATTGCAATAATATGTAGCATCCTGTTTTAGAAACTGTTTGGTTGGTGCTGTGACTTGTGCATAACTCTTAATAAACTTTCGATAGTAACCAGTGTGCCCCAATATGGCGTGTAGTTGTTTGACACTTTGCGGTGCTTCCAGACTGAGAATAACAACAATATTCCTAAGATCCACCATCAAGCCTTGTTTGTAGACCACGTGACCGAGCAAATTTCCAAAGGGGGTGAAGAAGGTGCACTTCTTGAGATTTAGTGCAATCTGGTGTCATCGGAAAGTATCCAGCATTAACCGTAAGCTTGCTATGTGGTTTTTCACTAACCCAAATATAGTCCAATCATCGAAATAGACCTCTAAAACATGTGGATGAATTCCTTGAACGCGGCCACCACTATAGGAAAAAATATCACTGACACATTCTTTAGTCCAAAAGGCATAATAGTGTATTGAAAATAGCCCCATTTGGTTGTGAAGGTTGTCTCGCTCCTATTTTCCGACGCGATCTTGATTTGATGGTACCCTAAGAAACCATCCGCAAATGAGTAAGCCTCCTATCCACCAACATTTTCCATCACATCATCTATAAATGGCATCAGGAATGGATCGTGAACACATGCATCATTGAGCTTCCTGAGGTCCATGCAGATTTGAATTTCTCCCTACTATTTTTTCTCCTACACTACCATAAGGCTTACCCATTCAGACTCTTCCACTGGTTCAATTATTCCTGCTGCAAGCATCTTGCCCAACTCTTCGTGGACCTTTTCTTTATACTTCATATTCAACCAATAAGGTCGCTACTTAACTGGCTTCGCATCTGGTTTCAGAGTAATCTTAATCATCCCTAACTCACCACTAATCCCTTCTAAATCCGTGATTTTGGTCGGGAACAAATCCTGAAACTTGCGGAGTAACTCGGTGACCTTATCCATATAGCATTGTCCCAACAGTCCCCAAGCGTCACGTACTTCAACTCCACATTGGTACCAATGTTTACCTGCTTGGTTTTTAGTAGTGTAGTGATGTTCAGGTCCTCAATTGATGTTCCTCAAACTTCGTGACTCCCTTCGATTTCTGGAATATTAATGTTTCGGGGGTCATCATCATCCTCTCCTACTTGTACATTATAACATTCTAGGGCATGGATTAATTGGGTCGACCATTCTAGTTGAACTACTTCCCACAGTTCCTATGGTAATTTGAAGATGACGGCTTTCATAGCTTGCAGCGCATCATCAACAATATTCGACAATGGGTCTTCAAATGGGAATGTTAACAAAAATCCCTCACGCAAGACATCCCATTCACATGTACCATGTTGGAGTTTTGTCTCGGTGTACTAGTTTCCGGGTACGACATCCAGGGTATGGTAGAATAAGTGTACCCATTCAGGCTGAGGTTCTTCTACATAGGCCTTGGTCCATTTTGCAAGATGTGTGTGTGGGTCATCGCATCCATCGTATCTCTTAGCTATTCATAGTTCCAGTTCCCCAAACCATAGCCTTATCATCCTCTTGCAACCGCACCAATTTTCAAAGTTTCCTTGATTTGTTCCCCACCAACATGCAGGTGTCGCATGCAGCGCCCATTCCAATGCATCAAACTGTCAGTGCTTCGGTACTGCACTCTCAAACTTGTTCAAGAATTCATCCACTGTTGTCAGCCCATTATATGTCAGTAGATCTCAGACCTGGGTTATTACGCAATGCAGTGATTTAGTCATCATATGTCAATTCAGCGTTGTCACTTCGTTCAACCGATTGTCCAAGCGTTCATCTTCTTTGTGGGAATCCGAGATGTAAGAACCTACATAATCCCATGAGATTCTCCCATCTATAGTCGGATTTACCCAATCCTGATCCCACGCAGTTATCTTGTAGATACAATCCAACTCATCGTCACTTCCATCATCGTGTACAGGTTCGGTGTAGTGCGCACCCTTAGCGAGATCTAGCGGAACTACTACGCAAAGGGATTTTTTTCGAATATCGTCTTCCTCTTCTTCATATTGATGACTCCATTCATATCCGTCGCCCAGTCGATTCCTAACAATGTTGGGTAAGGATTGTTGTCATCGACAATTTATATCACTTCAAAATCCATGTGTGTGCTCACGCCTTCAATATCAACTGTCACTCCTTGCAATCTTCCCATGGGCATGATATTTTGTTGGTTCACCATTCGTAATTGAATAGGGGACCACTGCAACGTGGGCCTACCCATGCGTTCCCAGGTTTGCTTAGGTAACACATCGCGTCCGAACCCAGGTCTAGAATTACCTGATCCATTTCGTACTCGCCAATCTGCGTTGTCAATCTCATTTCCCTCCCAGTGAGCAATGCATGCCTTCCCAGCTTCCAAATTACGTGTGGTTCACCCGACCCTGTGCACCTGGTGATCAATTCTTGTAGTCCTTTAATCACCTTAGTGTCTCGCAACAACTTCATGTAGGTCTCTAGAAAGGTAGTAAGCATAGAAGGATCCATTCTTCGCTCTGGTTGATTCTTACTACCTAAAGTAGCGGTCTCTGTGAAGCTCTTCTTAGCTTCCATAAACATCTCCTTTGTGCATTCCCAGTCGAACTTAGGTTCCTTTGTAGGAGCCTTGCGAACCCATGTATCTTCTCGAGCTGCTTCCCCTTGCCTTCCCCTGTGGTCGCATCACTTATGAGCACTATGATCACATTGGGGTCTTCTTTGCGCAACTTAGACTTCATCATTTGGACATTCTGGGTTAGAGTAGGTTATGGTACCCCTTTCTCGTGCATCTGTGTGATTAGTGTAGGACAGTCTATCATTTAATGATCAAACTGCTCATAGTATGAGCAAGATAGTCTCGTCAATATGGCGCAATCGCAAGCGTAGTGCCCCTATCCACTGCAATTGTAACAAATTAACTGTCCTCAGCCCCTTCCTGGCCCCATTCCTCCTTGTCCTCGACCTCACCCTTGAAATCCACCATGCACCATCCCCGCGGCTAGGTCAAAGCCTCGCATTTCCATCTGCATTCTATATGTTGGGGTCTACTCCATCATTAACTCATAGCTTTGACAAGTACACTTTTTGTGGCCCACCAATCTACAAAAAATGAAAAACAGTTGTTGGGGATTCTGTGTACACTTCTGCAACAATTGATAGTTGTCTGTCGTGTGCTTTCCTCCCACCTAAAAAATCGTGCACCAGAGCATGGGTGCCGCACTTGGCCCTCCCTGTGCCTCTGGTCTCAAGGAAATTGGTCCCCCTCTTGCCAAATAGCTCGAATATGGGACAATGACCTTTATGATGGCCCTCGCCTTTGCATTTTATACACCATATTTCTCCAAGTGCCTCCAGTCACGGTGGCCTATCTTGCTTCAGACTTGCATCTCCAAGCATAGGTCTTGTAGTTACACGTGGATTTGTTGAACTCCCAACCCAAGGTCTTGTATTGGACTTTCATGCAACCTCATTGTTATCTCTAATGCTTCAGCCTGGGTTGAAAGCTTCTGTTGTGACAGTGTCGTCCTCAGGTACAGTGTCAGGGATGCCACAAACCATGCATGGTGATGTGCATCTGAGAGCGTCATATTAGTATCATGGATCATACCCTTCATTCGTTGATCTAGATCCTAGGGGGTCTGGCCTGGAAGCATCGCGAACTCCTTAAATTCGATGATTGACTGCGTCTCTGATTTCGGTCGGCTAAATTATTTGTTCAACGCATCCTGGATCTCTGTTATTCCTACATTTGGGTGATCGCTAGAGTACTTGATATACCACATCAACGCATGCTCCTGCATCGCACTCACCAATGTAGCCTTCTTGATGTTGTCATCCGTAACCCCTTGTGCTTCCCATACTGCCCTTACCACGAACTAGAACTGATCTAGGTCCTCATTTCCTACTCCTCTGAATATGGGTAACTTGATCGCGCTCACAATGCTAAACCGCGGGGGTGGTGGAGGTGGGGTGGGTGAAGATGGGGGTGATGTAGGCAAAGTGGGTGATGGCATAGATGGGGGTGGTAACTGTGGAATGTGTTGCTTTATCAACCAAACCCACTTCTTGGGGAGAACCGAGCGAGCTCCTCCTCCCTTTCTCGTGAAAGTGAAACTAGGGGACTGTTCTCTAATCCTTTGATCCCTTTGTAGATATTTCTTATCCGTGTCATTCCACTCATTAATGTATTCACATAACCTGTTTTTCACATAACAACATCTTAATATAGGTATTCAAGGATTTAATGTACTTACCTCGCGGCCCCTTGAGAAAATGTCGTTCTACTTCGATATAGCTCATGGTCATGTCTACCGCGAACTCAGTGATGAAGCCCCCTATTATCTGGTCGAGCCAATGGTCCATGGCCCACACGATATTATCCTCTGACACTTCTAACCTGCGCACCAACTCTGGAGTCCACACTATCGATTTGTTGAGCTTATATCTTCCATGGCTATTGGCTAATCTCATGATCCAATCATACAGTTCAAAAGAGAAGGACATGAAGAAGATCTTGTGGATTTGTATATATACGTAGCGATCTAGCCACCTTTTCTCAGATATCTGTGGAGTTTTGTTTTCTTGTACAACGAATTTGTGAAGCTTCTGATCTAACCACTCTTCAATTTCCTTCTTCATAGGGTTCCAGTGTTCTGTCATCAGACATCCCTTAGGCAGAACCTGGTCCTAGAAATGGAACCATTTGTTGGCTTGTAAGGGACTAACCCAGGTTCAGAAGTGTTTTAGCCAAAAAATTCCCGAAACTGCTGGCCCTTTCGTCAATAGTCCGCGGAATGCGGGCTGAGGTCTCACCCGAGGTAGTATGGGAGGGTGCTAGAGCTAGGTTTTCACACCCTAGGGATGTGTTGATGAGGTCTTGAATGGGTGCGAACTAATATTGTGCGCTTGCGTTGCTCCGTTTAGTTGTCTGACCTTTGCGTAGCTCTATACAGAGTGCGATAAGGCGTAGCCTAGATCCATTAGCCTTTTGGTGTTATTATTATAGATCTGACTTAATTTTGGAGGGCCCAGTATTCTTATTTACTTAATTAACCTTTATAACCAATGTGCGTAATCATAACTGGTAAATAGATGCATAACATATAACATAAGCATAAACATACAGATCTGCGAATAGATGCACAATATTTTAGAATCAAATTATCTTTTATTAACTTTTGTTCTGTTACAACCTCAACTCCGCCCTACGCACTTAGCTACAGGGGTCCATGCACATAGCTGCGGACTCTACCATGCCTCTACGCACACAGCTGCAGAGCCTCTTACTACAATTACAACCCAGGACTCGGACTTACAGACTCAAAGCGAATAACGCATTCAAAAACCCATGATATTTTTCATCCCAACTAAAATTGCCTTTTACCCTTAGAACCTCACTCTATTTATACACTGCCACGGTCCACGTACCATGGGTAGGCTGACACATTCTATATTAAATTACAATATTTAAGGCAGACTACCCTTTGACTTGACTTATTACAATTCACACTCCATGCACTTCGTGGAGCTTTTACAACATCATTACCCAAACTTGTGGGCTTTAAGCCCCAACACCATTACGCAGGGGATCCGTTGCCCAATAGTTGGCCACCATAACCTAGCACAAAGAATCTTCTGTGCAGTCGCGCGCCCCCGCATAGTGCCCTCCTACAACACCACCATGTGCTTCCGTGAGGATCTGTCCTCATTCAAATTTAGGTACATATCATCGCAATATTTCATCATTTCCCATTTTGTAGAGGTGCACCGCAATAACAGAAAAGTCCACTGCGTGTACTACAAGTTCCTTCTTTTGTTGGACTGAATACTCCTTCGGTGTAGTCCCTGTGGTTAAAAATTGGATTATATCTTCAAAATGGCCGTCTATGACGCGAACTGCTAACAACTATGCATCGCGTAGTCCCTCCTCCAAGTTTGTGGGTTCTTCTCCTGTCTCAATTCATGATAAGTGGTCTGGTCCTGCATTTAGGCATCATGGCTTGAAAATGACCTCAAAATCATATTCTTGAAATAGTAACAACCATCTGCATATTTGGCCCCCCAAAAGAGGCTCGTTCCCTAGGTATTTCAATGTGGAATGATCGATATACATTTTGAAGTGCCCGCCAAGTAAATAGTGTCGGTATTTTTGGAACGTGTACACCATTACCAACCGTTCACATTCAGTAGTAGAGTATTTCTTTTCAGCTTTGGATAACTGCCGACTTTTGAATGCAATTGGGTGATCTACACCTTTCGTGCCTTCCTGCATGAGTACAGCTCCTAGCGCGATACACGACGCATCAACATGTACATGAAATTCAACGTCCCATTTTGGGAAGACCAGGATGGGAGCGTGTGATGTAGGAAAGCTCCCTTTGTGGACAAAGGTAACCCTTTAGCCCTAGAGTGGGTCTAGTCACAACAAAACAATAAAACAACTAATTTCCTTAACCAGTCATTGTTGGAAAGGCCTACCTCAAACCGGTGTTCGATGAAGCTTTCATTGCGCCACTTTAGCTACCGTTTCCTTCTCCTCGATGAGCGATTCACCCGAAACAACACAAGAGAACAAAAGAACATGTGGCAGAGTACAACAATGATCTATTTACTTACAGAGTCAAGGAACCATAAGCTATCAACTATATTTCACACAAGACATAGGAAATCACCATTGATTGTATTAAAATGAATAAAAGCAAAGCTTACAACCAAGCCTTGACATCGCAAGCTTCCTCGGAGGGTCCAGACGGTATGTTTCTTCAAGAATTCACTCTCAAGAGGGTCTCCCAAATAGATGATAACTCTCTCTCTCACTCACAAGCTCCAATACAAGGCTAAGGCAATCCACAACCAATTGCTAAACTATCAACAATTCACACTGCAAACTATCAAACTCACACCAAAGCTAGCTAATTTTCTCAATCTCCAAAAAATAACTGATCATAGCAATAGGGAGTTCTTTTATAAGAGGAGGAGCCTCCATAAAATGAAGGATAGGAAGCTTGTCCTAAAGGGAGGTTTCACAAAAGATGGAACCACCATCGCGGACGAGGAAAGGTGAACTCCCTTGATCCAACAACTAGTTCTAGAATCACCCAGAAGGCCAACTATTTGAACTAATTTTCCATATGTGGATCATCGCAAGTAATACACTAGGGCTCAGTGACAACGTCGCAAGGAAGCAATGTATTTAGAGCCATCGTCGCAAGAAGGATCTTGAAGACTTGCACTAAGCCCTAAAATTCGACTATCGCAGCAAACAGAGGTACCCCAATGATGACGTCATGATGTTATAGTTCATTACAGAGAATCGTCGTAGGCAGAATGAGGTTCACTTGCAACAATGCAAAAACATGGGTGAAAGGGTTAATCTTTAGGATTAAAGGGCACTTGTTTAATCTTCTTGAATGAGCAGGAAGATGTGGACACATTTATTAGATGTATGACACAATGGAGATGTCACTCAGGGACATACTTTATCCGAGATCAGGGGATATGAGGCCAATGAAAACTTACTGTGTAATAGATGCCCCCTAAAGCATGAAGCCGAAGAGAGTGGGAGGGGTGAAATGCTTTACAAAATCATAACCGAACTGGAACACCATCGCTGAGAGCCTGTAGGCTCAAGTACAACTAATATCTCTCACAATGAAATACATATAGTCTAGGCATGGGCGCAACCATCCAAAAGACATATTTAAACTTGGTCTGTGGTATGGATGCAACCACCTAGTCGATAAGACCATATATAAAGATAGTGGTATGGTTGCAGCCATCTAGAAAGACTCAGGTATAGTCGCAGCCATCCAATCAAAGGGTCATGTATGTAATCATGAACCAATCCACGCATCCTAAACATATGTAATCTTAGCTCGGGGTCTTGAATCCCAAATGATCATAGTACAATTTCTAATATGCGAATAGATGTGTCGAAGTACAGCATACTAGAAAATCGCTTGATTACTAGCCAATGATATAAACCGTTAACAAGCATGAGAGAGACCACTAGTAATGTCAATGGTGCTGAAGGTACTGTCAGTACAATCCAAAAAGTGTGAAGAATGATTTGGATTCGAACACTCATGGAATCACCCAATCAAAGACCAATAATGTAAGCCTGTCGTCAAGCGCGAAGAACTTGCCATTGAGGCATGCAAGCTCCAAGGTACTGAAAGGAATCTCTAGATCGACTTCCTGGATAATGAGTTGGTGTCAACAGGAAGCGACCTGTCGCAAGAGCACCATAATGTTTCCCACATCTACGACACGAGACAAGGAACAAGATGAAGATGGATGAAATAGAGAATCATACGAGGAAGTAAGGGTGCAAACTGCAAAAAGATTAAACTCTTGAACATATCAGAAACATAACTCTGAAAGGTGGCAGCATTTTGGTACCAAGGTATCGGAGGTCTGATGGAGACAACAAGGATCAATGGAAAGAGGAAAAATGACAAACCCAAAACCCCAGAAGGCCAACGACGATGTGAGGATGTCCCAAACCCGACGAGAAGCAAAAGTGTCGATGTTCAAGAGCGACTAGCTACCGTAGGTATCCAATGGAAGATTTCCAAATTTTCCCCCATAATTGCTGGTGAGTACCCCAATTATTTTTGAAAAACAAGCTTGAAGAGGATAGCATATGCTTGCAATATAAGTTCGTCCTTCAGACAAATCCAACCTAGTGAAATTTTAACGAGCCCTAGGGAGGAGAAGCTTAGGTCTCAACATGGCGACGAGTCCAATGTCGTCAGGGTTTAACGAGGCCGACATAAACAAAACTCCGAGTCTTTTTCATGTTTAGAGAGTTTGAAAAAGACACAAAAAATAAAACTACAGGGGGGGACCTTTTCGTAAGTTTGTGTCCCTCAAGCCTAAAAAGGTAGAAAACAATACTCGAGGGAACTGCTTGACCATTTCGACCAAGGAGTACATTTTGTAACTAGTGTTTCGAATCCAAAAAAGTAGAAAACTATTGGGTTGTGTTATATTCTTTCCACGAGTAGCCAATGTAGTTAACCAGGTGTTAGAGGGCGAGAGGTCACAAGGGGTTTAAGAGGTACCCGTAACCCCACTTTATGGGGTCCGGGGTAACGCTCCAGAAAATTTTGGTTTTGGACCTTATGTTAATTTGGGCAGACCCACCTATGGTTTTGTGCATGATTTTCGCAAATGTTTTTGGACGCATTGGCTTTTGGTCCATGATTTTGGACGCGATGGTTTTCGGTCCATGGTATTGGATGCTTCTGCATGTATAAATATGTATTGTAACATTGAAAGGAACATAATGAAAAATCAAACTCGTAGTCTTGGTTTTGGGATCTAGGGGAAAATCTCTGTGTATATGTGTTTTATGTGTTATGCTCTCACATTGTTTATTTTATGTGTTTTAGAATTTGTATGCTGGTAATTTTCGTACGGGGTTAAAACCTACATTTGGTATCAGAGCAGTTTTGGCTTCAAGGGGACGCCTTTTTTCCTAAGGGGTTTAGCTCGGGCCTGTGGTAGACCTTGTTCAGTGGGAGATCCGCGAGATCGATTCTAGTGGTGAAAGAAGATGGTGAGCAGTGGAAAGATAGAGATCAAGAAATTTAATGGTCAGAGTTTTGAGTTGTGGAAACTCAAGATGGAGGATCTGTTGGTGGATAAAGATCAGTGGATCATGGTAGATCCGGGTACTAAACCAACGAGATTGTCCGATGAAGAATGGAAGAAGTTGGATCGGAAGGCAAAGAGCACAGTACGTTTGTGTGTCTCAGAATCAGTATTGTTGAATGTATTAAGGGAAGCTACGACAAAGGCTTTTTGGGACAAGTTAGGGACTTTTTACCAATCTAAGTCTCTAGTGAATAAACTATTCCTGTAGAAAAAGCTGTATAACCTGAGGATGAAAGATGGAGACTCAGTGACAGAGCATCTGAACACATTTAATACTGTGGTAAGTCAGTTAGCATATGTTGATATTAAAATTTCAGATGAAGATAAGTGCATCAGTTTGTTGTGTTCTCTACCAGATTCACGGGATAGTCTGGTTATTGCAATAGGTAGCAATGCAACTGCCTTGCAGTTTGATGAAATAGTCTCAGCCTTGCTAACAAAGGAGACGAGATGGAAAAATATGGAGAGCTAGAATGGTGATGCCTTGTCTGTATGAGGACGGTCCCAAAACAGAAACAAAAATAAGTCATCGAGTGGGAGATCTAAATCTAGAGGGAGATCTAAATCTCCAAGGAAAACCTGTAAAGGTGGTGTGCTGGAAATGCGGAAAGGAAGGACACTACAAAAGGGACTATAAATCTAAAGCTCCTGACAAAGGAAAGGGATCTGATGATGCTCCTTCTGCAGAGGCTAAAACCATCTCAGATGAAGGTGGGGATGTGTACTTGGCTTCTTCAAGTACACATGTAGACCATGAGGCATGGTTGATTGACTCAGGTGGATCCTTTCACTTCACACCCCATAGAGAGTGGTTCTGCGAGTATGAGAAATATGATGGTGGTGATGTCTTCTTAGGGGATGATAGGAATAATAGAATCGTTGGTCGCGGAAAATTAAAGTTGAAGTTGCAAGGTGGAAGGGTTAGAACACTTCCGGGTGTTCTACATATTCCTGCATTGGCTAGAAATCTGATTTCTATAAGAATGTTGTATGATGCAGGTGTAAAAAAAATATTTGAGAAGGATACCTGAAAGATGGTTCAGGGAGCACTGGTATTGATGCGTGGAGTTCGGATTGGAAATTTGTACAAGCTGCAAGGTAGCACTGTTATTGATGGGTGCAACAGTTATGTGGTTCCTGAAAGTGGAGCAGAAAATCTAGTGGTCTCTGGAGAGAAGACCATGCTGTGGGATCAAAGGCTTGGACATATTTGAGAGAAGGGCCTTCGAATACGTCATGGTAAAGGTATGGTAGAGGGTATGAGTAATAGCTTTCTAGATTTTGATTTCTGTGAAAATTGTGTATACAGGAAACAAAATCGGGTGAGTTTCCCCTCTGGTGGTAAGAGGGTGAAACATATATTAGAGCTTGTGCACAGTGATGTGTTTGAACCTGTGAAGGTTCCATCACTGGGTAAGTCTGTGTACTATGTATCGTTTATAGATGACTTCTCAAGGAATACATGGATATATTTCCTTAAGAACAAATCTGGAGTCTTTGACAGGTTTAAATAATTTAAGGCTCTGGTGGAAAACTAGACAGAGAAGAAGATAAAGGTGCTGAGCACAGATAACGGTGGAGAGATTTGCAATGAGGAATTTGAATAATTTTGTAAGAAGTGTGGTATAGCATGGCAAAAGACTACTCCATATGCACCTCATAAAAATGGAGTTGCAGAAAAAATGAACAAGACGTTCATGGAAATGGCAAGAAGCATGCTTAGTGGTGTCGAGTTAGGACATGACTTGTGGGCAGAGGCGGTGGAGATAGCATGTTACCTGGTCAATAAATCACCTTCATCAACATTGGAGGATAGGACTCCATAAGAGTTATGGACTGGTAAGAAATCCTCTCCTTCACATCTGAGGGTATTTGGATATGATGCATATGTACATGTTCCAAAGGAGAAAAGAACCAAGTTGGATAATAAATCTGAAAAGTGCATCTTTATTGGGTATAAGGATGATTTAAGGGGTTATAAGCTTTGGAACCGAGTAACAAGGAAGGTTGTGTACAACTGAGATGTGGTATTTAGAGAGGTGAAAGATGTTATTAAACATGAAGTCCAACCAAAGGAACCTGAGAAGATAGAGTTTGAGCTAAAGGAGGAAGAATCAAACTCTACAGCAGAGGAGGAATTAGAAGATGAAGAGCCACAAACTCCGACTGTGAGAAGATTAGTTCGAGAAAGAAGGCAGCCAGAAAGGTATAGTCCATCTGCTTTAAGTTCAAAATTTTCTTTGTTTGTTACTGATGATGATCCTAGAACTGTGAAGGAGGCAGTAGATTCAGAGGATTGAAAACTCTGGAAAGAGGCCATGGTTGATGAAATGGCATCTTTGCACAAAAATGAGGCTTGGGATCTGGTGGAGTTGCAAGATGGAAGGAAACCCATTGGCAGAAAATGGTTACTCAAAAATAAGACAAATGCAGAAGGAAAAGTGGAGAAATACGAAGCTTGGTTGGTAGCAAAAGGTTATTGCCATGAATTGATTTTGGTGATATTTTTTCTCCTGTTGCCAAGGTAACTTCAATTAGATTACTTTTATATGTTTTTGCTGCTTTTGATTTTGAGGTAGAATAGATGGATGTGAAGATAAAATTTCTTCATAGGGATCTGGAAGAGGAGATCTACATGAAGAAACTCGAAGGCTTTGCGGTGAAGGGTAAGAAAGAACTGGTATGCAAGTTAAAGAAGTCTTTGTATGGGTTAAAACAGTCACCAAGGATGTGGTATCAGAAATTTGATACATTTATATGGGGACTTGGCCTTACTAGAAGCAAAGAAGATCACTGTGTGTATTTTAAATTAATTGGTAACCGTGTTATTTATCTGGTCTTGTATGTGGATGATATGTTGCTGGTTGGAAATGACAAAGAAGTTATTAAGATTTTAAGACCCATTTGTCCTCCAAATTCGACATGAAAGATCTTGGTGCTGCAAACTATATTTTCGGCATGGAAATTAAAAGCGATTGGACAAAGAGGAAGCTCTGGTTAAACCAAAGGAAGTATGTCGAGACAATATTGCAGAGGTTTAATATGCAGGATAGTAAACTGGTGAAGGTTCCTATTCCTGTAGTTGTGAGGTTATCTGCTAAACAGTGTCCCAAGACACAAGAAGAGGAAGAGGACATGTCCTGTGTTCCACATGAAAGTGTATTCGGTAGCTTGATGTATGCAATGGTCTGTACTAGACTAGACATTGCACATGCAGTGAGAGTATTGAGCAGGTTTATGCCAAAACCAAGGAAGGAGCATTGGACAGCAGTGAAGCGGGTTTTCAGGTATTTGCGTGGCACTAGTGATTATGGTTTGTGCTACCAAGGAAGACCAGGATTGGACAGAGTGTTGGATATCCATGGCTTTGTTGATGTAGACTCGGCTAGAGATCTGGATCAGAGAAGATCTACAGGTGGGTATGCGTTTAACCTATTTGAAGGTGCAGTGAGTTGGATGAGTAAGAAACAATCTGTAGTGGCACTATCAAGTACAGAGTCAGAATACATGGCAGCCACTCATGCAAGTAAGGAAGCAACTTGGTTGCAGAGATTGTGTTCAAGTATGGGGTTATTACAAGAAGCTATAAGGATAGACTATGACAGCAAAAGTGCAATTTTCTTGTCAAAGAACCCTGCATATCATACAAAGACAAAGCACATTGATGTTCAGTATCACTTTGTAAGGGATATGATAGAAGAAAAAAAGGTGTTGTTGGTAACGTTAGACACTTTGAAGAATATTGCAGATGCATTAACAAAATCTGTGAGCTCTGAGAAGTTCTCTTGCTGTAGAGAAACAATGGGCACTGCAGGGCTGGATAAATGACTAAGCTCTCTTGTGGCCCCATGTGGAAAGAAAACAACAAGTGGGTTAATATTGGGTTGTGTTATATTTTTTCCACGACTAGCCCACGTAGTTAACCAGGGGCTAGAGGGGGGGAGGTCATAGGGGGTTTGAGGGGTACCCATAACCCTACTTTATGGGTTCCAGGGCAACACCCCAGAAAATTTTGGTTTTGGACCTTATGTTAGGTTGGGCAGACCCACCTATGGTTTTGTGCATGATTTTTGCACATGTTTTTGGACGCGGTGGTTTTCGGCCCATGGTTTTGGACGTGATGGTTTTCGGTCCATGGTATTGGATGCTTCAGCATGTATAAATATGTATTGTAACATTGAAGGGAACATTATGAAAAATCAAGCTGGTAGTCCTGGTTTTGGGATCCAGGGGAAAATATCTGTGTATATGTGTTTTATGTGATATGCTATCGCATTGTTTATTTATGTGTTTTAGAATTCGTATGCAGGTAATTTCTATATGGGGTTAAAACCTACAAAAATTGATCGGAGACATGACATTTCAAAACCAAAAATGAGGTTGAAATGACAAAAGCCTGACCATATTTTTGTTTTTAAATGGTCAGAAAAGAGCTGAAAGCAAACCACCATATTTATTCTTTTTAACGAGTCAAAAAGGGAAAAACACTTAGAAATATTTTCATCTTTTATGAGTCAGAAAAGAGCTTAAAGAGGACTTGTGGGAAAGTTTCACGGTATCGACCAAGCATGTATCGACCAACATTCTCATTTGACACACCTATTCTTGAACAGAAAAAAAACCCGGCATAAAACCCATTCTACAAAGATACGCGATAATATTTTCAAAAACCTAAGTCAAAACCATAAAATCATAACCAAAAACCCTAGAACTATAGGGAAACCCAAAAGCCTATTATTAAAAACCCTAAAATTTCAAAAAATTTTATATAAGGTAAATGGTAAAAAACATTTTTACATTGTTTTAGTTTTTAACCTTGGTAATTTTCAAAACCACACATAGCTGTGCAAATTTGGAAGTCGATTTCTACAGCTGGGGTCATCCATTTTGCGCCAATCTTTCACCAAGTAAGTATCTCTCCCTTGCCTCTATATTTTAAGTGTTTTTAATGCTAATTTTATGCATTTTGGCTATGTTTGGAAGGATTTTTTTTTCCAAAAAATCACCCCGGTCATCGTAGAAGTCCCCCGCGGGTTTGCGATGATCGGGAATTTTACACACGCCAAAATCGACATTGTCGTAGGTAACACATGTACCCCTATGACGATCCAGAAAATGGTGAACTATGAAAGCTGATTGTCACATTTGTTTTAGAAACAACTGCGACAATGCAACAAACATAAAAATTTCATTTTTACACCATTTTAAATGACGAAAATGGCTCAAACAAGTTCTAATCAATTAGTATTGGCATATGCAGGGTGCAAAATGGTGTTTGCATGGCAAGAACGCACACATGATGCCAACGATGAAATAGGGGAAATCGACCCGCAACACATGCAGGTTCTCCGAAACTACGGATTATTTAAATTCTTCCTCACACCCCTGTTACAAGCGCAATTGGACCTTATAGAGTTATTAATTCGCTCATGGAACCCAACAGAGGGTAAGTTCATAATCCAAGGGCAGGAGGTCGAGTTTGATGTGATAGACATATATTTCCTCACTGGATTATCTCGACAAGGAGGGAGACCCCACATGGGTGGGATGCGAGTCCTTGGAGAGTCTCAAGATATGTTGATTGCACGAGCATGCCCAGGGGCACGAAAATACCCTACTAGTGGGAAGCTATAGATCCCGACAATGAACGACGTGGCACTGTGTGTTTTATTGCTTACGATCACGAGAGTAGTAGGCTCTCAGGCACAACACGAGGCGACTAAAACCCAACTGCGGTTAGCTTTAGATTGCCTCAACCCTACCATTTATGATTGGGCAAAGGTAGTGTCTTTAAATATGAGGAGACAACTGACTAAATGTCAGCAAGGAGAGACAAAGCAGTTCGGATACGGGTCCATTCTGGTACCGCTCATGCTGGAGCAGGTACCGATACTTCAGTTGCAGGATATGGATGTCCAATTGCCAGGAACATGGCATACCCAAATCGCTAGGTGGGCCCTAGTGATGCCACGAGGAGGTGGCGGCTAGCCAGTATCATGGGGACCTGTCTTCATGGAGTGGCTGCATCAGCAGTAGGTATTTGCTGAGGACTAGCCCTATGGAGATACAAATTTTAGAGGAGATCCAAATATGCTGCTTCTGCCTAGAGAGTAGTGGGATGAGAGAGGTAACACACTTGGTTAACCGCCACACTTTTTATATTTCAATTTTTGATTTTATATTGTTTTTTGTTTTTTACGTATATGTCTTAATAATCATGTTCAATTTTGCAGACGTCGGACCTGAGAGACTGGTGGGTCTCGCTCCTACGGCGTGGAAGGGGGGAATATAGAGCTTTCCCTACCACCTCTAGGTGGTGACGCAGAGGCGAAGATAGCCTGAAACTTAGAGGGCTTGATCGAGGGGATCCCGGACTATAGAGGGTTCAAGGAGATCCCACGACAGTACCAACGACACACTGTGGGTGTGTCGAACCAGATCCATAGATTGCTCAGACAAGTAGTCCGGGCAATGGTTAGATACATAGAGCAGAACCCACCACAGTAGTCGACTAGGTTTACTTTTCTGATGTTTTCAGAGACATGTGTCTCGGATGTAACCTGAACATATACCTTATTTTTGACATATACATTATTTTTTGAGTGCCTCGGTGCGCCACATGATACATATAGCTATCTATGTTTTATTATTGTGTCTAATTACTTGCATATAATGTTGTTTGATTATAAATTGCGTAAATGTCTTTCTAATACATGATTTTCCAATGCATCAATTAATGTGTTTAACCTTCTAGGAATGTGTTGATATGTAATAAAATCAAATTGTCTTTCCAGTAAGCGAATATGCAAATACAATCTTAAAATTTGAGGGTTTCTGATAGAATAATGCATGCTAAGTTTAAGAACAAGTTGAGAGTCCAGATTCACAACCAATGCACGAATATTGAGGTTAATAGCCTCAACCAATAATTTAATGACGGCGCTATATTCAGCAACATTTTTCATGGTACACCTTAGACAAACACCTTGAAGGTCTACTAACTCACCGTGAGGATCGTAGATCACCCATGTCATGGATGAAATATTTTGTGTACTACAACAGGAACCATCAGCAAAACCGATATAAGGTGCACCAGACATCTGCACAAGAAGTAAAAAGACACAATAAGTGGCAATAACGCCTACACACCAAGCCACACATGCACACACTAAAACACACGTATGTACATAACAGATGCATGAAAAACTCATGCATAACATTTTTTAAGATAAAGCCCATTCCGAGGCTTATCTAGTCGATTTCCTTCGTATTCAATTAGCTCATAGGCCCCCTTCTGCAAAACGCGCTTCACAATATAAGGCCCATGCCACATAGGTTTGAATTTTATTGCCCTTAGCTTATCATTCGCTTGATCGTATAGAAGAACTAAATCTCCCTCAATGAAAGAACGAGGAGTAACAGTTTGATCGAAGTGAGTTTGCACTCTCTTCTTCTATGCTTCAATGGCTAAAGAGGCGAGTCAACGGGTCTTGTCTAGCCGCTCTAGGTAAAGAAGGCATTCTTCTATTGGAGTAGTATTCGGGAGCAATTTGACAGCTAACTTGAGAGAAGGTATCTCTCATTCAATCAAAAGCGTAGCCTCCAGACCATAAATGAGTTGAAACGGTGTGAATCTGAAGGCATCCTTCACTGAGGTATAGTAAACCCATAAGGTGGAAAACAACATCAAATGCCAATTAGACTTGTGCATTCCAATTGTACACTGAAGCATGATTACCAATACCTTGTTGACGACTTTGACTTGGCCATTCGCCTGAGGGTAATAAGGCGTTGAACTGTCGTGACGCAAGCCTAACTGGTTCGTTAACTCAGTCATCATATGACGAAGGAAATGAGAACCGTGATCAATGACAATAGCCTGAGGGACTCCGAATCATGTAATCACATGATTGAATAAAAATTACATCATTGTCTTACCATCATTAGATAATGTAGGCATCGCCTCAGCCCATTTTGTAAAATAATCGACGACAACAATAATATACCCATGCCCCCCCCCCGCCGAGCAAGGGTTACAGGTCATAAAATCTATGCCCCATTTAGCAATGGGACCAACAATAATGATGGGGTGTAAAATGGATGGTGGCGCATGCATCTTTCATTGGTAAATTATGCATGCATGATAGGAATGGACAGCGAGAATGCAATCCTTAAAAATAGAGGGCCAAAAATAACTAGTGCAAAGGACTTTTTGGGCAGTAGCATAACCAGACATGTGGCCACCACAGGCACTATAGTGGTATTCATTCAAGACTCGTTCAGCTTCCTCGAATGTCAAACAATGATGGAGAACTGAATCAATGTCGAGACATTACAAGGTCTCCCCAACAATACAATAAGGCTGAGATTGATGACGAATACGTCGTTGAGCATCCTTAGACAAATTGAGACGGAAGGAAGACATCTGGAGGTAGACAATAATGTCACCGTACCAGGGATCGAGGGTACTGATCAAGAAGAGGGTATTGTCTGGAATGTGATCCTCTAACCGAGAGAGAGCGGTAGTGGACAGTAATGAGCAAATCAATTCAACAAAGACAAGGGACTTCTTGGACTTGGCAGTAGTAAACTCCAAATCGAACTCTTGAAGGATAACGATCCATTTCGAGTATTTTCCCCCCAGCAATTGAGGTGAGAAGATGTACGTCATCAGGTTGTGATCGGAAATCACTATCGTCGTGCACAACAAAATAAAGTGACGAAAATGTTGGACAGTGTGAACCACTACCAAAGTGAGCTTCTCGACATAAGCATATCGAGTCTCAATGTCAAGGATGTTGTAGCTAAGATAATAAATAATGTGCCCGGAACCATCGTCATCGTCTTGAACCAAAACCATGCCAATAGTGTTGTCGACAACAACGAGATAAAGAGTATAGTCACAATGGTAATCAGGGGGACGCAATAAAGGAATAGAGACAAGGAGGGTCTTGAGTTGTTTGAAGGACTCTTGGGCGGTGCCATCCCAAACAAAGTGAGTGTCACGCTTTAGAAGTCATGTATAGCCTTTAGCAATGTCAACGTAGTTCGGAATAAAACGACGTAGGAAATTGGCTTTTCCCTACAAACTCTACAATTGCTGGAGAGAAGCAGGGGGAGGAAGATTCAAAATACCTTCAACTTTGAGGGGATACAAATGAATGCCCTCTTTATAGATGACAAACCCAAGAAGTTTGTGGGATACAATGCAGAAGACACACTTATGTAGATTGAGATGAATATGGTAATATCAACAACAAAGAAAAATCTCGCAGAGGTGGTTCAGATGGTTAGATCATTTAGCTGAATGAATCGAGAGGTCATCCAGATATGGCTGAACAATGTGATGAATGTCATGAAATGCATAGGACATTTCTCGCTGGAAGGTAGCACTGGAATTTTTAAGGTCGAAAGGAAGCTTCTTGTAAGCAAAGGCACCCCATGGGCAGATGAAGGTAGTTTTGTGTTGATCTGTAGGTGAAATATTAATATGGTTGTAACCAGAAAAGCCATCCATAAATGACTAGATCTCACTCCCAGCACAATCATCGATGAGATGGTCGATAAAGGGCATAGGATAATTATCCTTTGGACATGCACAGTTGATGTCATGGTAATCAACACAAACCCTAATAGTTCCCTGCTTTTTTGTCACAAGGACAATATTAGAGACACATTCATTCAATGCGATAGGGTAAAGAAACCCTACCTTGAGAAGTTTTTCAACTTCTCCCTTAATAGTCGCGGCTTTTCTTGAGTGCACGGGGCGTAAACATTGTTGAACAGGTTTGGCACCAGGATATGTAGGGATCTCATGTACCATGATACTAGGGTCAATGCCGGGCATTTCTTCATATGACCAAGCAAAAACATTACGAAACTCTCTGAAAAGATTGGTATAAAGCTGAATCTCTTCTAGAGTAGAGGTAACTCCAATGTGGATATTCTCAATAATCCCTGGCTTGACAAAGATGATGATGGGCATAGTTTGCATAATATTCCCCATATTTCCTTCAAAGAAAAATTCATGAATCTAAATAGGTGTCTAAAGTGGCTGAGAGGGGATACAAGAAGAAAACATCTCTAGATAGGTAGTGATGGCCCAATGGCTTGGGAGAAATGAGGAGCAATGGTGATTATGAAACCAGGGAAGCTCCTCAAAAGACATAGTCTCTAAAATCGCTTCATCGGAAGGAAATATCTCCTGTAACGGATCTAAAGAAACACTATCTCTGAGCCAAGGATATTGTACATACGTGTCAAGAGGCCTGCTGAATGGAGCAGGATCAGAGGATGAACTTGATGCGGAAACAATTTCTACATAGTTGAGCTCGGTAGGACTCAATGGCATGACATCACCCCAGGAGTCTACCTGATCGATGGGAGGAACTACCCAAGGATCAGAACGGATAGAAATCGTGTTAATGGGGGTGACGTTGGGAGGTGGGAGTGAAAAGACATCCATAAGGGCAGGATATTTGAAGAGTCTAGCGCCCACACTTTCATAGGGAATGGAGGTATGCTTCACAAATGGGACGTTGCCATTCGAAGAAGAAGAAGCAAAGAAGGACAGTTGATCAACCTTGAAAATTTTCCCTTGATGGGGAAAACGAAGGACACGGAATAGAGATGAGGCCACAGTGCACATGGTGTATGTCCAACTTCGTCCTAATAGAAGGTTGTAAGTCAAATTTGCATCAACAACTTCGACTTCAACCTCTGCCGTCTTCCCCTCTAACATGATGGGAAAGCGCAGGAGGATACCGAATGGATAGGAATCTCTTCCATCCAAGGCTTCCAAAGTATTAGGACATTGACTCAACATCGGGGAACCGATGGCCTTCCAATAAGCAACAGACATGATGCAAGTGAAGGCGCCCTCATCAATAACAGTACGATGAATATTTTTCGAGTTAATGATGACTTCAATGAGGAAAGCAATCGGATGAGGAAATTGTGGTACATGATTGTCATGATCGAAAGTGATTAAATCTGAATCGGCCAGGTCAATGCCACCAATGGCTGATAACAAATACTTCCTTTGGGAGGGACAACTCTGGAGAAATTCCAAAGCATACATAGCCAAAGGGGCTTGGGCTAAGTCCTCAACAATAATTCTATAGTGTTGTACGACACGAGCATTAGGGTTGTAAGAAGATTTCCAGAGCACTCCCTTGGTAGGAGGTCGAATTTCTGACTTAGTGCTAGGTCTTTCAATATGGAGAGATCCAGTACTGGCTGAAGGAACACTTGAAGGGGCTTCAGGTTCCTTTCCGGTAGGTAGAGGATATTCTTTCGATCGAAACCTGATATGAATGGGAATAGTCCCAAGCATGAAAACTTGAGAGCCAAAAGTGGAAGAATACTGAGGTTGACCGACCACCATTTTGGTTTGCTGAAAGGGAAAAGGATCCTTAAGCACAGCAAGAGTTCCAGGAGTGCCTTTATTTAAACGACTAACTTCAGACTGTCTAAGACAGTCCTTAGTGTAGTGATCCTCGTCACATATGAGACAAGGGTAGTTGGGTTTGCGTTTGGTACCATCATCAGCTAGAGGGTTAGGAGGGTCTCGCTTGGGTGGATCAATTTTATTTTTGCCTTTCCCCTTTTTCTTACCTTTATAAGATTTATCTATTGCGGTGGACTGAATGGCATTGAGTTAAGAAGTTTTACCAGTATTAGACAAGGTCTAAGAAGCATTTTCATTTGGAGTAGTAGATTTTTTCTTTGCAGGGGTCGCGGAAGACTTTCGGGAGGATGAAGTAACGAAACCAATGACACCATCAATGGATGGTGTTGATGGAGCCTTAGTAGTTCCGGGTCATGGAGCATCAGGAAAGTAATCATACAATGTACTAGATTGGGAATAAACCAAATCGAGATACTGAGCATGCGTGATAGCTTTCTCTTCAGTAACACATGCCCCCATGGCAATATCGCGGGCTATCAGACTGACAAATGAGGTAGTAAACCAGTCAGTCAAAAGCTGATTAGGGATCTAGAACTTAATCAAACGACGTTGCCTTCTCCATTCATGGATATGATCAGAGATGTTTGTCATCGTGTCCTGTTTCAAAGATGTAAGGAGGCGTGTGCCCATTTCATAACGAATTGGTAACTTAAAGTGAGTAAGAAATGCCATTGCAAGCGAATTGAAATCCTGGAAAGTTCCATAAGCAAGCTCAATATACCATTTCGCATCTGAACCAATGAGAGTCCATTGGAAAATATGGAGGTAGATAGAATCTTCAAGCCACGAGTTAGATGAGCACCAGAGGTGATAAGTCATGATGTGCACTCGAGGGTCTTCTCTAGATTTACCATCAAATTTAGGACAATCACCTAGAATTTTGGTCGGAACTAGTGGCCAATACAGATTATGAAGGATTGGATTGTTCATCAACTTAGACACATCAGGAAGTTCCAAGGTTTCCAGGAAAGGTAGTTGAGGATTAAAGGACATCACAGGCTTCTGATAAGAGCTAGCAATAGGGTTCCATCCAACCCCTTATTTCCCCCATTGGTTATGACCAGAAGGATTTTTCCCATAAGGGTTTTGGCCGTAAGGGTTCTGTCCATAGGGATTATAAGTATAACCAGATGATAGACCCGAGTTTTAACCACCAACAGCCCATTGGTTACCATCTTGACGAACAAGAGCAGCATAGGGCTACTGAAAATTTTGATAAGGATTGACTTGCGGTTGTTGATAATTTTTATACGGAGCAACTTGAGGTTTCCCTTGGGGTTGCTGAAGTGCTTGGAGATCGTATTGTCACTGAGCTCCAAAAAACGCCTGAGGCCTAGGCTGCGTTTGATAAACAAGCTAGGTTTGAAATCCAACTTGAGTTTGGAGACCAGGTTAGTTCTGGAGTCCATCCTGAATCTGGAAACTGAGTGGGCCTTGAGAAACAACAAGTGCTTGAGTGCCCAGTTGACTAGGAGATGGATTGATTTGACCAGACGGATTTCCTTGTTGAAATTGAGGTTGACCCACCTAGCTAGAAGGTTTGCCTTGTTGGTACTGAGGTTGACCTATTTGCCCAGAAGGTTGAACTTGCTGGGTAATAGATTGACCTTGCTGAAGCTAAGGCTAGCCCATTTGACTAGAGGGTTGACCTGGCTGAATAGTAGGTTGGCCTTGCTGAATCTGAGGCTGACCTACTTGTCTAGAGGCTTGACCAAACTGGACAGTAGGTTGGCCTTGCTAGATTTGAGGCTAGCCTACTTGTCCAGAGGGTGGACCTTGCTGGGCAACGAGTTGGCCTGGTTTGGATTGAGGCTAACCTGGTTGACCAGAAGGTTGTCCTAAGTAAATAAAAGAGGAACCTGTAAGGGCCCAAGGTTGTCCCTATAAGGGTTGTCCTTGTAGTTCTACAGGTTTCCCTTGATATGGTTGCCTTTGATACGACTGCCCTTGATACGACTGCCCTTGATATGATTGCCCTTGATATAGCTACCCTTGGTACGACTACCCTAGATGTGGCTACCCTTGATGTCGTGGTCCTTGGAAAGTGGAAGGCTGCCCTTGGCCACCATGGTAAGTAGTACGAGCCCAGGAAATGGATAACAGAATGGAAACCTCAACCCTAGGATGAGGAGGGAGGGACCCAGTATGATAAATATGAGTCCCTCGGAGATCATAATAATGCAATGGATTATGTGGATCTGGATTTTGAAGAGAAAACATGTATTGCTCATATGTCCACCGTGTCGAAATCGAACTAGAAGAAAGAAGAACACTACCTGTGGGATTTACGACTCTAGACACCGAGGCCGAAGGACCACCACTAGTGGGTTCAATAGAAGGCCTAGTAATAGTGGTAACTACCGAGGATGCAACAATGGCACTAACAACAGGAGTTGTAGAGGCCACAAAAATAGTAGGCATTGACGGAACAGAGGTGACTGATACATTATGAATCTGAGTTATGAAAGGTTCTGAGGTCGGGGCTATAGTACGAGACCACACAGAACTCAGACTAAGAGACATGGAACTCATGATGTTGGACAAGGCATGATGGCATAGGGGCAATGTCACACCGAGACCCAAGTGAAAGGGGAAACCCTCCGTGGGAAGAGGAATTTCTCCATTTGACACAAGGTTCTATTCTCAAAAACGGGGATCGTCTCATCCATGTCAGAAGAGGACATTGCAACTAAAGCACCAAGGGGAGTAACCAGGAAGTCCTCTTCTGAAGGTTCCCAAATAGGATTCCAAATGATATCGTAAGGTTCCCCTCCCAGAGCTCGAGATTCAAGGGGTTGAATACTCGGGATGATAGGAAGGGTATCACTAACATTCAATACCTCAGAAGCGACAAGAGATGCAGAGTCATGGTCGCTTGGTACAGGGGACGGGATTGGTGATTCCACCAGGATGACTTAGCTCAAGATCTCGGAAAATAGATAATCGATCAGGGTCAAAAATTGACGCAAACCAAAACACAGTCAAGATTAACAGGGAAAATGTGAGCATTGTCAAATAAATTTTTAAGACACGGGAATGAAACTTAACTTTTTCATATTTAAAGAGTCAAGAAAAAGGACAAAATATGACTCTAGTTGCCTTCGAATGTTTAATGAGCCTGAATGGACAAGTGCTCAGATGATCCTTTTCTTTTAAGGAGTTCAATAGGAACAAAAGTGACTACTCTGGAGTACTAAACAATAGGTTTACCAAAAAAACTGCAAAACTGCATATACACCTTGGTGCTCAAATGAAAGAGAAATGACCAAGGACTTTCTATACAACAGTCAATCTTCTCGAATGCTGTGTTCAGTGTGTTATGGCTCGCAAGGCGGTAGACTCGGCTTCCTTTGGATGAGAGGATGATAACCTAGTGGGTTCTCTTGATATATACTCAATGGTATGGGGAGCACAAGTCCGTACTAGCAGCTATTGAATCACAGAAGGAGGAATCACCCAACCTTAGCAAAAACAATAGTGACTAGGTTTAACGACACTGGAGCACGTCTCTAGCCTAGACCTCTGGATAATATGCGTTAAGTTCCAATGCATTGTTAGGTTTATTCAATTGATTTTAAGAGTTAATCTTGGATTAATTTTTGGTTTTTAGGCCCTACCGAATGTACTTTAACAATTCCTAGGATGCATCTACAATGAGTAAAATATCATTCGTTTCGATGAACAACTACCTAAAGGAGGGTAAAGAGTTCATTTCCAAGCAAACACAAACCAATACAAGAAAATGCAAGCACTAAGAAACAGAATGCATCAATACACCAATCTCACAACTACTAATGAAAGATTTGAACTTTGCTTCCTAATGTCTCAATCATGAAAATTTGGTAATGCAAATGCACTTTCACTTTCATATGATGTATAAATGCAATATTTTTTATTTTCGAAATTTTAATGACAAACAAGCAAGTGTAAACTTGACTGATCCAAACAAATGTCATCTATGTTTGATAGTGTGGAAATCAAATTGATATGAGGAACTGGTTCAATAAACAAACACTAAAGACCAATCAAAAAGAAAACAAGTAGTAAAACAGCCTTAAGCAAATCAATTAGATGGTTGTGTATGAATCTTGGACGGACGAGTAACCCAAACAAATGAGTTCTTGACGAAACCTTTAACAGAACTAGGTCACATGGTCTGAAAACATAATATTCACTAAACGAAACCAAGGAGAAAGTGCCTTAACCCAAATATAGCCAAAACAAGTTGGTAAGAGACAAGAGATAGCAGCAGACAAGCAGCACTAGTTGATTCAGGAGGTAAAGTTGTAAAAAACAACTTTACAGGAATCATCGCAGGTCTATAACTATCAACCTTAGACGAAAGGCAAATCATCGCAAGCGTAGAGCTAGCAATTGGGAAACGTCATCATAGGTGTACACCTGTCTTCTGCGATGGTCTGATTTCAAGAATCATTGCAACTGTACGACGAGATATCTATGATGTGCAGGTGTACCAAAGAGGATAGGTGTGACGTCGTCACAGCTGTTGAGCTATAAATAATAATGATCTCAATTAAGAGAAAATATAAAGTAAAAACACCTGAAGGACACCAGACTAATCTCTCAGATAGTGAGAGGGACTACCAGATTGACCCAGGTAACCCAGAACACTGATGGCTTAGCCTCGAAATCAAGAGACACTAAATCATAAACAAATCTAGAGCAAACAAGAGACAACATACGAAGGACTCCCTAGCGGAGTCACCAACTTCTGATGTAGGAAATGTTCCCTCTGTGGACAGAGGCAACCCCTCTAGCCCTAGAGTGGGTCTATTCACAGTAAAACAAAACAACAACTAATTTCCTTAAACAGTCATTGTTCAAAAGGCCTACCTCAAACTGGTGTTCGATGAAGCCTTTGTTGCACTGTTTCAACTACCGTTTCCTTCTCCTCGATGAGCGATTCACCTGAAACAACACAAGAGAACAACAGAACACGTGACTGAGTACAACAATGATCTATTTACTTACAAAGTCAAGGAACCATAATCTATTAAGTATATTTCACACAAGACATAGGAAATCACCATTGATTATATTAAAATGAATAAAAGCAAAGCTTACAACAAAACCTTGATGTCGCAAGCTTCCTAGGAGGGTCCAGCCGGTATGTTTCTTCAAGCATTCATTCTCAAGAGTGTCTCCCAAATAGATGATAACTCTCTCTCTCTCTCACTCACAAGCTCCAATAAAAGTCTAAGGAAATCCACAACGAATTGCTAAAATACCAGCAATTCACACTGCAAACTATCAAACTCACACCAAAGCTAGCTAACTTGCTCAATCCCCAAAAAAATAGTTGATCATAGCAATAGGGAGTGCTTTTATAAGAGGAGGAGCTTCCATAAAATGAGGGAGGGGGAGCTTATCCTTAAGGGAGGTTTCAAAAAAGGTGGAACCACCATCCCAGAGGAGGAAAGGTGAACTACCTTGACCCAAAAACCAGTTCTAGAATCACCCAAAAGGCCAACTGTTTTAACTAATTCACCATATCTATATCATCGCAAGTAATACAATAGCGCTCAGCGATGACATCACAAGGAAGTAATGTATTCAGAGCCATTGTCATAAGAAGGATCTTGAAGACTTGCGTCGAGCTCTAAAATTCGACCATCGCAAGAAACAGATGTACCCCTGCAACGACATCGCGACGTTATATTTCATTACAAAGAATTGTCGCATGTAGAATGAGGTTCACTTGCGACGATGCAGAAACATGGGTGAAAGGGTCAATCTTCAAGATTAAAGGGCACTTGTTTAATATTCTTGAATGATCAGGAAGATGTGGACACATTTATTAGATGTATGACACAGCGGAGATGTCACTCAGGGACTAACTTTATCCAAGATTAGGGGATATGAGGCCAATGACAAATTACTGTGTAACAGAGTGGATGCCAGTTTCTCCTTGAGAACATACAAACTTTTCATACAATCATCATTCCAACAATATTTAGTGTCCTTCAAGACTTTTTCCATGGGCGTGTTTATTTGGGCATAGCTCTTAATAAACTTCCTATAGTAACCCGTGTGCCCCAACGTAGCACGGAGTTGTTTGACACTGCATGGCACTTCCAGATTTAAAAGAACAACAATCTTCATAGGGTCCGCCATCAAACCTTTCTTGTAGACCACATGGCCCAGTAGGTTTCCAAAGGAAATGAGGAAGCTGAACTTTTTAAGGTTCAGTGCAATCTGGTGTCATCGGCAAGTATCCAGCATCAATCTTAAGCTCGCGATATGGTGTTTAACTAACCCAAAAATAGTTTAATTGTCCAGATAGACCTCCAAGAACTTTTGAATGTATTCCTCGAATGCAGCCACCACTATCCATGAAAATATCGCTGCGCATTCTTCAGTCCAAAGGGCATAACAGTGTATTGAAAGCAGCCCCATTCTGTAGTGAAAGTTGTCTTGCTCCTATCTTTCGACGTGATCTTAATCTGATGGTACTCGGAGAAGCCATCCGTGAATGAGTATGCTTCTTGACCACCCATATTTTCTAATACCTCATATGTGAATGGTGTCGAGAATGGATCATGAACACAAGCATCATTAAGCTTTCTGAGGTCCACACATATTCTAATTTCTCCCTTCTGTTTTTTCTCCTAGACTACCATAGGACTCACCCAATCAGATTCTTCCACTGGTTCAATAATCCCTGCTATGAGCATTTTGTCTAATTCTTCGCAGACCTTTTCTTTATACTTTGGATTCAAGTGGTATGGTCGTTGCTTCACGAGCTTCGTGTCCGGTTTCAGGGTGATCCGCACCACCCCTAAGTTGCCAATGATCCCCTTTAAGTCCATGATTTTGGTCGGGAAAAAATCTTGATGCTCATGGAGTAACTTGACGACCTTATCTAGTGTAGCATAATCCCAATACTCTCCCAGTGTCCCGTACTTCAGCTTTGCTTCTGTGCCAATATTTACCTATTTCATTTTGAGTAGCAGAGTGACATCGGGATCCTCAATTGATGGTCCTCGAACCTTGTGTTAACCTTCAGTTTCTGGAATATTAACCTTTTCGGGGTCATCCTCCTTCTCTTCTGCCTGCATGTGATAACATTCTAGGGCACTACTTAACTGGTTCATCCATGCTGGTTGAAGCACTTCCACTGGCTCTGGCAGTATTCTGAAAATGGCATCTTTCGCCGCTTGCAGTGCATCATCAAGAGTATCTAACCACCGGTCTTCAAATGTGAATGTTAGGAAAAATCCCTCGCGCAAGACATCCCACTCGCATGTACCATGTTGGAGTACTGTCTCAGTATACCAGTTCATGGGTATGACATCTAGAGAATGGTAGAACAAATGTACTCATTTAGGTTGTGGTTCCTCTCTGTAGGCCTTGGTCCATTTCACGAGGTGCGTGCGTGGGTCATCTCGTCTATCATACTTACCTTCTATCCGTAGTTACAGTTTCCCAAACTGTAGGTGCATCATCCTTTTACATCTGCACCAATTCTCAAAACTTCCTTGGTATGTTCCCCACCAGCACGTAGGTGTTGCGCATAGTGCCCACTTCAGCGCATCAAAACACAGTTGTTCTAGTACCGCACTCTCAAACTTTCTCAAGAATTCATCCACCGTTGTAAGCCCATCATATGTTGGTAGGTCGCATGCCTATTGTTGGGTCTTGAAATTGTCATTTGCTTCCATTACACTTTCATTATCATGTCCATTATATCACCTCCATTTCACCTTCATTTCACTACCATGTCACTACATTCATCTCACTTTCATCATTATTGGGTCACATTTATGTTTTTCCAAACTTTATTAATTCTTAGCATTTTTAAGTGAATTTGTGGTTAAAAACTAGAAAATAGTGTGCATATGCTTATACCTAACAAGTGGGATGAGATTCTTAACATGTGTAGGTCAAAAGGAAGCTTCTAAAAGACATTTATGTGGCATACTAAGGCCAAATTCGAATTTGAGTGGAGAAGATCATGGGATCATGAGGATGTGTGTCACATTTCCTATCTGTATTGAAAATCTAAGAAGACGTGTGTCTTATCATTTTCTATTTTGATTATAACTTTAGAGATATAGGGAGAGATTCATGGACTCTCATTAATGAGATAGCGTCTCATATTTTTGTATAAATAGGAGATCTCTATCCTTTATTTGGAAGCTTTGTTAACTTTGTTAGCTCAAGTTTTCATTACTTTGTACTTTGTAATTTTGAAAAATTTGAATAAATCTTTGAGGTTCCTAACATTGAAGGAGATGTGAAGTAGGAGATGTCATGGAGCATATTAGAATGTAAGGTAGAGTAGATTTTATTTGGTAATTTTTCTTTGATTTCATTCAAGTATGTCATTTTATTTTTATGATTGTTTTCAAGTTTAATAGTTTATATTTTCCATTCACGCAAGTTTAATTCATGCAAGTGTGTTCAACTGGTTGATTTTAGATCTATCTAACTGTGTAATCTATGCTTAACAAAATAGTCCAAGAAGGTAGTCCTCCTATTTTCCGATTAGTTCTTGGAGCATTAGAACACGCAGTAGATTAGTTTTCCTTTACATGTTTTGTATTTGCTTTCCATTCCAAACTAGCATAACTAACTGTGTTTCCTGTGCCTGCTAAATAGTCTTAAGAAGGTGGCTCTACCATTTTCCAATTAGATTGAATTTGGGTGTTTGTTCACGCAGCAATGATAGATTCATTTCCCTTGCTTTCTTAAGATCACATCTATTGTATACTTAATTTCTTAATTCATTTCAAGAAGATGATTTCGACATCTTCCTATATTGAATGTTCCCAATGGTATTTGAGCCTGCAGTAGATCATAGTTGTTTTTGTATTGTTTTAAACTAACATTATCATTTTTTCTTTCATTTCATAGACATTTTGCTGGCCTAGATTAATCTAACTATTCAAAGTTTTGATTTTTTTTTTTTTTTTTATCTAATGTTCATTTCCTTTTCTCTCTTATTTACAAATTATATTTTAACATTAAAATTCATTAGATTTAGTTGTCCATTAAAATTTATAGATTTCATCTAGAAGCATAACTTTTCTTTCTTAGATTAATTTCCTTAAGCATAAGAAACAAAACCCCCAAAAACAAAAAAAACTATAAAACAACGAAGTAAGAGAAAGGTTAGCTAAGCACATACAGTGCACTACACTTCATAATTTTACGATACCTAGATTGATAATTTATGTAGATCAATTTAAGATGTTAATTTGACAAGACATTTTGGCGCCGTTGCCGGGGAAATGTAATTAGGAGGCTTTATTTCTTACATCTAAAAAAAAAAATTCTCGAGTATGCTCTCCTCTTGCACTTTGTGTGATCTGGAAGATCAGAAAAAGAATTTTTATGCTTAAGATATATATATATATATATATATATATATATATATATATATATATATATATATATATATATATATATATATATATATCATTTCATTTGACTTAATGAAAAACTTCAATTCCAATAAATTATTTTGTTTAGTAAAATATATATGTATATTTTTAATTTTTTAAAATATAACATATGTAACTTTATTAACAAAACAAATAAAAAAAAAAGAATAATAAAAAAAAAATAATCCATGTTTCACGTAATAAAACAAATAAAAATACATCATTTGCAAAAGGATGAAATGCACTCCTAATGAAAATGCAAATTTAGATACTTCCAAGCCAATTTCAATTTCAAAATTTGATAGCAAGCCTCAAACGTTATTTAGTTTGCAACTGTAGCATTTGTTTCAAACTCTCAATCTACTTTAGGCAGCAATCATTCATCAATTTCTCAGTCAAAATTCAGCCATGTGATCCATTCTTCTAGGTTGAGATTATCGAAATGGAGAAAGAAGATCTGGAAATTTTACGAGCATGGTAAAGAACAGATTTCCCAGGAGAAGCTTCGTTCCAATTTTTTTTAGACAGTCAGATCTTCAATCAGTGAACCCTTTGAACCCAAACCAATTGGTCCCAACTTTATTTCCATCTACTACATGAGTTATTGGACAAACACCTTTGCACATATTATTGTCAGTGATGCAAATGTATCTATTTCAACATTGCTTGGCCCTGCAACACAATGAAATTCAAAGTAAAACACAATTCAAAGGGGAATTCAGTGAAGGGTGATAGAATATTTGAAATAACATAAAACAAATTCAATGGCATGATAGAGAGCAATAAAATTCGAAATAGATTTTTTTTACATAAGACGTAAGTGATAGAAAACGCAACATTTTAAACACCTGATTTTAAAGTGAATTTCGTGAGCAAACTAAGGAAAATTAGAAAAAACAAAAGCATGGGTTTTTCAAGAACGGGGTCAATTAGATAACCCAAAAATGGTTTTGATAATTTTGCAACGATTTGGGATCATTTTCCAGTTCTTTGGAGCCCCATTTGGCATGCTTCGTGAGAAGAAACGATTTTCATTAAACGAACAGAGCATTGTTTGAACACAATACACTCTAGGAAGAAAAATTCAATTTAAAAACCAATCATGATGTGGAATTCAATCCATATGGTGTGATATTTTGTTAAATCTAAGAATCCAATTCGATTCAAACTCATGAACGATTGGTCCAAGTGCACCAGCTACCAGAAATACAAGTGGGCAAAGCCTTTCTGTCGGTAGTTCAAAATACTTGCCTCAGAATTCGGTTCAAGAATCCAGCATTCCAACTGGCCCAAAATGTATAACATCAGTCGCCAATTGACAATATTATATGCTGGGAAAGCTCATGTTTTTAATGATATCCATCTTGCGAAGGTAGATGCCATACTAGCTTTAGCTGGATCAAATGGGCGGTCTTGGACTTTCTTCCTGGTACTTGGCTGCATAAAATTTCTTTTCCAATAACTTAATAAGAAAGCTGATGTCTTGGCTACCTATACCATTGAGGTACCCCAGTGTACTATATTTGGTAATGTAAACAAGCATAGCAACAATTGGTTTCCTACCGTGCAGCAAATAGTATTAAAATCAAGGAATTTTGGTACTCTTGTACAAATTCTGGAAACTTCTTTGTCCTCAATATTTCATGGAGTATTGATTTTTTGTGTGTTTGACCTATAGCTCCTTACATTATCATAGTTTTTCCAATATTTATAGATTTGGTTCATTGTCTCAAAATGAAGAAGCCATCATTGTTTTCGGTTGGGTACATGAACTTATTTTCACGTAGAAATAAGGCTTTCGTGTTGATGCATATTACAGTGACAACACAATCATAGATTTATGTGTTTTGATCTAGAATAGAGGTATGTGTTATCACTATGTCACTGCATGTTCTTCCTGGCTTCAGGGAGCAAAACAAAAAACAAAACAAAAGGTTCACGGGTAAAAAAATAAAAATAAAAATAAAAATTGAATCAATGAAATAAGTAGAATATTTACTCACTTTTCTCGAAGGTATTGATTAATTTTAGATTGATAATGAAAAATTCATAGCTAACTTTCTGTTCAAGATTTTTAGCTACAGAAACTGTGCATGTTCTGCAACTAGAAAGTGATTCTGTAGCTAAACATCAATTCTGTAACTGAGAAACCTCACTGTTCAAATCATTCTAACTTTCTCATACGAAATCGGATTTCGACGATTCAAGTGTCATTGGAAAGATTCGACAAGATCTACACAGCGAGAAATCCATAATTAGAGTTTGAAATAGTCAAGAATGAAGAAATTTCTCAAAATATATAACAGTTAACTTGAGGCACTAATTCTGAAGTAGGTATAAATTCTTTTGGTTTTCCTTCTTGAACTTGTTTCATTAGTACGAATTCTTAGTTTTGTGTGTAAATATCATAACTAGAGATTGATCACCTCTCTCTTTTGATAGTCTTACATTCCATTGTGGAAGAAGTATTATTTTTTTTGCAGGTTCCAAGAGGAAGGACAGATGACTACAAGTGAATAGTGTCTCTCTTAGAGACCAATTTATTTCATAAGAGGATGATCAACAACAAAAAAGAAACATCAATGTATAAGCACATGCTAATGCAAAATCATATCCAAGCAGTTACAAAACATTCAAATACTATTGTCTCCATTACATCCATACTTCATAATAAACCATTCACCTCATTTCCCTTCATATTTTCCATTTACATTCACATACATTCTCCATTACTTTTTGTCCACTCGTAACCCACAAATAAAAGCAAGAGGCTCAATTACATGCTTATTGGCCATTTCCATTATTACTTTCAATTGCCATCTTCCATTTTCATTTTCCCTTTCCTATCATTTTCATTTCACAAATAAACCCTGCTTCAATGCAAATTATTGAGTCCATAGTCCTTTGAGTCTAAATTCCTTGGAAAAACACATTAAAGCTTGCATGCCTTAATGGAAAGTCGTCATGCCGACAAACAAAGGGAATACATAAATGTCCCTTGTTCATCAAATCCTTTAGGTGACTCGACATTGGCAAATTTATTCGTACCTAGCAAGATGTGTTTGGGCATCTTGACTCTCATTTTCATCAATGGTGAGAGTTCTCGTGTTGACTAGTGGCATCCATTAATGGCCACTAAGTCAACAATTTCTTGTTATTTTCGACAACAGAACATCTATTCACATAGCAAGAATTATGCCAATGAGTTTTGAATACTATTATTTTCAGCATTTTGGAGCAGATATAAAATATATGTAGCTGCAACAGATCAACACCATTCAGCAGTAGATTCACCAAGTTTTAGTAGAAGCAATAAAAAGTCATCTTAACTCTTTTATCCATGACTCTTTTCGTCCAGCCACATGAAGAATATTATGATCAGAATTTTGTAGCCACCACACATACAACTCATCCATTTCGAAAGGGTAAGTTAAGGTACATCATTTTCTAACTTTTTACCATAGAATTCCATAAAAAGATAGAATGATAATTGTTGGAAAATCATTTCTCTTCCTCATTTCATAAAATTGCCAATACCATTAGTTTGGGGGGGGAATACATTCATATTCATATCTTGCCATGTTCATATCAAATTCAGATGCTCACATACTTCCAAAATATATTAACTATCACATTATTATTATCAGCATACAATGGCTTTCCAAAAGTGCTTAAAGGATAACTGGATACAAACACAATCATGGTTGTCACACAAGAACCAACCATGATGCAATCCAATAAAGTTATACTTTGCAACAATAATCAAATTATCATTATGCAATGTTCAAAGATCAAAATTTAATGCAACAAAAAAATATGGTTGTAACACAAGAACCAACCATGTTGCAATTCGAGTAAAACACTTTGCAAAAGTATGAACTTATCAACTGATATCATGCAAAGTTAAGCCAAAGCTCAAGGATAAAAAGAATTAATGTAATATATATTGCATGAGGACGTGCAATAGCTTTAGTTGGGGGGTATGTTGGGTCTTGAAATTGTCATTCACTTCCATTACACTTTCACTATCATGTCTATTATATCACCTCCATTTCACCTTCATTTCACTACCATGTCATTACATTCATCTCACTTTCATCATTATTGGGTCACATTTATGTTTTCCCAAACTTTATTAATTCTTAGCATTTTTAAGTGAATTTGTGGTTAAAAATTAGAAAATAATGTGCATATTCTTATACCTAACAAGTGGGATGAGATTGTTGACATGTGTAGGTCAAAAGGAAGCTTCTAAAAGACCTTTATGTGGCATCCTAAGGCAAAATTCGAATTTGAGTGGAGAGGATCATGGGATCATGAAGATATATGTCACATTTCCTATCTGTATTGAAACTCTAAAAAGACATGTCTTATCATTTCCTATTTTGATTATAACTCTAGGGACATAGGGAAAGATTCATGGACTCTCATTAATGAGATAACTTCTCATCTTTTTGTATAAATAGGAGATTTCTCTCCTTTATTTGGAAACTTTGTTAACTTTTTTAGCTCAACTTGTCAATACATTGTACTTTGTAAGTTTGAAGAATTTGAATAAAGCTTTGAGATTCCCAACATGGAAGAAGATGTCATGGAGAATATTAGAATGTAAAGTAGAGTAGATTTTATTTTGTAATTTTGCTTTGATTTCATTCATGTTATTTTATTTTTATGATTGTTTTCAAGTTTAATAGTTTAGATTTTCCATTCATGCAAGTATGTTCAACCGGATGATTGTAGATGTATCTAACTGTGTAATCTATGCTTAACAAAATAGTCCAAGAAAGTAGTCCTCCTATTTACCAATTGGTGCTTGGAGCATTAGAACACATAGTAGATTAGTTTTCCTTTAAATGTTTTGGATTTGCTTTCCATTTCAAATTAGCATAACTGACTATGTTTCGTATGCTCACTAAATCATCTCAGGAGGGTAGCTCTACCATTTTGCAATTAGACTGAATTTGTTTGTTTGTTCACACAGAAGTGATAGATTCATTTCCCATGCTTTCTTAAGATCACATCTATTGTATACTCAATTTCTTAAGACATTTCAAGAAGATGATTTCGACATCTTCCTATATTGAATGTTCCCAATGGTATTTGAGCCTACAGTAGATCATAGTTGTTTTTGTATTGCTTTAAAATAGCATTATCATTTTTTCTTTCATTTCATAGACATTTTGCCGGCCTAGATTAATCTAACTATTCAAAGTTTTGATTTGTTTTTATCTAATGTTCATTTCCTTTTCTCCCTTCTTTAGAAATTAGATTTTAACATTAAAAGTCAGTAGATTTAGTTGTCCATTAACATTTAGAGATTTCATCTAGAAGCATAACTTTTATTTCTTAGATTAATTTCCTTAAGCATAAGAAACAAAACCCCCAAAAACAACATAAACTATAAAACAACGAAGTAAGAGGAAGGTTAACTAAGCACATATAGTGCACTACACTTCATCAGTTTATGATCCTCGGATTGATAATTTATGTAGAGAAATTTAAGACGTTAAATTGACTAGACACCTGTGTTGTTACACAACACAGGGATCTAATCAATGTGTTATAGTTCAACGTTGTTACCTTATTCAATCAATTATGCCAGCACTCATCTTCTTCGTTTGAATCTGAGGTGTAGGATCCTGCACGCTCCCACGATATTCTTCCATTTGCAGTTGGATTCACCCAATCCTGACCATGTGCAGTTACCTTGTAAATGCAATCCAACTCATTGTCACTTCCATCATCACACACAGGTTCAGTGTATCGTGCTCCTTCGGTGGGGTCTAACGGGACTACCACGTGCGGTGACTTTTTCTCGAATATCATCTTCCTCTTCTTCAAATTGATGACTCCATTAATATCCTCGCCCAGTCGATTCCTAACAATGCAGGATAAGGATTGATGTGATAAGGATTGATGTCACTGACAATTTCTATCACTTCAAAGTTTGTTTGTGTGCTCACGCCTTCAATATCAACTGTCACTCCCTGCAACCTTCCCAAGGGCATGATCTTTTGTTGGTTTTCCATTTGTAATTGAATAAGGGACCACTACATGTGGGCCTACCCATTCATTCCCAGGTTTTCTTAGTTAATACATTCGCGTCCGACCCTAGGTCCAGGATAACCTGATCCATTTTGTATTCTCCAATTTGCATCGTCAATCTCATCTCCCTCCCCGTGCGTAGTGTATGCTTTCCCATCTTCCAGACTACGCATGGTTTGCCCGACCCTATGCACCTGGTGATCAACTCTTGTAGTCCTTTAACCACCTTATTGTCACGCAACAACTTCATGCAGGTCTCCAGAAAGGTAGTAAGCATGTAAGGATCCATCCCCGACTGTGGTTGGTCCTTACTACCTGAAGTGGAGGCTTCCGTGAAGCTCTTCTTAGCTTCCATAAATGTCTCCTTTGCACGTTCCAAGTCAAACTCAGGTTCCTTTGCGGGAGCCTTGTGAACCCATGTATCTTCCTCATCTTGTTTCCCCTTATCTTCCCTTGTGGTCGCGCCACTTCTGAGCATCATGTTTACATTGGGATCTTCATCGCAGCATTGATATTTCATCATCTGTATGTTCTAAGTTTGAGGAGGCAGGATTACGCCTTTTTCACGCATCTGTGCAATTAATGTGGGACAATCCACCGGTTCATGATCAAACTGAGCATAGTATGAACAAGATATCCTCATTGGATTGGTGCAATCGTGGGCGTAGTACCGTGGTCCTCCACAATTGTAACAAATCAGCTGTTTGTGGCCCCTTCCTGGTCCCTTTCCTCCCCGTCGTCAACCTCGGCCTTGAAATCCTTAACGTGCCATCCCTACAGCTAGATCGAGGCCTTGTGTTTCAGTTTGCATCCTATATGCCAGAGTCCAATCCATCATTAGCTCATAGTTGCGACATGTGTGCTCGTTGTGTCCTACTGAACCGCAGAACTCACAAAACAATTGTTGTGGGGCCTGTGTATACTTCTGCAACATATGACAATTGTCTATCATGTGTTTCCCTCCTACATGACATATCGCACACCATAATGTCAGTGTCACGCTTGGCCCTACCTATGCTTCTGGTCTCAATGGCATTGGCCCCCTTCCTACCAAATAGTTTGTGAATATAGGACAATGACCCTTGTCGTGACCTTGACCTTTACATTTTATACACCATACTTCTCCGTGCACTTCTTGTCGTGGTGTCCTGTCTTGCTTCAAACTATCTCCAAGCATAGGTTCTATAGTTTCGGGTGGATTTGTTGAACTCCCAACCCATGATCTTGTATTGGAGTCTCGTGCAACCTCATCTCCATCTCCAATGCTTCAGCCTGGGTTGAAAGCTTCTGTTGTGACAACACCATCCTCAGGTGTCGTGTCAAGGATGCCACAAACCATTCGCGATGTTGTGCATCTGAGAGCTTCATATTAGCCTCTTGGATCATACTCTTCAGTTGTTGATCCAGATCCCATGGGGTCTTGCCCAAGAGCATTGTGATTTATTTCAACCTAATGATTGACTGCGTCTCAGATTTCGGCCTGCTAAATTATCTGTTCAACGCATTCTGGATCTCTGTTATCCCTGCGTTCTGGTGATCAATAGAGTGCTTGATATATCACGTCAACGCGCCATCCTATAGTATGCTCACCAATATAGCCTTCTTGATGTTATCATCCGTAACCCCTTATGCTTCCCATATTGCTCTTACCACGAACCAGAACTGATTTAGGTCCTCATTTCCTACACCTTTGAGTACGAGTAGCTTGATCGCATTCACCATGCTGAATTGCGGAGTTAGTGGAGGTGGAGTGGGTGAAGATAGAGGTGAGGGAGGTGAAGCAAGTGGTGGTGTGGATGGGGGTGGTAACTGTGGAATGCGCTTCTTTATCAATCGGACTGCACTTCTCGGGGAGAACCAAACAAGCTCCTCCTCACTTTCTCGCGAAGGTGAAATCAGGGGACTATTCTCTAATCCCTCACTAACTTTGTAGATCTTTCCGCTCTGCGTTGTCCCAAACATTAATTTATTCGCATAACCCTCTTTTCACATAACAACATCTTAATCCATTTATTGAAGGATTTAATGTACTTACATCGCGGTCCTTTCAGAAACTGTCGCTCTGCTTCACTGTAAGTCATGGTTGTGTCTATTGTGAACTAAGTGATGAATCACCCTATTACCAAGTCGAGCCAGTGATCCACAGCTCTCGCGATCTTGTCCTCTGATGCCTCTAACCTGTGCACCAACTCCGGAGTCCACAGTATTGGTTTGTCAAGCTTATATCTTCCCTGGCTGTTGGCTAATATCGTGATCCAATAATACAGTTATGTTGGAAAGGATGCAAAGAAAATCTCATGGATTTCCATATATACATAGCAATCCAGCCACCTCTTCTTAGACAGCTACGAAGTTTGGTTTTCTTGTGTCACAAACTCATGAATCTTCTGATCTAACCACTCTTCAACTTCTTTCTTTGTTGGGTTCCAATGTTCTGACATTAGACATCCCTTAGGCAGATCCCAATCCTGGTAACAGAACCATTTGTTGGCTACTTGGGGCCTGACTCAGGTTCAGCATTGAGTTTATCCAAGAAAATCTTGGTACTACCGACCCTTTCGGCAAAAGTATGTGGAGCACGGATTTAGGTCTCACCCGCGGTAGTATGGGAGGGTGCTGGAACTAGGTTTCTGCACTATAGGGATGTCTTGATGAGGGAGATCGGGGCCCGATCTAGCCTTCACGCTCACTGGATTACACGTACTTGACAGTTTTTGGTGTTTTGTGGATCCGCGTTGTTAACACCCAGGTTGTTCCCTATGACTCCCAAGGGAATACGGCCGGGGTAACCACTAACCAATATTTGGATTATAGGCCCTAGCCTGCCTGAAATCAGAGAGGGCTCTCTCTTTAAATTTTAGCTTTGTTTTGTAAAGATTTTAGGCTAGTTATGAGTTTAGTTTTTTGTTTAAAGTTTTGGTTGTGAAATGTTGTTGTGAGAAGGGCATGAAATGTTTGGGAGATGTTAGTCCATTGAGCATATGGAGTCAGAGATTTGGGACAGTCCTGGTACCTGTAATGGGAAAGTTTTGCTGCAAGGCTAGATGACTATTCTTAACATAAACTCTAATTAGTGAATGAAACAGTGGGAGATGGAATTACAGACAGTATGACAATAAATTGAACAACAATTTCTAATTAGTAGCATACATGAATTACTAAATAGAAACTGTGAAAGATTCAGGGTTTATTGGAGTAGTTAAGAATTCCAATTAAACAACTGAGCCTATAGAAAACATTTATAGCGAAGATAGATTGAAATCAGGGTGTCTCCATGGACAAATCCTGAGCTATTCTTTTTCTTTCTTCCTAAGTTTAGATTAACATGTGAAAGATATGAGTTGAACTGATAATAAACGTGAAAGAGATAGAGAAAACTTATTATATCAAGACACAGCACTAGAATCATGCAGCATTCAGTAGTTCCAAGACAGCAAGCATCAGTAAGACCAATTTCTGCAAATCCCAAAGCCTTTTTCTATTCGTTCTCCAGAGATTACAGCTGAGTTCTCCTTTGTAACAAGAAGACAAAAACCCCCAGATGAACTGCGTGGGGGGGATTTTATACAAAAATATCAAGTAAAATATCTAGAATGATAGTTATTGAGCCATATCTATCTATACCAACTTCGTACAGTGAAGTTATTTACAAAATTTAAAGCCTGTAGTAAAGGTACATAACAATTGTTTGTTGTTTGTCAGTTGATGATGACTTTTGGGCCCAAGGGCCGGCTGCGTTAATTTTTGGACGGCTCCTGCTGACGATGGCTGCTGTAGATGACACATTGCGGTTTTGCTGCCTTTGGGATGCTGACCTGTAATCTTTGACCTGTGGTTGCTGATCTGTGACTTCTTTATTGATTCTCTGCTTGCCGTAAAATGCATTTGATTAAATTATTTTATCAAATCACAGCAGAGTCTTTATCATATCTTTCCACCATTGATCAGTGGGCATCTAATGCCTTTGCATCTTGTGTAATGTTTCATCAGCATCTGTATATTTGTAGTAATTAGGGGGGACTTCAAACAGATGATTGATTTCATGTTCTATATAAAACAGATTTTCTAGTTTATCATACAGCTCTTGTCCTGTGGGCGGCCCAGTTTCTTCCGAAGTGCTAGATGTGGTAGTCAACTAATCAGTGATGTAGTTGTTGACTCTTTTTGCATATTGCTCATGAGAAGATAGCCTTCCTACGCTGTTTAGTAAAATGGGGAGTCCCCTGTCATATAATGTTGTGATCTTGGCACCAAAAGTATTTACCTCTGCTTGAATATCCTGACATTTTCTTTCTAGTGCTTGAACATAGTTTCTGAGGGTGAGTACCCTTTTGATCAGCAAAATTGTATCAGTTCTGTCTCTGATACCCATGTTAGCTAACTGTATGCCAGTTCTGTTGTTCAACACATTGATCATTCTGGTAGCTACCTCTGGCATACTTCCTAGAGAAGCTCTGGCTTTTTGACTTTCTGCATAAGCCTTGCCCAGCAAATCCATTTGCTCATGGATGGTCTCTATATATTGCCATTGGTTGGTGATTGATTGACCAATCTTTAACCATATGATTTTCTTGAGCTCTGTTATTGCTTTGCCCATGGCCATCTCTTTCTCTAGCTCTTTGATCTTTCTTTCCAAGGTCCTTACTTCCCTTGTCTTTTCTGCCACCTGTTGCTTAGATTTATCATGTTTCTCATCGAGTGTGGCCAATTTCTCCTTGGCTTCATTCAGCTATGCCATCTGGGCTTCTAGGACTTGAATCTCCTTCATCATCTTTTGCATGTCTAGGCTTGGAGCCTGTTCTGGTGCCGTTGCTGGTGCTGATGTTGATGGAGCTGTTTGGGCTGTCTGCTCTGTGGGAGGAGCAGTAGTTTGAGGGGACTCCTCAAGGTTTATGACTTGCTGAGGGGGTTGAGATGGCTGGCCTCCCTCTTTCTGCTTTAGTGCCTCCTGCCTGCAGTGCAGCCTCTGTTTCTACCAATTTACCTTTTGTTTGGACCAGTTGCTGATGTAGTGTTATTAGCATGGCTGCTGTATCCTGGTCTTTCCTCTGCTGAGAAACCTCTTCTGTTTGGGGGTGAAAGGTTACTGGGATCTTCACCATCTTCCTCAAAGCTGCAATATCTGCATCTCTTTCTTTTAGCAGTGCCTGCACAGCTTTGGGATCCTTTGGGTCATGCCCGAGCTCTATAATTATTTCCTCCAGAGACCTGATCCTGTTGTCTTTAGCCTGGGAGGATGCCTTTTCTAACTCCAATTGTACAGTGGTATTATTCAAAGAATTCTGCAATCTATAATTTACCAATATATTATCTGCTAGAGTAGCATACACCATCTCACCCGTTTGCTTGTGAAATTCAATTTGATCCATTGGGTGGATTTCCTTGGACAAGATTTCCAAGTTTGTTCTTATATAATCAGCTGCAGACTGTGGCTGCAGCGTTGTGGGCTTGAAATGGCTCATTATCATTTTGCCCTCTTGCACATCATATGCAGACATCAACCTCTGCTGGTTTGTAGGAGCCATTTTCAACAAGTGGTTGTACAGTTGTAACCTCAATGGCTCATTTCTGGTCTTTATGTCTATGAATTGTTTCTTTATACTAGAATCACCCTTTCTTTGTTGCCCTAAGGAGCTGACCTCTCCTCCAAGTATTCTTTGTTGCTCTTGCTGTAACGAGCTAGCTGATACCTCTGTGCTGGGGAGACCCATCTGTGTTTGACCAAAAGGCATCTCCTCCTCTGAAAAGGGATCGAGCCTTTGTCTCTTTTCCCCTTGCTGTGATGTTGCGGTACTAAGGGGAGTCTCTTCCTCTCTATCTCTCTTCTTACCCCTCTCTTCATCGATAGGGGTTTGGAGCACCGAAGTCTCCACTGTAACATTCTGTACTGGGGCCTCCTTTTCTTGCATTTGCTCATCATTAGGACCAGGAGCCTCTGCCATTTCTTCTTGCTGTTCAGGATGATTTTCAAGCTATTTTTCTTGGGCTGATTGCTGCTCTTCAGGGGCCTCTTGCTGTTCTGCTTCCTTGCCTTTATCCTTGGCTGAAGTCTCTGCTGTAATTGGGACTTGGACTGCCTTTTGTTGAGCTGTGGATGATGAGGCAGCTGCTCCCACTTGGGTTCCTAGAGGAGAAAATACCTGTGAACAAAGCTCTAAGTCAGCCAACTTTTGGAGATTTCTTATTCCTTTTTGAGCTAATTCTTCTTGTGTAGTAGCCTCTTCTAAGGTGCCTTCCCTCCATTCTAGTTGATTTGCATATTTTTCTATGTGAGGCAACCTTAAGTGACCATAACTGGCCAGCCTATATCTCATCCTTCTTAAGCTTATGAAATGAGTGGGGTCATATGGTTTCCAAAGGAAGCTGGTCTGTAAGCCAAGGCCATTTAGCATTCTATCTGCCTCTTGCCAAGCTTCCTCCCTTTTATTGTAGATGAAGGGGCCTAATTGGTTTCTAACTTTAAGCTGTGCTTTCTTGCCCTTGCTTGAAAAATGGAGTACATCAGCATTCCCAAATTGCCTGAAATACTAAAGAGCAAACAATCTCATAGGCACATATCTGGGCAATCTGTATGGGGCCAACTCACACCCATATATTCTGATAACTGTGTGGTTTTGGTAAAAATACCAATCCCCAATGCTGTATACCTTGGACAACTGAAGAATTCTCTGCATCTCATCGGTTAGTCTTGGAGGAGGTGAGCTCAGAAGCATAGACATGGCTGGGTGGATGAAGAGGTCTATAAACTTAGAATAAGTGTAAGGGGAACAAGACCTGAGGTGGAAAACAGAGGACCAATAGACCAATGACCTTGGATTACCTTGTGCATCCATTCTTTTCACAGAAAAAGGAAATTTCTCATGCTGATAGTATAGGATTAAATGATAGATATAGGAGGTGTATCTGAACACCCTGTCTCTTTCCAAGTCTATCAATTGCTCATGTATCTTATTAGAGATGTAAGTGGCATAGTCATAACAGATTGGGGGCTTACCAGGAGAAAACATGGCCATTATCGCCAGAACAGTTTCATCAATAATTTCTATTGAATTATAGCCCAATATGGGACTAATCATGTCTGCAAGGTCTGTGCCCAATTGATTTAGGTATACAAAATGGATAGGAGGGTACTTCATGGTCTCAGGGGTTGAATTAATGAACAATTGATTTATCTTGGTGATTTGAGCATCTGTCAGTTTAACTCCCTGTTTTATCAGATCCATCAGTGATAAAGGAACTAATTTCTTAGGAGTTTTGAAGTTTAGCATCTCTCTAATGGCTTCAGGGGTGACATAAAAAACAACTGAGCCTGAAGGGTCAAGTACAGCCCTCTGAGTGGGGTCATAGCAGGCAGTGCACCGATGGATTAGGTCAGGAAACTGGTTGACCTGAGGGAGCTTGAAGATGGGGAGGAAAGAGTCCCAAATGCCCAATATATCAGTTCCACTATTATGCTTAATTTTTAATTCATTTAGCAAGTGAATGTGATACTTGCTATTCATTAGCATTTCCTCTGATATTTGGTAATCTCTATCTGCTAATGGTTGCCAATCCAATTCTCTCTGAGGGGCATTCAATGGAGCAATATTCAGGGCAACAGGTGCTACTGGTGTATCCATGTTTTACAAGCGAATTTGGGTTGAATTTCGACTATTTTGGGGGAAATACCGTCCTGCGCGGTAGGTTAGGTAATTTGCTAAATTACAGCCTATTTCAGAGCAACAGGGTGTAATTGGGCACAATTGGCCGGTTAAAAACTGATGGAAATGGTTTTAAGGTGTAGCAGGCCTATTTCTTTAGGGGAAAGATGGTCAATTTCAATGGTTTTTTTAACAATGCAGGATGAAACAGAGCGCGCAGTTGGGGAATTGACAAATACCTGGTTTAATGGTGGTATTTGAGCTTGGTTGCAGTCGAATTCTAGGCAGCAGCAGCTTTGAATGGTCATGGCAAGGTGCGGCAGCAAAGGACGTGAGAATGCATGCAGGAGGCGGAGCAGAAAAACACAGAAAAATGCGCAAAAATGGCAAAATTCGGCCAAATATGGACTTTTTGGCGTTGGCGCGAAAATTTGGATGACGTCAGCATGACGTCATCAGGTGGGGTCAGGGTTGGGTGACGTCAGTGTGACGTCATCGGGTGACGTGGCAGCCTATGAGTGGTCCACGAGGACAGCATAGGTGGCGTGACAGCTCGGAGCGATGGCGAGCGGGGGCGCTGATGCGGCGGTGAGGTGGCGTGATGCTGGCATGACAGGACAGTGGAAAATCGGAAGTGGTAAGCGGTATGATATCGTACCGCCCTTCATACGGAAGCGGGAATGCCAGAGGGGCACCCGATCCAGTGAGATAGTGGCGCGTGTCCCTACCCATACGTCAGCGGACGTCAAATTTCGGGCGCTAATGGCAGTACATCGGAGCCGCTCTGAAATTGATGAGGGTCGTCGGATGGGAAAGCCCAGATCTGACGGCTGGCGGGAGGCAGAGTTGGCCGGACGATACGGAAGGGCGGGGATAATAAAATAATATTATTTTCTGAAATACGCGCCCGGCGGAACATTATAAAAAGTGGGTTTTGTGGGTTTTTAACAGTGTTACGGGTTAAAAAGGGATTTTGCACAGGTTTATTTACAAAGAGGGTTTAGGTTATTAATCCAAGCAGATCTCGGATTAATCCCAAGATTAATTTTTTAGCGCTCTTTGGGTCGCGCTCAATGTTTTAGCGCTTGAAAACACTTAAAGCCAATCATAGAGCTATAATGCTCGGGGAAGGGAATATGTAGATTTTTTGGGTTTTTTGCATAATTTACATAGTAATAGGGGGAAAAGGGGGTATAGGGAGTTAACTAGTGATAGATTACTAGTTAGTATGAGTGGAAAAGGTGGATGAGGGGGGAAAAACACTAAGTTTGATATGAAATCAACTTAGTTTGGGAAGTAGATCAAAATGAAAAGAAATTTTACACAAGAAATGTGGAAATGGCATATATACAAGTAAACATAGGATGTTAGCAAGATTTTCAGATAGGGAAACTTGGGAAGTTAGACATGCTCCATGGTGATACTGCAAAAATGATAGAGAAGAGGAGCTTCTCTATCCAATGAAGTTTTCTTGCTTTAGACCAACAAAATTGTAAAGAGTTGATACTTCTGCAACCCCATCTACCTACCCATCTACTTGCCTAGCATTTTTTGTTTCTTCGTAGAGGGTGCACTTGGACTGGCAAACCCTCACTTGTTCTTTTCTTTTCTTTTTGCTTTTTTCTTTGCTTTTCTATCTACAACTAACCTTATTACCTCCAAGGCCCCAGATTAAGCAGTTGGGAACCTTAATTCTCTACCTAACTACTGGCCTGCCAAGATTAAGCAGTTTGGACAGGCTTCTTTCTCTATTCTAATGACAAGAAATTGAAACATGGCATGATCCAGATTAGGCTGTTGGACCATCCATCAAAAATTCAGTCAACATCAAGCTATGTACACATATTGCATTCTCTTGGAAATATGGGATCTTTGCATCACCAAAGCAGAGCATATTTGGAACTTTCTTTGCCAATCATGAAATATGAAACCTATTGGTATAGGTATCTAACAGTGGCTCCACATGGGGATGGTTTTTACATTTGAAAGACCAAGAACAACAGGTCAGAATTCCTTGGCCCTTGATTTCTTTTACCAAATCTTGGAGTTTTCCTCCTTGAAATCTCAAAATTGTGCCCTTTCCATCTTGGTAGATCTCTGAACTTATTTGCCTTTTGCTGAGAACTTACAAAACTTGGGAAGCTGTATTTTATACATGTTAACAGAAAGTAATATATACACCCTATAATGTACAAGGGAGAATCAAAATATATGCATGGGAAGTAGTCAAAATAGTGCTTCAACATCCTGCCATTCACAGGACCTTCATCCAAGTCAGTTTCATCCAGATTTTTTAGGAAGTAAGTGTTGTTTCCTTGCATTGCTTGGATAACAAATGGTCCTCTCCAAAGGGAATCAAATTTTCCATGTTTTCCTTTATCTTCCCTTCTTGAATCCCACTTGAGGACTTTGTCACCCATGTTGAAATCTTCAGCCTTAGTCCTTCTATCAAAAGCTTTCTTTAACTTTTCCTGTAAAACTTGAACTCTGCTATAAACTTGGTCTCTAGTTTGCTGCAAACATATTATTTGATTGATCCTTCTTTGCATGTCATTAGGCTCCGCTTGACTTTCTTGAAGCAGTTTCATAACAGGAACCCCTAGTGATGAAGGAAATTTGGCTTCTAATCCATAGACTAACTCATATGGGCTGACCCCAATGGATCTCTTGGTTGTTAGTCTATCTGCCCATAAGGCATTGACAAGCTTCTTATGCCAATTCTTCTTATTTTCTTCCAACACCTTATTTATGATGTTTACCAGGCTTTTATTTGATGATTCAGCCAGGCCATTTCCTTGAGGGTAGTATGCAGTGGAATGGCCCAAAGTAATATGAAATTTGTGGCAGAAGTTCACCATCTTCTTAGATCTAAAAGCAGCAGCATTGTCTGTTATTATCTTGTTGGGGCAACCAAATCTAGACAATATGTTATTCTCCAAAAACTAAATGATAGTTGAATCATTTGCCTGTCTACACGGGATGGCCTCAATCCATTTGGTGAAGTAGTCTGTGGCTGTGAGGATCCATCTATGTTGGCCTGAAGATGAGGGATGAATTTCCCCAATGAAATCCAAGCCCCATTGTTGAAAAGGTCTCTCTGTTGCAATAGGCCTCAAAGGAAGTGGCAGTAACTTTCTCTTTCCCTCAAACATTTGACACTTATGGCATGAGGTAGTGAAATTTTTAACATCAGAGAACAAAGTGGGCCAATAGTAACCAGCCCTCAGTATCTTATCCACAGTGGACTTCCAATACAAGTGTCCACCACAATCACCTGCATGAAATTCTTTCATGACGTTGTTAGTCTCATTCTCAATTAAGCAATTTAACAATATACCCTCATGGTTTTTCCAAAGCAAATTGCCATCCATGGCACAAAATCTTGAAGCTTTCATTTTTAGGAACCTACATTTAGTTCTGGACAATCCTGGGGGAGCACACAGGTTTTGCAACACATAACATATATCAGAATACCAAGAGGATTGTTCAAAGGCTACATTGATCTTTGGCGTCGCCAGCTCCGGTTCATTGTCCATTTGATTTATGTCTAGGGCCTGGAAATTTGTTTCAGACATTAGTTTGGCCAAACCTTGGCCCTTTATCAGTTTTGTAGGTCTTATCTCAATGTCAAATTCTAAGATGTTTGCAATCCATTTTCCTCTTCTACCCTCTAAATTTTCTTGAGTCAGAATATCCTTGACAATAGCATTTGGTACATAGGCGATGACATGAGAGTATAGGATGTAAATTCTGAAATCTTTGATGGCTTTGACTAAAGAATAAGCTTGTTTTTCCATGATCTGGTATTTGAGAGGTGCATCTCTTAGTGCTCTGCTAAAGAAAGCAATAGGTTTTTCATTCCCTTGATCATCTTTTTGTAACAAGACAGCAACAATTGTGTGTTGGGAAGCAAAGGAAAATATAATGAAGTCTCTATCAAATTGAGGGTTTGTCAGGAATGGGGTTTGGGTGAGGGCTAGTTTGATTCCTTCAAACGCTTGATTTGCTTCCACAGTCCACTTTACCTTAGAATCCTTTTTAAGCATGTTATTAAGTAATCTGCTCAATTCTGCCAAGTTTGGGATAAATCTCCTTAGGAAGTTGATCTTACCGAAGACGGCTTGTAATTCTTTTACATTTCTTAGATGAGGCATTTGTAGGATGGCCTGTATTTTGTCTGGATCAATTCTAATACCATGCTTTGAAATAATATGACCCAATAACTTGCCTTCTTCCAAACCAAACAGGGATTTCTTGGGATTTAAGGAAATTCCATATTTCCTACAAGTTATGAATATTTGCCTTAGATGTTTCAAATGTTCAGAGTCAGATTTTGAAAATGGTGTAAGGTCATCTAGGTAAACCACAAGGAAATCATGAATCTCTTTGGCAAAAGCAATATCCATTGCTCTTTGAAAGGTAGCTCCTGCATTTTTCAACCCAAAAGGCATCTTGACATATTTGAAGGTTCCCCATGGGGTTGTGAATGCTTTTTTGTCCTGATCATCAGGGTGAACTAGGATCTGGTTGAAACCTGAGAATCCATCAAGTAAAGAAATTCTTGAGGCCCCCACTACTCTTTGCAAGATGTGATCCATCTTGGGTAAGGGGTAATTATCTTTTAGGGACACCTGATTCAAGTTCCTTAGATCAACACAAAGCCTTATTTCACTAGTTTTCTTTCTTGTAGGGACCAAATTTGAAATCCAATCAGAAAACCTGATTGGTGGTATGATGCCAGCTTTAAACATTTTTTGTACCTCTTGCTCCATTGATGGGAGAAGCATAGGATTGATTCTCCTCAATTTTTGTTTAAAGGGTTTTTGATTTGGCTTGAGGGGGATAGTATGTTGAATGACAGAGGTGTCATATGATTTCAGATCCTGATAGCTCCATGCAAAGACATCTTGGAATTCTTTGAAAAGGTCAACATATTTGGGCTTTTGGTCAGGAGGTAAGGAAGAAGACAATTTTATTATTTTGGGTTGTTCAGCAGTTCCAATGTTACATTCTTCTATGGCAGCATTGAGGGGCTATATTTTTGGCTTCCTAAGAATATCATTTGAGTCAAAAATGTCTTCCAAAGGAGTGAGGCCTGTTGGAAGAAAATTGTCTTTCAATTGTATAACTTCAGCTTCAGCATCATCTAATTCCTCACAACTGATTTGTTTAATTTCTTGTATGTTTTCTTTGTTGAAAATTGTTGGATGTAGCATTTGGTTTGCTGTTTTGGATGAAATATTTGTTTGGCACTGTTCACCTAGTGTTTGTGGATCACTTGCAGCCTCTGTATCAATGTTTAGTCCTGAAAATTCTTGCTGCAAAGTCAAGAAATTATTTATTTGTGTATCATCCTCAAACACTTGCCAATCCTTGACATTGTTTGGGACAGAAGGTCTGTGTTTTATCTCAGCTGTAAAGAAATGCTTGGGTTCAAAAGGTAGTTTACAAGTGCTTGCAAATGTGGCCAAACTATGAGCATGAAGATTGTGGGTTCTAGAAATTTTGGTAATTTGAAATTCAGTGAAGGAATTTAGTATTTCAGCAGCAGCAGACCTATAAGATCTCAGTCTTTTGTCATTGGTGACAAAATTTCCCTTTACTTGTTGGATAATTAGGTCTGAGTCTCCTAGGATTGAAACTTTTGTGGCTTGTAAGGATTTTATTAGTTTGAGGCCTAGTAAAAGAGCTTCATATTCTGCCATATTGTTGGTGCACCTGAAGTTTAGCCTATAGGCTCGGCCCTCTGCATGACTGTTTTGTTTGTTATGTATCCAAACCCCTGCTACTGCCCCTAATTTGTTGACTGACCCATCGAATTCAAGGAACCAGAGGACTTCTTGGTTAAGGGAAGAATTGTCAACTATTATGGGACTTGGCATCAACAACTTGAGATCTTGGCTTACACTTGGTTTTTCTTCCTGAACAGTTTTGTTTATTGATTGCTCAACCATTATTTCTAGAGCAGCAGTTTGTTCATTTATATACTGATCTTGTTTGAGTGTCTTGGTCTCATCATCATTTGTAGGACCTGTATTATCATTGAAGAGAATGTAGGAGTCTATGTCAGAATGGACAACATATATGGGAAATTTTTGAGGTTTTTCTTCACTGCTGACCATGTATTTCATGAGTGTTTCTCTGTATAGTCTCTTTGGTTGTCCAAAGACAGAGATGGTGGCATAGGACATGTCTAATTGAAGGGAGCCTTGAAGTTTAGCACCCCATGATCTTGATAATAACATTCCATATTTTGGTGGGATATCAGCAACCACCACATCCATTAAAATTGTTTTATTTGGATATTGAACCAAGGAAACACATAAATCCTTTATCAAACCTAAACACTTGACTTGGCTGGAGTCAAATGAAAATAGGTCCTTGTATGGCCTTGTTATGTCTAAATTCAGTCTCTCCATCACAGATTTGGGCATAAGGTTATGGGATGCCCCAGAATCAAACATGCCATTGTGTAGTATCTTGTCATGGATATGCAGGCTGACATAAAAAGGTAAAATTCCATTACCTATTGTTTTTCCATCAACCTCAGGGCCAAAAAGTAATTCTGGGGTATCATCCAACACATTAACATCATCTTTATTATTTGTCAATTGAAGGGACTTTTTAATTTGTTGTTTGTAAATGTCATGTTTGGCTAATTCAGCAAGGGGTATAGCTATTTTCAATTTACCAATTTCAGACTCAAAGTCAAAAGGTTTTTCAACTTGAATTTTAGCATTCTGGTTGACCATTCTTTCTTTGTCATTTGACCCTTTAGAGGGTTCCTCTTGGTTCTGTGCCTGATTTTGGGGTTTATCCTTTTTACCCATCTTTTGAGGAGGGTTATTTGAATCGGTGTGTAAAGGAAGTGCAACTGATGGCTGTTGATTTGAGGCATATGTTTCAGTGATATCCTCCACTGTGACTTCATTAGCGATAGGATCAGATTTGTTTTTGGATTCTGAAGTGGTAGCTTTCTTGGATTGCTGGTCATCTTTTACTTTTTCAGGCTGTGACACATTTATGGTTCTACTTCTTAGTTTGTACTGTTTATGAACTTCAAAAATAGTTGCATCATATCCTTGCTTAAAGTCAAAAGACTCACCTGATTTTGTTTGAAATTGCTTTACTTCATCTTCTTCCTGATCTTCTTGAGTCAGGAAAACTTGCTGTTCATTGTTCAAACCCATCAAATTGATGTGGGTGTCATCTGTTTGCTCATTAGAAGTAGATGTCTCAGCATAATTTTCTTGGAAAGGAGGTCTGACCTCATTTTCAGGGCTTGCCTTTCCAGCTTGTTGATATTGGTTTCTCCTAAAATTTGAATTTCTGACAGGATTGTTTTGTGGGCTTTCCCATGATGATTTTCTCTCAACTGACTCCACTCTCTCACCTAATATTTGCATACCATTGATTATTGGATCCAGTTTCTGATCCCAACCTGAAGGCTCTTCTTTAAATGTAGTCTTTCTCTCAGTTCTTGTCCTATTTCTCTTCGCTATCAGGTTGGCTTCTACACTAACTGCTATGTCCTGCACTTCAGCTAAAGTTCGGGGAGCCCTCTCTCTTAATTGGTATGCCATATCTGAATCAAATCCATCAGGGAAGGTATATAGGGCCAGATCCGGTGGGGGTCTAAGATTTTGGGGAATAACATTGTAGACATTGTTAAACCGAGCACAGTAGTCCAAAAAAGTTTCTTGTGGACCTCTTTTGATTGTATTGTATTCAGCTAAAATATGAAGTGGGTCCTTTTTCTTCTCCCATCTGTTGATAAATGTTTGATAGAGGGATTCAGGATCAGCTATTGAGTTTGTTGTAAGTGACCTAAACCATGTTCTTACATCTCCTGTTAGGCTCTGCACAAAAATTTTCATTCTAACCCCATCATCATCTATTTCGTAGTTTTCAAAGTAGTGCTGCATTTTCTTAGTATGTTGAAGGGCTGGATAAGAGCCAGTACCATCAAAGTATGAGATTTTGCTTTGGTACTCTTGAGGCATAGGAGCTGGATTGGCCGGTAACTGTAGCGGAGCATATCTATTAGCCATGTTTGGAGGGACAATATGAATAACAGGGATGAATGGGACAAGGGGAGGAAAGGGGATAACAGGGATATGTGTAACTAATGGAGGAGTTGACGAGGCACTATGAGGGGTGGAAGAAGAACTAGGAGATTGTTGAACTGTGGTATGAGGATGGCAAGAAACCTTAGCAGGGGTTGGAATCTCAGTGTGAACACCTGTTTCAGAACCTGAATCTAAAAATGTTTCTTCTATCCTTTGTTTTTTATGTATTCTTGAAATCAGATTTGGGTTTTGGAACTCAGGTGATGGATTTGGATCAGGATTAGATCTTGTATGTCGGGTTTTCTTTTTAGGAGCCAGGCTTCTAAGATCTTCTTATGGAAAGTTTTCTAAGATGTATGAATTTTTAAAGGGACTGACCAGGTATAAACTAACTGTGTGAGACTTAAGACTGAATAAATATTGACTGAGGAAATTTTTATATACTCCTGCAAATGCAAAGCAGAGGCAGTTTCCAAGGCTTTCTGGCTTTCCTTCAGACATTATCTACAGCGTTAAATACCAAGCAGAGGTCTACGAAATTGATGTCCCCAGCGGAGTTGCCATTTATGTTAACACCCAGGTTGTTCCCTATGACTCCCAAGGGAATACGGCGGGGGTAACCACTAACCAATCTTTGGATTACAGGCCCTAGCCTGCCTAAAATCAGAGAGGGCTCTCTCTTTAAATTTTAGCTTTGTTTTGTAAAGATTTTAGGCTAGTTATGAGTTTAGTTTTTTGTTTAAAGTTTTGGTTGTGAAATGTTGTTGTGAGAAGGGCATGAAATGTTTGGGAGATGTTAGTCCATTGGGCATATGGAGTCAGAGATTTGGCACAGTCCTGGTGCCTGTAATGGGAAAGTTTTGCTGCAAGGCTAGATGACTATTCTTAATATAAACTCTGATTAGTGAATGAAACAGTGGGAGATGGAATTACAGACAGTATGACAATACATTGAACAACAATTTCTAATTAGTAGCATACATGAATTACTAAATAGAAACTGTGAAAGGTTCAGGGTTTATTGGAGCAGTTAAGAATTCCAATTAAACAGCTGAGCCTATAGAAAACATTTATAGCGAAGATAGATTGAAATCAGGGTGTCTCCATGGACAAATCCTGAGCTATTATTTTTCTTTCTTCCTAAGTTTAGATTAACATGTGAAAGATATGAGTTGAACTGATAATAAACGTGAAAGAGATAGAGAAAACTTATTATATCAAGACACAACACTAGAATCCTGCAGCATTCAGTAGTTCCAAGACAGCAAGCATCACTAAGACCAATTTCTGCAAATCCCAAAGCCTTTTTCTATTAGTTCTCCAGAGATTACAGCTGAGTTCTCCTTTGTAACAAGAAAACAACAACCCCCAGATGAACTACGTGGGGGAGATTTTATACAAAAATATTAAGTAAAATATCTAGAATGATAGTTATTGAACCATAACTATCTATACCAACTTTGTACAGTGAAGTTATTTACAAAATTTAAAGCCTGTAGTAAACGTACATAACAGTTGTTTGCTGTTTGTCAGTTGATGATGACTTTTGGGCCCAAGGGCCGGCTGCGTTAATTTTTGGACGGCTCCTGTTGACGACGGCTGCTGTAGATGACACGTTACGGTTTTGATGCCTTTGGGATGCTGACCTGTAATCTTTGACCTGTGGTTGCTGATTTGTGACTTCTTTATTGATTCTCTGCTTGCCGTAAAATGCATTTGATTAAATTATTTTATCAAATCACAGCAGAGTCTTTATCATATCTGTCCACCATTGATCATTGGGCATCTGATGCCTTTGCATCTTGTGTAATGTTTCATCAGCATCTGTATATTTGTAGTAATTAGGGGGGACTTCAAACAGATGATTGATTTCATGTTCTATATAAAACAGATTTTCTAGTTTATCATACAGCTCTTGTCCTGTGGGCGGCCCAGTTTCTTCCGAAGTGCTAGATGAGGTAGTCAACTGATCAGTGATGTGGTTGTTGAATCTTTTTGGATATTGCTCATGAGAAGATAGCCTTCCTGTGCTGTTTAGTAAAATGGGGAGTCCCCTGTCATATAATGCTGTGATCTTGGCACCAAAAGTATTTACCTCTGCTTGAATATCCTGACATTTTCTTTCTAGTGCCTGAACATAGTTTCTGAGGGTGAGTACCCTTTTGATCAGCAAAATTGTATCAGTTATGTATCTGATACCCATGTTAGCTAACTGTATGCCAGTTCTGTTGTTCAACACATTGATCATTCTGGTAGCTACCTCTGGCATACTTCCTAGAGAAGCTCTGGCTTTTTGACTTTCTGCATAAGCCTTGCCCAGCAAATCCATTTGCTCATGGATGGTCTCTATATATTGCCATTGGTTGGTGATTGATTGACCAATCTTTAACCATATGATTTTCTTGAGCTCTGTTATTGCTTTTCCCATGGCCATCTCTTTCTCTAGCTCTTTGATCTTTCTTTCCAAGGTCCTTACTTCCCTTGTGTTTTCTGCCACCTGTTGCTTAGATTTATCATGTTTCTCATTGAGTGTGGCCAATTTCTCCTTGGCTTCATTCAGCTCTGCCATCTGGGCTTCTAGGACTTGAATCTCCTTCATCATATTTTGCATGTCTAGGTTTGGAGCCTGTTCTGGTGTCGTTGCTGGTGCTGATGTTGATGGAGCTGTTTGGGCTGTCTGCTCTGTGGGAGGAGCAGTAGTTTGAGGGGACTCCTCAAGGTTTATGACTTGCTGAGGGGGTTGAGATGGCTGGCCTCCCTCTTTCTGCTTTAGTGCCTCCTGTGCCTCCTGCAGTGCAGCCTCTGTTTCTACCAATTTACCTTCTGTTTGGACCAGTTGCTGATGTAGTGTTATTAGCATGGCTGTTGTATCCTGGTCTTTCCTCTGCTGAGTAACCTCTTCTATTTGGGGGTGAAAGGTTACTGGGATCTTCACCATCTTCCTCAAAGCTGCAATATCTGCATCTCTTTCTTTTAGCAGTGCCTGCACAGCTTTGGGATCCTTTCGGTCATGCCCGAGCTCTATAATTATTTCCTCCAGAGACCTGATCCTGTTGTCTTTAGCCTGGGAGGATGCCTTTTCTAACTCCAATTGTGCAGTGGTATTATTCAAAGAATTTTGCAATCTATAATTTACCAATGTATTATCTGCTAGAGTAGCATACACCATCTCACCCATTTGCTTGTGCAATTCAATTTGATCCATTGGGTGGATTTCCTTGGACAAGATTTCCAAGTTTGTTCTTATATAATCAGCTGCAGACTGTGGCTGCAGCGCTGTGGGCTTGAAATGGCTCATTATCATTTTGCCCTCTTGCACATCATATGCAGACATCAACCTCTGCTGGTTTGTAGGAGCCATTTTCAACAAGTGGTTGTACAGTTGTAACCTCAATGGCTCATTTCTGGTCTTTATGTCTATGAATTGTTTCTTTATACTAGAATCACCCTTTCTTTGTTGCCCTGAGGAGCTGACCTCTCCTCCAAGTATTCTTTGCTGCTCTTGCTGTAACGAGCTAGCTGATACCTCTGTGCTGGGGGGACCCATCTGTGTTTGACCAAAAGGCATCTCCTCCTCTGAAAAACGATCGAGCCTTTGTCTCTTTTCCCCTTGCTGTGATGTTGCGGTACTAAGGGGAGTCTGTTCCTCTCTATCTCTCTTCTTACCCCTCTCTTCATTGATAGGGGTTTGGAGCACCGAAGTCTCCACTGTAACATTCTGTACTGGGGCCTCCTTTTCTTGCATTTGCTCATCATTAGGACCAGGAGCCTCTGCCATTTCTTCCTGCTGTTCAGGATGATTTTCAGGCTGTTTTTCTTGGGCTGATTGCTGCTCTTCAGGGACCTCTTGTTGTTCTGCTTCCTTGCCTTTATCCTTGGCTGAAGTATCTGCTGTAATTGGGACTTGGACTACCTTTTGTTGAGCTGTGGATGATGAGGCAGCTGCTCCCACTTGGGTGCCTAGAGGAGAAAATACCTGTGAACAAAGCTCTAAGTCAGCCAACTTTTGGAGATTTCTTATTCCTTTTTGAGCTAATTCTTCTTGTGTAGTAGCCTCTTCTAAGGTGCCTTCCCTCCATTCTAGTTGATTTGCATATTTTTCTATGTGAGGCAACCTTAAGTGACCATAACTGGCCAGCCTATATCTGATCCTTCTTAAGCTTATGAAATGAGTGGGGTCATATGGTTTCCAAAGGAAGCTGGTCTGTAAGCCAAGGCCATTTAGCATTCTATCTGCCTCTTGCCAAGCTTCCTCCCTTTTATTGTAGATGAAGGGGCCTAATTGGTTTCTGACTTTAAGCTGTGCGTTCTTGCACTTGCTTGAAAAATGGAGTACATCAGCATTCCCAAATTGCCTGAAATACTAAAGAGCAAACAATCTCATAGGCACATATCTGGGCAATCTGTATGGGGCCAACTCACACCCATATATTCTGATAACTGTGTGGTTTTGGTAAAAATACCAATCCCCAATGCTATATACCTTGGACAACTGAAGAATTCTCTGCATCTCATCGGTTAGTCTTGGAGGAGGTGAGCTCAGAAGCAGAGACATGGCTGGGTGGATGAAGAGGTCTATAAACTCAGAATAAGTGTAAGGGGAACAAGACCTGAGGTGGAAAACAGAGGACCAATAGACCACTGACCTTGGATTGCGTTGTGCATCCATTCTTTTCAGAGAAAAAGGAAATTTCTCATGCTGATAGTATAGGATTAAATGATAGATATAGGAGGTGTATCTGAACACCCTATCTCTTTCCAAGTCTATCAATTGCTCCTGTATCTTATTGGAGATGTAAGTGGCATAGTCATAACAGATTGGGGGCTTACTAGGAGAAAACATGGCCATTATCGCCAGCACAGTTTCATCAATAATTTCTATTGAATTATAGCCCAATATGGGACTAATCATGTCTGCAAGGTCTGTGCCCAATTGATTTAGGTATACAAAATGGATAGGAGGGTACTTCATGGTCTCAGGGGTTGAATTAATGAACAATTGATTTATCTTGTTGATTTGAGCATCTGTCAATTTAACTCCCTGTTTTATCAGATCCATCAGTGATAAAGGAACTAATTTCTTGGCAGTTTTGAAGTTTAGCATCTCTCTAATGGCTGCAAGGGTGACATAAAAAACAACTGAGCCTGAAGGGTCAAGCACAACCCTCTGAGTGGGGTCATAGCAGTCAGCGCACCGATGGATTAGGTCAGGAAACTGGTTGACCTGAGGGAGCTTGAAGATGGGGAGGAAAGAGTCCCAAATGCCCAATATATCAGTTCCACTATTATGCTTAATTTTTAATTCATTTAGCAAGTGAATGTGATACTTGCTATTCATTAGCATTTCCTCTGATATTTGGTAATCTCTATCTGCTAATGGTTGCCAATCCAATTCTCTCTGAGGGGCATTCAATGGAGCAATATTCAGGGCAACAGGTGCTACTGGTGTATCCATGTTTTACAAGCGAATTTGGGTTGAATTTCGACTATTTTGGGGGAAATACCGTCCTGCGCGGTAGGTTAGGTAATTTGCTGAATTACAGCCTGTTTCAGAGCAACAGGGGTGTAATTGGGCACAATTGGCCGGTTAAAAACTGATGGAATTGGTTTTAAGGCGTAGCAGGCCTATTTCTTCAGGGGAAAGATGGTCAATTTCAATGGTTTTTTAACAATGCAGGACGAAACAGAGCGCGCAGTTGGGGAATTGACAAATACCTGGTTTAATGGCGGTATTTGAGCTTGGTTGCAGTCGAATTCTGGGTAGTAGCAGCTCTGAATGGTCGTGGCAAGGTGCGGCAGCAAAGGAAGTGAGAATGCATGCAGGAGGCGAAGTAGAAAAACACAGAAAAATGCGCAAAAATGGAAAAATTCGGCCAAATATGGACTTTTTGGCGTTGGCGCGAAAATTTGGATGACGTCAGCATGACGTCATCAGGTGGGGTCAGGGTTGGGTGATGTCATCGGGTGACGTGGTGGCCTGTGAGTGGTCCACGGTGACAGCATAGGTGGCGTGATAGCTCGGAGCAATGGCAGGCGGGGGCGCTGATGCGGCGGTGAGGTGGCGTGACGCTGGCATGACAGGACAGTGGAAAACTGGAAGTGGTAAGTGGTATGATATCGGACCGCCCTTCATACGGAAGCGGCAATGTCAGAGGGGCACCCGATCCAGTGAGATAGCGGCGCGTGTCCCTGCCCATACGTCAGCGGACGTCAAATTTCAGGCGCTAATGGCAGTACATCGGGGCCGCTCCGAAATTGATGAGGGTCGTCAAATGGGAAAGCCCAGATCCGATGGCTGGCGGGAGGCAGAGTTGGCCGGACGATACGGAAGGGTGGGGATAATAAAATAGTATTATTTTCTGAAATACACGCCCGACGGAACATTATAAAAAGTGGGTTTTGTGGGTTTTTTAATAGTGTTACGGGTTAAAAAGGGATTTTGCACAGGTTTATTTACAAAGAGGGTTTAGGTTATTAATCCAAGCAGATCTCGGATCAATCCCAAGATTAATTTTTCAGCGCTCTTTGGGTCGCGCTCAATGTTTTAACTCTTGAAAACACTTAAAGCCAATCATAGAGCTATAATGCTCGGGGAAGGGAATATGTAGATTTTTTGGGTTTTTTGCATAATTTACATAGTAATAGGGGGAAAAGGGGGTATAGGGAGTTAACTAGTGATAGATTAGCAGTTAGTATGAGTGGAAAAGGTGGATGAGGGGGGAAAAACACTAAGTTTGATATGAAATCAACTTAGTTTGGGAAGTAGATCAAAATGAAAAAAAAATTTACACAAGAAATGTGGAAATGGCATATATACAAGTAAACATAGGATGTTAGCAAGATTTTCAGATAGGGAAACTTGGGAAGTTAGACATGCTCCATGGTGATACTGCAAAAATGATAGAGAAGAGGAGCTTCTCTATCCAATGAAGTTTTCTTGCTTTAGACCAACAAAATTGTAAAGAGTTGATACTTCTGCAACCCCATCTACCTACCCATCTACTTTCCTAGCATTTTTTGTTTCTTCATAGAGGGTGCACTTGGACTGGCAAACCCTCACTTGTTCTTTTCTTTTCTTTTTTCTTTTTTCTTTGCTTTTCTATCTACAACTAACCTTATTACCTCCAAGGCCCCAGATTAAGCAGTTGGGAACCTTAATTCTCTACCTAACTACTGGCATGCCAAGATTAAGCAGTTTGGACAGGCTTCTTTCTCTATTCTAATGACAATAAATTGAAACATGGCATGATCCAGATTAGGCTGTTGGACCATCCATCAAAAATTCAGTCAACATCAAGCTATGTACACATATTGCATTCTCTTGGAAATATGGGATCTTTGCATCACCAAAGCAGAGCATATTTGGAACTTTCTTTGCCAATCATGAAATATGAAACCTATTGGTATAGGTATCTAACACGCGCAAACTCAACCGTAGTGCGATCCTGGTTAATTACCCAGTTCTTCCTTAGTTAAAGTTTTTTCATTAATTACACAGACGATCTTTACTCACAGACATACATAAACGTGCGCACAGATAAAGAAATAGATAACATCAACACATAACATTCATTTGCATATTTATAAATCAGATGCACAATATAACCATCACTAGATCTTTATTATCAATATCTTCAAAGCTTGATCCAATACAAACTCTACTCTTCCCTATGCACTCAGCTGCATAACCTTTATCTTCTACTACAACCCAAGACTTAGACTTACAGACTCATAGCTATTTCATCATCCATAAATATCACAAGACTCCAAAAATTGCTTTCTACCTTTAGAGCCTCGCTCTATTTATACAATCCCATGGTCCACAGACCGTGGGTAGGCCGACATACTCTATATTAAATTTACATTATCTTAGGGCAGACCACCTTAGGCTCTTCTGCTCTGCGCCCACATTTCATATGGTCTCTCCATTCATGGACCAAAACTTGTGCTTTAAGCCCCAAAACTCACTATGGGCCTCTGCTGCCCAACAACCCTGCACCTACATGCAGTCTAGTTGTTTGGATCTACATCTCGCGCAGACCCATCTGTATAGCGACCAGTGCTTTCTTCTGCTGCTACTCAAACTACTCCAATAGTTTCGTTGTCATGTCTCTTACCTTATCTCCAATATCGTCCAAGTCACCCTCCGTCAAGGTGATTAGATCAAGTGATGATTTGGAGGCTTTGGTATTCTTTTGTTGTCCCTATTTTTCTAGTTCCTTATGTTGCTTTACATGGAAAGGAGTGCTCTTCATATCTATGCCACCCTGTTCTGATTATTCGTCTTCCTCTGTTTGGGGCGAAGGATATTTATGACTTCTATCACAGCCACACTCTTCCTACTCTACTTACTCCATTGTGGCATGCTCCTCTTTTGCGCAAGCCTTCTCCTCATTCTCCTTCTTCCTATTTTATGCCAATTGATGAACCTTCAGTTGGGCCGCTTCCTTTTTCTGCTTCTCTGTGGACTTGCTATTCCCCGAAGCAAAATTTGATGTTGTGTGCCAATCAGTTGGTCATCGCTTAAGGACCTCTGCAATGGTAATATCCGTAGCTAATTAGGGAAGATCATACCACTTCTGATCTAGATCCTTCAACACCCAGATGTACACATGGTGGAAGTCCTCTTTGAACTCTGTGTACCCAGGTAACTGCTCAAAGATGGTTGGTGACAAATGTGCCTTTCGGTTGATGGCCATATGAGTGCTCATCTCCATCGATACCCAAAAAACTTTACATTCTTGAACCCACACAACATCCTTTTTGGCCCATAGCAAAGAAAACTTCGTTGCTTCTGGTAAATTTTTCTGAATGGGAGGAAACTGGTTGTCCTTTGGCAACTCCCACGTAGCTAGCACAATTGACAGTAATAGCCAGGAATAGTGGAAAGTATTTCTTTGGTCCTTTACCTCTTGGAAATTTGTGAGGAACTCACTACACATGTAGCGCGTCCAGTATAACTGTATGCCTCCACACACAGAGCTGCTAATGAAACAATTGTTGGTACACCTCGTCTATGCGACACTTCCTCATCACTTTTCCAGCGAAATTTTGGGTGGCCACCTTCATCACGGGGTCAGTCATACTGGAAATAGAATACCCGCATGATTTATTGACAAGTTTGAACTTGTCTTTCATCTTCTCATCGAGGTCGCGCTCGCCCGTCTTTCCACCAAATTCCTTTGCAGGATTGAGTCCAAAGTGAGGTAACAATTTGATCTGATGGATCAACATATCAGTGATTAGTATTGGCTCACTCAATGACAAGCACCCATCATGCAAAAGGCACACCAACTGCTTAATGACTGTCAAGTTTATGGGGGTGCAGTGGTAGTGAGGCACCCATAGGAGGTTCAACAACCCTACCTTGTTTACCCCATGAATCCTTTCCATCGGCTCTAGCATGGTAACACTAGACTCCTTGTAGAATACTCGCTTCATGAAGGTATCAATAGCCAGGTGGGGAAACCGGCACTGAACGTCTCCCAAATCCCAATCTTCAAGTTTCAGATGTGGGATGCGCGCCAAGCACATACCTTCAAATGTTATGTTTTCTAGATGCAGGGGTGTGTTCAAGAGGAATTGTCCCTCATATGTGTCCTTTGTGACCTTCACCTTGCCTTGGTGTGGAGGGATGTACTCTGACAGCTACGAAATAGGATCTACTCCCTCAACATTTATGTCATCCACGCCCTTATCGACATCCAGGTCTACTACCTTTCCCTTCTCCTGCGTGGTTGGTTTTTCTTTTCTCTGATCCTTTCACTGTATGATTCCTCAGTGACTCACACACTAGCATCGTCTTCTTTATTTGCCCTTCTTCGTCTTGGGAACCTCTCTCGTCAGCGTAGGCTTTGGCCTAAGAGACCTTGATGCCTTAGACATTGCTGCAGGAACCTCTATACTCACAACCTCAGGGGCATCTCCCTCAGAGGTGACATCACCCCCAGTACTAGCGGTCTCAGTTGGTGCAGACATGATGTTGTTAATGAAGTTCCAATGGGACTCAGGATACTTCTCAAACATAGGGATTGCAAGAAAATTCTCAAAGAGCGCACGCAACAAACAAAAAACTCAGAAACTCTCAGAATGAAATTTTTTTCTTGCTGGACAGCCATCTATAATTTATAGGCAATTTCGAATTCAAATTCGACCATTCCCCCCAAAATCCATCCATAAACGTGGGAGTGGCGGAAGATTTCCAAATATTTCACACTTGATTCTAGCTTTAAATGCCTTAAATGCTATCCGCCTACTCCTATTAATCGTCTTCTAGCAGTCAAATCATGAACAGTGATAGTGACGGTCACTTTCTGGCTACGTTTTTGATCTATTCTCCTGTAGCATAACACCCTTCATGTTATTCCTGGTACTATAACATCCTCCTATTCTGTGCAGACCCCTGATCACGTAGATCTACAATCTGAGCAGTGTATTTTATAGTCCTGCACCTCCTTGCAGTTGCTTGGAGTGCTAAGACTATGCTACCATCATCTAGTCATCTGGCCAAATCCTCGATGTATGGTTTCAATCAGCTACCATTTACCTTTCCCAGAAATGGATCTCTATTAAATTTCACAAGATGAACTACTCCACCAATGGTAATCTTCTTGATCACATATGGCCTCGGCCAATGCATCTGAAATTTTCCTTGAAACTTATCAAACTTGCTGTTATATAATAAAACTAAATCATTTACCTTAAAGGTGTGCACTTTGATGTGCCAATCATGCCATGCCTTTCTGTGCTCCTTCTGAACTTTATGCAACCAAGAATTTATCTTCCTCTAGCTCTGTCAACTACACAAGCAACTCTTCTAGGGCTCCGCGGTACACCATTCCTGTGAATGCGACTACAAGTAGACTAGGCACAATGTATTCCATGAGCATCACAGCTTCTATGCCATAGACTAGCTTGAAAGGTCTCTATCTAGTTAGCTTCTTACAAGTAGTTCGATAAGCCCATAGCACCGCTGGTATGCGCACATCCCAATCATTCCTATGTGCATTGCAAACCTTTGTCAATGCATTCTCCAATACCTTATTAAATGCTTCCACCATCCCATTATCCCGAGGATGATCTGGCATGCTCTTTTGATGATACACTTGGAACTCTTTCGTCAATGCGTTGATCGTTTCATTAATGAAATGCGTATTCAAATAGAGACTTCGTTGTTGTTTCCCCTGTACAATCCTTCACAGGCTTTGCATCCACCCATTTGGTCAAATACTCAGTCGTGATGATGATGTATGGAACACCTGTCTTCTTTCTTGGAGGCTGAATCAGTCCTACAAAATCAATCGCCCATTTCTCAAATGGATGCAATGACACTTACAAATTTAGAGGCAACTCATCCCTCTGTGATGGCGTACTGGTTCACCGACATGCATCACACGCCCTACAATATGCTTTGGAATCTTTATGAAATGTTGTCCACCACAACCCAGTGCATAAAATCTTCTGCGTTGTTGCTTTTCCTGCATAATGGCCTCCCATATCTCCTCCATGAGCTTCAGCCATGATACTTCTATGTTCAAAATCAGGCACATATCGTTGCAATATCTCATTTGATCCCATTTTATACAAGTGTCCTGCAATAACAGAGAAGTCTGCCACACGCACCACTAATTCCTTCTTTTTTTGACTTGTGTATCCTTATAGAGCCATTCCCATAGTTAGGAAGTGGATGATGTCTGCAAAATGATTATCTACCACCCACGCCGTAAAGAGCTGCATGTCAAGCAGTCCTTCCTCCAAATTAGTAGGCTCCTCTCCTGTTTCAATTCATGACAGATGATCCAGTCCTGCATTCAATCACCCTAGCTTCATAATGACTTCAAAATCATACTCCTGAAACAACAATAGCTATCTGCATATTTTCCCCCCCAACACAGGCTTGTTGACTAGGTACTTTAATGCATAATGATCTGTATACATCTTAAAGTGTCTGCCTCGCAAGTAATGCCTCAACTTCTGGAGCACATACACCATAGCCAACCCTTCACACTCCATTATCGAATAGTTATTTTCAGCCTTAGACAACTTCTTGCTCGTAAATGCTATCGGGTGATCCAGTTATCCTTCACCGACCTGTATTAGTATTGCTCCCATCGTAATACATGATGCATCCACATGCACATGAAATTCCTTCTTCCATTCCAAGAAGAGTAGGATCAGTGCAATGACCGTCTTTTCTTTTAACACATCTAGGCTCTGCTGACATTCCTCATTCCAACAGAATCTAGCATCCTTCTTCAATAGTTTTTCCATCGGCGCAATAATCTAGGCATAACTCTTGATGAACTTTTGGTAATAACCAGTATGATTGAGTGTTGCATGCAATTGTTTGACACTTCTTGGTGCCTCCAAATTAATTATAACCACGATCTTAGCTGGGTCCACCATTAATCCTTGTCTTCACACTACATGAACAATAAAGATTCTGAAAGTGATGCAAAATAAACACTTCTTCAAGTTTAGCGCAATCTGATACCTCCGACACATATCCAACATCAAGTGCAAACTAGCTGCATGGCGTTTGAAAAATCCAAACATCGTCCAATCATCAAAGTATACCTCCAAAAACTGGTGAATGAACTCTTTGAATTCCACAATGACTATGTGTGAAACGATTTCCGGTGCATTGTTCAGTCCAAAAGGCATTAAAGTAAACTGAAAGCAACCCCACTTGGTCGCAAAGGTCGTCTTACTCCTATCTTCTGACCCAATCTTTATCTGATGATATCCAAAGAAGCCATTAGTAAACAAATATGCTTCATGTCGACCAACATTATCCAATACCTCATCTATGAGTAGAGTTGGAAAGGGATAGTGAACGCAAGCATCATTTAGTTTCTTGAGATCTACATAAATCCTTATCTCATCCTTCTGCTTCTTTTCCTAAACTACCATAGGAATTACCCAATCAAACTCGTCCAATGGTTCAATAATACCTGCTACCAACATGTTATCCAACTCCAAACGAACCTTTTCCTTGTACTTAGGATTAAGGCAATATGGCCTCTACTTCACAGGCTTCGCATTTGTCTTCAACATTATCTTCATCACTCCTAAATCGCTTATTATCCCCTTCAAGTCTGAAATCATTGTAGGGAAAAAATCCTGGTATTTGTAGAGAAACTCAATGACCTTATCCACCGTAGCATCATCCCAATAGTCCACTATCTTTGCAAACTTCGACTCTGCCTCTGTTCCAATTTTCACTTGTCTCGTTTCCAGCAGTGTGGTTATATCTGGATTCTCTATCTGTGACCCCTCAACTTCATGGTGACCTTCTACCTCTGGGATATTAATGTTCCTTAGATCCTCCTCTTCTTCTTCAGAAATCACATTGTAGCACTCCAGTGCATGGCGCAGCTAGGTGGTCCAATCTGGTTGAATCAAATCCAAGGGGTCCTATGATATTTTAAAGATCACTTCTTTGACCTCCTACAACACTTCATCGATGCACTCAAGCCCATCCTCAAAGGTGAATGTCATTAGGAACCCCTGCATCAAAATATCCCATTCGTCCCTATGGTGGAAGAGATTTGTTTCTAGGTACCAATTCATTGGTATTACGTCTAAAGTGTAACAGAACAAATTTACCCACTTTGGTTGTGGTTTTTCCCCATGAGAATCAGTGCATTTTCCTAAGTGATCATGCAGATAACCCCCCCCCATCATATTTCTTTGTGAATCACACTTTTGGGTGACCAAGCCGCACCCTCATCATTCTTCTATATTCATGCCATCCATCAAAATTGTCTTTATGCATACCCCACCATCCAGTACGCATAGCACACAACGCTAAGTCCAAGGCTTGGAATTGATGCTTCTATGACACTTCCCTATCGAATGCATCCAATAATTTATCAACTTTAGTTAAACCAACATAATAAGGAAAAATTGTTACCTCCGATGATACACAACGTAACGACTTAGTCATCATATTACAGTGCAACGTAGACAGTTCATGCAATCGATTATGCTAGTGTTCCAATTCCTCATTTGAATATGATGTGTAGGAGCTTTTGCGGTCCCATGAAATACGTCCATCAACTGTCAGATTCACCCAATCCTAATCTCACACTATTATCTTATAAATCTAGTCTAAATCATCGTCACTTTCATAATCGTGGACCAGTTCAGTATAACATGGTCCTTCTGCAGGGTCCAAAGGTACTACCACGTGGAGCGATTTTCTTTCAAATAATATCGAACACTTCTTCAAATTGATCACTCCATTCATGTCAATAGCCAAATCGATCCCAAGGAGCGTAGGGTAGGGATTGTTGTCATTGATAATATCTATCACTTCAAAATTCGCAAATGCACTTGTGCCTTCAATATCGACTATCACTCTCTATCCCACGGGGATAATCTTTTGCTTATTCATCATCATCAATTGAATTGGAGACCACTGCAGCATAGGTCTCCCTATTCTTTCCCATGTTTGTTTAGGCAAAACATTCACATCCGACCCAAGATCTAGAATAACTTGATCCATTTCATATTCTCCTATTTGCGCGGTAAGCCTCATCTCACACCCTGTTATTTCCTTATGCTTACCAATTTTCCTGACCATGAACAGTACCTCAAGAGCATTTTCTTTACCAGCACAAGTATTGATCAACTCTTGTAATCCTTTTATGGCCTTTCTATCGTGTAGCAGCTTCATACAGGTCTCCAAAAATATAGTAATCATGGATGGTTCGATTTCTTCAAACTTCTTATCTAGACTTCCTGAGATAGAAGCCTCAGCAAAGCTTTTCTTCGCTTCCGTGAAGGTATCTTTTGTACATTCTAGATTAGATCCAACCTCCTTCTCTGGAGCTTTGCAGATCCATTCATTTTCTTTAGGCTGCTTTCCCTTATCTTCGCTAGTCATCGTTCCACTTCACAGCACAATATTCACATTAGGATCCTCTTCGCGTGGTTCAGGCCTCACCATCTATAGGTTATGGGTAGGCTATTGAGAATCTGTCCCCTTTTTGCACATCTTAGTTATTAACACAGGGCAGTCTTCTGTCACATGGTCAAATTGAGCACAGTACCGGCATGACAGACGCGTCGGGTTCATACATTCTCATGCGTAGTGTCCTAGAACTACATAATTGTAGCCAATAACTTGTTCTTGACCTCTCACAGGTCCTCCTCCATCTCGTCTTTTTCCATGCCCCTGATAACCTCCTCATCCTACCCTAGCACCTTGATCCAGAGGGTGAGTTTTTGTCTGAATTTGGTACACAAGTGTTCTTTCCATCATTAACTCATAACTACAAAAATTGTGCTCATCGTGACCTACTAACTTGCAGAAGTTGCAGAAGAGTTGTTGCGGTGTCTATACAAATTTCTGCAGCAAGTGACAATTATCGGTCACATATTTTCCAACTACCTAACAGATTGCACACCACAGTGCAGTCACTGTACTTGGCCCTACTTGAGCTTCCATCCTCAAAGGCATCGACCCTGCTCCGACAACATAATTCGTGAAGACAGGGCAATGATATTTTTCATGCCCTTGAATCTTACATTTCAAACACTAAACTTCTTTATGCACCTCTGGCCGAGCCACTCTATCCTTCTTCAAACTTTGGAATTCTAGGCAAAGGTTCTATAACTCCACATGAATATATTGAACTCCCAAAGCAACATCTTGAATCTGTGTCTCGTGCAATCTCATCTCAATCTCCAGGGCTTCCACCTGGGCCCCAATCTTTTGTTGTGATAAAGTAACCCTTAAATGAGGCAAGAGCGAAGCCACAAACCATTCACGATGCTACCCATATGTAATATTCATGCTATCTTCACTGATCTTTCATTTCAATCTCTGATCTAGATCCCAGGGTGTCTCACCAGGCTCCATCATTATTTCCTTGAATCCCACGATTGATTGCACTTCATACTTGGGTTTACTAAATTCCTTATTCAGCGCAGCCTAAATTTCTACCAACACATTTGTCAGGTTATCGGTGTAGTACTTAATGTACCACATTAGCGCACGATCCTGTAATGCAATAAACAATGTTTGTTTCTTCATCTGATCATTTGTAATGTTCTAGGCTTACCACACAGCCTTCACAACGAACCAAAACTAATTCGGGTCATCATTTCCCAAACCCTTAAAATGGGAAACTTCACAATATTTTCCATATTGAACGGTGGTGGAGGTGGTGGCAGTGTGAGCGAAGATATATGCGGCGGACGTGAAGATGGAGGTGGTGTGGGTGGATGGGGTATTCGCGGGAACCCTTTCCTTATTAACTGGACAACACTCTGTGGTGAAGCATGTGTTGCTCCTTCATCATCACTCAGAGGAGGCTCAATCAGCGGGCTACATTCAGGACCTGTCCTCCTTCTATCCCTGAATAAATTTCCACTTTGCATAGCCCCAAAAATAAAGGTAATTTCATAACCGTCTTTTCACACAAGAGCATTTTTATCCAAGTATTCAAAGATCTCAAATACTTACCTCGCAGTCCCTTGAATGAGCATCACTCTACTTCGTTGTAGCTGATTGAGGTATCTATTGTGAACTCTGTCACAAATCCTTTGATGACAAGATCAAGCTAGTGATCAATGGCGCATGCAATCTTATCTTCAGAGGCTTCCAATCTCCACACTAATTCTGTGGTCCACACTATTGGACAGTCAAGCCTCCACCTTCCCTGTCTATCCACTAGTTTAGCAATCCAATCGTATAGCTTGACCAGAGAGGAACAGAAGAAAAATTCGTGTATCTCTTTGTACAGATACTTGTCCAACCACTGTTATTTCTTCAATCACGGACTTTTGTTTTCTTGTGTTGTGAATTTGTGGATCTCTCTATCCAACCAATCTTCAATTTTATTCTTTGTTGGATTCCAATGATGTGACATCACAAATCTCTTTACGCAGATCCTAGTCCCGACAACAGAACCATTTGTTGGCTTAGTGGGTCCTGATCCAGGTTCAAAGTTAATTTTTCCAAACAAATCCCTACACTATTAGCCTTTTTGGCATCAATCCGTATAGTGTGGACTGAAGTCTCACCTGAAGGAGTATGGGGTGATGCTGGAACCAAGTTTCTGGACCTAGAGATGATTGTGATGTCATTTTATTCCCTAAACCTTCCTTCGCACAAATCGATAAGGCCTTAAGGATTATCGATATAACTTCCTCTTACTAGCCTCTAGACCCTTGTGAAGGTCGACGACTGTCTTTCATGGACCGTAAACAGGTGAATCAACCATTTACATGCCTTTGCAATCACTCCTACTTTTGTATTTACTCGGATTGGCTTAAGTTTCTGACAAACTTTAACATACATTAAGATATTCTTTGCATAAATAGATATTAGTACTTATGTTCATATAACAATGTAAACCACACCAAATTGTGCATCAATACAATATTAAATCATAAACCCATGATTTATCATAACATAAACATAGTCATTCATGATAGGAATAACTGGAAAAGACATAAATATTTCTAGAATAATATTTTTATTAACACTTAAGTTCTTCTTACAAAATCGAGACTACCCTGTGCACTCAACTGCAAGGGTCCATGTAACTAGTTGCAGACTCTACTCTAGGCCTCTGCGTACACAGCGACAGAGCCTCTCTGCTACTCTAAGACTCTTCTCTCTTCACTTATAATGATCGATTACATTTATTGATCCCACTACTATCATCTATGAACTGCCTTAGACTCTTTAAGACTCTCATTTTTATAAAATCCCATGGTCCATGGACCGTGGGTAGGTCTATACAAGCTGACACAACTTACATAAAAGAGGGGAAAATCCCTTTATGACACTTACTATCTACACACTCTGTGACCACAACTTGCGGAGAATTTACACTTTACATATTATAAATTTGGGCTTACTGCCCCAAAACTTGGGCCTTTCCCCAAAATTGACCCTGTCCCATTAGTACTTTTGGAGGGTGCCCTTGCGAATCTTGGGTAATTGCACCGACGAATTCTATTTTCTAGAGGTTAGTGTAACTACTTCTAATACCTTTTCTGATAGGCTTGGTCCCTCATCATCCCAAACTACCTTCGAGAAGTCCTTATCTTCTCTTTCTTGTTTTTTGGTGTCTCCTCCTAATTCACCATAGTGGAAATACTTTTAATTTTCTTGCTTGGATGTATCTTTAGAATCATTTAGAGAGTGATTTGTGCTCCTATATTTCCATATGTGATTTGAGCCTTTAGTTTTTATTTATAAATAAAGGTGGTTTATCGAGGTTCATTGGTCTTGAAGGATTCATGGGCTTTCACCTGCGAGTGCAAAGATGAGCCTTCACCTATAAGGTGTAGGAGTAATTTTGTTGGTTTTTTTGAACCAGTGCCAGCTAACTCAATGAAGACAGATCCTTCTCTAAGGGCTCTTATTTCATAGGGTGAACCTAGTTGTTATGTGGAGTTTTGCATCTACAGATAAATAAAATTTTCCTAGGTGGGTAGCTACACCTAGAACAACAGATTTAAAGAGTTTAACCTTTTTCTATAGAAGATAAGTAAGACAAAGGACCTACTTTTTATCTTTCTCTTTCCCTTTCTCTCCTTTGTATGGCTCTCATCACTCCTCCTAGGACTTAATCCGCTTGACAAGTACCTGCAATCATAAATAGAGGACAAAAACCAATCAAAGCAAGAGATATATCAACTATAAGAAAATGGAATCAAAATAATTTACACATATAATCATCATACATAAAGACAAGAATATGAGAAAAGGTGTAAACAACTTTATTAAGTAGAAGGAATAGTTACAACCATGAATTTCGATCCAATGTCACTCCTCTAGCTTGAGTTCCATCCAACATCACATCAAAAGCACAACACTCTAGCAGCATAACAATACTTTCTATAATCTCAAACCTCACACCAACAGTATCTCCTTACAAATTCTCAAAGTCCAGCCCTTGATGACTTATATGAGTGCCCAATTTATAGGAAAATGGAGGTGGTTTGGTCATAAATGAGGGTATTGAAGGCCTTCCAAACTTAGAGTTAGTTTCCATGGAGGAAGGGATGAGAGGATATGAGGTCACTTAACTCATTTCCTATCCAATTTCAAGCTCATAGGAGATGATAAGTGTGAGAATCTTCTAGAATGCTCGAGAAGATAATAATATTCCTAGAACCCTATGAAGAATTCACTCAATCTCACCCAGCGTAGGTCAAAGTGGGCCTAAGTGCACTAAAATGCACCCTTACATGGGCCTACCTACACTTGAAGTGCATTTACCCCTAACCAAGGCTACACTGGTCCCTCAAGCAGGCATTTCTAGAGGGCTTCAGGCCAGGAAACTTTTAGCGAAGGAGGCATTTAAGGTGATGACTTGTCAAGGGAATGTAGCAACTGGATTAGGGTTTTATGAGCCCTAATAGTACTGATCTAAATGTTGGGAGTGATTTTCCCAAATGGATCTATAACAACTGCCCCCTAAAGGATGAAGTCGAAAATGATAATGTGAAGTGATATGCTTTACGATGTGATGAGGAAGTTCCGAAGCGGATGGTGACCTGCATCAATTATAATACATAATATCATGATATTTTGGCTTTTTCATGAATTGTTGAAGGAAGGCATACCCATGCTCAGCATATAAACTTTTAATTACATGTACAGAGATAGTCATATACAGATATAGACCCATGATAGGATGACCATCTGTGTAAAGTCATTGCACAAATGATTTAGTACTTTCCTACAATCGTAGCTTGAATGGATGAAACTAGATCCGAGGTCTTCTATCTCATTCAATTGTTTGCTAAAGTACGAGTCTAACCATGTTAATATGTGATTTGAATTCAAACATGGGAAGGCATTGTCTGATTACCAGCCAATGATGTAAGTTGTTAACAAATGCGAGAGAAATCACCGATAATGATAATGATCCTCAAGGTACTATAGTACATTATGCATGGTGTGAATGGATGTTTTGATGTCGAACACCATACAAAGTCTTTCGGTCAAAGGCCAGTGATGTCAACCTATCGCTGGAAGCGAGAAATTTGCCATTGATGTATGGAAGCTTCAAGGTACTAAAAGGGTGTTTCTAAGTTAACTTCTTGGATAATGTGTTGATGTCGACAAGAAGCAACTCTCAAAGGAGGGCCTTGATGTATCCCACATCAATGACACAAAATGATTGTAATGATTTTTGGAGATGGAATGTGACTGACGACACAAGGTTCAGGAATGACGGTTAAGAAAATGAAGGTTTATGAGTATTGTAAATGATGAATTTAACTAAGTGACTTCTCTTGAACATGTCAGCGACACTGAATGAATTGGCAGCATTGACTCAAAATCTAAATAATGGATGGTATGATAGATAATATGTGTGATATCCATCAAGCAGATAACCCAACCTATGTAGTCACAATGATGAAGTGAAAGTGTCATGTTCAAGAGCAACATGCTACCATAAAGTGGTTTACCCCTTTTCCCCTTTTCCCCAGTCATTGGTGACCAATACCTCTTTATTTTTTATCAAGATTGAGGAGGATAACATATGCTTGTTGTATAATTCCACCTTTCGGGTGAATCCATCGCTATGTGATGTTTTAACGAGTCTAGCGAAGGTGAAACTCGGTCTTATCATGATGGACAAGTTTGTCACTATTTTATGTTTTAACGAGTTTAACGAAAATGATAACTCGGTCCTTTTCATGTTTAGAGAGTTTGAAAAGGGAAAAAAATAAAACTCCACAAGTTCTTTTTCATAAATTTGTCTCTCACGTTTGAAAAAACATAAAAATAATATGAGAGAGAACCTATTGACCATGTTTTATCAACGTATTCCTTTTTCATAAATAATTTATCTCAGTCCAGAAAAGGGTTAAACTTATACTGAGTAGATGTCATTTCCAATCCGTTAACGAGCTAAAAAGCACAAGCGCTCAGAAATCTTTTCTTATTTCGAGAGTCTAAAAAGAGCTTAAAGAGGACTCCAAGGGGATTCCTTTTTCGATGTTTAACATAGCTCGAAAAAGAGATAAAAGTATGCTCTGTGGTCAAAGTACAATTCATGATCATGCACATCAAATTTTGTAAGTCAGTTGTAAATCTGTTCAAAGCAACACAAAACAGCTCAAACATACCTGTTTCATTGGTTAAAATAGGTAAATACTAATGTTTACTCATTTAATGATCATGAAATAAACATAAAACAAGAATTTACCATGTCATTTTAACCGTTTGATATTTACCATTCAGTTTGTGCTCTGAACCAGTTTTTAACCTCAAACTTTAGCTGCTGATTACGAGAGATTCTGTGGATCATTTCTCATGTCATCCAGACCAGGTAGAATAGCTACCCCTCCTCTTTCTTTTCATCTCATTATTTTACAGTTTCAGACAATTTTTTTTGGGACTCTGGATAATCAAATTGGAAGAGATACAAAGTTATCAATTTCTATGCAATCCATGGACCAAATCCAATTTGATTAGATTGTTAATTCAAATCCTTTCACGTCGGGAGCGCCTTATAAAGCTTTTTGATCCTAGAATTCTCAGTACGTTGCTTTTACGCGATCTACAGAAAAGAAATCCATATTTTTTGGTCAAAGGTTTAGGGCTCCTGGGTTAGAATATTTTGCCTTGGGCTCAGTGAAACCTTCCACATCGAAAAATATGCTGCAGAGCACAAAAATAGAAGGGTAGCTACTCTGAAGCACAATGTCTCCTTGCTTGGGCTGTGCTGGGCGAGTTTCAGAAATTTGTTTCACCTGTTGGGCCCAAAATTTCTCCAGTTTTTTGCATGAAATGGATCTTAACTAAGCTTATGGTTTGATTTCAAGCTTTCATCGGATCAAAATTTCTATTACTTGGCGAGAAAGAGAGAATGAAGAACAAGACATGGTTGCCCTAAATGATTCAAGTACTATTGAGGCCTCAGAAACTGTGGGTTGCTCAAATACTTCAAGTTGTCCTGGATGAGGAAAAAAATAGAACTATTGCAGTTCTTAGTTCATTCATGGGATCCAATGGATCAGGCTTTTAAGTGGTCCCTATTATGATCAATGATGTTTACCTTCTTATAGGGTTGTCAAGACATGGTTCCCCCATTTCTCTTTCAAGTTCTTCCCATGGGGGTGAATCAGCGAGGGACTATGTTCGACAATTCTTTCGGCTAGGTATACAATCTAGCAAAGATGGAAAGATAATCATCAAAAACATTTTTTATTTGCCTTTGAGAAAAATCCTTTTCACTACCGCAAAGTTGGTAGGTAGTGTGACACTTCATCTGGCGAACAGATCATACATGCAGTATGCACTTGAGTGTCTTGAGCCAACTATATTTAACTGGTGTGAGGCCATACTTTCTTTACTGAAAGAGCAGTTGACAAAGGTAAAGAGTGGAAAGATGAATAATTTTAGCTATGGATCACTCTTAATCTCTTTTACCTTAGATAGAATTCCATTAATACAACCTCAACATGTAACACTAGGTGTAGCTGGTCCTAGAGATCCACAGATGTAGAGGTGGGTTGAATTGATGGCTAGACACGCTGGTCAGTCATCAATCACATTTTATATTGCATTCTTCAGTTGGCTCAATCAACAACACATTTTCATCGAGGAGCATCCATACGCAGGGATGGATTTTCGTGGAGATCCAGAGTTGAGTTTATGAGTGGGCGCTCAATGGGGTGCTATAGATAAAAAAAAATTGACCCAGATGCTTTTGCTTTTTTAAGTTTCTACATTTTTTTGTCTTTTTTATGTTTCCAAGACAAAACTAAAATCATTCTCATGCATACATATGTTGGTATTGTTTGACATGTGGGACATCAATAGGAGGTAGGTGGACCAACGTGGACAAATCTCAAAAGAACAGTTCTCCAGGATTTATATTTGATCGAGACACTGGAAGAGTTGTAGGATCATGTGGAGGGGTTAACCCTTGGTATTCTGGATATCTAGATTGAGGATTTACCTATGAGGTTGCAACACCATTCTATTGGTGTTCATAGCCATTGGATGTGGCTATTGTTCATGATAACTCAGGGTGTGAACTGTTACCATGAGCATCACTAGGTCTACTTAGGATTATTTTGTATGCATTTCGAGTTTTCAGGTCAAATGACCAAACATGTCTTCGACACAAATTTTGTGAAAACTTTAAAACATCTATCTATTTGTACTTTTATAATTTTTATATATGGTTATGTGAAATCCTATTCAACTAATGATGTGAATTGAAAATTTACTTTTACATGTGTTGTAAATGTCTATTTAACACATAGTTCACTAATGAATTAATTACTGTGTTAAAGTTTATGGAAATATGTTGATATTGAATATACTCAAAATGTATTTTCAAAAGATGAACTCTAAGGAACATACGAAGAATTTTTGGGTTTTGGATGATATAAACATTTGTTAGTTGCAGTACGACAAGCTGTGAGTCCAGCCTAATGATGATTCGGCGAATGCCAAGTGAAATGGAATTAGAGAGAAGTTTGATCAATGTGATATACATAGTGATATTGTTCATAGAACGACCGATACAAATCCCTTGAAAACTCGCTAACTCACCACTTGGAGCAAAAATGGCCAATGCTGCAGAAGATAGGTTCTGCATACTATGACTAGCACCATCGGTGTAACCAACAAATGGTTCCAAAGATTCTAACATCTGAAAAAAATGCAAAGAAGATTATTTAACCACATAAAAATTCTAAAAGACACACTAACACACACACATGCAATTAAAGCATATATACAATGGTTTTACTACACTCAATTAAGCATAATAACATTTGAGATACATCCCGTTTTCGGGCTGTGACAATGGAATTCCATGATAATCCACCAACTCGTAGGCATATTTTTCCAAAACATTCTTGATAATGTAATTGCCCATGCATAGTGGTTCAAATTTTCCTATTCCTAATTTATCAGCTTCTTGATCATAAAGCAAGACCGGGTCTCCTTCTGAGAAAATGTGAGGCCTGACATTTTGGTCATATTGCGCCTTGATGTGTTTCTTATGTGCTTCGTTAGCCAATGCAAATTCATGACGGGTTTCATCCAGATGGATGATTTCTAAGAAACATGCTTCTTCATCAGAAGTGTCAGGTAACAGGTCAATTTTGAGTTTAACAGATCAAATTTCACATTGAATCGGTAATATTTCCTCCAAACCATACACCAATTGAAAGGGTGTAAATCTGGTTGCATTCCTTACCGAGGTTCAGTATGCCCACAAAGCAGAGTACATGATTAAATGCCAATTTCATTTATGAACCCCTATCATTCTTTGAAGCATTCACTTTAGGACTTTTTTTATGTCCTCAACTTGTCCTAACTTGGCAGTTAATTCAGTCATCATGTGATTGCAAAAATGCAACCCATGATTTGTAACTATAGCCTGTGGTGCACCAAACTAGGCAACCACGTGGTTGAAAAAAAAAAGTGCATCCGTCTCACCATTGTTGTTTAATGTAGGCATCGCCTCGACCCATTTTGTGAAATAGTCAATGGCGACTATAATGTACCCATGCCCCCAGGTTGAGTGAGGGTTACATGTCATGGATTCAATGCCCCATTTGGTGAATGGTCCAACAACGATGATTGGATGCAGTGGTGTAGGTGGTAATCTAGCTTTACGGTCATAGATCTGGAATGCATGACAAGTTCTGATGGAAATAATGTAATCTTTGAATATGGTAGGCTAGAAGTAACTAGCATGGAGAATTCTCTATCCAGTAACGTAACCAGATAAGTGTCCACCACAAGCACCTGAATGGAAATCATTCAAAACTTTCTTGGCTTCCTCATGTGTGAGGCACCTCCTTAAAGTCGTATCGATACCATCATGGTAAAGAGTGTCCCCAATAATCAGATAATATTTGGCTTGGTATCAGATACATTGTTTTTACGAGCGAGAGGTATAGGGCTGGAAAGTTTGGGTCCCGAGATAAATTAGTATATCTCCATACCACGAGTTAGATGAAAAAATCAAGAAGAGAGACTCATCTAGAATTGATGGTTCTGATGTTGAATCAATGGTATTCGAGGGAAGGCTGCAAAGAAGCTCGCCGAAAACTAGAAATTTCTTTGATTTGCATTTAAAGAATTCCAAATCAAATTCCTGCAAAATGACAATCCATTTTGAGTATTTTCACCCCATCAATTGACATGACAAAATATATGTCATAGGGTTGCAATCTAAAATGAAAATGGTCTTTCGGAGTAGGACATAGTGGCGAAATCTCTGTATAGCTTGAACATCAGCGAGAGCTAACTTTTTGACGCAAGAGTACTTAACTTCTGTATCATTGAGATTGCGGCTCAAATAATATATCGGATGTTCAATCCCATCTTCTTCTTATACTAAAACCATTCCAATGGTTGTATCTGCAGTGACGAGATACAGGAAATAGTCTTTTTCATAATTCGGTGAATACATTAATGATGCTCTAATCAAGGTATCTTTAAGAGCATCAAAGGAAGCCTTCGCAACCTGATCCCAATGAAAGGGTAATCCCTCTTTCAATAGATGAGTAAATCCTTTAGCCATTTCAACATAATTAGGAATGAACCTCCTAAGAAGGTTAGCGTTCCCTTGGAGTCTCTGTAACTATAGTAGATTGGAAGGTGGAGGTAAGTCAAGAATTGCTTGAACCTTAAGAGGGTCGAGTCAAATTCCTTCCTTAGACACTATGAAACCAAGCAAATGACAAGAACCAACAAAAAACACACATTTGTGTGGATTGAGTCATATTTTTTAGTGTCTGTCAGCACTGTAAAAATATAACTCTCAAATGTTGCAGGTGATCAGCCCGCTTTCATGAATGGGAAGGTAAATCATCAAGGTATGGTTGAACAATATGTTTGATGTCATGGAAGGCATATTTCATTTCCCTCGGAAAAGTTGCCCCTGCATTTCTAAAACCAAAAGGGAGTTTCCAATAAGCGAATGTGCCCCATGGATAAATAAAATCAGTTTTAGATTGGTCCTCTGGGTCGATATTGATCTGATTATAGCCGGAAAAACCATCCATAAATGAGAATATTTCACATCTAGCACATTCATCAATAATCCGGTCGATAAAGGGAGTGGGATGATTGTCTTTTGGACAATATTGATTAACATACCTATAATCGATGCACACTCGTAGTGTCCCTTGTTTCTTTGTGACAGGAACAATATTGGAAACCTAATCAGTAAGAAGACCAGGGTATATGAAACCAACATGCAAAAGTTTTTCAACTTCTATTTCAATGGTATTAGCCTTCTTTATATGAATAAGACAGAGGCACTATCGCACTAGTTTGACATCAGGACACATTTTGATTTCATGTCATGCAAATATATCTCGGAATTCATGAAAGAGAGCACGATAAATATTGAGTTCTGATGGAGAACAAGATTTTCCAACATGAATGTTTTCTACAACTTTAGGTTTAGTCGAAATATTGATAGAAATTGTTTCTTCGATATTTGACAAGTTTCGCTCAGAATCTATTGTATCTATAAAAACGGAATTTGAACGAAAATCAACAACTGAAGGGTGATTAAGTTCATTTGAAAAATCTTCTATGTAATCTAGAAGATGGGAATGATGATGATAATCTTCCCATGGTTATTCTTCCCTCACCATTGATTGGATGATCCCTTCATCAGTAGAAAATATACGTGAAAAAGGATCAGAGGAAGTACCATATTCTAATGAACGATCTACCCATACAATTAGCGAAGATGGATTTGGGTTTGCCGTGCAAGCCAGAAAGATTGATTGCTATGCAAGCTCAATAGGGCTTAGTGGCATGATTTCATTATTACTGTCAACTTCAGAACTATTGGTAATCTTCCTTAAATCAGATGAAGTGGAAGATATCATGTTGCAATTCTCAAATTTTGCCACTTCCGCCATGTTTGATGATGACAGTAGTGAAAAATTACCCATTATGGAAGAATCCTTGAAGATACCTACACCAATGTTTTGAAGAGATAGCAGGGGTCCGTGAACTAACTGAATGCTTCCAAGAGCCTTTGAACTAGAGGCAAAAATGGAGAGTTGATCGATAATTGTGATTCTGCCCTTATGAGGGAATGAAATCGTATGAAAGTATGTTAGCTTGTTGAGGGCCCTAAAGTCTAGACACATACGCCATTCCCCATATTTCTTGAGCACCATGACCATAGGCGATGAATAAGGACTAATGCTAAGACGAATGACACCAGTTTTTAGGAGTTCCTTGATGATTTTTTCAATTTCGTTTTTTTGGGTGAAAGGATATCTATATGAGCACACATTTGGTGGTTGTGCCCCTGGGACCAAATTAATGCTACGATCATGTTCCCCTCTCAAGGGTGGAAGCTCATGAGGCTTGTCAAAGACTTGCAAATGGTTGTTTAAAAACTGTTTCATCTCAAGATGATAGAAGGATGATAGAAGGAGCACCTGCCTGGAGCCCGTGGAGGGTATGCATGTGGTAATTCTACTTAAATCTCATATATAACTCCCAAAAATCCATTGTGATTGGGCCGAGTGTGCAGAGCCATTCAGCACCCAAGACAATGTCATGTTGATGGAAAACATGTGGGTCTTTTGGTGATAATCCCCTATCTGATGTTTGACATTTTCATAGTGGCCGTCACATTTCATTGTTCCCCATCAGTAATCTGGACCTGGAAATTAGAGACTGCTCTGGCAAAACAATGAATTGCTTCGGCGTCTCTTTGATGCATAAAGTTATGCGTACTGCCACTATCAATCAAGACTACTACAGAGCGATGTTTAATAAAACCTCTAATTTTGAGAGTTTGGGGAGAAGAAATGCCTGCAAAAGCATGGAACGAGATAACTGGTTCTTCTGGTGTAGCTGGGAGCTCATTGTATGGCTGGTTGTCTTCATATTCCTCCTCTGGTCCCTGAAATGGTGGGGCTTCCTCAGATGAACTGTGATCAGTAGCATCAATTTGAAAGAATTTGGGTTCCTTGCACTTATGCCTCGGAGAGTATTTCTCATCACAGTAGAGGCACAATCCTTGCTTTCTTCTTTACTCTGTTTCCGCTGGTGACACCTTTTGAACCTTAAGTGTTTGGGTAGTGCTTGGAGCCTAGGTGGGGTGTCCCTTGGCTATGTAATTTGGATGAGTCGACTGGGCCGCTAATGCACGTTCTACTTCACGAGCTGCCGTGCAATCTGCCAGCCATGTGACTGGTTGGTGCATCCAGACATGGGATTGTATGGCATCTTTGAGACCACTGATAAAACATTCCAAGTAGAATTCATCTACTAGACCTCCTGTGCAGAAGGCTAATGCTTCAAAGGCTTTAATATATTCTTGCATTGTGCCTATTCGTCTAAGCTTAGTAAGACAACCCAAAAGATTAGATTCATGTTCAAAATGATCAGAAAGGGCTTTTGAGAATATCTGCGAAGTCATTGGCCTTTCATAGCATCATTGATGCCACTGCCACCATTGCCATCTTTCTTAGTCCGAGTAAAGGCTTCCCACACTTAGCTTAGTCTCATCATCTCTGATGTGATTCAATGTGAAATATTGCTCCATTTTTGATAGCCATATGGCCGAATGGGAGCCATCAAATTTATACATATATAGCTTGGGTGGTCAAGTATGGGACTATTGGTGGTTTCCATAGAAGTGAAGAGAATGGCTAGATTCGCCCTCATGGTTTTCATTAAAAGCATATGCCTCCGATTGTAATCCTGACTTGCCCTTTGTGAGTGCTTCATTTAAGGAGTGGATCTGCTTCGTTAAGTCCTCCAACTTTTGTTCAAGGGTGTCTATCTTCTCATCCGCCATAGCTTGAGCTCTGGTTTGTACCATGCATAGATCCGATACACTTGTCGTTACTGTGAAAAGAAATTGGGACCACCCAAAATTTGAGGCTGACAAGTGAATGGTACCACCTTGCTCAGCTCGTCGATCGGATTCTTATGGGCAAGTCTCCTATAAGCATCCTGGGAGGGTCTTAGATTTTTTTTGTTTACTCCTCACTTAAGAATACTGTAGTAGCCGATTCCCAGAAAAGTTAATTCTGCCCAATGTCCTACGAGAATTATGCCAAGGTATAGGATCCACAAGCCTCCCTACACAAATATTCAGATCTTTTAGCGAAACCCTCAACTACAGAGTATGAGTAGGAATGTGGCAGTGATCGAACCCCCGCTGCTAGATCTAAATGACGGATCTGACTGTTGCTGCTATGACAGAACCCAACCTGCTAGATTTGATCTAGAAAACGATGATGTGCGATCTATAGAGAGACAAGGCAACTATGGCCTCAAGGAGTGTCAGGTGCTATAGATCGCAATATAAATAATGGTCCAATAGTAGTACTCGGCCCAATATTTCAGGGCACTAACTAAGGAGGATCAATTGTACCCTTAGCCGTACTACCTAACTACCCTATTGTACACGTGAGTAATATCCCCCAGTGCTATTCTTGGTGTACTGTAGCAACAAGACGGTCAATAGTTTATCTATGGCTAGGTTTTAGGTGAGCTTAGGGGGCTTCCAATATACCCAGAGGGTACTTGCAAGACATTCCATGTGCAGTTCTGTCTAATGCACTACTACTTGAATGGGTACCAACAAGGGTTACAAGGGAGTCCAATAAGTGTGTCCACCTCTTGTATTTCCTACGTGCATGCCTCCCCAAATCTACAAGTTTATGCACTTAACGACAGATCCCATGGTTTAAAGACTGCGGAACACATCTCTAGTAAAAAAAAATTCTGCTAAAAATGGAGATCCCACCAGCCCTGGAAAGTGCTCTGATACCACTTGTTATGCTCTTGACCTGCGAGAAGATACGAGAATACCAAATATGAGAAGAAATATATCCCAGAACACAGAATAATGAGAAATAACAACATGTATTTTATTATTTAGAAAGGAAAGTAATGTTCACTTGCCTCTTCAAGGGGGAACCTCCAATAGAGCAAGGCTCGATTACAAAATAAGACACGACACTCCTCAATGGGGAGTCTCTATCCTTTATATAGGATTCATAGATGCAATACCATGGGTCAGTACCATGGTTCTTATTAATACCATCTATCTAATACCATGGCCATTTGCAACTAACTTTGGTCCCTTCTTTAAATGTGGGTGAACCACTTACAATTATTAATACGGGCTTTATTGGCTCTTTAACTAACTATAACTATGACTCGACCCTATTACATAAATAAGTGGTTTAGGGTTAGACCATGACAAAATTTTGAAGCACCTCAAGCATTGACATAGCAGAAGGTGACTGAGCCAAATCTTCTACTATGTTATAGTTCTGTGTTGCTCGAGCTCGAGGGTTAAATGTTGATTTATGTACAACTCCCTTGGGTGGTTTTATTGTTAACTCTAGTGCAATAGGTGGTGGAATAGGATCAGATGAAGTCGAAGTCGAAGGATTAGGTTGATCAGTGGCCTGGATATTCGATGATGATATTTTATTTCCATAATATTTACTTTGCGTTGACACAAAAACTTCAATTTTAGGCTTAGAGGCCGATAGCATAAGAACTTGGGAAGTGGAAGCATGGTCTGTAGCAACCATATTTATCTTCAGGCTTGGAAAAGAATCAGTCAACACCGTAGATGTATTAGAAGTCTTAAGAAGCTTTGGGACTTCAGATTGGTCAGGAAAACATCGTGTAAAGTGCTCATCATTACAGATTAAACATGGGTAATGAGGTTTCCTAGCCGAAGGAGAGGAATCAGATGATTTCTCTTGAGGGGAATTATTTTGTTTCTTCTTGTTTTTCCTCTTCTTCATGCTTCCTAGTTGCTTTTCATTCTTGCCTTTGTCAGATGACACAACATTGATTTTGGAAGAAAGAGTGTTATCAGATGCATTTGAAGTTTGATTGGAAATGGCAAGTGTTTGACCAAATGGTCTACCTATCGTTTGTGTGCTCACAGAACCAATCACATTGTCACTGGCATGAGAGTCCTTACTCAATGGTGGTGGAGGAACAATGAAAGCTGGTTAGGGTGCATTTGGAATCTTGTCGTAGAGCGTGCCAAACTGTGTATAAATCAAGTCCAAATATTGGGCACGAGCAATTACTTTCTCTTCAGTGACAACTCCAACTTTCGCCACATCCTCGGTGATAGATGGAAACAACGATTTTATAAACCACTAAGCTAAAAGCTGATCAGGAACATAATTTTTAACCATTTGACGATGATGATGCCGCTCATGAATATGATCAAAGATATGAGTAGCAGTAATCTGTTTAAAGTTGGTTAATAGGTTCATTCCAGTTTCATATCGTATGGGTAACTGGAAGTGGGTTAATAACATGGTAGCTAAGGTTTTAAATTTATCAAAAGAAGCTCATGGTAACTCAATGTACCACTTCATAGCCAGACCAGTACACGTTCTCAAGAAAAGATGTAGTCTAACTGAATCATCATTCAAGGAGTTTGATGAATACCATAAATGAAAAGTAATGACATGGTTGGACGGGTCTTCTCCAAGGTTTCCATTGAATTTCAGAATATCGGAAGGTACTTTATGAGGAATCATCGACCACCAAGGTTCATAAAGAATTGGATCATTGGTAACCCGATTTAGATATGGTAGTTCAAGTGTTGCAATGAAAGGCAATTGTCTATTAAGGTCAGGTTGAGTATATCGAGGGTAAGACGAGATTGGCTGGGCAATAGGCCTTTTCATACTAGCATAAGGAATCTGTTGCTAGTAACCATGATAGGGGTAAGTTTTTTGAGAAAATCCATTATAAGGTGGTTGTTGAGCACTAGGATAAATTTCCTATTGTCCAAACCCAGAATAGGCTTATTGACCAGGACCTAGGTAAACTTGTTGTTGACAAAACCCAGCATAGGTTTGTTGACCAAGTCCAAGATGAGGTTGGTATTACTGCAATTGATATTAGGGATGCCAAGGTTGTTGAAGCAACTGTTGTTGTTGTTGATACAACAGTTGTTGATTTAACGGTTGTTTCCCACCAATGTAAGCTTGACCAGGTTATGAATACACTAAAATAATGTAATTCTGAGTCACTCCAGTAAAAGGTTAACTAGCTTGTGGTTGTTGGAATCCAGGCACAAGTGGTTGTTATAAAAATGCATGAGAAGTCTGAATGTGTAAACTTGAAACTTGGGGGTCTGAGGTTGAAGGACCAACTTGCACAGGTTGAGATACAACAATCTGAGCTTGTGATTGCGGTAAAGTTGTAACAACAGGCATAGTAGGTATGGATGAGACAAATTGCATACGTTGTGATGGATACACAAGCCTAGGTTGAACGGGTATTATTGGCTCCCCACTGATAGACAACCATTCCAGGCTACCCTAAAGACAACGGCATACCGACATATGGTTTCCCCCAAGAAATGGAGGATAAGGTGATTGTGCATATTGTTCTCCTTATGGGAGTAGTCCAGTGTAAAGTCGATACATAGGATGGTAACCAGATGAACCAGTTTGATATTGACATGATGGGTCCGACTGTTCAGTATCCGTTAATGAGGAACTAGATAAAATTCCTGTAGAGGACATTGGTGAAGACCAAGGGCTAGAAGCAACACCTGAGTGGGTTCTAGATAAAGATTGGTAACCCGATGGGACAGATGCAACACCATACAAATGTGACTTAGGTGTCGTATTAAACATCGAAGAGGTTGCAACAGAATATTCTGCCATGGATGTAACAAATGGTACAGTCTGGGATGTTGACTTTGCCATAGTCAAATGTCCAAATAAATCTCCTAATGAATCAACGGGTGTCTGAAAGTAATCAGGATTAAAAGGAGCATTAAAATGAGGAGTATGAGGATAAAGGTAAAGTCTAGTTCCAAAATGGAATGGATTTCTGGGTGTTTCTACCTCAGGTCCTCTTCTATCAAAATCAAACCAGGTGGAAGGATTTAACCATAATATATTTTTGGTAATTGTTCCCGAGGTAAAGAGGAAGTATCGACAGTTACATCTGTCGAAGGATGTACCAGTCGATCTTCTTCCAGTATGGTAACAACTTTTGATTGTTCAACCTCAAGATCCACGTGTTTTAGTAAAATAAAAACAAGTTCAGGTTGGGCTTCTTGGACAACTTCTGGTTCAGAAGTAACGTATGATTGAACAGTGAAAGGTTCAGGATCAACTTCTAGTTGAACAGATTGGGTTACCATTTCAATAGATTGAGTTCTAGTGTCCTCAGGTAATTGTGGAGATTCCACTTGAGTAACAGATGTATCAATAATTGTAGAAGTAACTAGGGTCACAATACTTACCAGTGTAGGTGTTTCTGGTAATTTAGATGAAGAAACAGAAGTTTGTGAAGTATTGGATTCAGTCAAAGGAGACCGCTTTGACCATATAGGTGTAGCTTCGGGCAGTAAAGGTGGTTTACTCACTGTCCTCTGTGAACGACGACGTAAGGGTTGATTTTCCTCCACGATTGCTGATTGATTTTATTAAAAAAGAAATAAAAAAGGGGTAAGCTAGGCAAAAGGTTTACCAAGCAACTATGAACTGAAGAATACCTCCCAGCGAGCCGAGAAGCACGGCCAGGTAATCTCCCCGAATGTTGTGTTTGGTGTATCACAGTGTATAAGGCGGCCGACTTGGTTACCTGAGGATGGACAAAGACCTAGTGTTGTTCTCCCATATATACCCAAAAGTACGTGGATGCCCAATTTGTATCAGCACTATCTAATGCAAAACCGAACAATGAGAGAATTCCTTTATACTTTACGTACTATAATGCCACCCTATATACCCAAAGGTACATGGACGAACTACGATATACTCACATACATGGAATGAGTTATCACATTTGGAATGTATCACAGACAAGTTAGTGATAGCTATTATCTTTTATGACACTGGAACATGTCTCTAGCCTAGAACTTCTAAATGTTTTGCATTAGGTGACACTGCTCCATTAGGTTAATTGAGGTTAATTTTAAGTTGATCTTGATTAAGAATTTACCTTTCAAGGTTCACCACGTGATGTATTTGAAATTCCTAGAATGAAACTAATATGATAAGCATTCTTTCATTCAATTTTAACAATGAAAACCTTAGTTAGTAGGGATAGAGCAATCATATTATTTTAATCAAAGAACAAAGAGCACATCTAATGCAATTTCCCTAAACTATTCCTATGAAAAAAAATTTCAATGCACAATGCAAGGTTTTATTTTCAGTTCCCTTAATGTTTGAAATGAACAAAAGGAAACTAATGCACATACAATCAATCAATCTTTTTGCAAGAACGAATACTTTATGATAGTTCCTTTTCGAAATAAATGAAGACTTTTATGACACTTTCTCTTGAGCAAAGATTAATCAAATATAAAATAATTTTGACAATGAATTGATAGTGATAAATAAATCATTTAAGAAACACTAAACAATCAAGGCCAAAGTAGAGCTAGGAAAGGAAACACAAATTGATTTTAGAGACACAACAATCATTGACTTTTCAGCAAGCAAAAACAAATGGAAATTTGGGAAAAAAATCAAGTCAAAGGTGGGATTTTTGACCTAGGGAGGATCAGTGCAGCCCTGAATGGGAGACATTGCACTTAAGAGCACTGTCCTCAAGCCAAGGGTGCTTTTGCAGTGCTTTGTTTCCTGACCAAGCCTGTGCTAGTGCCAGAGAGGCCATTCTAGGGGCTTTCAAGCACATTTTTTATTAATAAACACTTCAAAAAGGCTGAAATAAGATCAATGGAAGCAAGTAAAGTCTACTAGGGTGTACTCTGATAAAGGTAAACTACCTAGAATGATGATTGTCCCCTAGTGGAGTCGCCAATTTTTTATGTGGAATTTTTCATCTATGGATAAATACAATTTCCCTAGGTGGGTAGCTAGACCTAGAACAATAGATTTAAAGTGTTTAACCTTTTTCTATAGAAGATATATAAGACAAGGGACCTACTTGTTATCTTTTGATTTCCCTTTGTCTCATTTGTATGGCTCTTGTCACTCCTTGAACTTAATCTGCTCGACAAGTACTTGCAATCATAAACATAGGACAAAAACCAATAAAGGCAAGAGATATATCAACTATAAGCAAATGGAATTGAAAGCATTTACACATATAATCATCATACATAAAGACAAGAATTTGGGAAAAGGTGTAAACAACTTTATTAAGTAGAAGGAAGAGTTACAACCATGAATTCTGATCCAATGTCACTCCTCCAGCTTTAGTTCCATCCAACATCACATCAAAATCACAACACTCCAAAATCACAACAATACTTGCTATAATCTCAAACCTCACACCAACAGTATCTCCTTACAAATTCTCAAAGTCAAACCCCTGATTACTTGATGAGTGCTCAGTTTATAGGAAAATGGAGGTGGTTTGGTCATAAATGAGGGTATTGAATGACCTTCCAAACTTAGAGTTAGCTTCCATGGAGGAAGGGATGAGAGGATAGGAGGTTACTTAACTCATTCCCTATCCCATTTTGAGCTCATAAGAGATGATAAGTGTGGGAATATTCTATAATTCTATAGAAGATAAGAATATTACCAAAACCTTATGAAGAATTCGCTCAATCTCACCCAACGCAGGTCAAGGTGGGCCTAAGTGCACTAAAATGCACCCTTACATGGGTGTTAGGCATGAAATCCCCCCACAACATGTTTTGGGGCTCAAAGCCCATGTTTTGAGTAATATTATTGTAAAGCGCCGCGAATTGTGGGCGTGGAATGTATGTTAGAGTCATAGGGTTGTCCGCCCTAAGTTTGAATGTAATGTCGGCCTAACTGGGATCCGTGGACCATGGGATTGTATAAATAGAGCAAGGCTCTAAGTTGTAAAGAGGAGAGAATGATAGAGTCTAATGGATAGAATAAGATAGCGATGCACAGCAGAAGAGTCTAAGTGTATCTTGAGTCATAGTAGTAGGAAGAGGATCTCCAGCTGAGTGCACAGAGGCCTAGTAGAGTCTGCAGCTGAGTGCGCAGACCCTTGCAGCTAAGTGCACAGGGCAGAGTAGAGTCTATAACCGAAGGAAGAGAATAATAAAGATAAGTTTTATCTGAATTTTGTGTATCCATTCTAAGTATTACATGTTTGATATCATTTGCAATTATACTATTTATTTACTGCGGGTGCTTGTATGAATTGTGAATATTGTTAAGGATAACTAAAAGCATACAAATAAGATAAGTTAGTTAACTAATATCGGGTTGCTAGTAAGGACTTGGGTAAGAACATTGTTCGGCCCTCAAGTAGGTTTGCGCGAAGGCAGCATCTCAGGCTACGAGGTATGGGTAAGTTTGCATAAGGAAATGAACACAGGGTCGAACCACGAACCACTTGAAAACATCAAACATCTCCAGGGTGCAGAAATCTAGTTCTAGCACCCTCCCATACTACTTCAATGGAGACCTCAGTCCACACTCCGCGGACTATTGCCGAAAGGGCTAGTAGTACCGGGATTTGTTTGGCTAAATCACCTTTGAACCTAGGTCAGACCCAACAAGCCAACAAATGGTTCCATTGTCGGGACCGAGATCTGCAGAGGGATGTCTGATGTTGTGTCACTAGAATCCAACAAAGAAAGAAATTGAAGAATGGTTCAAAAGAAATATTCACGAGTTTGCAGTGTAGGAAAATAGGAATCCGTGAGTATTAAAGGAACAGTGTCTAGAGCGCTACTTATATACAAAAATCCACAAAATTTTCTTTGCATCCTTCCCCTCTGAATTTTATGAGTGGATTGTGAAGCTAGTAGACAGTTGGGGAAGGTGTAGGCTTGACAAACCGATTGTGTGGACTCTATAACTGGTGCGCAGACAAGAAGCATCGGAAGATAAGGTTGCGTGCATTGTGGACCATTGGCTCGACTGAATTATAGGAGGATTTATCACCAAGTTTGTGGTAGATATGACCGTCAGCTATAGTGAGGTGGAATGACGCTTCCTCAGGGGACCGCGAGGTAAAGTATATTAAATCGTTGAACACTTGGATTAAAATGCTATTGTGCGAAAAGCAGGTTATGCGAATAAATTGATGTTTAGGACTATGCAAAGTGGGAGGATCTATTGAAACGAAGGTAGCGCAGAGATAGAAAACAATCCTTTGATTTTGTTGCGGTGGGAAAGTGAGGAGGAGCTCACAAAAGTTTCTCTGAGAAGCAAAATTAGTCCTATAAGGCAGCGAATTCCGTGCATACCACCCCCACCTAAAACAACACTGGTTTCACCATCGTCACCCCCATCTCCACCCTCACCACCTCCGCCACCACCACAGTTCAATATGGTGAGCGCGATAAAATTTCCATTATTCAGAGGAGTAGGGAACGAAGATCCAAACCAATTTTGGTTCGTGGTAAAAGCCATATGGGAAGAACAAGGAGTTGTGGATGACAATATAAAGAAGGAAATGCTAGTAAGAGTGTTGTAGGATCACGCACTAACATGGTACATTAAGCATTCTAATGACCATACAAAAATGGGTATTGTAGATATCCAAGCCACGTTGAATAGGGAATTTAGCAGGCCAAGGTTGGAGACACAATCGATTATTAGGTTTAAAGAAATCATGATGCTTCCAGGTGAGACCCCATGGGATCCGGATTAGAGACTGAAGGGTATGATTAACAAATCCAACATAACCTTGATGGAAGGATAGTATCGTGCATGGTTTGTAGCATCACTAATGACACATCTGAGGATGGTGTTGTCACAGCAGAAGTTATCCACCCAGGCAGAAGCTTTGGAGATTGCAATGAGACTAAACGAGACCCAAATACAAGATCTGGGCCTAGGAGTCCAACAAATCCACACGCAACTATAAAATTTGTGTCTGGAAATGCAGAGTTCGAAATGGGACAAGACAACTCACCCAAAAAAACGCGAGGAGGTATGGTACATAAAATGGAGAGGCCAGGGGCATGACAAGGACCACTGTCTAGTCTTCATGAACTATCTAGATGCAAGAGGGTCGATTCCATTAAGACTAGAGGCATAAGTAGGACCGAGTGCGACGCCTACATTATGGTGCATGATTTATCCGATAGGAGGAAAAAACGCTATAGATAACTTTCACCTATTATAGAAGTATACGCAGACATCCCAACAATTGTTTTGTAATTTCTACAGGTTAATAGGCCATGATGAGCACACCTACAGAAGTTACGAGCTAATGATGGATTGAACTCTTGCCTATAGGGTGCAGACCAAAAAACGAGCCCTTGATACAAATGCAGGGATGGTGCACGCTAGATTTTAGGGGTGTAGATGAGGTCGAGGTGGAATTGGACTAGGAAGGGGTCACAGATAGCTGATTTGTTACAATTGTGGAGGGCCAGGGCATTATGCCTGTGATTGTACAAATTTGATGAGAGCATCAAGTTTATATCGTACCCAATATGATCATGAGGTTGAGGACTGCCCTACACTGATAGTGAGGTTGCACGATTAAGGGATACTCCAGCCTGCCCTGACTCAAAATGTGCAAATGATGAGATCTGAGCCGCATGAAGAGGACCCGAATGTAAACATAGTGCTCTGAAGTGGTATCGCGATAGGAGATGAAAAAGGTAAGTAGCCAGAAGAAAGTGCATGGGTTTGCAAGGCTCCTACAAAGGAACCTAAATTTGATTTGGGGCGCGTGAAGGAGACATGCATGGAAGCTAAGAAGAGCTTCACGAAGGCCTCCACTTCAGGTAGCAAGGATCAACTAGAGCCGAAGATGGATACTTCAATGATCACTACCTTTCTAGAGACATGTATGAAGCTGCTGCACGACATAAAAGTGGTGAAAGGACTACAGGAACTTATCACTACGTGCGCTGGGTCGGGAGAACCGCGCATAGTCGGAAAGATCAGAAAGCACACATCGCGAACAAGAAGGGAAATGAGATCGACTACACAAATCGAGTATGAAATGGATCAAGTAATTCTAGATCTAGGATTGGACACAAATGTACTGCTAAAGCATACATGGGAGTGTATGGGTAGGCCAGTGTTTCAATGTTCCCCTATTCAATTGTGAATCGCGAACTAGTAGAATATCCTACCAATGGGAAGATTGCAGGGAATAATGGTAGGCATCAAAGGTGTGAGCGCACTTGCAGATTTTGAGGTGATATAGATTCTCGATGACATCAATCCCTACACCATGCTACTAGGAATAGATTGGACCAATGATATGAACAGGATGATAAATCTAAAGAAGCACAAAATTATTTTTGAGAAGAAGTCACTACGCGTAGTGTTACCCTTAGACCCTGTGGAAAGATCGTGCTACATAGAGCCAGTGCACAATGACGAAAGTGATCCCAAGCTAGATTGTATCTACAAGATAACCACTCAGGAACAAGATTGGGTGAATCCTACATTGGATGGTAGGATTTCATGTGAGCATGAAAGCTCCTGCACTTTGGATTCAAATGAAGAAATAGAACAGTGGCAGAACCAGTTACACAAGGTAACCACGCTCAATTGTAACATGATGGTAAGATCATTGTGCTGCATGACAACATAGGTAAGGGATTTTCCTATGTATGATGGGTTGACAGTGGTGGATGAATTCCTGAACAAATTTGAAAGTGTAGTGCCAAAACAACAGTGGTTCGTCGCTCTAAAATGGGCATTGTGCATTATGCCCGCAAGGTGGTGGGGTATGCATCCGAGAAGCTTTGAGGACCGGCACGAATGTAGAAGGATGATGCGCCTACGATTTGGGAGACCATAGATATGGCTGGCAGACAAGTATGATGGATGGCATGATCCACATACACACCTCACGAAATGGACGAGGCTCTATTGGGAAGAGCCACGACAAGAATGGGTGCATTTGTTCTGTCATATTCTGTATGTCATACCCATGAATTGGTATACTGAGATAGAGCTTCGCCATGGCATGAGTGAATGGGATATCTTGTGTGGAGGGTTCCTACTAACCTTCACATTTGAAGATCGTTGGTCAGATACTATTGACGATGCGCTACAAGCAGTAAAAGAAACTATCTTCAAAATGCCCCATGAGCCAATGGAAGTACTTCAGCTAGAATGGTCGACATAGCTGAGCTGCGCACTAGAGTGTTACAATGTAAATGTTGATGAGGATGATGAGGACCCATGAAATATTAACATTCCAGAAATGGAAGGCTGTTGTGAGGTTTGAGGACCATTGATTGAGGATCCTGACATCACCGTGCTACTAAAAACGAAGTAGGTAAACATTGGAACGGAGGCAAAACAAAAGTATGCAACACTTGGAGATTATTGGGATGATGCCACGATGGATAAGGTCACTGAGTTACTCCACAAATACTAAGACTTGTTCTGGACCAAAATTATGGATTTAAAAGGGATCGTTGGCGACTTAGGGATGATGAATATCACCATGAAACTCAACATGAAGCTAGTGAAGTAGAGGCCTTACCTCTTGAATCCAAAATATAAGGAAAAGGTTTGTAAATAATTAGACAAAATGCTCACAGCCGGAATTATTGATCCAGTGGAAGAATCAGACTGGGTGAGTCCTATAGTAGTGCAGGAGAAGAAGCAGAAGGGTGAAATAAGAATATGCGTCGACCTTAGGAAGCTAAACGACGCCTGTGTACATGACCCATTCCCAACACCGTTCACAGATGAAGTATTGGAAAATGTTGGTGGACAGGAAGCATACTCGTTCACGAATGGGTTCTCAAGGTACCGTCAGATCAAGATCTTGCTGAAAGATAGGAGCAAAATGACCTTCGCAACAGATTGGGGCTACTTTCAATACACCGTTATGCCGTTGTGATTAAAGAACATGCCAGCCATATTTTCACGCATCGTTGTTATTGCATTCAAAGAATACATCCACAAGTTCTTGGAAGTCTATCTGGATGATTTGACTATCTTCAGATTAGTTAAGTACCATGTAGCAAGCTTACGCTTGATGTTGGATACTTGCCAATGACACCAAATTGCATTGAACCTTAAGAAGTGCACATTCCTTGTTCCCTTTGGAAACTTGTTGGGACATGTGGTCTACAAACAGGGACTGATGGTGGACCCTGTGAATATTGTCGTTATTCTAAATTTGGAAGCACCACGAAGTGTTAAACAGCTGCGCTACCATGGGATAGACCGGATACTACAGAAAGTTTATCAAGAGCTATGACCAAATCATTGCGCCAATGGAAAAAATATTGAAAAAGGATGTTACATTTTTCTAGAATGAAGATTGTATGAAAATTTTGGATGTTCTGAAGGGGAAATTGGCCTTTGCTCCAATCCAAGTCTTCCCAGAAAGGGATGTGGAGTTTCATTTCCATGTTGATGCATAGTGTATCGCGCTGGGAGCAGTGCTCACACAGGAGGGCGGGGAAGTTTTGCATTACCCTATCACGTTTGTAAGTCGGAGGTTTTCCAAAGAAGAGAAGAACTATTCCACCACTGAGCACGAGGGGTTGGCGATGGTGTATCCCCTCCAAAAATACCGACACTATTTTCTCGAAGGACATTTCAAGATGTATATCAACCATTCCGCATTGAAATACCTGGTTAATAAGCCTATGTTGGGGGGGAGAGTATGCAAGTGGCTCTTATTGCTCCAAGAATATGGTTTTTGAGGTTGTAGTGAATCCGGGACACCTGAATGCAGGACTGGATCACTTGTCACGCATTGAGATAGGCGAGGAACCTACTAGTTTGGAGAAAGGATTACCTGTTGCACAGCTCTTCGCGGTGCACGTCTTGGACTTGTACTTTGAAGATATAATCCATTTTTTGACAATAGGAAATATGCCTAAGGAATACTCCATCCAACAGAAGAAGGAATTAGTGGTGCGCATGGAGGATTTTTCTGTCATTGTAGGGAACCTATACAAAATGGGAAATGATGAGATATTGCGAAGATACGTACCTAAATTTGAATGAAGTCAGATCCTCGTGGAAGCATATGGGGCACTGCAGGAGGACACAATGCAGGACGAGAAACTGCACAAAAGATTCTCCATGTAGGGTTGTGGTGGCCAATGCTACACCAGGATTCAAAAGCGCACTGTAAGGCCTGTGACATATGTCAAAGGACTAGAAAACCATCACGGAGGGATGAGATGCCATTAAATCCAAAAATGACACTGCAGTTGTTCGAAAAATGGGCAATTGACTTTGTGGGACCAATCAAACCTCAAGTAAAGATGGGCACATGCTACATCATCACTATGACGGAGTACCTAACATGATGGGTGGAAACGCAACCGGTCAGAGACTGCACAGAGACTACAGATGTGAAGTTTTTGTTCGAAAACATGTTGACCTAATTTGGCTATCTGACAATCTTAATGAGTGATCATGGAACACATTTCTTGAATGAAACTATCAGTGTGCTCATAGACGAATTCTAGGTGTATCATCAGAAAAGTACACTGTACCAGCCACAAGCCAATGGGACTATAGAAGCTTTCAACAAAATACTGGAGACTGCGCTGACCAAAGTGTTCAACACATAGCAAAATGATTGGGATCTGCACGTACCTGTCATGCTATGGGCTTACAGGAAAACATGCAAGAAACTAACAGGATAGACACCTTTCTAGTTAGTTTATGGCATGGAAGCTATCATGCCGATGGAATGCATCGTACCTAGTCTACGAATAGTAGCGCTCACATGGATGATGGACAACGAAGCTCTGGAGGAAAGGCTCACACAATTGGAAGAACTTGAGGAAGAACAATTTTTGGTTGGGTTTCATCAGTAGGTACAAAAGAAGTGTAAAAAATCCTAGCATGACCGCCATATCAAGTTATGCACCTTCAAGGTAAACGACTTAGTGTTGTTGTATGACAGTAAGTTTGAAAAATTTCCGGGAAAATTCAGAATGCACTGGCTGGGACCATACGTTGTTAAGGAGGTCACAGACGAAGGCGTGGTCCAGCTAGTCAAGCTGAATGGAGAACCTTTCCCAGGAAAAGTAAATGGCAGCTGCTTAAAGCCCTACACAAGTGGGCCAGCTATCTGACTGGCCAACCGAAGAATAGTCTTCATGAACCAAGGAGATGACAAGGATTCAGGACTATAAACATACGCAGCAGATGCTGGTACAAATGTAAGGAAATAATTCAGCCATAGAGGTCTAAGAATAGAAGATGTAGAAAGTTCAACAAGTAGCAGCTTAGTGTGTTGCAGACATCAGCACCATACAAGAATAGATGGAGGGACTCCACGCCAAGATTTTCGTGCTAACAGTGTGACTCGAGGGCGAGTCACAATGTTTGTTTTGGGGGCCTATTGGGCATGGAATCCTCCCACAGCATGTTTGGGGCTCAAAGCCAAGTTTTGAGTAATATTATTCTAAAGCCCCAGGAATTGCTGACGCGGAATGTATGTTAGAGTCATAGGGTTGTCCGCCCTAAGTTTGAATGAAATGTCAGCCTATGCAGGGTCTCTGGACCATGGGATTTTATAAATAGAGCGAGGCTCTAAGTTGTAAAGAGGAGAGAAGGATAGATTCTAATGGATAGAATAAGATAGCTAAGCATAGTAGAAGAGTCTAAGTGTATCTTGGGTTGTAGTAGTAGGAAGAGGCTCTATGGCTGAGTGCGCAGAGGCCTAGTAGAGTCCACAGCTGAGTGCACGGACCCCTATAGTTGAGTGGGTAGGGAAGAGTAGAGCTTGTAACGAAGGAAGAGAATAATAAAGAGAAATTTTATCTGAATTTTTTGTATCCATTCTGAGTATTACATGTTTGATATCATTTGCAATTATACTATTTATTTACAGTGCGCACTTGTACGAATTGTGAATATCGTTAAGGATAACTGAAATCATACAAATAAAATAAGTTAGTCAACTAATATTGGGTTTCTAGTAAGGACTTGGGTAAGAACATTGTTCGGCCCCTGAGTAGGGTTGCGCAAAGGAAGACTCTCAGGCTGTGAGGTACGGGTAAGTGCGCATAGCGACATGCACGCAGGGACAAACCACAAACCACTTGAAAACATCAGACATCTCTAGGGTGTGGAAACCTAGTTCTAGCACCCTCCCATAATACTTCGGTTGAGACCTCAGTCCGTGCTCTGCGGACTATTGCCAAAAGGGCTAGCAGTACTGGAATTTGTTTGGCTAAATCACCTCTGAACCTGGGTTAGGCCCCAACACCAATAATGGGCCTACCTACACTAAAGCACATTTACCCTTGACTAAGGTTGCATTCGTCCCTCAAGGAGGCATTTCTAGAGGGCTTCAAGCCAAGAAAATTTCAGGGAAGGAGGAACTCAAAGTGATGACTTGTCTAGGGCATGTAGCAACTGGATTAGGGTTTGATGAGCCCTAATAGTACTAATCTGAATGTTGCGAGTGATGTGCCCAAATAGATCTGTAACACTAGTCTACTCTATAATCTAAGTGGAAATGATCTAGTGCTTACTAAAGTACTCTTCAAATCATAAGATGAAGTAGAAATTGAAGACGTTTCCAAGTCCCTTACAACCCCTATGAAACATCTTCCTTCTCATCTTCCTTACATTGTATGATAAGTGGGTACTCCGACTCATAGGCTAGATAGCCTTATTCACTATGCTAATTTTTTCTTAATGCCCAATGTCAGTGGCACAAGTATGAATGTCAATATAGTTAGTGTACATACTCCTTCTTCTATAGGAGGAGGTACTATTTCTATCTCTACTATTACACCTAGTACGATAGTTGTTGGACCTACCTCCATTCCGGTTTTGGGTGGGGGAACCCAACCTTTTGCTCCTTTCACTGGTGCTTATCATTTTTGAATGCCATCAAGTGGGATTCCCTCAGTCTCATCAACCTTACCTTATGTTTTTTCTGCATCTATGACATCGATGGCTAGTGGTTCAACATATTTACAAGGTTTTACATTTTCAAGTGGACATGTTCCTCCTTCCAATCCATCATTGAATGTAGGATCAATGCCTTCAATTTTCCATGTTCAAAATATTAATCCTTTTCAAGGGAGATAGAGGTTGGTATATCCTTTTGTTAGTGGTTTTGGGTCTGGGAATACCTCTCATTTATTTTGTCAGTGGGGGAGTATTCCCTTCCCTACTGTTGGTACTTCACAAGTTTTTCCTCCTTTGGCTAGTGCTTGGAATCCTTACCAGGGGCTCTCCCTTTCATATAATATTGTGTCAGGAGGAAGTTTTCCTATGAATACTAATCCTATAATAGGGGGTGGATACCCTCCATATACCCCTGGACTACAAGGTTTTCCTTATAGTTTAGTCACTTATAGAACTAATCCTTGGCAGCTCGAGGGCTCTCAAAATTTAGGATATTATTTTTCAAATGTTGGGAATTCCACTTTTTTAGCTTGGAATTCTAAAACCCCTCCATGCTTACCATTCCTAGAAACTCTTAATTTAATAGATCTTTTGAAATTGACTAATTATACAATACACTACAACTCGTCTTCATCTTCGGTCCCTACTAAACTTCCATCTAATCTGCCAAAATTTGAAGTGAAGTCTGGTGAGGATCCAAAAGACCATATAACCACTTTCCACTTATGATGCTCATAAAATTCCTTAATTGATGATTCAATTAGGTTGATTCTTTTCCAAGGAATCTTAACTGTAAATGTGGATAAATGGTATATCGAGTTAAAAGTCGGGTTATTTTATACATTTGGTGAGTTAGCTACAAGGTTTCTCAACCATTTTTAGTTTCTTATCTGTTATGATGTTGGAACTAAAGTTTTGGCAATTTTTTAGCAGGTTAAGGCTACCCATATTTCTGACCACATTTAGGAGTAGTGCAGGAGGAAGAGATTGATCAAGGCTTATATCCCTAATGACTTTCTTCTAGAATTTTTTTTGAAATCATTAGAACTAGAGATATCTAAGGATGTTCCACTTTCAGGAGTGTTCATTGAAGAACAATCTATCTTTAGTGCCAAAAAATTAGAACTTATTTATTCCCAGTCTCAATTCCTCTAAAATATTTTTCCTTATGCTCTTAGATCAAAAATAGAGCTTGCCAAAGCAAAACTAGCCCCCCATGCTGATGAAATTATATGATCAATCGATAGTAATATGGCTAGTTTGTTAAATAATTACAACAGTTGTCAATACAATATTCTTTTTTGACACAGACTATGTCATCAGTGTCTTCTCCTTCTGAACCTTTAATATTCAATGTTGTGCCATCCTCGAATCCCAAAGGAAATAGATAATCTAATGGGAAGAAGAAAGGGTGTGGAAAGAAAAAAGATAAAGGAGGGAAGGGGAATGCAAATAAACCTAGTGAAGACATTGGCGAGGGAAAGAACTAGGAGTCTAAAAGGAAGGTTAAATTCCCATGCAAGTTATGCAATGGGGATCATCTTACTCATATTTTCCCCAATATTTGGGATGAGAAACACTTGTTAACCCATCAAGGTTCATCTAGTTCCTAGTTTTTTCTTACTAACCCTTTTCTGCAAGGGCAATAATTACTTACTCACACGAATGCTAATACGGGAACCCCTACAAGGGGAGACTAGGAAGGGGAATCTACATCAAATGTGTTTATGGCTAAGTCTCATGTTGATATTTCAACTAGAACTCATGGTTATGGAAAGCCAAAATATTGCTTTTGACTCAAGAACCTCTTCATATAGAAAGGCCTGCAGTTGAACCTATACCTCAGGTTTCGAAAGTTTCCTCAAAACAATGAAATTCTAATATAAATTCTAGGGTTTCTCAGAAGTATTCCATTGTTCAAGATTTAGCTCAGAGCCCCTATGCTATGTCAGTGTTAGAGGTACTCTAGTCATGTCTTGCACAAAGGAGTTCTCTTCTCGCTGTGATCAGAGTAGTTGACCAGAAAAAATCTCTAGTAATTACATTTGATATGTCAAATGTTAAAAAGAGGCTCCCTCATCATATAGATTTTAAGATTAAATCTACATATCATAAATAATACCATCTTTTAAACCATACTTGATGAAGGGGCTTCCACATGTGTCATGTCTATGTCATGCTAGAAAGTTATCGGGTCCCCTGAAGTTGTTCCGTCTCCTACTCTCTTAACCACATTCGATGGTAATTCTCATAGGCCTCATGGGATTCTACCTTCCTTCCCTATTTGGGTAAGGGGAAAGGTTGTTAACACAAAAGTAGAGATAGTCTCCCAATGATCCTAATGCATATGTAGATGATCCGAATTTGATCCTTGAAAAATTACCAGAGTTTCCATGACTATTTCAAATTATGTCAGACTCCAAAATTCTTGTGAACAATGAGCTATCAGGAAAGACCTCTATACAGTGGTAGTTTGTAGCTAGAACGGAACAACGAGGACCTTCGGTCAAAGCGTGCTGACCATTGGCCCATGGAGACCACGCAGTGGCTCAAACTAGCAATCAGAAAGTCCAGATCAGAAAACATAGGCCATTTCTGATGAGGATAAAAACCTCAGAGAAGGAAAACCCCTGGCACCCGGTCATGTGAAAAATAGGTTAGACCATGGGAAAAGTGCCAAAATCGACAGGTGGGTCCCGCGCTGCAAAATCGATGGAATATTAGAGGCATTTTAGGCAGTAAGTGAGTTTGGCAGAGGACAGAGTGATGCCATACATTGAATGACGTGTGTCCGGTGGATGAGAGAGAAAACCACTCTCATCGTAGGCTAACGGTTGAGCAGGTCACCCATGCAATAAAAGCAATGACTGTAGGATCTCGAGGCCCAATATCTAACGACGAAGATTGCATATGATTGGAGACCACATTTGGAGGGAGAAAGAAGCTACAACGCATAAAGGTTTGAAGTCTGATTTGACTGCTGAGCTAGCGGATGAATCATTTCATAGAGTAACCAAAATAATGACCATTCGAGGAAGAGATGGCGCTTAGTTCGTAGGGAGACAAGTGACCACCTCCTTGTGAAATGTTACACAGTGGCGATGACACAAAAGCAAGGAATTCCAAGCGGACAGAGGCAAGCGATTTGAAGAGACGGAAGAGGAAGCGAACAGTCAAGGTATAGATTGGCTTTAAGCCACGAATAGACAGAGAACAGAGGAGATAGGGGAGATAGAATAGAGAGTGAATCAAGAAGTAGAGAACAGAGAAGTTGAGCTGACCTGTAGAGCTAAGGTAGCATTGAGCAGACAAAACCGAGAAGCCTTGAGAGGTTCAAGCAATCCCTGTGAGGATATCTATCGGGAACTGAGTACCAAATTGGACTCATCCCATTAAGACCAGTTGAGTTTGAGACTTGGTAAGGGGGAGTCTAGGTACTCTAGTGGCTTGGGGAATCCAAGTACCACCCTACTAAGCATCATCTATACAGAAGACTCAAATTGAGCTCCTCATTGTAAAAACTATGCTTAAAGACACAATAAAAAAAGGCCACCACTAAAAACTGGACCAGGAGCCGTAGCCCAAGAGGATTAGGTGAACTCCTTATTAAATTGTTGTGTTTTTGCATTTTCTTGCTGTGTTTCTCTTATTGTTTTCCAATTGGCTGTGTATTTTGCAATATTATCGATCTGTTGCTTAAAATAACATAGGCACACACACCAGCACATGAGTCTGTAATACCTACATTAATTAACTGAGGTCACTCACTAGTGATTTTCAGATCAAGTGGTATCAGAGCTCTAGGGTGTTAAGGTTAGACAACCTTGTGCTAGATTTAGCTGTTGAATGCTAACTAGATCAAAGCTCAAATTAGGAGAAGGAGAGTTGGTCGAAACTAATCTTGAAATTGGAAGAGTCTATACTCAGAAGACAATGTCGAAGGAAGGTTCTGTGGGGCCAGACCCTCAATTTATAGATAGTATCCTGGCCATAAGGTCCATGGAGAGGAAATGTATAAGGACTTTAGAAAACATAAATATGAAGATTCATCAGGCTCCAAACAAGATAAAGGAGCAGAAGAGTCTCTCCTCCATGACCACTCAAAAGGCAAAGGGAAAGAAGAATGCTTTCTCACACCTCCTAATAGCCCTGAACATAAAAAGAATACATCTTTGATTAAACTAGATGTTAAATTTGATTTACCAATATATGATGGAGAGTTGAATGCAGAAAATCTAGACAATTGGATTAGACAAATTGATGTTTATTGCAGAGTGCAGAGTATTGATTCAGGCAAGAGCAAGATTCAGCTGGCTAGCCTATGCCTTGGAGGCACTGCCTTGGTTTGGTGGGAAGACAGGACCCAAGCTAACATGAAGAGACATGGTAAGACTCTTTTTGTCTAGAGTGAATTTGTTTCTGCAATCAAAAAACAGTTCTATCCACTGGCCTACATTCAGCAAGCCATGATGAGCTGGCAAACTCTTCGACAATTGAAAGGGCAAAGTGTACAAGGTTACACCCAAGAATTTAGGAAGAGAACATTGATTTTAGGAATCTGAATAGACTCATTGAGACTTTGTTGAAGTACATCAGTGGTCTACATAGCTACATGAGGCACACTATCCTCATGTTTAATCCCACTAGTATAGATGAAGTATTTGTTCAAGCTATGCATCTAGAAGCTAGAGGAAACAATGGAAACCCAGAAGTTGGGGGATCATCCCAACCCACTGCAAGCAAGAATAAGGATAAAAGAAAACATAAATGGAAAGCAAGGAAGGCCAACACTGCACAGAAAAGCAAGTCTTCAGGCACTCACTGTAAGAAGGATGGGCATGATGATGAGCACTGTTGGATTATGAATCTAGAGCTGAGACCTAAGAAGTTCGAGGGCAAGAAGAAGAAGACTACTGCAGCTATTCAGAAATATTTTGGCTCGGTCTCAGGAGATGAAACAACCATTGCAGCCACAGGTATAAAAGGTAAGAATTTTGAAGCATCTACTAGTAATTCTGCACAATATACTATTGATGAAGAAAATGAGAGAAAAAAACATGAGCTTTTCCATATTCGAGTTATTTCGAAACATCAAAAGATTGATACTTTGTTTGATAGTGGCTCACAAGTAAATTTAATTTCTGAAGCAATTGTAAAGAATTTGGGACTACTGACTACACCTCACATGAAACCATACCCATTAGGATGGATAAATGATAAAGTACAACTACAAGTGACTAGACAATGCAAACTCAAGTTTTCTTTTGGGTCAGCATTTGTAGATGAGGTTGAGTTAGATATAATTCCTTTGGATATATGTGGAATTGTTTTAGGAAGTCCTTACTTGTATGATAGAAAAGCTATTTTCTATAGAGCTGAGAACAAGTATCTACTCGTTAAAGATGGAATCGAATACTTTGTAAGAGGTGATAAGCTCAAGAATAATTATACTCTCATAAACTCAGGGCAGATGAAACGAATGATAAATTCATGCAAACAATTCTTACTGATGGTTGTAAAGGAAAAGAAACTTGATAAAACCAATGTATTTGAGGGTGGTAATGCTAAACAGCAAGCTGATTTAGAAAAAGTTGTTTTAGAGTATGATGTCTTGTTTCAAGAACCTAAAGGTCTACCACCCAAAAAGGAAATAGTGTATGATATTATTTTGCAGCAAGATGCTCCATTGCCTAACATTGGAATGTACAGCTTGTCTACTTTAGAGAATGAAAAAATCAAGAAGCAGGTACAAGAGTTGCTCGAGAAGGGGTTCATCAGACCTAGCACATCACCATGTGGGTCACCAATCGTTTTGGTGAGAAAGAAAGATGGCTCGTGGAGAATGTGCATTGATTACCGAGCACTGAATAAGATAACAATCAAAAATCGTTATCACCTTCCTCACATAGATGATCTATTGGATCAATTGAAAGAAGCTGTTTATTTTTCCAAGTTAGACTTGCATATTGAATATCATCACGTCAGAGTTGCAGAACAAGATACATGGAAGATTGATTTCAAGACAAAGCAGGGATTGTATGAGTGGCTAGTTATGCCTTTTGGCTTAACTAATGCTCCTGCTACTTTCATGAGAATAATGAATGATGTACTCAGACCTTTTCTTGATGATTTTGTTATTGTGTATCTGGATGACATTCTGATATTTAGAAAAATATGGGAAGAACATTTAAAACATGTTAAGTAGACACTAGATGTTTTGAAAAGAGAAAAACTTTATGTTAAACTCTCAAAATGTGAATTTGGCAAAAAATATTTGAATTATTTGGGACATATAGTAGGGGGTGGTGAATTGAAGATAGATCCCTCTAAGGTGGCAGTCATTGTAAACTGGCCCAAACCCAAATCTGCTACAGAAGTTAGGAGCTTCTTAGGAGCAGCACAATATTGGAGAAATTTCATTTCTAACTTTTCCTTAATTGCAGCTCCCTTACATGCTTTAACAGGATTGAACAAGGTGTTTCAGTGGGGAGGAAAACAACAAAAAGCCTTCAACACCTTGAAAGAAAAGAATAGTACATCACCAGTACTAGCACTGCCAGATCTTCAAAGACCATTTGAGATCCAAATGGATGCCGGTGACTATGCCATGGGAGCAGTGTTGACACAACATGGTAAACCCATATGTTATCATTCTGAGACATTTAATTCTGCAGTAGTTAACTATCCTACATATGATAAAGAATTGTATGCACTAGTATAGAGTGTGAAAAAGTGGAAACATTACTTAATGGGCAAAGAGATAGTAATACATACTGATCATCAACCACTTCAATATCTACACTCCCAAACTAAGTTGCAACAATCAATACACTATAGATGGATGGGTTTTCTACAACAGTTTCATTTAGTCATCAGATATAAAAAGGGCATACACAATAATGTTGCAGATATGTTATCTAGACCCATTATAAACACATCTACTATAGTTAAGAATAATTTTGTGTTACATGAAAGCTAAATTTAACAATATGCTCAAGTTATAGACTTTAAAGATGTACATGCAACTTTAAGTCAAGGCAACCTAGTAGAAGAATTGGATTATCATGTAAAGGATTGACTCTTATATCATTGTGGGAAGTTATGCATGCCACAAACTGAAAGAGTAAAGATAATTCAAGAAGTACACACTTCTCTAATATCAGGTCACTTTGGGGTAAGTAAAACAGTTGCACAGCTGCAAATATTTTGTTATTGGCCAAAAATGAACGAGACAGTTTCTAGATATGTAAGAGGGTATACTATGTGTGCTAAAAGCAAGCCCAACAATAGAAAACTATGCTTGTACATTCCATTACCAATTCCTTCTCATCCTTTGGAATGTGTTTGCATGGACTTTGTTGGATGACCACCTAAATCTAGGAAATGTCATGATTATCTGTATGTTGTTGTGAATAGGTTCAACAGAATGTGTATTTTGATACCTTGTAATAAATAGATTACAGTTGAACAAACTGCAAAACTATTCTTTCAACATGTATGGGTTCATTTTGGATTACCCACTTCCATTATATCTAATCGAGACACCCGATTTGTGGGAAGGTTTTGGTCAAGTCTGTGGGAACTGATGGACACCAAATTGAAGAAAACCACAACTTTCCATCCACAAATTGATGGCTAGACCGAACTAGTCAACAAGACAGTGATCAAGTTACTCAGGGGATATTGTACCAAGAATCCTAAGCTTTGGGATGAACATTTGTGTTATGTGCAGCATGCTTACAACCGAGCCAAACATTCTTCTGCACAAAGATCTCCTTTTGAGACTTGTTTTGGTTTCACACCAAGGTCTCCGTTGGATTTTATATTTGGTAAGGACACAACAGTTGAGGGACACATCGATGTGGATAGGGCAACTACGTTCATTGAACAAATCCAAGAGATCCATTAGGCAGTACAGGAACAGCTAGAAAAGAGCCAAGCCAAATACAAGGCAAGGCATGACAAGCATCAGATGGAGCATAGTTTCCAAGTTGGTGATCAAGTCTAGCTGTATATCAGCAAGGACAGGATGCAAGGTGAAGGTAAAAAGTTGAAACGAATAAGGTATGGACCTTTCAAGATACTTGAGAAAATTGGTGAGAATGCTTTTCGCCTTGATCTACCAGCTTACATGCACATCTACTCAGTCATAAATGCAGACAACTTGAGATTGTTTGAACCTTCACTAATTGAGGATCTCGAAGAGCAGAGTCAATTGCCTTCTATTGATGACCTGCTACCTGAATATCTTAATGAATTACAAGAAGACACAGTTCTGGATAGGAAGGTGAGAATGATGCGCAGGGGAGATGTTGAGTACCTCATAATTGGGCTCAGGGGTTCAAATCCAAGCAGTGCAAAATGGATAGAGATTGGATAAGTGAGAAACTTGTATCCTCACTTAGTCGATGCTTAAAAACCAAATTTTTGGTTGTCCAAAAGATTTTTCAGTGGGAAGGTCGTGATCCGAATTGGATCCTTGAAAAATTATCAGAGTTTCTATGACTGTTTCAAATTATGTCAAACTCCAAAATTCTTGTGAACAATGGGCTATCAGGAAAGACCTCTGGACAGTGGCAGTTTGTAGCTAGCACGGAACAACGAGGACCCTCGGTCAAAGTGTTCTGACTGTTGGCCCATGGAGACCTCGCAGTGGCTCAAACTAGCAATTGGAAAGTCCATATCAGAAAACAGAGGCCATTTTTGATGAGGATGAAAACCTCAGAGAAGGAAAAGCCCCGGCACCTGGTCATGTGAAAAATAGGTAAAACCTTAGGAAAAGCGCCAAAACCAACAGGCGGGTCCCACACTCCTTAATCCGCAGAATATTGGAGGCATTTCGGGCGATAAGCAGGTTCGGCAGAGGATCAAGAAATGTCATACATTGAATGACACGTGCTTGGTGGATGAGACAGAAAACCACTCTCATCGTAGGCTAAAAATCAATCAAGTCACCCGTGTGATAAAAGCAATGACCGTAGGATCTAGAGGCCCCAAATCTAATGGTGGAGATTGCACCCGATGCGAGACCAGATTTAGAGGGAGAAATAAGCTACGACGAATAAAGGATTGAAGTCTGATTTGACCGCTGAGCTGGCAGATGAATCATTTCACAGAGTAACTGAAATAACGACCGTTCGAGGAAAATCTGGCACTTAATTCACACGGAGACAAGTGGCCACCTCCCTATGAAACGTTACACAGTGGCAATGATGCAGAAGCAGGGAATTCGAAGCGGACAAAGGTAGGCGATCCGAACAGTCAGAGGAGGAAGTGAACAGTCGAGGGACAGATTGGCTTTAAGCCACAAATAGACAGAGAACAAAGGAGATAGGGGAGACAGAATAGAGAGTGAAGCAAGAAGCAGAGAATAGAGAACAGAGAAGTCGAGTTGACCTGCAGATCTAAGGCAGCATCAAGCAGACAGAACTGAGAAGGCTTGAGAGGTAAAGCAATCCCTGTGAGGATATCTATCGGGAACTGAGTACCAAATTGGACTCATCCCATTAAGACCAGTTGAGGTCGAGACTTAGTAAGGGGGATTCTGTGTACTCCAGTGGCTTGGGGAATCCAAGTACCACCCTACTAAGCATCATTTTTACAGGAGACTCAAATTGAGCTCCTCAGTGTAGAAACTTTGTTTAAAGACACAATGAAAAAAGGCCACCACTGAAAGTTGGACCAGGAGACGTAGCCCAGGAGGACTGGGTGAACTCCTTATTAAATTGTTGTGTTTTTGCATTTGCTTGATGTGTTTCTCTTACTGTTTTCTAATTGCCTTTGTATTTCACAATCTTATCGATCTGTTGTTTAAAATAACATAGGCACACACACAAGCACATGGGTCTTTAATACCTACATTAATTAACTGAGGTCACTCACCAGTGATTTTCAGATCAGCAGACTTGACTTTCCCCTTGGTGAATAATACCAAGAAGCCTATTGAGAATTTAGGAGTTTGAATGTATTCCCATTTGATGGGTACTTTTAATATTCCACCTCCCATTTCTCATACTAATGTCATTTCATCCTCTACAATGGTGCCTCAACAATGCTCTTTGAGAAATAATTATTTTTCAAATACTTGGCTTTTGACCCCTTCTATAGCCACATTAGAATAAGGGAAAGTGGGTGGAATGTATTATCCTATATGTGCAATAGAAATTGCATATCAATCTATTATTAATTCGACATATTATGATTCCATCCTTCTTTCAACAGAGGATGTGGACGATGATGTCGCATTAGTATCAACAATTTATTCCACTTTGGATATGGATTACCTTGATACTGTTTTACCATATGATGAGGAAATTCTAGAAGAAATGATAGTTGTAGAGAGATGGTGGGATGATTTGCATCATCGGTCCTATTTTCTCCCTTATTTGCATAATGTAGAATCAACTTTGTCTTGTCCTCTTTCTTGAGGAAGTGTTCATAAAATTTTAAGCCCTTTGGCTCCAACACATAGTTTTGTCAAAGGTAACATGGCTAATATTTTAGAAACTATTTCGGTGAACATTTCCAAAAATCCCAACGTTATCGAAAATATCTTCCTTGGGGCTGAGTGTTCCCTTGAAAAAACCAAATCTACACTGACTTCTTTAAGGATTTTAGAGATATATTCACTTGGTCTTATGAGGAAATGCCTAGGACTGATCCTAGTATTATTCAACATGAGATCAAGGCTTATGAAAATGTAAATCCTGTGTGTCAAAATCTTTGATCAGTCAACCTAGGTATGTTGTGGCTATCAAGGAAAAAGTAGAGAAGTTGCATCAGGCATGCTTCATCTACCCTGTTCCTTTAACTGAATGGGTTTCAAATCTAATCCCTATGGACAAAAAGCAAGGAATAATCTAAGTATGCATTGATTTCAAGGATTTGAATAAAGCCTGTCTAAAAGGAAATTTCCCCACTCTGTTTATAGATTAGATTATATATTAGTATGGTGGGAATAAAGTATTTTCTTTCATGGACAAATTTTCTCGATACAATCAGATAAAAATTTGTCTTGAAGATCAACATAAGACAATGTTTATTTTCACCTGGGGTACATTTTCATATAAGAAAATTCCTTTTTTCCTTAAAAATGTTGGGAATACCTTTCAGCGGGCTATGTCCTATGTTTTCCATGACATAAAACATATAGTTGAAAATTATTTGGATGATTTAGCTCCTCGCTCTTTTAAGAGAATGGAATATCCAAAACAACTTCGCCTAATTTTTTAGTGATGTCATTATTATAAAATTTGGTTGAAGCCTAATAAGTGTGTTTTCGCAGCCACATCTGGTCAATTGTTAGGATTCATAATTTCTAGTGGAGGGATACATGTTGATCCTTTCAAAGTGGAGGCAATACTTTAGTTGCCTCCCTCGTCAAATATTCGCCAACTTCAAAGTATCTAAGGAAAACAATTTTTTTAAGGAGATTTATCGTGAACTACGTTGAGATCACAAAATGATTTATGTGTTTACTTAAGAAATGAGTTCCATTTGGTTGGGAGAAATTCACTCAATGTTAATTTGATGATTTGAAAAAGGCACTGACCTCTACTCTTCTTTTGAGCCCACATGATTATAACAGATATTTCCTTTTGTACTTCACGGTAGCAGAATCATCTATCAATATGGTTCTTATTCAAGAAGATGATGTCCTTTGCGAGCATGTGATTTATTATATAAGTCATGGGTTAGTTGTTCATGAACTTGGTATTCTCATGTTGAAAAATTGGCTTTAGAAGATGTTCATGTTGCTCAATGACTTTGTCATTAAATTTTGCTAAGTAAAACCTTTTTATTAGTTGACATCAATCCATTATAATTTGTCCTCAGTAGGCGAGTGATTGGGGGGAAATACAATAAATTTATTGTTATTTTGCAAGAATTTTATCTTGAATATATGTCACCTAAATCGAAGGAGTAATTGATTTTCGCAAAATTGATCTCGGGATATCTCCAAACTTCAAAGTTCTCTCAGTATTTTTCTAAGGATGAACGCTGAAAATTACGTCACTTGACTAAGAAGTATTCGATTCTTGGTGATATTTTATATTTTCATGAGGTTGATTCAATTCTTAGACAATGTTTGACATTAGAAGAAGTTGGGTCAGTGTTGAATGACTGCCACTATTATAGGACAAAATGATCTCCTCAGCAACTCAGAGGTGAAAGACAAGATGATTGAAGCAAAGACCACAATTGCAAGCCTAGAATCCACACTAACGCTCTCTGCACACTACTAACCTGATTTATAAATCTTGTTACCAAGGATAGAGGAGCCTTATTCACCCTGCTAACTCAAGTTGTTAGAAAAAGGGGAGCGTTAGTGAACCTAAGGGATATTCAGAGGGTCAAGCCAACAAATCTTCTCATAAATATCTAGATATTTATCCCTAAATTTGCTCAAGAAAAGCAAGGAAACTCCAAAAATCAAGATATTGGAGAAATTCCAATCTGAGAATGAAGGCAAATGGGAAAAAGCCTGAAAATAGGGAAGGTTCATGGCTTTTACCCCAATGAACTTTACGAGGAGCTTGGCAGCCCTAATTTGATTTCTACATAAACAGTGAGAGGGGCCATTATGAAAGGGGTCAGAGCATTTGGAAGGATAGACCATTGAGTTGTTGTGAACTGTCATAAACTTGAAGAACTGAGCTGAAAGAGGGAGAGAGAAAGAGGAAGAAGGGGTAGAGGAAGGCTGATACAATGGATGGTTGTAATCACTCTTCCACTATAAATATAGAACTGTAGTTGTGTTCCCTACTCCATAATGTCGGTAATGTTGTTCATATATTTGTTCATTCTGATGCTTGTCGAGATGAGTAATTAAGTTATACACTAATATATGTTTATTGCGCATTCTTACATTAGTTTTCAAGAGCGTATGATGTTATTGGTTTGCCTTGTCCTTTGTGCAAGAATTGTCTTGTAACCGGCCTTGAAGGAGTTCTTCTTTCCGCATAGAGATCCCCAAGAAAATCTAGAAGGAACTAAAGGTGATCCTTTTTCATTACCTTGTCAATTTATGTTTGATAGATGAATATGTGTGTAACTTGGTAGCTTTTGCAGATAATCTTACAGTCTGTCGAAGGTCCTGGGAAGGCCTTTGAGGGTAGTTTTCATCCCATGCATTTTACCCCATAGGAGAATTGGCTACTCCACTGGGGACTATACATCTAGTTCCCGGTCAATATGGACTCCTCTCAGTTCTTCTCTTTCTTCTAAGAGCTCCCTATTTCTTCAAATCCTTTTCTGATCCACCAACTAACTTGTTACATCCTACTAGTTTGAATGCTCCTCAAAAACTGATCCTAAAGGCCCTTTGTTTGAGCTATTTCCCTCACTAACGTAGGTAACCAGACTAAACAGAGCATTATAAAGCTCTATGCCTATGTAAAGGGAGCGTTAGTGGCCCAAATAACTCTCTGTTTACACTGAAACAGAGTGTTAGTCTCCCATTTCCATGATTTCCAGAAGAGTCTATGGGCCAAAAGGGGGGAAACTTGTCTCAGGGGCTAAAGTAAGATCTCGAACTATATTATGTTAACAAATTTGGTGTCCTGAAAATTCATTTTTAGGAAAATGTTTTAGTTTTTCTCTCTTAAAATACTTTTTTTTTAAATAAAGACTGATAAATTGTATTCATCCTTCTGTGAAAATAGTTGTAAGCTGCTTCATTTTGGTTTCTAGTAGTTGTTAGGAAATATTGGGAAAAGAATCTTTTGGTTATGCAAGTGTTGAATGGCTTTAGATGCACAGACGAATCCATGAATATGAGAAAAGATGAATGTGTATAATAAGACTTGTTTGCATAAGAAATTGATAAAAAATTTAGAGCATGGTTCTGCATGATTTATTGAGTTGAGAGTCTCACCATATTCATACATCAACACCCCGACCGAAGAAAAATAATCAAGTACACTAAAATTTACATTAAAATCAATATGTTACTCTTCTGAGGAAACCAACATTAGCTAGATTATGACCTTGGGATAAGCATGTGAGTGAACTACCCAAGGTTGAAGACCAAAACTAGTGTCGTTAATGAGTGAAAAATCCTTCTACACTCATATTACTAGGACCACTCCACTAACAACAGAGTGAAATATGAGACAACATTGGACTGTAATTGAAGGTAGCCCGCCTTCTCTTATAAATCCTTTAGGCATTCTGTTTATTGAGGGTCCCTTCAGGGATTTCAGAACTGAGTCGGGGACTCGGGTTTCCTGCCCACACAACATGCTATCTATGTCTATGTCCCCCCTGGTAATGTCTATGATCTGAGGTATCTCTAGTGGCCAAAAGTTCTAGGTACTTACACAAGGTGACTGGGACGGGCTGTCCTAGTACCTAAAATGGACAGATCTACTTTGTCTTCAGTTTTTGGGAGGGTGCTCATCTTCACGAGAGTACTTGGCCCCTCAATTTGAGGTTCGGGCGAAGCTCAAAAGTAACCATAACTGTACATTTGGCCATCCTTCTCTGTAAAATTGAGAGACTGGGTTTCATCTCCAGTGATCGGTGTTTACCAGACGAGGTAATTTCCCTCTGTTTTCTAATTGATATATTTAGTGTATTTTTTATTTTTAGGTACCTGAGTGCTATCATTTTTGAGACTTTAAAGAATATCACATTAAAATCTATTTGATAAAAATTAACGGTCACCGTGGCTACATCTGGCCCTCGTCGTCACTCTAGACAATTGTTATGACTTCCTCCACTCATTGTGGAAGATCCGTCGAGTTCCACTGACTCAGATTCCTCATCTTCGAGGAATCAGTCTCCTAAATCTCACACGGGATATTTGTGGATGACTGTCGATTCCAGTTTGCCAGAGGATTTCTTCACAGAAGGATTTCTTCCTCACTTTAACACTTCTCTTACAAATTTGTCGGATCCTATCGTTGCTCCCATGGTACCTGTACTTCCTTCTTCGGTAGGTGGAACTTTCCCATCTATCTAGTCGACGCCTCAAGGGTTGTGGAATTTTAGAGACATTGTTGGTCCTCTTCCACTTCCCCAGTCAACGATCATCACAACACCGGTAATGTGGAATCCCACTATCCCGTTTGTTCCAGGTACAACAACTAACATAACACCCTCTATAAGTGGAACCCAGTAGATTCTGGGTTCCACTCCTATGGTGCCACAATGCATACCTTCGACTAGTGCCACATATAGTGCTTCATATAACACTCAATGTGGCACTATCGGTGCGGTTCTCATTTACCAACAACAAGGTCAGCCACCGATGTATAGTTCCAACCCCGAGATTCAGATATCTAGGGGGTTCCCAATATGCACATGCTGGTGGGGAATGTCATAGTTCCCCCTCTGTTCTTAAGCATGCATGGATAGTCGCTGATTGACATGAGTGTTCCCTCTTTCAATCAAAGCCATATGGTTAGTTATGTGTCGGTTGGGAATCCACAAGGGATTCCCAACCAATCCATGGGGGCACCCTACTCACAGACTCAAATGAGCGAAGGGGGCAGCACTTATACTGGGGGAAATTTCATACCCCGATATCAAAATCCTCATGGAAATCCACTCTACAACACTGTACTGCAAAGCAACTGCTACACCACGCAACCCATGTATACTATGGGGAACCAAATGATGGGAGGGGCACAGAGCTCCTCTGGTCATCTGTCATCACCATGGTCCGAGTCAGGAGCACCCAACTCTCTGCCTTTTTTGGCAATGTTGGATATTCTTGACTTATACAAATTGACAAATGACCCCATCTACCACAACTTACAATGGCCGTCGATCCCGCATAAAATACCAATGGACATTCCCAAGTTTGATGGCAAGCAAGGGGAGGATCCGGGCACCCATATCACCACCTACCATCTTTGGAGTGTTTCTAACTCCATGGTTGATGATAGTGTCCGGTTACGTCTTTTTCCCCGCACCCTTACTGGCATTGCAGAAAAGTGGTATATTGAGTTACCACGCGCGTCAGTAAATACATTCGATAATTTAGCAATGGAATTCCTGAAGCACTTCCAGCTACCTATCCACTATGAGACTAGGATAGAGCTCCTCACTTCATTTCATCAGGACACCTCCACCCACATCTCCAATCATATACATGAATGGAGACGTAGGCGGAGGTTAGTCAAATCTCCCCTCCTATATTTTCTCTTAACGGACTGGTTCTGCAGGTCCTTACTTCCTCAAATCACTAGAGATGTCGCTCTACATGGTGTGGTCATAGAAGACCAATCCATACGTCATGCCCAGCACTTATATTTGATATATTCACAGTCTGGCACTCTTTACGACATAATCCCTAATGCCCCGGGAAACCCCAATGCTTCTGCTACTGCCAAAACGACTGCTCTTCCTACCACTGTGATAAACTCTGTGCAGTCTACACAGAAATCCGGTGGTAAGAAAAAGAAGAAAAAGAAAAAGGCTGCTCCTTCTGAGGAGTAGTCAATAAAGGAGCCCAACCCAAAACAGAAGGCTGATGCACCTACTGCTGATGAAAAGGATACACCTACCAGATTTCCTTGCAAACTCTATGTTGAAGACCACGTAACCTGGCGTTGTCCATGTCTTCAAGAATTCACAGAGTACCTTGACAAAAGGGATACTGGTAAGACCCATGCTATCCTTAGGAATCCTTTTCCCACTCAGCAGCAACAAAATCTTATTGCAAACCAATAGTAATCCATGCTAGGGGGCAATGATGGTTCGCAACATCCTTCAGCTAGAGAAGGATCTTCTGCCATTTACACATTTGGAATGGTAGATCTCACCACAAGAGCCAAATCATATGGACCTCCTGTCACTCCTGCAGAAGAACCATCCTCAGGTCAAAACCCACCACCGTCCAATGATCTGCAGATCAAAACGCCAGTTGAGGACTTTGTAATTCGACCCCCAAAAGCGGCACTTCGATGCACAATGCACAATACATCTACATGTGCCGCCCAACACTACAACATCGTAGAGGATTTGGTGCAAATTCCATTGGCTATGTCAATGCTCAAAGTATTACAGACATACCCCACCCAACGAAAAGCTTTGCTTTCAGCTATTGGAGGTATTGACCCTATGGATTCCATGCCTGCTGTTTTCGACATGGACAAGTGTAAACCTCCCCTTTCCCACCAACTTGCATTTCAAGTGCATATCTCTTCAAAATGTAAAGGTATACATAGAACTATCATCGACGAAGGTGCTTCAACCTTTGTCATGTCGGCTTCATGTTGGCTCACCCTGGGTTCCCCAACCCTATCCCCACTGTCGAACTCCCTTAAAGCTTTCGATGGACACACCTTTATCCCAAAAGGATACCTAGCCAATTTTCCCATCACTTTGGCTCGGAAAATAGTAATGGTGGACGTAGAATTCATGGACAAGAAACTCGACTATAATCTGTTGCTAGGTCGTAGTTGGACATATGCCATGACAACCGTCGTATCCACAGTCTTTCGTATCATCCAATTTCCATTGGATGGAAAGGTCATTACAGTGGATCACTTGTCTTTCTGCACCCCTGATTATTCCCCAATACCAAGTGGCTCTGTACCCTTAGTAAAAGGTGGAACTGACTGCTATGTCAGTTTAGGTATCGGTCTGTTGAAGGCTTCCTCCCTGATGGGTTGTTTTCCTCTACAATTGCCCCAGGTTCCACAATCGGTCAACATGCTTTCATCTATTCCTCATGAACAAATCGATCCATGGATCCTGCTAGCTCCTTTGGACCTTGACACATTTGGAGACCAGATGTCGATGTCACCAGCTAAGTTTGCATACCAAGCCATTCAATCTGCATCTGAACCTTTGGTCATGTCAGTTACTGCCGACGATACTACCGCCCCTTCCATAATCTTGCCTTCTTTCGACCTCCTTGATCAAGTCCTACCTACGGATGAAGCTATTCGAGAATTCATGAGTTTAGAAGATCGACCTTTGGAGGATTGGCATCATCATGTTTCGATATATGATTCAAACATGATGCCTCTTCAAATCCTGTCCCCTGACATACTAGAATTCGTTTCCTCTCCCTATACCACCATCCAAAATTTGGATGTGGAAGGAAACATGGGCAATATTTCAAAGACATTGCTCATCGATATTTCTGTCCAAGCATGCATCGTGGAAAACATCTAGGTTGGAGCCGATTGCAAGCTTCACTTGCCTATTTAAGGAATTCCGCGATATATTCACCTGGTCTTATGAGGAAATGCCTAACATAGATCCTTCTATCGTCGAGCATGAGATCAAGCTTTACGACAATGTAAAACCTGTCCGTCAAAGATTTCGACCAGTCCACCCCCCCAAGACAGCAACAATATAAACCGAAGTGGAAAAATTGTTACATGTTAGTTTCGTTTATCCTGTTCCTTTAACAAAATGGATTTCCAATCTCGTTCCTATAGATAAAAAGTAGGGAACCATCCGAGTATCTGTCGATTACTAAGAATTGAATGCCACGTGTCCGAAGGATAATTATCTGACACCATTCATCGACCAAATTATCGATGAATGACCAGGTTGTGAATCATTTTCCTTTATGGATGGATTCTCAGGTTATAACCAGATTGCTATAAAACCCAACGACCAGCATAAAAATACCTTCATGTTCCCTTGGGGTGTCTTTACCTATAGAAAACTCCAATTCAGTTTAAAGAATGTGGGAGAAACTTTTCAAAGAGCCATGGATTACACATTTCACGATATCAAGCATATCATTCAAGCTTACTTGGATGAGCTCCCAGCCCATTCCAAGTTATGAACGCAGCACCTAAATCATTTAAGAGCAATCTTTCTAAGGTGCTGGTTTTACAACATCTGCTTGAATATGCACAAATGTGTTTTCTTCATTGAATATGGAAGCTTACTTGGATTCATTGTCTCCAAGTATGGGATTAGGGTTGATCCCGATAAGGTAAAAGCAATTTTTCAATTTCAGGAACCACAATCCATCCTTCAGCTCCAACGTTTGCAAGGGAAAGCAAAATTTTTACGATGATTAGCCGTAAATTATGCCAAATTGATGAAAGGTTTCATGCACCTACTTAAGAAAGAAGTGTCGTATATATGGGACGAGCAAGCTCAACGATCATTTGATGCCTTGAAAAAGGCACTTATATCCGCTCCTCTCCTCAGTGCTCCCGACTATAGTCGCAACTTTCGTCTTTACCTGGCAGCCTCACCATCCTCCCTTGGAATGGTCTTGGTTCAAACACACGATGACTGGAGTGAACATGTGATTTATTATTTGTCCAAAGGCCTAGCTGGACCTGAGCTCAGATATTCACATGTGGAGAAGCTGTCATTGGCAATCGTCTTTGCTCTCAATTGGTTCCGACACTATATCATGTTGTGACATATTATTGTCATTTCCTTGGAGAATCCCATGAGACATATTTTGTCTTTTCAAGTAATTGGAGGAAAATATTCAAAATGGATTGTCATCCTCCAACAATTTGATTTAGTTTTCACAGCTGCCAAGGCAAAGAACTCATTAGTCTTCACTGAACTTTTATCGGACCTTCCCATCGTCGATCCAAATGAGATAGCCCACAATCCTTTACCAGATGAAACTATCTATCTTATCAACACCACCGATCCTTGGTATGGAGACATTCTTGTCTACATCCAAGCACAATGGTTCCACCCCAAACTCATGACAGGTGACCGTCGTCGCATCCGTCACCAAGCACGACACTATCTAATGCTTAACAATACCTCATATTATCGTGGTGCGGATACAGTTCTTTGGCGGTGCCTCACTCATGAAGAGGCAGAGCACATTTTAAATGACTTCCATGTTGGGGCATGTGGCGGTCATCTTTCTGGCATATCTATTGCACATAAAATCCTACGCGCGGGCTATTTCTAGCTGACCTTGTTCAAAGATTGTTTCAAGGCCGTCTGACAATGCCATCCTTGTCAAATATTCACAAAGAAAACTCACGCCCCTCCGGCCCTACTGCACCTGGTGGTTTCCGTTGGCCCATTTTCCAAATGGGGGATCGACTTCATCACCTATAATCCCATTTCCTCTGCTGGAGACAACTATATCATAGTAGCTGTGGACTATTTCATGAAATGGGCCAAAGCCCTTCCTACCTATAGTGCCGATGGAGAAACCGCGAAGCTATTCCTGTTTCATTAGGTTATCTGATGTTTTGGTGTACCCAGTACAATCATTAGAGACCATGGATCTCACTTCCAGAACCATATGATGTCTGATTTAATGTCATTGCTCGGTTTCCGTCAAGATCAATCTTCCTCCTACTACCCCCAAGCTAATGGTCAAGTATAAGCCGTAAATGGCGTCTTGAAAACCATGATCTGAAGGTTGGTAGGAAACCATAAAACCAATTGGCACTGAATGTTATATTCGACGTTATGGGCATACTGAACTTCAGTAAAGACTGCCATGGGCTTTACACCCTTTCAACTGGTGTATGGCCTAGAAGCAGTTCTACCCATTGAGTGTCAGATCCCTTCCCTAAAACTAGCCATTGAACTCCTAGCGGACACTACTATAGAAGAAGAATGCTTACTATACCTTGCTTAGTTGGATGGAACACGTTGAGATGCCGAACTGACAATCAAAGCTCACAAGCGTTGGGTAAAATCCCAATACGACAAAAAAGTTAAGTTTTGTTCTTACCAAGAGGGTGACCTTGTGTCAGTCTATGATCAAAAGCATGATCTCTTGGGGGCAGGCACACTCCAACCATTATGGCTAGGTCCCTATATCATCATGAAAGTCCTCTCAAAAGGGGCATATGAATTACAAGATTGGGAAGGAGTCCCGCTGAAGGAGCCGAGGAATGGGCTCTACCTAAAGAAGTATTATGCCTAGTATTGCACTAGACATATGTTGTGTAATTTTATGCAATAGAGCACTTTCGAAGATATTTTGTTGCTCTTTAAAAAATATAAACATCTCCGAGTTTTTTGTTGTGGGGTTTGTTAAACATATACCACGATCAATAGAGCACTTTTAGGGATATTTTATTGCTCTTTAAAAAAATATAAATATCTCTGAGTTTTTCATCGTTAAGCTCGTCAAAACTTTGTGATGATGGCCAGATCACTTTTTGTGATATTTTATTGCTCTTTAAAAAATAATAAACATCTCTGAGTTTTCATCATTACGCTGGTTAAATACATGCAACGATGCTCTGAGCAACTGTTTTTTGATCTTTTTCCAGTTCATAAACTGAAAAAGACCAAAAGAGCATTCTTTTTAGGTGCTTTTTTCTCACTCTTTAAACTGAAAAAATCCCGAGCTATGTCTTGCTGCTCATTAAACTTGCTAAATATGACTCGAGCTATGTCTTGATACTCATTAATCTTGCTAAAGATGACCCGAGCATTCTTTCAGGTACTTTCCTCACTCGTTAAACTGGAAAACACCGAGTCTTTGTTACTGGGCTCGTTAAAAATTCATAAAAAAACACTAGTTTAGTCTATCGCCTCATACTCGTAATAAAATGAGGTCGACATCTATCGGAAAAAGGTTTCTCTTTATCTAGGTTCAATAGATTAAAAGATAGAAAAGTAATCGATCCAGGTATACTATTAACCTTTTGTCACACGTGGTTAACAACTATGACAAAGGGACCACCATGGAGTCTCTCTTTATGATCTTTTCAGACTCTCTAAAAATGAAAAGACCACTGAGTTGTCTAGTCTGGACTCTTTAAAAACATAGACAAGATATAGAGTCGTTCTTTTTATGATAGTTTTCAGACTCTTAAAACATGAAAAAATCGACGAGTTTTCCTGTCTAGACTCATTAAACTAATCATATAGGGCAATGCGTCGTTCTTTTTGCGATCCTTTTCTGACTCTTTAAACATGAAAAGATCAATGAGTTTACCCATATGGACTCATTAAAAAATTAGACGGGGAAAGTGGACAATACAACTATATTATGTCTGTATTTGAATGCGTGGTTTGGCAGGAATCATTCCCTTGAACATGGCACTCCCTTAGATAAACCTTCATTTTAATAGCCTCTCAGTATGAACCCTACCAATCTATGAGTTTTTAGCCTATATACCCCGATTTAATTGCATCTCCATATCTTAAACACTCTGTAGTGTTCATGAGTCTAGTGTTGTCTGGTTAAAACTGTTGTCGTGCCTTCTATTGTTCAAGGGTCCCCATTTGTTAACTCTATCAATTGATCATACATATCCTTTCATCATGCCCTCCTTTTTTTATACCCAAATGCTCAAAAGGTTCCTCAAAAAACAAAATCATTCTTGTCTAGTTTCGTGTCGACTGATGTAGGACACGTCATTTCCTACCTTTCGATAGGTTTCTTCCTATCGACTTCATCACTCTATCTAGGAAGATAACCCAGAAAAAAATTCAGTGCCTTGGTACTTGCAAACATTAGTGGCTGGTTACCTTTTGTTTGATCATGGGTTTTCATTATTGGCTCCTGGTTAAGTGATTTTATGAGTGTTTGACAACAAATAAATTTTTCACACTCGTTAGTTTGCACTGTGCATCTTGGAGACCTTCACCATTATTAGTGTCCTTCCTTGCATCTGTTAACGGTCTCCATTATTGACTGGCAATCAGATGATTTCATGCATGTTCGATGTCAACACATCTTATCACATTTACCGATCTATGTTGTTCGGTGAAGTGGAAATCAAGACCTTGGGTAGAGGCTTGCATCATTCAACCTTGTTTCCTCTCCCAAGTTGCATATATTGTTCTTTGGAGACAACTATTTTAGGATGATATATTATGGCATTGGATCCTCCCTGTGCTGATCGACAGCCAACATTATTATATCTCAGAAGAGAAAATTACTCTGACATAGCTACTGAGCATGGGAATGCCCGACTCAATACATGATTTTAGCAATTTATATATATGTATCTGTGTTGTATTAGGTTTTCCTTGCCGCCCAAAATTTCTCTCTCTCTCTCTACAAAAATGTTTATAGAAAATTACAGTTTTTTCTAAAGTATTTTGGCCATCATCTCTGCCTTTAATCTCATACTATAGGGGGCATCTGCTATAGGATAAACTGACCTCCTCATCAACTCAGAGGCGAAAGGCAAGATGACTGAAGCAAAGACCACAATTGTAGGCTTAGAATCCACACTAACGCTCTCTGCACACTGCTAACCTACTTTATAAATCTTGTTACCAAGCATAGAGGAGCGTTAGTCACCCTGCTAACTCAAGTTGTTAGACTAGTGGGAGTGTTATTGAACCTAAGGGATATTCATAGGGTCAAGCCAACGAATCTTCTCATAAATATCTAGATATTTATCCCTAAAATTGCTCAAGAAAAGCAAGGAAACTCCAGAAATCAAGATATTTGTAGAAATTCCAATCTGAGAATGAAAGCAAATGGGAAAAATCTTGAAAAGAAGGCAGGTTCATGGCTTTTTCCCTAATGAACTGTAGGAGGAGCTTGGAAGCCCTAACTCGATTGCTACATAATTAGTGAGAGGGCCATTGTGAAAGGGGTCAGAGCATTTGGAGGGATAGCACATTGAGCTATTGTGAATTGTCATAAACTTGAAGAAGTGAGCTAAAAGAGGGAGAGAGAGAGAGGAAGAAGGGGTAGAGGAAGGTTGATACAACAGATGGTTGTAATCACTCTTCCACTATAAATATAGAACTGCAGTTGTGTTCCCTACTCCATAGTGTCAGTAATGTTGTTCATTTATTTGTTCATTCTGATGCTTGTCGAGATGAGTAGTTAAGTTATACACTAATATATGTTTATTGTGCATTCTTACATTAGTTTTCAAGAGTGTATGCTATGATTGGTTTGCCTTGTCCTTTAGAATTGTCTTGGAGCTAGCCTTGAAGGAGTTCTTCTTGCTGCATAGAGATCCCCAAGAAAATCTAGAAGGAACTAAAGGTGATCCTCTTTCCATACCTTGTCAATTTATGTTTGATAGATGAACATGTGTGTAAATTGGTAGCTTTTGCATATAATCTTACAGTCTATTGAAGGTCCTGAGAATGCCTTTGAGGGTAGTTTTCATCCCGTGCATTTTCCCCATAGTAGCCACAGTGGTTCTTGTGGAGGTCATTTATCTAGCCTTGCTACAACTCAAAAAATCTTGCGTGGAAGGTATTTTTTTCCTTCGAGTTTCAAAGGTTGTATTGAGGTGGTAAAAAAAATTCATCCTTGTCAAGTTTATAATCGAAAAATGCATGCTCATCCAACTCCACTTTTTCCTGTCATCACTATCAATCCATTTACTAAGTGGGGAATTTATTTTACTACCTGTAACTTGGCTTCTACAAAGGGACACAAGTACATTATCATAGGAATAGACTACTTTATGAAGTGGATCGAATTTATGCCCACTTTTAATAATGATGTTGAGATAACACTTTTCCTTTTTAATCAAGTCATTTTGCGTTTCAGTATCCCTAAATATATTTTCACTAACCATGGAGGTCACTTTTAGAATAAGATGATGTCTGAGTTGGCTTCAAAATTGGGATTTTGGTAGGAGCATTCTTCTCCTTATTATTCTCAAGTTAATGGACAAGTTGGATCCTTTAACAAATCCCTTAAGACTATCCTACAAAGGATGATTAATCAATAGAAGTCAAAATTTCACATCATGTTATATCCTACACTATGGGAATACCGAATGTATGTTAAGACTTCTATGGTATTCCATCCTTTTCTGTTTGTTAATGGTTTGGAATTGATATTTCTTATAGAATGTGAGATTCCATCTCTCAAGTTAGCTGTCCAGCTTCTTCCAGACACCTCAAGTCTTGAAGAGCGCCTTATTTATTTGGAACATCTCAATGAGCAACGTCGGAATGTTGCCACAATGAACAAGGCCAATAATAAAAGAGTAAAATCTCAATATGACAAGTCGGTATGACCGAGGGTTTTCTATGAAGGTGATATTGTCTTGATCTATGACCAAGATAACGACACCTTGGGGGAAGGTAAATTCAAACCTATGGGGTACGGTCCTTTCATTGGTAAAATGGTATTGAATAATGGTGCTTATGAATTTATTGATATTGAAGGGAATGCACTATTGGATCCTAAAAATGGGCGTTATCTCAAGAAGTATTGTGCATAGGATCTTGCCTAGCATCTACCTTGTTTTGTAACTATTTTACATCATTTTATTTTTTCTCTATAGGTGTTGTGATGATGATGGTGTTTTCAATCTTCTTTGGAAGGTTTCGATGGGTGATTCAGTGTACTTAGGATTCATAGATGGTTCTAGTAGACATACTAGGAATTTAGCTTCTGCCACATGGGTAATACATTATCCATCTAGTCAGTTGTTGGTCACGAGAGGCATATGTATCAGTCCTACTTCTAATAATATGGTTGAGTATAGTGTCATTGTTAATTTACTTTCTTAAGTAATATCTCATGGTATTGAATCATTAGTGGTTTACTTTGACTCATAATTGGTTGTGTCTCAGTTAGATAATGTTTATTGCATGAAGGATCCTTTATTATATCATCAACTTTTTAGAATGAGATTATTGCAAAGATCATTTAATTTTAATACTTTTATTCAGATTCCATGATTAGATACTGCATTTGTTGATTCTATAGCTAACCAAGCATTGGATTTTCATATCAATCATTCATCACATTAAATCAAAACATCAAATAATCATCTATATATATGGTCAAGTCATCAAGAAATATCTGTATATAGATATATAAGTGTGTCAAAATATTACAAAATGTGGAAAACTGTCCTTCAAAATTAGGGCTCGATCCCAATCATGTCCATATAAAAAAATATCAGTCATCTAAAAAATGAGTCTACGGGCACTTCCTTAGATGAGCATTCTGGTAGAAGAAAATGGATTTTTTCACTCGTCAAAAGAGCCGCACTCACTCTCATGGTAATACAACCACTCGTCTCTGTACAGTGCCAGGTAGGTCCTCTACCCATGCCATTGGAACTGTTATATGCATATTTGTGCACTACAACCATAATCAAATATGTCCATAAACCAAGGGCTTATAAACCCCTAAAAGTGTTGTTTCATACCCTAAAGGAACAAGGTCAACTGATTACATCATTTCCCAAAAGTTCTCCTTGAAAAACTGCTCAGAACTGGTCAAAACTGGACCATACAGACTGCTCCATGCTAAGGGTACGATGCATCTCACCTGTGACATGCAAAGGGTGTGATGCATACTGAAAATCCCTTCTGTAGGGTACAATGAGTGAGAGCAGACAAATGGCAGAGGTAGTTTGCTAGGTGGAAACCCAGATAATCTTCTAGAAACTGCTCATTTGACACTTGCCTCTCTCAATTCGCCCAGGGATAGTAAGAGATCATGAAATCTCCTAGTGGAACCAAGAACTATCAGTGAAATGACACTAATCAAAATCCCAGAAGCTGACTCACCCACTTGCAAATATCTATATATGGATCCCTCATCCTAGAGATCTAGAGGTTGGAATTTTGTATTTTGTAAGGAAGTGCTATTGGTTTCTCTGTGAAACATTATAGTGTTGGGTGATCTAGCTTTTCATGAGGTGAAGATGGATTTCATGCTAGGAGGATGGTGCAGGATCAGACCATTGGGTTGTAATCCTCTCTTCTACTACTTCTATCAATAAAGCTATTTGAGTTTTCCTCCATATACTTGTATATTTCTGAATCTTATATTGGTGTATGAATTTGTATGGTTAATATACATCTGATCCTATATTGTTTATGGTTATATATCTCTATAATTTGATGTTATTATGCTGCTTTGACTCTACAGGTGTTCTTTGAAGCGAGACAAGTGAGGAAAGAATGGTGAAGATCTGTCAAAGGAGGGAGGAAACAAGCAAGGAGACAAGTGAAAGACTGAGGTTGTTACTCTCTTCTTCTCTCTCATCTATCTCTCATAAAGGAAAACACAAGCAACTTTGGTTTGCTTGTTTCTAAGATAACTACCCATCTTAGTGGGACTAGCAGCTTTGAATGGACACTAGTTTTCCTGATAACAAAATGGTGAATCCACTGGGGAACGAATAGTTTGATTGTTAGTCACTGTTGTTTGCTTTATAAACTACAGATGGAGCCTGAAGTTAAGCCAGCTAGCCTTCGAACTGCTTTTGCTATGCAACTGCAAAGTAGATCAACGCTGCTTCAGTCAATCTCCAGGTTAGTTTATGAACTGAACATCTGACTTGCAAACATCCTAAGGGCCCTGATGGTAGCTAAAATAACCTCATTAGATCAGCCCCTATACTTTGTGCTTACTGTCTATCATTATCTTAGCCTAAATCCATGAACTTAGTTGAAACCTGTGAGTGAAAACCAAGCTCAGTCTCATCCCTGGACCATCGCACTGTGTCTCATTGGAAACCTGGATGCATCGCACCTCCTGTGTATTGCAGGTGAGATGCATCCATGTTTCCCTGTATTACAGGTGCGATGATTGAATGAGACTGTTTCTACCTCCATATTTTGGTTTTTCTTTCATTGTTTTCAACGCTATTCAGTAGTTTTGCTGTATATGATCAATATATCACTGTTGAAACTCTCTTCCTTTGCATTATTCAACCTCCATTGATAAAGAATTTTTAATGATTTTTATGCATTTTTCATCATTTACAGTTCTCCTTTGCAAAGAGTAGCTTAATTGAACTGTTGTCTTTTGATTTGAAAGTGTCGCAAGTGTCATTTTGAATCAAAGAAAAGACTGTCATAAAGTCTTCCTCTTTTAGATACTCGATTACACTTTTTCCATTGTATTTGATTTGAATCATCAATTCTTTGAAATGTCGAAAGCAGTTTTCAAGTCAAAATTGAAAGTGTCGTCTAAATCTTCCTTTCGTTTTTGAAAAGAAATTGCTAAAGTGTCGCTTTGAGGAAAGATAGTTCAGATCTGTACTTAGTTTTATTTTTGTCATTCTAACATTAAGGAAACTGAAAAAAAAATACATTCATGTGAATTTTCATTTAGACTACTTGCGGAAATTGATTTAGGACAGTGCATCTTAGCGTGTGCTCTCTGCTCTATGTTGAAAGAATTTTACTTCTCTTTCCTTAGTAGCTAGGATTTTCATTGCTAAAAGAAAGTAAGCGACTGTTTATCATCTTAGATTGCATATTTAGGAATTGTATATCTACATCATGTGGTGAACCTTAAAGGAAAACTTCTTAAGAAATATCAACTGTAAAATAAACCTCAATGAACATAAAAACGCTTTGGAATCTAACACACAACATCTAGAAGTCTAGGCTAGAGACATATTCTCGTGTCGTAAAGGCTGGTAACTATCGTTTTAATCGTAGGTTGGGTGATTCCTCCTCTTTGATACGACAAGTGCCACTGCAGACTTGTGCTCCCACGTACCATCGAGTATATGTTGGGATACCACAATAGGCTATATCCTTTATCCTTAGGAAGTTGTGTCTGTCGCCCTATCGATCCCAATGCATTGAACGCAACATTCGGGAAGATTGACCGCCGTACGTAAAAAGTATTCTGCAGTTTTGCGATTGGTTTGGTAATCCCTCTGTCTATATTTTTAGAGTAGTCACTTTCATTCTTTTTCATACTCCTTAAAAGAAAAGGTCCATCTGAGAACTTGTCACTTCAGGCTCATTAAAATCGAAGGCGACTAGAGTCATCTTTAGCTTTTTCTCAACTCTTAAAAATTGAAAAAGCAAGTTGTGTCAAAGAGTCATAAAATTTATTTTAATAAGAATAACATCATTGTTCCCTCGTTGGTCTTAGGTTGAGAAAATGGAGTCCACCAATCAAAGATTTCCCCTTGGGGGGAGTCCTAGTACTTTCTCTTCTTGGGGAGATGTTGGTGCTCCACACATCGCTACATTGTCCCTTCTAGGATTCATAATTGGCATATCAGTATGGCTTTTCTCGACCTATGTCATTCAAAACACCATAATTCCTCAGCAATAAAATCAGCAACCAGATGATACTGAAGTCACTTCCCCACCTTCTACTTCATTTATCTCTCCCTCTCCTTCTTCCTCTTCACTTGGTGAAGATAGTAACACTAAAAACCAAGTAACTGAGAAGAAGAAGAAAGGGAAGGATAAGAAGAAGAAGAAGCCAACGGTCAAAGGGGGAAACCATGCATTGTCTGGTGAAAACCCACACACTGCACCATCCAAACTTAAATCTCCATGTGTCATTTGCAAAGGAGACCACTATCATCAAGATTGTCCTTGCATCCTGTGAATCTTAAGAGACCGGTCTCCCCGCTTGCACAATCCAGTGTCTTCAACCTCTGACGATCATGTTGAGAGCACACCATCAACTAGTGAAAATGAAGTCAATGGACAGAAAGGTAGATCTAAATTTTCTTGTAGACTGTGTGAAGGTGATCATGCCCTCCACCATTGTCCTTTCCTGGATGAAGCTAAAAGAGTCTTGGATAACTGTCCTGCTTCACCGCAGTGACTTCCTCTTGGATACAAGAAACTCTTTCTGAGTCCATCGCTAGTTGAAAATCTGACTGACACACCTTTGTTGTCAGTCGAAGAACCTATCATTGAAGATAAACCCTCTGAGTCGACACTAGACCAAAGTCAACAGGTCGAGACGGTAGTCGACCTAGTCTTGTCTTCAGAAGGTCCACCATCAGATGATATAGTCATCAAAGAGAATGAGAACAACACCGTTCAAATTCTTTTGGTTAACACAGAATTTGATGAACATGGGGGCAATCTACCCATTCCTTTACCACAAGAAGGAAGTTCGTCAGAGATTCATCTGGCCATTTATTCGGTCCCTCCTCCAAGAAATCTAATCGTTTCTTTCAATTGGAATCTACTAGGGAGACCCCGCCTACCATGTAATGTACCATTCCGAATCATAGTGCAAGCTTACAGAATGATCATGGCTAGTACTATCATAGATGAAGGGGCTTCCGTGATTATCCTTTCCTCAACTGCTTGGAAAGCACTTGGTTCGCCATCGCTTTTGCCTGAGATTCGAAATCTATCAGGCTTCAAATAAGGAACTAGTCGACCTTTAGGGATCCTTCCAAATTTGCCTATAACTTTGAGAAGGAAAATCGTTCATCTAAACGTAATGGTAGTCTAAGGGCCTCTAGATTACAATCTACTCCTTTGGGCATGACTACATTTATAGCATGGGAGCTATTGTTTCCTCACTCTTTCGAACGATGTGTTTCCCGTATGAAGGCAGAATGGTCCAGCTCGTTGACCAGCTTTCATTCCCTGGTTCAAACACGACTACTTGTCAAATGCCATCCCTAACTGGTCTTTTTGCACAAGGAATGTCTCATCAACCTCCAATCCATCCTCCTGATGAGCACGAGTGATTCAGTGAATGTGAGTAAACCCACGGGGCATGTGCCCTAGTTTGCATTGGCAGGAAAACGCTAGGTATAAGGTAGGTTTCTGCGTAGGATATATGACTAGTCTGACACACCCGTCCATTTAGGAAAATGGGATTAGAATGGAAAAGGATTCCCTCATCAAAGGTTATGTGAGTGGAAGCTCCCACCATTCACCTTTGTCTATTTCAATGGATAGAGCCAAGGTAGTGTTTTGTCTACAAATGCAGACAAAATAACCTTGCTTTAATGCAAGAACTTCCATATGGTAACCTGGAAACTCTACTTCTCTTTATACCTGGGGACATGAAAACCTTTTGTACGCAAGTGAAAAGTGACCAACGTAACTCTAACCCCGTAGTTTTTTACTAACTTCAACTTCTTAAGTTAGGTGATTGGTCTAATCAACCATTCACCTTTGCAAGGGCCAAATGGCACTGACGAAGTAAAGGAAAGGTTTCCCATCGAGAAGCTATCCTACCTAACCTCAGTAGTTCTTTAACTCCTAGGACAGTAGTTGGTCATTCCTAGCTTGCATACAAAAGGCTCCGGAGAAATGTTGCGCATGGGGCAAGCTCCTAAAAAAATGAACCTATTAATCAAGACATCCTCATTATATGACTGGCACAAGCAATGTTTCCACAAAGTTCAAGCTCGTTAAAAAATAAACCTAGCTATGAGCATATGTTCCCCCAGAGTTCAAGCTCAGTAAAAAATGAACCCAATTTCGGTAAATAACCTTTGTGATCACATTACTATCAGCTTTTGAGCCTTGGTCGTGTTCTTACCATCACCTCCACTTTTTAGCCAATCATACGCCTCCACTTGATTGTTTACCCTTTTGAGGAACAACTACGACGAGTGATTCTGTTAGCCACCTTCTTTACACTGCCGTGATTGAAAAGTTCCAAACCTTACCTGGAACCAGTTGCTACCCGAAAATATCACTCGTTCCTCAAAGATGAGTCTCTTTTAAGCTCTTTTAGACTCGTAAAATATAAAAAGATTGCCGAGAAATTGGCCTCTCCAGCTCGTTAAATTGATTGGAAGTGCCATCCCTCCTCTATATTTTAATCTTTTTGGACTTGAGGGATCATTACACAAAAATATCGAGCGCTTGTCTTTTTCGGCTCATTAAAGTGATCGGAAAAGTCATCCCTTTCGTATTATTTTATACTTTTTTGGACTTAAGGGATTATACTACGAAAAAGGATTACTGGAGTTTCCTTTCCGTCTCTTTTCAGACTCTCTAAAACTGAAAAGGACTGAGTTATCTTTGTCGTTAAACTTGTTAAAACAATAGCGAAAAACTTGTCCTTTATAGACAAGAGTGAGTTTCACTGTTGCTAGGCTCGCTAAAACATAGCGACAGGTTTGCCCGAAGGGAAAATTATAGAACAAGCATATGTTATCCTCCTCAAGCTTGACAAAAATAAAGAGGTACTTGTTAGCAATGACTGGGGAAAATTTGGGAAGAAAACTTGAATAACTTCATTAGTAGCAGGTTGCTCTTGAACATGACACTTTCACTCCATCACCATGATTGAGTCGAGTTGGGTTATTTCGTTCACTAGTCATATTACCGTTGGTCCTCCACACCATCCATTTTTGGGGTTAACGCTACCGATCCATTTTCAGTGTCACCAATATGTTCAATATAAGTCACTCAAAGAATTCACCAACCCAGTTTATGCCTCATCCGCTCCAATACCTTCACTCTCCATTTTTCATGACCGCCAACCTGAACCTTATATCATCAAATCGTTTTCACCTCCACAAAATCGTTTTCTCCATTCCGCGTCATAGATGTGGGATTCATTAAGGCCATCCTACGACGGGTCACTTTTTATCAACATCAGCTCATTATCCAACAATTTGACTTAGGAACAACCCTTTCAGTACTTTGAACCTTGCATGCCTTAATTGGCAAGTTTCTCACTTCCGGCGACAGGTTTACATCAATGGCCTTCGAATGAAAGATTTTGCATGGTGTTTGACATTGACTCATGTATTCACACCACGTGAATTATACTACAGTACCTTGAGGGTCATTACCATTATCAGTGATTCCTCTCGCACCTATTCACAACTTACATCATTGCCTGGTAATCAGGCGATGTTTTTCTATGTTCGACACTGGAACATCTTTTCACATGGATCAACTTGTGCTCCAGGCAAAGATTGAATGATTTTGAATACCCCAGATCTAGTTTCATCCATCTGGGCTACGATATATTCAGGAAAATAAAGACATCAAACATACATCATAGCTGCACAGATAATCATCCAAGCCAAGGGATGATGGCTCTACCAGAATCATCAGTCTGCCACACAGACAGTTGTCTGTCTTATGTACATGAAAATGAATTTATAAAGTTGAGCATGGGAATGCCCGCCTCAACTAGATCATGAAAATATTACGAAGATAATGTATTGTATTGTATCTTATTACAGGTCACCTTCCAGTTCGAAAACCCTCGGATCCCCATGATAAAGCATTTCACCCGACATCAGAAGATTTATGACCTCATGCTTTAGGGGGAAACTGTTATAGACATATTTGGGCACTGCAACCCAAATCACATATGTCCATAAACCAAGGGCTTCTAAACCCCTAAAAGTGTTGTTTCATACCCTAAAGGAACAAGGTCAACTGATTACATCATTTCCCAGAAGTTCTCCCTGAAAAGCTGCTCAGAACTGGTCAAAACTGGACCATACAGACTTCTCCATGCTGAGGGTATGACGCATCTCACCTATGACATGAAAAGGGCGCGATGCATACTGAAAATCCCTTCTGTAGGGTGCGATGAGCGAGAGCAGACAAATGGCAGAGGCAGTTTGCTAGGTGGAAACCCAGAGAATCTTCTAGAAACTACTCATTTGACACTTGCCTCTTTGAATTATCCCAGGTATGAGTAAGAGATCATGAAATATCCAAGTGGAACCAAGAAATATCAGTGAAATTACACTAATCAAAATTCTTGAAGCTAACTCACCCACCTGTAAATATCTATATATGGATCCCTCATCCTAGAGATCTAGAGGCTGGAATTTTCTATTTTGTAAGGAAGTGTTGTTGGTTTCTCTATGAAACATTATATTGTTGGGTGATCTAGGTTTTCATGAGGTGAAGAGGGCTTTCATGTTGGGAGGATGGCGCTAGATCAGACCACTGGGTTGTAATCCTCTCTTCTACTACTTCTATCAATAAAGCTATTTGAGTTTTCCTCCATATACTTTTATATTTCTGAATCTTGTATTGGTGTATGGATTTGTATGGTTAATATACATTTGATCCTATATTGTTTATGGTTATAGATCTCTATGCTTTGATGGTATTATGCTTCTTTGACTCTACAGGTGTTCTTTGAAGCGGGACAAGTGAGGAAGGAGTGGCGAAGCTCTATCAAAGGAGGGAGGAAACAAGAAAGGAGTGTTGGAGGGAAATGTTCCCCCAGGGTTTTTTGGGTTGAAACCCTAGTAGACTGAAAGTTATCTATTCAAAGAAACATACATTCACACAACCATTATGCTATTATAAGAAAATTCTATTGTAAAGGGGACGTACCTTAGGTCCTGCGTTTGAGAAGGCCCTTAGGGTCCAAACCCTTCTTGGAGTTCCCTTCTTCTCTTTTGTCCTGCAAAACAACCAATTCCAAAGAACACAACAGTATATGGACAAAACCTTATAAAGAAACCATCTTCATGTTATAAATAAAGATAGTTAGTTATGAAATCCAAACAACCATTTACATATGAATTCTACACATGAATATCATAAATATAAAGAAGATTTATATCGGGAACCAAGACATGTGTTTCTTTTATTATAGACAAATAAAGTACATAAAAAGGAATAATTTCACCTGAGTCTCCTTCAGCAGGCTCCAAGCAAAGCTTCCTTCCGGATCCATTCCAGCCTCAAGCCTCTGACAAACTCCTTCCATGACTCACTCCATGATGTCATAAATTGTGGATGAACATCAACACAGAAGGAAACAATGGTTTCCTGTACAAATGGGGGAAGTGCAGAAGGCATAAGGGACTTCAGACCTAGTCAGGGGAAAAATCTCAGCATAATAACCTTTCTCTCTCCTCTCTCGTCCTTTAGGCCTTCCCTTTGAGGTCTTTTTATACCTCTCCCAAAGTAGTTTTTTAGTTGGGAGTTGGTTGGGAACAGTTGGGCCACGGGAACTAACAGGTAATCAGCAGGAAAAACTCACGATCTCCGCCCGAAAATAAGGAGTTTTATATTTTTTTAAGTGTTTTAATACATATACGTGGGTTGGGTATACACAAACCCCCGTATACACACGTTTAACTCAGGGAAATGTTGCGTATAAGGGATAAAACACTGTTTTTTAAATTTTAGGACCAGGTCTGGAAGGAGGGGTTTGCCTAGGCCATGAGTGCAGCATCACAAAACATAAGAGTGAGATTTGGAGCTATAATAGATGCCCCCTAATATATGAGGTCAGAAGGGGTACATGATGGCTGAAATTTATTATGCAAGTACATGGAAAGGAAATCTGTAAAAAACTGAGGAGGACTTCACCATAATTCAGCCTGCGAAGCCACCAAAGGAGATCAGAAAGAAACACTGTCTGAGGCGGGCATACCCATGCTCAGAAAAAGCAAATCATGTCCGCATATCAAGTACAAGCGGATCCATTAAGTATACAAGTATAAATGACTGGAAAATACATAATGGATCATCTGATCATGATGAACAAGTACATGTCTAAATATCACATATAAGACTGTCAATGATGCTGAAAGATGCAAGGGATCACTGATATCAAAGATTGAGCCCAAAAGGCACCAACTGAACATGATGGAATAAGATGGTACTACACTGCAAACTTAGGTGCTAGCATATAGAATTTCGCCATGACTGACTGCAACATATAAGGTGGAGTGGTATCAACTAGTAGCAACAGGAGCAACTGTCAAGTGAACCAATGAATGCTAATACAACCTGAGGTCTTCACCGACCACCGTGGTACATTTCTACACCATGGGAATAAATGATCTAAAGTCTACCATGTGAGAAATCGTTTGATTACTGGTCATTGATGTATACCATTAACAAATGCGAGACTACTCATTGATAATGATAATGAGTGTCAAGGTACCCAGTACAATATAACAAGTGGGAATAGATGAGCTAGAGTCGAACACCTGTGATAATCTATCGATCAGGAGATAATGATGGTTTCCCACTATCGATAGCGAAGGATCTGCCACTAATGACTGCAAACCCCAAGGTACTGCCAAATGGACTCTAGATCTTTGCCCCAGAGCAATGAGTCGGAGTCGATAGGGAAAGATCCACTAGAAGGAAGGAATTAAGGCATCCTTCATCAATCTAGCGCGAGTGTAACCCGTAGGCAAATAATGTGGAAGGAATCAGATGAAAGAGATGTAGTAACCCAACTGAAGTACGTTTCCGACGTACACAAGATGTGGCTAGCGCACGATAGAAACCCTCTGAACCAACCAATAATGAAAGCTGACACAGAGGCGAGGTATCCACCAATAGGGTCAAATGAAAACCAAGGTACTGCACGAATCCCAGTGTGTGATAATGTAAGCTAACATCAAACACAAGGGAAACCACTCAGTCAAAGACCCATGATACTAATCGATGCTGAGCACAAGGTGACCTATCAATAATGAAAATAGGGCCAGGGTGCGGCTCTAGGCCTATCCTTAGAGCAAGATGTCGTCGTCGATAAGGACAAGACCCGCCAACAAGAAGTCAATGGGGACCTTCTCAAACCGGCACGAGTAAAGGACCAATATAGCTGATGTGATGATACACATGATACTGACAACCAGGTGTTATCACAAAATCATGTACTGATGGTTGCTATCAGTTAGACTCTATGTAACTATTTCAGACCAGACTCTTGACTAAGGATTAGCCTCCCTAGTCTGAGAGGGCTCTCTCAAAACAAACTATTGATTATGATTAACACTAAGAGGGCTAACTCTTGAAATGAAGACTTAATAAACATGCTGGTTGGACAGACAACATAAGATTTCTTCCATTGGGCTCATGGAGTCAAACACTATTTCAGTAAACCATAAAACTACTCATTCATGGAAGTCAGGGCATGTAATGTTTAAACACTCAAAACATTTCTCAAATGAACCTCAACTCATAAATACACACAGGAAATCTGAGCAGCTAGGTGAATTCAGAGTGATTGTGTATCTATAAAGCTGTAAAACATAAAGGATAAAACAAAGCCACATACATCTTGAGCATTTGAACAAAGTATGAATCCTGAGAAGAAAAAGTAGTCTCTTATATCACTGTAACAAGTCTTTACATAAGCCAATATAAACTCTGTTTCTTCAAAAACATCCAACCCTAATTACATCCAAGTCTGATCCATATATAGGAATACATGCTTAACCACCTCGAGCTTCCTCCTCCAGCATGAGGGGAGCATCGAAGGCTGCTATTAACTATCCCTATCTGTTGTTTAACTAATTTATTAATTACATAAGTGCTGAACTATAATTACAAAAGTTCCTACTTAATTCAAAACTCAAATCTGTCCTCCTCGTAGCATGATGACTTTCTGATCCTTGACACCTGTATATTTTCTGTTTTGGCCGAGATATGTTGGAGGAGAATACACTGAACGAGTTGGCTTTGGATACTGGCTGCGTAGATGGCTCATTAATCAATCAAGATAAGTGCCCTATTTTCACGGTCCTTGTCTCCCATCATTCTTCACTACTTAAAGAACATGTTCCCCTCTCTTTAATTCTTCAAAAACAACGCATATCACCATACTCCCCAATGAGATGGAAGCCTTGTGGACTGAACAGGTGTACAAACCAAAATCTCTGGTAATCTTAACCAGAACCCTAACAATTCGGTCATAAAGTACCTTTAACGAAGCTTTAGCTAAAAACAAAATATTTCACCTTTCCCAAAATGTACATCTGTCATTCTCTGAATAGCTAGGAGAGTCTTTTATGTTCTCCATTATGTTCTTGAGGCATTTCCTTCAAAAATTTGCTGACCTCATCATTAAACTCTTTGTTTTTCTTATAAAACAGCACCTACAGCAGTTTCGTAGCGCGCTACGAAACTGCTGTTTTTGCTAAAACAGAGTACATTTGCACTAAAGCGTCTTTTGTTTGAACTTATGACTTTTCAAACTTCTTCTAAAGGTGCCAAAGAATTAGGTAATCTCAAAATAGTGGAACTTAAACAAAATTGACCAAAACTAAGAATATCACCTTTTCCTCAAATCAGTGAGCTAGTTGACCTAGCTGTGTCTTCAAATTTGCAATCTCCTTCTTCAAAGCTTTGTTTTTAGCTCTCAGGGTCATGTTCATTTTCCTGATATGTTTAGCTTGTTTGAGGGCTGGAACCGTCCAGGTATATACATCAGCCACTGAATCTACATGACTCACCAAGCTTTTGCTACCCTTTAACACAACTTTTCTATAGTTGGCATACCTAACTGCACGCTCAATCACATTCTTTGTTTTGACAATTTCCTCTTTGGCTTCTCCTACTTGATTCTTTATGGCAATCACATTTCCTCCTTGGGTGATGATAACCTTTTTGTTCTTGTCTTTATGTTTGACTGCCTCCACTGTTTTGGTCAATACTTCAATTACCTCTGTTCTGGGTGACTTTACAGCTTTCTCTCCTTTATGCACTTTCTCCTTTACAGCTTCTCCTTCTTTATGCACTTTCTCAGCTTCTCTAATTTGTTTCCTTGTAACTGGTCTTCTTGGCTTGAACATAAACTCCTCACTAGGCTCATCAAACCTTAATCTCTTTGAAGCTTTTGATTTCTTAGTGGTCTCAGTATAAGATTGGGTCAAGTCAATATGCATGGGTTCAAGATGAACTGGTTCTTCCTGCTCAAATTCAATTGCCTCAAGTAAATCACTTAAGCTGGCTTTCGAAATTGGACTTTCCTCAACAACTATTGATTTACCTTTCTCCTTGCTTAATTGACCCCTTGTTTTAACTCTTGATGCTCTTTCGGACACAGCTGATCCATGTACATCTTTCTTGTGCTTGACCTTTTCCTTTGATGATGACTGAGGTGGCTGAGGTGGCTCTTTAATAACCAAGGGCTTGACTGGTTTGTTTAACTGAGATTTAACTTTCTTTTTCTCCCTAGCCTCCTTCCTAAGATCAGCTATTGTAGGTTCTTCCATTGTTTCTTCTCTTTCCCTAACAGGCTGTGGGGTGAGGCCCGTCTTATTCTGGAAACCGGCCATATAGATGAAAGAATTCCAATCCCTACCAATTTTTTGCAGAGCATCCAGCACTAACAATTTGACTAGACCATGATGAATCAGTGAGGTCTCACAATCATCCTTTCTCAATTGAACCTTGTCACACATCTTGCTGAGGCTTCGAAACAGGTAAAATGGGATGTCTATAGATGTTTTACCCGTAAAATGCAGCAACAACTTAAAATGATAGGAATAAACTTTGTTATATCTGCCCTCACAAGTTAAATACTTTTGAATACAGGTAAGAAGCATAGCATAGTGTTCTTTAACATAACTTCTAGGCACAGCCTTGGTTAAATCTTCATTCGCATAGGCTTCCTTCAAGAATTCTTTACAGGGGCTCATATCAAATTTGAAATTTTTAAACCACTCCTGCCCCCCTCTGGGAATCTCAGTCACACTAGCAATAGCCTCTGGAGATACTGGGAATTCTAACATAGATACCTTGGAATTTAAGCCTGTAAAATTCAAGGCAAACTCTTTTGTTACCTGAGTGCGTCCTCCCTTTAGCTTTTCACAGAAACTCCAGCAACCAGCGTCCTTGAAGGCCCTTTTAACACCTTCATCCTTCAATGCAAGGTCCAATCCTTCAGGTTCTGCCCTTTGACACCTTCCAGACCGATGCTCCTTCTTTTCCATTATGCTTTGAAATCTTTCGCACAGCAAGACACCACCAGCCTCAACTCGAAAAGCAAATTCAAATTTTAGAACGCAAGCTCGCTTGCAACCAGGCTCTCTTGAAGAAGAAACTCGGGTTCATTTTCAATTCAGATGTCTTATCATATAAGTTGGCCACTCCATGCAATATTAACAAACATCATGACACAACCATATATGACAAAACCGTTTAAATGAACTTAATGTGCATGACTATGAACCTATTGGTGGAATGATGGCTCGTAAGTGCTTGGAGGGTACACCAACTGACAACAACCGAACGGACACAATGACTCATCCCTGGACATGACATTTTACGAATCTGCACTGCGAAAATCCCCGAATCCGCGATTTCGTAGCGCAGACAGTTATAATTTAGCGACATGCGCTGCGAAATGGCTGACGCTACGAAAAGGCTAAAACATCATTGCGCTGCAAAATCAACCAATCAAACTGCGCTGCGAAAATGCGAAAAGGACACATGACATATACGAGATAAGAGATGTCTTATTCAATCACGATGAAGGAGGACTAACGGTTTTGAAAATGATTCTCATTAATATCATTGAAAAACATAACCCCTAAGTGGTAAACATAGGATAACAACCATTTGACACTCATTTTTGACAATGAAACTTTGGACAAAACTTATATACATGTGACTGCAATTCTAGGTGATAACACCAGGGATGGCTGACTGAAAAATGAGTCAAGAGACACCGCAGAAAGGTCGACTCAGGCTAACTTCCCTTGAACAAAAGCACGACTCAATGTGACTATGTGGCAACATATGATGACTCTCTGTAAGTTCATCATGCAGGAGGCACGAACGAACCCTCCATATGATTGGAAGAGATAACCAATCGGGGGAGAACTGACTCAATAAAATGGCTAAGGCATACCTAAGTCAAACTAAATCCCGCCCAAATGGAGGAGACTTTGTTTTGAGTGCTTTGTTCAAGGGCGACACGACTGACTCTAGCTGCCAACAATAAATGGAAATAATGTCCCGTTCCCTCTCTTTTTTGGAATATTTTTTTTTTTTGTCTTTTCCTGTTAAGCTTGAAAAAGAATAAAAGAATGCTATGGTATAATGGAAAGAACGAGTTTCGGTGAAATAGATGATCTAGTTCCTAGGAATGGAACATTCCTATGCTCAATGCAGGGAGGTGAAAATTGGTCAGTGACACTCAAAGGTGTGTTCCTTCCACGAGTCAAGGTGTGTCAAGTTGCAGAAGTGAAAGGTATGCAAGGTTGATTTTGCAGTCGTCATGGTCAAAAGTTGGCTTAAACATGAGTCCAAGTGAAGCCAGCTCTAGGCCAAAAGGTGCAAGTGGTCAACATGCAATGCAGTAGTACAACTCAACTCAAAGGAGCCTCTAGGGTATAAGGCTAGAACGAAGCGAAGAAGCAAAGAGGAATGAGTCTTCAACGCATAAGTCATGGCGGAACTACAGAGGACTCCCGAGCATACTCAAATTGGAGCAACATGGGTAACAAATGTCAGTGAGGTGCTAACTACGATGCCCATGTAAAGGATGGCTCTACCATCGTGTCATGATTTAAAGAATCGGCGAGTGAAGATGGCTTACGAACCATAACACGATGGGGTTGACCCTATGGCAGATGTATCGGCAAATGGAGGCTAGTATGCATAATGCAACGGAAAAATGGTGTCCCTAACCTACATGCCAGTGAGAAAATGATACCTGCCACGACGGGTCAGCAGTCATGGAACCATCTCGAAACTGAAAATCGTCCAAAATATCCTGAAAAACAAACCAATCTCGACATTCCAAGCTCCCAAGTTAAAAGTCAGATGAGGCCAAACAAAATAAAATTTTGAAAAAATTTTGCATTTTCAAAACTTATAAAAGATATTTTGGACTCACCATTTTTACCATTTGAGTTTGAGAGCAAAGGATTTGGAGCAAAAGGAGCAAACTTCCCGTAGCCAGTTTCAACCTTTCAAATTCGTCAAAAACCTCTAGGTAACTCTTATACTTAGCTTGCAATTGATTGTGACTGGTTTTAAGATATTTTATTAATGTTTCACCATTGAATTTTTTTCCCAAAATTTCTCCGCGGCGTATACGCGGGTTGGTAATATTAAACCCACATACACACAGGCCCTATACGCGACTGTGTGCACAGGAACCCACGTATACACTGCGAACAATTTTTAAACAAAAACTAACGGTTACAAATCATTTTTTTATCAGAATTCCTATCAGGTGGCATGAAAGAGAGCACGCAGCGGTGGATAATGAATTTATGAATAGTACTAAAGCTTTAAACACCCTACGAGGATGTGGTTTGCTTAAATTCTTCAAGTTTCCGAATATGAAAGGAAACACACGTCTGCTTGAGATGCTCATTGACTATTGGGATGTCAAGGAAGAAGCCTTTATGATCGATTAGATGCCACTCAGGGTAGAAGTGGAGGATATCTATTCATCACGGGCCTTTCCCGGAGGGGAGAGGTAGTACATTCCCGGGGGAGGACACAGAGTAGTCCCATGATAGAGGACTATGTACAGATATATTTCTCGGGACATCCCAAGAAGGTTGGGAGCCAGATTTCCATCACACATGTGGTGAGTTTATCACTGAGGATAATCACGTTCACCATAGCTCGAGTGAATGGATCGTCCTCTCTGCATCAGGCTTCACGGCTGACCATGAGCGTGGCAGTTTACTGTCTCACTACTATGTTCGGCTGGTGTACTCCTCTTTTGGCCAACATGAAGAGCCAGCTCACTTCTATCAGGAGGGGACAGACTAAAAACTTTGGATATGGGACTATCCTGTGCACTTTCTTTTTCGAGAAGGTTCCCGCACTCAGCCCCAGGGTAGCAGTTTCCATCAGCACCCCATGCGATCCACGCATGGGCTAGTGGGCTGATCTGATGAAACGTCTGGGGGTGGGGAGGTCCCAAGGAATTCCTTCGACGATGACTTCTTCACCTGGTGGGATCAGCAGATCATCGCCGTGGATGACTACCCCTATGCTGGGCTGGATTTCCGAGGAGATCCTGATCTAGCATTACCACCGAACGCAGCATGGGGTGAGATTGGTAAGAATTTTTTGATTTTATGATTTTTTTTGGATTTTTCAAATATAATGATGAATTTTGAAAAATATTTTTGATGAGATTAAAATGACTGATATGATGATCATGTTCCAGACATTGGGGTGGTATGACCAGATGGGTTCCTGCGGCATGGACGGCGCGGCCGAGGAGTTGAAGAGGTGGCTACTGATATAGAATTGACTCTAAACAATGTCCAGCGACACTTGGCGAGACTGAGCTGCCGAGTACCAATGGCTGCCATAGAGGACCTTCCTAAGGATATGCAGCATCATGTGGTTGGCATGCCACGTGACTGGGTTCACACTTTTCGGCGTGTGGCCAATGCGATAGTTACATACTTAGCCGCTCATCCTGAGCCGGGGCATTAGATATGCCGGATATGATTATGGGCATTTGAGTCCCAATTTTGTATATTTTTGGACACACATATGTACACTCAAGACGCTTTATGATATATATATATATATATATATATACAGTTTGACTTTTTGATGCTTGATTTTATTGTGATGAATGATTGATGTGCTAGTCTAATGTCTGATTAGCGATAGAATCAGCTAACCAATTATGAGATCTTGGATTGTGCAAATAATTAATATAAGTAAATGATCTTTGCAACAACCTCACCCTTAAATACTGGCGATATAAAGATGGATCCCTTACCCGATAAATGTTATTTAATTGAGACACTATCAATTGAGAATCAAGATACACTACCAACGAGTCGATCCCATGAGAGATTGCCTCGGATAATAAATTAATAACGACAGTATACTTAGCCATATTGTTTGAAGCAGGACCGATGCATACGCCTCTTGATACCATCAATTGACCAGTCAGATAATAGAGTACCCAAGCTGCAGAAGCGAGATTCCGAGTGTGCCGACTAGCACCATCGGCGAACCCAAAATAGACCAATTCATCCATCAACACCTGCCACAGCAGACCAAAAAGTGTTGTTATCAAAAAGCTCTCGATGATATATGTACAAATATACATAAAGTACAAAGAAGCCATTGCCTGGCCAAAACCAAGCAAAGTACTTCTTTAAGTAGAGCCCGTTTTGGGGCTCCGCCAGCTTGTTTCCCTCAAAATCGATTAACTCATACGACCCTTTTTCTAAAACTCGTTTAATAATGAAAGGACCGTACCACATAGGCTTAAACTTGCCTTCCCCCAAGGTGCTTTTATCTTGGTCATAAACGAGGACAAGGTCACCTTCAAAAAAGACTCGAGGATTGACAGATTTATCATACTGTGTTTTAACCCTTTTCTTATGAGTCTCATTCACCGTGGCGGCATCTCAACGCTGCTCATCGAGATGTTCCAAGTGAAGTAGGTGCTCTTTGAGACTCGAAGTCTCTGGAAGGAGCTCAACAGCTAATTTAAGAGATGGAATTTCACATTCAACTGAAAATATAGATTCCATCCCATAAACCGACTGAAAAGGTGTAAAACCAGTAGCCATTTTCACGGAGGTTCGGTATGCCCAAAGAGCCGAATACAACATAACGTGCCAATTGGATCGATTTTTGTCGATTGTCCTTTGCAAAATCGTCTTAAGAGTTTTATTGACTGCCTCAACCTATCCATTGGCCTGAGGATAATAAGGAGATGAATGCTCCTGCCGGAAACCTAATTTGAGAGCCAATTCAGACATCAGTTGATTCTGGAAATGACTGCCATGATCAGTGACAATCTTTCTCAAGATACCGAATCTTGAGATAACCTGATTGAAAAGAAACAATGTTGCTCTGTCACTATCGTTCTTATAAGTAGGCATGGCCTCGGCCCACTTCGTAAAGTAGTCTACAGCCATGATAATGTACCTGTGATTCGCCGCTGAAGGTGGATTACAAGTCGTAAAATCAATACCCCACTTAGTAAAGGGACCGATGGTGACAACGGGAAAAAGAGGAGTTGGATGTGTGCGCATCTTCCAAGTAAAATTTTGACATGGGTGACAGTGTTTGACCGCTTCCACACAGTCTTTAAAAAGTGAAGGCCAAAAATAACCGGCACGTAAGATGCGCTGGGCTGTAGCAAGCCCTGATAGATGACCACCAAAATCTCCACTGTGGCAGTCATTGAGCACTGACTCTGCTTCCTCTAAGGTTAAACACCATCGAAGGATTGAATCAACCCCTCGACGGTATAATGTGTCACCAATGGTAACATAGTTTTTAGCCAGGTGACGTAATTGTCGACGTTCATCCTTGGAGAAAGTAGAGGGAAATTTCGAAGTCTGGAGATACACAATGATATCTCCATACCAACGGTCGAGTGAAGAGATGAGGAATAAATTTTCTTCAGGAAAACTTTCCTCATAAACAGTATCCTCTCCACAAGGTAGCTCAGAAATTAGCTCCGCAAAAACCATGGATTTCTTAGACTTTGCAGACAAGAACTCGAGATCAAATTCTTGCAAAATTTCTATCCATCTATTATATTTGCCCCCAATCACTCGCCTACTGAGGACAAATTGAATTTGATTAACTGCCGCTAAGACAAAAGTTTTGCATAGCAGGATATAATGACAGAGCCGCTGGACAGCATGGACAGCTGCCAAGGCCAATTTCTCAACCGAGAATAGCGAAGTTCAGGACCTATTAAGCCTCGGCTCAAATAATAAATCACATGTTCAGCGAGAGCATCGTCCTCCTGAATGAGTACCATACCAATGGTTGATTCTGTTGCAGCGAGATATAAAAGGAAGTCTCTACCATAATCTGGTGGACTCAAAAGCGGGGCAAAGACTAATGCCTTTTTCAAAGCATCAAACGATCGCTGCGCAAAGTCGTCCCATACAAATGGAACTCCTTTCAGTAGCAAACGCATGAACCCTTTAGTGATCTCGGCATAGTTTGTTATAAACCGTCTTAAGAAATTAGCCTTGCCTTGAAGACTTTGAAGTTGTCGAATCGAGGATGGGGGAGGCAACTAAACTATTTCCTCAACCTTTAAGGGATCAACCCGAATCCCTTCATTGGACACGATGAACCCTAACAACCGATAGGACGTAACCATGAAAATGCACTTGTTGGGATTCAACCGGATTTTATAAAAACGACATCGCTTGAAAACCAATCGAAGATGACTAGGGTGATCATTTCTCTTTCGAGAACGAGCAGTGATATCATCCAAGTATGTCTCGATGACATGTTTGATGTCATGCAAAGCATATGACATGGCCCACTGAAAGGTGGCTCCAACATTTTTAAGACCAAAAGGCATCTTTCTATATGCAAAGGTACCCCAGGGACATATAAAGGCTGTCTTATGTTGATCTTCAGGATGGATAGAAATTTGATTATAACTCGAAAAACCATCCATGAAGGAAAAAATCTCATTACCCGCACACTCATCGATAATCTAATCAATGAATGGCGTGGGGTAATTATCTTTCGGAAAAGCCTTATTTAAGTCCCTAAAATCGATGCATACTCAGATTTCTCCTTGCTTTTTATCCATAGGGACTGGATTAGAAACCCAATCAGTAAGAGGAATATGGTATATGAAACCCGCCTTTAGCAGCTTCTCAACTTCAGCTTTGATAGCTACTGCTTTCCTAGGGTTAACCGACCGAAGCCTTTGACGAACTAGTTTGGCATTCTCATACATCTTGATCTCATGTTGAACTATAGAAGGATCAATGCCAGGCATTTCCTCATAAGACCAAGCAAATACATCTCGAAATTCCTTAAAGAGGTTGATGTAAATTTGAATTTCTTCAGGGGAACATTCAATTCCGATGAAGAGATCCTCGATCACATTAGGGTCTCTAGAGATGTTTACAGGTATCATTTTTGAAATCACTGACATATTACCTTCGACACAAATGTGTGTTGGAGCCAAAGGGTTTGACACCGTACAAACATCACTAGTGAAGAGCACGGAGAATCTAGATTCTACTTCTTGCAATGGAGGAAGAAAGTAGGAACGATGGTGTAAGTCTTCCCAAGCTTGATCTATACCCATCATTGCTTCGAGGATTGCTTATTCAGAAGGTAAAATTGAATCTAAGCAGTCCAAGGCAGAGGTAGAATCAAGGCTCCAAGCCGGGGCCACATCACCATCTAACTCCTCTTCGGAAAAAGGAGCAGAGTGGTTGTCTGCAGAGTCTACGATAGACTAATATCTAAGCTCAGCTGCAGATATAGGGAATGCCATTCCATTTACTTTTCCTTCAACTAATGTGGTTTTAGGTGAAGGAAAGGTCCAAGGGTCTAAAAAATAATGAGTTCGAAAGAACTCTTCTCGAGGAGACTCCTTAGTTGATGAAATGGCATTAATTTTAGCAAAAGGAGAGGGAAGATCAAAGGTACCCATCAATGAGGAATACATTCCCACTCCTAAGTTCTCAGTAGGTGGGCGAGGGTTATCCACTAAAGGAACAGTAGAGTCAGAGCTTGCTTGAGGATCGACTAGACAATAATCCATTTGATCAACCTTAATGATTTTCCCCTCATGAGTAAAGCAAATGACATGAAACAGAGTCAAAAAAACGACATCCATTTCGTATACCCAGTTCCTTCCTAATAGGAGATTATAGTCTAGGTTAGCATCTATGACTTCGACTTCAATATTGACAACCTTCCCCCCAACACATATAGGAAAGGCCGGGATAATCCCATGCGGCTTATGAGAATGACCATCAAATGCAGTCAAGACGGTGGGTGAAGGAACAGCCGAAGGCGATCCAATAGCCTTCCACCATGACATCAACATGATGCACATGGAAGCTCCTTCATCTATAACGGTACGAAAAATGTTTATTTTCCAGTATGTAGACTTTATTTGGAAAGCCATATGATGAGGGAGTCACTTTTTGACATTTAACATGTCAAAAGTGAGCACTAAAGAATTAGTTGGATCGACTGCTCGAATCGCGGAAAGTAAAGCACTTTGCTAAGCCGGACACGACTGGAGAACCTCTAAAGCGGACATGGCGCATGGACTCTGAGCCAGATAATCCACAATGGAGTAATTCTGGGCAGCCCTGGCATTAGTATTAATAGTCGCGCGTTTAGCGGAACCTTTCGGTATCCGTGGTATAGTCTCAACAGGGGGTCGCTCAATATGAAGGTCGGTATTTTCGGGAACAGTCTTGTCCTTGGAAGTTTCGGCTTCACCATAATCACGTGACCGAGTAGTCACATGGACGTTAGAACCCATCATGAAAGAATTCGATGATTTTTCCCCTTCTTGGTTGCCCCCTGCGGAGGTACCAGGATTTGAACTCATGCCAACAATAAGTTGCTGCCCTTGGGGAAAAGTGTTTGTTAACACAGCCTGAGAACTAGAAGTCCCTTGCTGTCCTAACAAGCGCTGAGCATCTTCAATATTAGGGCAGAGATGAGTTAAATGGTCTCCACTGTACAACTTGCATGGAAACTTGATTTTCTTTCTAGACTCATTTCTACCACCATCAGCGTTGTTGCCGGACTTATTTGCATCAGGTTTCCCATCCTGGTTCTTTTTCTTACCTCGTCCTTTCTTTTTCCCATTGGAATTTTTATTTCCTTTGGGGTTATCAGATTGGACGGCATTAATTGAAGAAGTTTGGGAAGCCGGGGGATTAGACGATGTGACTTGGTTGTTAGAAGCAGTTTGTAAGGACAACTGCTGCAATTGGTTCAACAAGTTCACGGTAGTTATGTCTACCGACCCAACGATACCATCCGCGTGGGAACCTGGCTTCGACTTAGCTATGTCAACCTTAGACCTAGGAGCATCTGGAAAGTATTTTTGTAGCATCCCAGACTGAGAGTAGATCAGTTCTAATTGCTGGGCCCTAAAAATGGCTTGCTCCTTAGAATAGACTCCAGACATGGAGACATCCTTGGAGATCTCGGGTTGTAAAGATTCCAAAAACCATTCGAGACGGTACTCCGGAGGGATTTCAGCTTTAATGAGCCTCTTTCTTCGTCTCCATTCCTGAATGTGGTTAGAAATGTGAGTTGCCTTATCGTGATGAAAAGTGGCCAGAAGTTCAGTTCCGACATCATAACAGACAAGCAACTGGAAGTGATTTAAGAAAATATTGGCTAAGTCAGCGAAATATGTAAAGCTGCCCCCTGGCAACTCTATATACCATTTGGCCGCATTAGCAGTCAAGGTGCGTTGAAAATGTCTCAACCTGATCGAGTCATCGATAAGGCAGTTAGATGAGCACCACAAATGGAATGTGGTTAATGGTCGCCTGGGTCCTCACCACTCTTCCCTTCAAATTTTGGAATGTCCGAAGGGAGTTTGGTTGGGACCAGAGGCCAAGCCAGATTGTACTAGAAACGGAAGCCTAGGAGGACCTTGGGGATTCCACCCAGACTGGGCGGAATTCCCAAAGTTCTAAAAAGATTGGCCTGGATTTTGGAAGGCACCAGGCTGCCCGAAGTAACCAGTAGAACCGGCTGAACCAAAAGTCAAGCCTTGTGATCCAGCAAAATTCGGAGTTTGACCAACTCCGGCCGCAAAGCCTCCATAACCAGCAAAGTTTCCTCCTAAAGGATTATAAGGAGTTGATAACCCCTGATACGGATTCCAAGACGAAGCTAAGGGAGGAATACTTTGAAACGAACTAACCGTGGAGTACGGCCTATTCCCTTGTTGGCCGTTAAATGGATTCCCATTTCCCACGCCACTAACCCCAGGGTTAGTCCAACCTTGGAAAGGATTAATGCTTTGTCCTAGAGAAGAAAAAGGCATGGATCCTATCATCGGGTTGGAATGTGGTATATGACCACTTCCGAAAGGAAAACCCTGGAATGAAGCCGATCCGCCCATCATGGACGTAGCGGCACTAAATGGAACCGATGGAATACCCTGTGAGTGGGTGCCAAATGGGAAGAATCCAGTACCAAAAGCATTGGTTTGGGCATTTCCACTCGTGGACGGAATGGAGGTAGACCCAACTAAAGATGTGCTAGCAAAAGATCCAAACAAGGAAGTAGAGGAGATGGAAATCATTCTTACCCCTTGCACCGATGTTGGAGTTTGCATAGTCGTAGCACTTGTAGAAGCCATGCTTCCAGTAGTGGTCATCGATGGTAAGCGCGTAGCGTAACTTGGACTTGATGGTCTATGCGTCGGAGTCCCAACGTATTGTAATACGTCTAGATGACTAGATTGTAGTGGAGAATTCGTAGCCGCTAACGACTTTGAGAGTTCTTCTACCTCTATGTTATTCTCCGCTTGAAAGAGAACTCGAGAAACGACTTGAGTGTCCCTCTCTTGTTTGGAAGTGCCAGACCTTGCTTGAACACTAATGCCTCCAAGCGGAGGATCAATCCCCGATGCATCAATTGCCGTGGGATGAAACCCACTAGTAGTATTACCTCTGCGCCTTCTAGGAGAAGGCTCTAAACTTGGTGGTGAAAGACCACGAAGTCTTCGAGACCATCTGGGAGATCGGTCAGCCACTTTGAATTTTTTGTTATGATCTAACTAAAGACTCAAAAAAATTGAAAGCTAGGCCAACTAAGAGCATAGAGCACACACTATAAAGTCCCTAAGATAACAACCAGTCAAACAACTTCCAAGTATTTCCGTTCCGGGTGATTAGGAACAGACACCAAAATACAAGAAAGTGAATTAAGGGGCCTTCTGAAGATAGTCTGGGATGATGAGGGCCCAGTCCTATTAGCGAAGGTATCAGAGGAAGTTACACTGACCTCCTAACAACAGCCTGCGCCGGTGCAAGCCCCCAAGCTTCGTAAGGGTGCCCTCCAGTAGTACTGTCGAGAGTGATGCAACGTCGACCTCAGGTGCCATGGGATTCCCCTCGCAGCCACCTGTGTAGATCCCTAGGAGTAGCAACTATGGATACCAACTCGTCGTAGAAGCTAGGCGGAATAGCCGTGAGGTAAGTTCGGACAAGTAGGAGAGGGGGTATCTCTCTTCCCTGTCTTCACAGACCCTCGTGCTTAACTCCCAGATCCGGAGCTTTCCTGATCTTCCTAACGCTATTGGATTTTCTCTCGCTATTCAGACTCCTATGTTTGACGTTTATATGGCCTTGGAGATTTAACTCTCCAATCGCCTAATCCAAGGCCCTAAAATCCTAAACTTGTTGGTGTAACTGACTTAAACAAAAAGTTCTAGTGAATTTTAGTTAGCGCTTGATTTTAAAATAGGCTGTTCTTTAAGTCACAAGGTAATGGAAGTGAAACTAGTGGTGTTTTTTGATGCAAAATAAATTAATAAAAACTTAACTACATGCACATGCACTTTTTTCGTTTTTCGATGAAGAGCAATTTCTATAGGGTTCAGAGGAACTTCTAATAAAACAATTTTTTCTTTTCTTTTCGTTAATTCATGCTTCACACTCACAAAAGTTAACAAAGCTATGTATGCCTAAAATGGTATGCAAATCTATCCTAATGCAACAAATATATGCCGATGCAAGATTCAAAACTACTCTAAAACAAAAAAAAATGAAAGTTGCTTTCTTATCAATCTTTATCTTGCCACTTAAAATGTCTAGATGGAATATGAGATGCTACAATTCATTTCGTCTAAACACTAAAAACAAGTTCTAAGACAAACATAAATCACTTTCATTCACTAAAAGGAAACCAAATGAAAACCAAGTTCAAGAAATCAAAACTAAGTTTTTCAAAAAGATTTTCTTCAAATGCAACAACAAAAAAGTCTTTTCAAAAAATGCTCTCAACAACTCTGAAACTTGTGATTGAAGAATAGGCAACCAACACTTTTGCAAATTGACACCACACAATGGATGAAAACTCAACAAAAAGAGATGTGTTTAAGGATGCTCTTAAAAATCAAAAGCAACGATGAAAGCTTTGGCAACAATAACCAAAAAGATCAAAAAGACAAATTTTAAGAAAGTGTCAATTAACAACTTTCATGAAACAAAGAAGCAGATGGTCACAAAAGTGGTTTTTTCAAGCAAACAAAAAGTCACCAAGAGCAAGATTTGACACAAAGATTGAGATCAATCTCCCTACCCTGATGAATCAGAGTAGCCAAGATTCCAAACAAGAAGTCTTGCGTGCTTGGAAAAGAAAAGATGACGCTTGCAATAACAAAAACAAGACCAATACTCCTTATAATCAGAGAGAATTCGGAATAAGATGCTCACTGTAAGAACAAAAACTGATACTGGAAAGTGACTGTTTCACACTAACTCAAACTACCAGACAAACCTTCAGAGACAAAAAGATTTACAAATCTTGAAAATTGCAAGATATATGCGACTGTACTTATGTATAGATTGCGTGTATATGCTACTGTAACTAAGGAAACCTGCGTATATGCTGGTTCACTTAAAGAAACATGCGTACATATGCCTCTGTAACTAAGAAAAACAGCGTATATAAAAGGTTTCAAGAAAAATAAAAAACAAACTGAAGAAACTGGAAAAACTTCAAATTCAAGAACAGACCAGAAAGTAACAGCAAGCATACAAGGAAGCTGAGCCCTGATTGGCTTGAAAACACCCAAACTAGGAACAACAAGTGTGTTGTCCCCAGTGGAGTCGCCAATTCTGTTGGAGGGAAATGTTCCCCTAGGGCCTTTTGGGTTGAAACCCTAGCAGACTGAAAGTTATCTATTCAAAGAAACATACATTCACGTAGCCATTATGCTATTATAAGCAAATTCTATTGTAAAGGGGACATACCTTAGGTCCTACGTTTGAGAAGGCCCTTAGGGTCCAAACCCTTCTTGGAGTTCCATTCTTCTCTTTTGTCCTGCAAAACAACCAATTCCAAAGAACACAGCAGTATATGGAGAAAACTTTATAAAGAAACCATCTTCATGTTATAAATAAAGGTAGTTAGTTATGAAATCCAAACAACCATTTACATATGAATTCTAAACATGAATATCATAAACATAAAGAAGATTTATATCGGGAACCAAGACATGTGTTTCTTTTATTATAGACAAATAAAGTACATAAAAAGGAATAATTTCACCTGAGTCACCTTCAGCAGGATCCAAGCAAAGCTTCCTTCCAGATCCATTCCAGCCTCAAGCCTCTAACAAACTCCTTCCGTGACTCACTCCATGATGTCATAAATTGTGGATGAACATCAACACACAAGGAAACAAGGGTTTCCTATAAAAATGGGGGAAGCGCAGAAGGCACAAGGGACTTCAGACCTGGTCAGGGGAAAAATCTTAGCATAATAACCTTTCTCTCTCCTATCTCCTCCTTTAGGCCTTCCCTTTGAGGTCTTTTTATACCTCTCCCAAAGTATTTTTTTAGTTGGGAGTTGGTTGGGAACAGTTGGGCCACGGGCACTAACAGGTAATCAACAGGTAAAACCCGTGATCTCCGCCCGAAAATAAGGAGTTTTATATTTTTTTAAGTGTTTTAATACATATACGCGGGTTGGGTATACACAGACCCGCGTATACACGCATTTAACTCAGGGAAATGTCGTGTATAAGGGATAAAACACTGTTTTTTAAATTTTAGGACCAGGTCTGGAAGGAGGGGTTGCCCTAGGCCATGAGTGCAGCATCACAAACCATAAGAGTGAGATTTGGAGCTATAACAAGGAGACAAGCGAAAGACTAAGGTTGGTACTCTCTGCTTCTCTCTCATCTATCTCTCATAAAGGAAAACGCAAGTAACATCGGTTTGTTTGTTTCTAAGATAGCTACCCATCTTAGTGGGACTAGTAGCTCTGAATGGACACTAGTTTTCCCGATAACAGGAACCTAGCAAGTCAGACCCTCTAAGTTCCTTTTTATAGTATGGATTACTCTCTTAGAATCAGCTACTACCCTCTCCATGTGTCTACCATGATGCCTATGCCTTAGTAGACCCTCAAGTCTCACTAGTCCCACATTTGTATCATGATCATTTAATCTTGTAAGGATTTTTGTTTCACACAAAAATACTTTAAATTTCTTGAGATTATATTCCAAAATCCAAAAAAATCAAATATGTTAAAAATAAAATAAACGTACCAATATTGCCTCAAGCCACTCCTTCAGGTAATGCTAACTCTAGGTTATCTCAGAAGCTTAGTCTAGAAAATGGGTAATCTTCTATGTCCATGACTTGTTGCTCCCACCAGTGGAAAAACTCATTGTCAAAGGTCGATTGAGTGACATCGCCTCCACCAAGTCTCTTGATCATACCTACCCATATGGCCATCATTGCATCTCTAGGAATGCTGATGGAAAACGCTACTCTCGGTCAACGCAATAATTCACACAAAGAAAAATGAGCAGAGGATGGTGCCATAACCGAAGTTATTTGTCTTCCCCTGTCTCACTGATGTCAATAATTTCTTCATGTTTAGTAGGATCATTGTGCACCATTCATACACTATTGTTTTTAGAAATTATATTTCCAAGAACATAGTTGGTCATGAGGCTTGATGCAACGAAGATGAACTTGATATCATGTCAATGCTAAAAAGTATTATCTTGATGGGTGGGTTAGTGATTTGTTTTATCAGGACTTGTGAAGTGACTTTCATAGTTTCTAGTGCACTATAAACATCATTGTAATCAACAATAATAAGATCTCCATGGGCCTTCACCTTTAGATCTATTGCTTCTCCCCTTTGGGAGAGTCCTATAATGAAGTAGATATCTTCTACTTGGATCTGGAAAGGAATTTTATCTATGATGAATTGCTCTTATTCCAGGTTCTAGTAATGAATTAACATCTCCAATAATCGAGTTTGAGCTCTCATACTAGGCATCATGAAGAATTTAAGCAATCTAGAGTTTTTCAATCCATACAACAATTCTTGATCTTGTCAAACCCCATTATCCACATCACTATGCTCTCTTTCCCTCCAAATGATTGACATTCTAAAAAATTGATAAATTTCATCCATTAGAATTTGTTGTTTAAATTTTACTCTACGCATATGCAGTTTCTGTAAGAGACAATCACGTATATACGTGAATTTCCCTTTATTAACTCACATATAGGGCTTTATATACGCAACTTTTAAAGACCATACCCACATACAAGATTTAGAAATTTAAAAAGTTGTCTCAAAATTTTGATCTAATCTATAAAAGTTTTGATCAATTGAAATAGTTTAAGCTCATGAATTCCTGGGAGTTTGTGTTTTCCAGATTCGTTGGTGGAATTGGTCAGAATGGTTTGCCCAAATTCGCTCTAAAATCCCTCTTCTCAACACTTGGATGGTAAAAATGAAATTGGGTGAGTCCAAAAATCTATTTTATAATCAAAATTTAAAACCCATTATCCTAAAGTTCATTTTTTAACTTTAGTTTTATTGAACTGACCTTTTTGCTTGAAGTGTTGGGAAAGGTTATTTTTAGAATGACGAAGACTTTTTATCACTTAGTGATATTTTTTATGTTGCTTCAACTCCACGATCACTGACCTATCATGCCAGGTATCACATTTTAAACCAGCATATAGGTCAATACATATCACTTTCCCATTGCATTATGCATCTTGACCTCATACTACGATATTCATCCACAAGGTCGACCCCATTATGTTTCGATTTTTTAACCTATCTCACTCGTCGTCTTATAGAGTCATACCATAGTGATAGAACCTTTCATTCCATTGCTTCCTAGTTAGAACCTTGATAACATATGTTTCCCATGCTACAAGTATTTAGTAGGCTCAGGAGTCCTCTTTAGTCCTGCCATGACTTTGTGTTGAAGCCTCGTTCTTATTCTTCTTTGATATTATTATGGATTTATACCGTAGAGGCTCCCATGTGTTGAGTTATAATATTACATTTCATATTGACCACTTGGCCATATTTTGTCCTTAAGATGACTTCATTTGGACTCGTGTATAAGACACTTTCGACCATGAATTTTCTACACATTTAGACCATGCCCTCATTCAAATTTGTGTTTTGACATCCTTTTCTAAAGGAACACCCCCTGAGTGTCAATGACCAACATCTGCCACCTTACATTGATCATAAGAATGTTCTAGTCCCGCGAACTAGTGCACTTTCCCTTGATACTCGTTCTCTCCACTATATTATAGGTATTATTTATTCTTTTTCGGGACTTAAATATGAAAAAGGAAAAAAATAAGTTCCAAAAAAAGAGCGAGAATGGGACAATTTCTTCTTCATTTGATGACAACAAGAGTCAGTCATGTCACCCTTAAACAAATCACTTAAAATGAGTCTTTCCTCCATTATGATGGGACTTAGTTTGACTTTAGGGAAGCCATAACGTTGTTCTCGAGTCAGTCCTCCATGGTTGGTTATCTCTTCCAATCATATGGAGTGTTTGTTAATGCCTCTCACATTGCAAACTTATACAAAGTTATTTTATTCTTCCATAAAGTCACATCAAGTCATGTTTTTGTTCAAGTGAAGTAAACCTATTTTCGACCATTCGATGGTGTCTCTTTGTTATAGACATTTTTGTGCCCTGCAACCCCAAGCATGAAATGTCCATAAACCAAGGGCTCCTAAGTCCCTAAAAGTGTTGTTCTAACCCCTAAAGGAACAAGGTCAACAGATTATAGCTTCTCCCAAAAGTTCTCCATGAGAAACTACTCAGAATTAGTCAAAACAGAATCATTGCAGCTGCTCCACTGGCTAAGTGCATTGCATCTCACCCAAATACACTGTGAAGGTGTGTTGCATTTCAAAAGTCCCTTCTATGGGGTGCGATGGGCTAGAAATGACAAATGGCAATGTCATTCCGCAAGGTCCAGAGGCAATGGAAGCTTCCAGATTCTTCTCTTGTGACACTTGCCTCACTGAATTCGACCAAGGATGAGTAAGAGGCCCTCAGTCTCCAAGTGGAAGCAAGAACTATCAGAGAGAAGACACTAATCAAACCACAAGCTGACTCATCCCCCTTACAGATATATATATATATGGATTCCTCACCCCAGAGATCCAGAGGCTGGAATTTTGCATATTGTAAGGAATTGTTGTTGGTTTCTAGAGACAAACATCAGATTGTTGGGTGATCTAAGCTTTGTTTGAGGTGAAGAGGGGCTTCTTTGTTGGGAGGTTGATGCTGGGTCAGAACAACTGGTTGTAACTCCTCTTGGATCCTTTCTTGTTTTATCAATAAAAGCTATTTGAGTTTTCCTCCATGCTTTTGTATCATTGATGCTTATTACATTTGTATGGTCAATTTACATCTGATCCTAGATTGTTTATAATTATAGATCCATGTCTTTGTATAGTGCTATGCTTCTGTGATCTTACAGGTACTTTGTGAAGCTGGGCGTGCAATGGAGCAGGTAGCTGGGAACTATCAAAGAAGAGAGGGATCGAATCTAAGGATTAGCACAAGACAGAGGTTGGTCTTTCTATTCCTCTCTATCTATAATTCATAAAGGAAATACAAAAGTAGTTTTTCTCTGCTTGTTTCTAAGGCAGCTGTCACACCTTAGTGGGATAGAGCAGTTCTATATAGACACTTTTCCCTATAACAAAATGGCGACTTCGCTGGGGAGATAATTAGTTTTTTTGTTTATCATTCTTTGTTGTCTATTTCATAAACTTACAAGTAGCATTCGAACAGCATTTGCCATAACAAATGCAAAGTAGACAACTGCTGCTTCAATCGATCCACTGGATCTGTTTATGATTTAAACAACTAATTTACAAAATATCTAATTGCCCCTGTGATAGCTCTTAGATCCTCCTTAGATCTACCCCTGATTGTTGCATTACTGCTTGCTTTTTACTCGGCCAAAAACCAAGAACTGAACTGCAAACTGTGACCCGGAGACCGAACAGAGTCTCGTTTCTGGCCCAGCACAGGTACTGTTCAGAGATTCTGAATTTCAGTGCACTTCCCGAGTGGACAACCTGCGTTGCATTTCAGATTCTCTATGTTACAGGTGCGCTGATCAGACTAGCTCTGTGTAGTTGTGGTTTCTGTGGATCATTCTTTCCAGTTATATTCCTGAATTTTGCTGCCTGTGATCAATATATGTCTGTTTGAAACCCCTTTTCCTTACTATTATTCCGCCTCCTTTATACAAAAGAACTGTAGATGTTTTTGTGTGTTTGTTGAGTCATTTACAGTTCTCCTTTGCAAAAGTAGCATAATCGTACTGTCGCCCTTTGATTTGAAACTGTCGCAAGTGTCGTTTTCAGTCCTAGGGAAGAGTTTGATTGCTGTTGATAGTCGATTATCCTGTTACTGTTGCTTTTGGTCTGAATTTGTAATTTTCTAGTGTCAAGAACGAGTATTCATTTCAAAATCGTAAAGTGTCGTAATCGTCTCTATTTTTTATTTCGAAAAGAAGCTTGTTTATATTTGTCGCCTGAAAAGAAATTCAGATTTATGCATCAACTTTCTTTTTAGCATCCAGATACTAAGAAAGTCGAAAAAAAAATACATGCATGTGAATTTGCATATAGACAGTCTGATTGGCTTGATTTAGCAAAAGTGCATTTAGAGTGTGCTCTTTTCTCTTTGTGAAAAGATTCTGTCTTTCTTTTCCCTAGTAGCTAGGATTTTCATTGCATAAAAGAGATAAAAAGTTTGTTTATCATCTTAGACTGCATTTTAGGAATTACATCTACATCTCGTGGTGAACCCGAAAGGCAAACTTCATAAACAAGATCAACTTAAAATAAATTCAATGAATCTAACAACGCTTTGGAACTTAATGCACAACATTTAGATGTCTAGGCTAGAGACGTATTCTGGCGTCATAAAGCCTGGTAACTGTTGTTCTCACTGATGGTTGGGTGATTCCTCCACTTTGAGGCGATAAGTGCCAGTACGTACTTGTGCTCCCATGTACCATCGAGTATATTTTGGGAGACCCCAATAGGCTTAATCCTTTATCCATAGGAAGCCGTGTCTGCCGCCCTATCGATCGCAATGCACTGAACACAGCATTCGGGAAGATTGACTGCCGTACCATAAAAAGTATTCTGCAGTTTTGCGATTGGTTTTGTACTCCCTCTACCTAGACTTCTAGAGTAGTCCCTTTCATTCCTTTTCAGACTCCTTAACGAAAAAGGTCCATCTAAGCACTTGTCACTTCAGGCTCATTAAAAATCGAAGGTGACTAGGGTCATCTTTTGTTTTTTATCGACTCTTAAAAACTGAAAAAACAAGTTGTGTCAAAGCGTCTAAAATTTATTTTAAACGGAATATTCATTACCCTTTCCTACATTGATCTTGGGTTGAGAGAATGGAATCCACCAACCAAGGGATTCCCCTTGGAGGAAATCCTAGTCCCTTCTCCTCTTGGGGAGATGTTGGTGCACCCGATATGGCCACATTGTTGCTTCCAGGACTGACAATTGCTTTACCTGTATGGCTCTTCTCAACCTCTGTCATTCAGAACACCACAATTCCTGAACAATCGAATCAGCAATTAGATGAGTCCAGAGTTACCCACCAACCTTCTACTTCCTCTAATTCTTCCTCTCCTCCCTCCTCTTTGCTTGATGGGGCTGGTAAAGCCAAAAGTCAAGTACCTAAGGAGAAGAAGGAAAAGAAGAAGAAAGATAAGAAGAAGAAGGAGCCAAAAGCGAATGGGGGCAAACGAGTGTCGTCTAGCGAAAATCCACACACTGCACCGACCAGGCCTAAATCGCCATGTGTCATTTGCAAAGGAGACCACTATCACAAAGATTTTCCTTGCATCCCTCGGATCTTAAGGGACTGGTCTCCTCATTTGCACAACCCGATGTCGTCAACCTTTGATGATCATGTTTAAAACACACCGTCAACTAGTGACAGTGAAGCCCCAGGACAAAAAGGAAAATATAGATTTCCTTGTAAACTGTGCGAAGGCAATCATGCCGTCCACCGTTTTCCCTTCTTAGACGAAGCTAAAAGAGTTTTGGATGATCGTCCAGTTTCACCGTTTCGACTTCCTCCTGGATATAAAAACTCTTGCCAAGTCCGTCACTAGTTGAAAATCCGGCTGGCCCGCTCAGGTGGTTGGCCAAAGCATCTATCATTGAAGATAAACCATCTGAATCCATACCAGACAAAAGTAAAAAGGTCGAGGCGGCAGTTGACCCGATCTTGCCTTCAGAGGTTCCATCTTCAGATGATACAGTCACTGAAGAGAACAAGGATGAAACCATCCAAATTCTTTTCATAAGCACAGACTCCAACGAACATGGGGGCAATTTACCCGTTCCTTTACCGCAGGAAGGAAATTCGTCAGAGTCGTACCCGGCCGTCTATTCGATCCCACCTCCAAGAAACCTAGTTGTCTCCTTCGACTGGAATCAACTAGGCAGACCCCGTTTACTGGCCAGTATACCATTCCGGATTATTTTTCAAATATATAGAATGGTTATGGCTGGTACCATCATAGATGAGGGGGCTTCTGTGAGTATCCTTTCCTCAACTGCTTGGAAAGCGCTTGGTTCGCCATCGCTTTTGCCTGAGATGAGAAATCTAACAGGTTTTGATAAAGGAACCAGTCGACCGTTAGGGATCCTTCCTAATGTGCCCATAACATTGAGAGGGAAAACTGTTCACATGAATGTAATGGTAGTTTGAGGACCCCTGGATTACACTCTACTCCTTGGACGAGACTATATTTATTGCATGGGAGCAATTGTCTCCTCACTCTTTAGAGTAATGTGTTTTCTGCACGAAGGAAGAGTGGTCAAGCTCGTGGACCAGCTTTCATTTCCCGGATCATACAGAGCAAATAGTCATATACCATCCCTGAATGGTCTTTTCACGCAAGAAATGTCTCAATCTCCAGTCCGTCCTCCCGATGAGCGCGAGTGATTCGGGGGGACATGATTGAAGCCCAGGGGGCATGCACCCTGGTCTGCTTCGGAAGGAAAACTTCGGGTATAGGGTAGGTTTCCGCGGGAGAATATGACTAGTCTGTACCCCCGTCCGTGATTGGAAGAGGGGGTCATTCTAGAACAAGATTCTCTTGTCAAAGTTATGTGAGTTGGCAGGCATCGCCACTCACCTTTGTTCATTTCGGTAGACATCGCCAGAGAAATGTTTTGTTTACGCCGTAAATAAAACTATCATTGGTAACCTGTAAGAGGTAGGCCTCTCTCGGTAAAACAAATGTTTTAACGGACTAAAGAAGGGGTAACCTTGAAACTCTGTTTTATACCTGGGGGCATGCAAGCCTTTTGGCATGCAAGCGAAGAGCGACTATTTATTTTTCAAATTTATAGGACCTCTAACCCTTTAAACTCGTAGGATTGGTCATTTCCTAACTTGCATAAAGAAAGGATGTGGGGAAAAACTCTAAAAGTTGTCGTTTTATATGAGACATTCTTATCACATGACTGGATTAATCGAGCAGTTTTAGCACATAGTTCAAGCTCGTTAAAAAATAAACATAAGACATGAGCAAATGTTTCTACCCGCGTTTAAGCTCGTTAAAAAATGAACTATTCCCCGATAAATAACCATCATGAATGTAGTACTTCAGCCGTTAAAGCCTTGGTCATGTTTGCACCGTCACCTCCACTTTTTCATTGGCCGATCATTCACCTCCATTTGATTGTTTACCCATTTTTAGGAACAGCTGCGAAGAGTCATTTCACTAGCCATCTTTGTGACACTGCCATGATTGGAAAATTCCAAACCTTACCTGGAATCAGGTGCTACCGTTTTATCACTCGTTCCTCAAAAGATGAGTCTCCTTTAAGCTCTTTTCAACTGACTCGTAAAATATGAAAAGATTGCCGAGCCATTGGCCTCTCCAGCTCGTTAAAGGGACAGGAAGTGTTATCCTTCCTCTAGATTTTAATATTTTTGGACCTGAGGGATTATTACACAAAAAGATCGAGCGCTTGTTTTGTTCGGCTCGTTAAAAGTATCGAAATTCATCCCTTCTGTATTGTTTTATACTTTTTCGGACTTAAGGGATTAGATGACGAAAAAGGAATTTTGGAGTTACCTTTACGTTCTTTTTCAGACTCTCTAAAATTGAAAATGACTGAGTTATCTTTGTCGTTAAACTCATTTAAAAGATTAATAGCGACAAACTTGTCTATAGATGAGAACGAGTTTCACTATCGCTAGGCTCGTTAAAACATAGTGATGGGTTTGCCCAAAGGGAAAATTATAGAACAAGCATATGTTATCCTCCTCAAGCTTGACAAAAATAAAGAGGTACTGGTCAGCAATGACTGGGGAAAAATTGGGAGGAAAACTCAAAGAAACTTCGTTGGTAGCAAGTCGCTCTTGAACATGACACTTCCGCTCCGTGTCCGAGTCGGGTTGGGTTGTTTCATTCACCGATCACATTGCCATGGTCACGCCATACCATCCACATTTGGGGTTAATGCTACCAATCCATCACATCAGTGTCGCCGATATGTTCAAGAGAAGTCATTCAGAGAATTCACCTGTGTCTCACCCACTACCATACATTATACTCCATTCTTTCATGACCACCACCCTGAACCTTATATCACCAGATCGTTTTCACCTCCATTAAAATCATTTACTCCATTCCGTGTCATTGATGTGGGATTCATTAAGGCCCTCCTGTGACAGATCACTTCTTGTCGACATCAGCTCATTATCCAAGAAGTTGATCTAGGAACACCCCATTCAGTACTTTGAAGCTTGCATGCCTCAATGGCAAGTTTCTCACTTCCGGCAACAGGTTTACATCAATGGCCTTCGACCGAAAAATTTTGCGTGGTGTTCGACACCAAGTCCTTTATTCACACCATGTGAATTGTACTACAGTACCTTGAGGGTCATTATCATTATCGGTGATTCCTCTCACACTTGTTAACAATTTACATCATTGACTGGTAATCAAGCGATGTCTTTCCATGTTCGACTTCAGAACATTTCTCACATGGATCGACTTGTACTTTGAGTGAAGATCGGACGAGATTGAAGACCCCAGATCTAGTTTCATCCATCCGGGCTGCGATATATATTTAGGGGAAATAAAGACATTAAATGTACATCATTGCAACATAGATAATCATCCTATCAAAAGGATGATGGCTCTACCAGAATCATCAGTCTACACTCAGACGATTGTCTGTCCTATGTACATGAAAATGAATTTATAAAGCTGAGCATGGGAATGCCCGCCTCAGCTAGATCATGAAAATATTATGAAGATAATGTATTGTATTGTATCTTATTACAGGTCTCCTCCCAGCATTGAAAGAACTTCGGATCCTCATAATAAAGCATTTCACCCGACACCAAAAGGTTAACGGCCTCATACTTTAGGGGGCAACTGTTATAGACATTTTTGTGCCCTGCAACCAAAAGCATGAAATGTCCATAAACCAACGGCTCCTAAGTCCCTAAAAGTGTTGTTCTAACCCCTAAAGGAACAAGGTCAACAGATTACAGCTTCTCCTAGAAGTTCTCCTTGAGAAACTACTCAGAATTGGTCAAAACAGGATCATTGCAGCTGCTCCACTGGCTAAGTGCGTTGCATCTCACCCAAATACACTGTGAAGGTGCGTTGCATTTCAAAAGTTCCTTCTGTGGGGTGCGATGGGCGAGAAATGACAAATGGCAGTGTCATTCCGCGAGGTGGAGAGGCAATGGAATCTTCCAGATTCTTCTCTTGTGACACTTGCCTCACTGAATTCGACCAAGGATGAGTAAGAGGCCCTCAGTCTCCAAGTGGAAGCAAGAACTATCAGAGAGAAGACACTAATCAAACCACAAGCTGACTCATCCACCTTACAGATATCTATATATGGATCCCTCATCCCAGAGATCCAGAGGCTAGAATTTTGCATATTGTAAGGAATTGTTGTTGGTTTCTAGAGACAAACATCAGATTGTTGGGTGATCTAAGCTTTGTTTGAGGTGAAGAGGGGCTTCTTTGCTGGGAGGTTGATGCTGGGTCAGAACAACTGGTTGTAACTCCTCCTGGATCTTTTCTTGTTTTATCAATAAAATCTATTTGAGTTTTCCTCCATGCTTTTGTATCATTGATGCTTGTTACATTTGTATGGTCAATTTACATCTGATCCTAGATTGTTTATGATTATAGATCCATGTCTTTGTATAATGCTATGCTTCTGTGATCTTACAGGTACTTTGTGAAGCTGGGCGTGCAAGGGAGCAGGTAGCTGGGAACTATCAAAGAAGAGAGGGATCGAATCGAACGATTAGTGCAAGACAGAGATTGGTCTTTCTATTCCTCTCTATCTATAATTCATAAAGGAAATACAAAAGTAGTTTTTCTCTGTTTGTTTCTAAGGCAGCTGTCACACCTTAGTGGGATAGAGCAGTTCTATATAGACACTTTTCCCTGTAACACTCTTGACTCATTTCTCACAGCCATACCCAGTCTTTCAATTTATTCTTAGCATCGCATCAGTGAGATGATCCTTTACTCGTGTTGGTTAAGAAGGTTCCCATTGACTTCTTACTGGCAAGTCTTAACTGATCGACTTCAAAAAATTGCTCTGAGATTAGACCTATAGTTGCACCCTGGCCCTACATAGATCATTGATTGGTGACCTTGTGCTCAACATTGATCAACATTATGGGTCTTTGAATGAGTGGTTTCCCTTGTGTTCGATGTCATCTTACATTATCCCACATTAGGATTCATGTAGTACCTGGTTTCCATTTGACCCTATTAGTGGATTCCTCATCTCTATGTCATCTTTCATTATTGGTTGGTTTAGAGGATTTATTTCATGTGCTAGCGACAACTTATGTACACTCGAAATGTACTTCAAAATGGTTACTTCATCTCTCTTTGTTGGAGTTCTTCCAAATTATTGGCCTACAGGTTACACTCGCACTAGTTGATGTGGGATCCCTTAATGCCTTCTTTCCAACATATATTTTCCCATCGAATCCAACTCAATTATTTGGGAACAAGATCTAGAGTCCTTTTTTCAGTATCTTAGGGTTTGTAGTCATCATTGGCATACTCCTTCACTATCAACAATGAGATACATCAATGTGTCCTGGTTGATTGATTCTTTCAAGTGTTTGACTTCAAAAAATATATTAACACTTGTTAGATTGTGTTGGGGTACCTTGAAACTCATTATCATTATTGGTGAGTTGTATCACATTGTTAATGGTATACATCAATGACCAGTAATAAAACAATTTCTCACATGATCAACTTCAGCTCATATAATCCCATAGTGTAGAGATGTACCATTTCTAGTTGGTGACAACCTCTGGTTGTGTCAACCTTCTGGTTCACTTGATAGCTTCTTGAGATTTTTTCTAGTGACACATGTCGCCTTTATATGTGACAGTTTCTCACGGAAGAATATTATATGTTGGCACCCAAGTTTATGCAGTACCACTATTCCACATATATGACTTGGTACTTTTATGAGGATCTGTTATGCATCATCATTGATATTGAGACATAGCTCCATTGTGTTCTTTCGTGGCTATGATATGATGATCCACTATGTATTCTTCGGCTCCTTCTACACACCTATGTATACATTCTGGATCAACTTTATACTTGATCAAAATACATGCTTTACTACTTCCAAGCATGGGTATTCCCACCTCAGACATGAGTTTTATTTCTGACTCATTGCAAGTGTATTTGATGGGCTGGAATATGGTGATCTCCTCCCATGTTTTCAGATGAATCCTCTCTCTATAGTTAATATATTTCAGCCATCATGTTCCCCTTCAGACCTAATACATTAGGGGGTATCTGTTATAGCATCATTCAACGCTCCTAAAGACCTGATGCTCTTTTATGTCCCTGGACATTACCTTTTCCTATGCAGACTTGACTTTATACTAAAAAATAATACCTTAAAATCCATACTCGACTCTTCCCATACTAAGTCACTTACACATGGGTTCCATAACACTATACCCACATATACCTTTTAAAATATGGAAAAATAAAATAAAATTTATTTTTTCGGGAGGGGTTAATTAGTTTTACAGAGATCCCACCTACAGGAGACCATGACCTAACTGAAATAACTAATTTGAGGTTGTATATATACACCCATTGGGTAGGCCTAATTCATACAAGAAGAAGGATATCAACATTATACTCGATTTCTTCTAGATCAAGTTTTCTTTTCCCGTGCCTCCTACACTCCTAGTCTCTAGGAAACCCCAGTTTCTTTTGCATAGATGCTCAACATCATTATCTAGCATCTACCTACACTTATCAAAGAGGTTTTCTTCATGGCTCTACCTATACAGATTCAGAGTAAGGCTTTTTCAGTGCCTTTGGCCAGGATCAGGTTGTATCTTTCTTGTACTTACTGTTGTTAATAAAAAATAAGCTCATGTCTTGTTCCCGATATATGTTCTCATATTATGAATGATAATTTATATGTTTATATGTGATGATATAACATATTAATATGTATGCACATTGAATTATCTATTATGTATATGCTTCTCTGATTTCTTTGCAGGTCTTCACATCTAGGAGGTAGTTGAAGGTGTGGACCCTATGGGAACATCTTCAAATGCAGGACCTCAGAGTATGTCTCCAAATCCAAATTTTATAATTCTTATGTTTGGCATGCTTTTTTGAGTTCTATTTGTTGATTCTCTTACCCTACTCTGTTGAGGCTTTCAACCCTTGCCATAGAGAAATTTTCCCACCAACAATGTACCTTGATGGAGGTGATCATAACTTCACCTCCTTTAGATGCCACCTTTCCCATGAAAATTTTACACGTGTCCATTCCTCTATGTTATTTTGTTATTCCTCTCACTCCCATGATCTAAGATTAATCAATCGTGTGAGCACATGGAGCTCTGGCCAAGCCCCAACCTACCTTTGTGTTGTACTCATTGTCAATTTTCATGGAGGTGTCTTTTACCACCAAATTTTGACATTCTTCCTTGAGTTATCCCTCCTCAAGTTCCATCCATGCCACATTAGTAAGTGTTTGTCAGATATGTATCTCTTCATTAGATATCATGTTTTCCACCACGTTCATTGAACTTCAGACCAAGTTGAATCTCGTTGTTATGAAAGTCACTAGGTGATGTTGTATGTGCTAGATTGATTGTGCTAGACACAAGTTTCTCATAGCCTTCATTACCTACGAGCCACATTGTAGGCCCCTTTCCACTTTGATGGATATCATCGAGTCTCCCTCCATAGTAACATTGACAATTATTTCTCGAGCCAAAATTTCCAGCCCTTGTTCTAGGGCATGGTATTCAACTACGTTGTTAGAGGTATGTTCCAAATTTATAAAATATACCCTATAAATCTTCCATGTCTAGTTTCGTATAACTCCTCCCACCCTTATGCTAGCGGGGTTTCCTTTAGACACACCATCAAAATTCAACTTGAAGAAACCTTGGGGGGGAGGAATACAAATTGTTGAGCCCACATGAATTTGAGGTTCTCTAGCTAGGGACACTTGCGTACCGAGGTTATATAGCTCTAATAGTTTTAAGAATCTTGCCTCCTATGGACATGGGTGCTCATCAAAAACTTTGGCTCCTTTACTAATTATTGTTTCCTTTGGTTAGCGCTGAATTAATTCAACCAGACATTTTGCACGAAACTTCTTATTCTGGAATATTTTTTAGTTTCATTCCTTCCATATTGTATAGAGGATAAAACTAGGAACCATGCACCAGGTAAGGTTTAACACTTCATTCTTAGCATAATTCCTTCACTATTTCTAATAGTCTCTTATATATTGTCCCTAATTCTATTTGTTTGCCTAAAAATATAAGCCATCCAATCCCATATGAAAGAAGTATAACTACAAGTGTTTAAACAATGATTCATATTTTCCTCTTCGCTTTAACAAAAACAACACCTTGAGGCCCCAATGAAATCCCCCTTCACCTAATTTTCCCATGTAAGAAATTTCTTATGTAACACCAACCACAAGAAGGTTTTGATTTTCGACCATTTGGGTGATTACCATAGTTTCTTCGATATTGAATCAGTTCCCTCACCTTGGAAACCTTAAATATAAACTCTCGCCTCTTTGAGATTAAATTCTCCACCTTACTTTTCCCTCATATCAATTCATCCTAGTCATCAATGTAGTGGATTCTTTTCTTACTTAATTCCTCTATTGTTCTTTGGCCCACTTTTTCATTTTCTCTAGACTCTCGAAAGATGCTAAGGTTCCAACTTTTCCTTTTATTGCACTCCTTACTGTTGTTGGGAAAAGTATCCAATACGGAATGACCCTATCCCACTCTAAGGGTGATAGTACCTCAGCAACAATCAAAGCAAAGCTATTTGAGATTACTTCTTTATGAGATGTAAGAGAGAGGAGGAAGAGATCCACTAACCGATGTCTTCTGCTAATGATTGATCTAATCTTCTCTCCTTGCTGCTTGCTCCTAGCTCCTTGCTCTTTCACTGGCCCAGCTACACCAAGATCCTGCAAAATAACAAGAGGGGGAAACTACAAGAAGCATACATTCATAATTGATTCAAGGATTAGAATAAATCAAATACACAAGTATAACAACACATCATCGAGACACATGCATATAGAAGAACCTCAAATGCTTTATTAATGGAAGAAGTAAAGTTCAGGAAGTGATACAACCATAAAAGGCCCAATCCAGCATCACCTCCCGGCAGAAAGAAATCTCCTCTTCACCTCCTTCAAATAAAATCACCCAATAGTTCTATACTCAAACCAACAGCACTTCCTTACATTCACAAGATTCCAGCCTCCCTAGACCTCATGAGAGAGCTCTATATATAGGAGTTTTGGAGAAAGGATGAGTTAGCTTGTAGCTGGCATGAAGCTGACTAGTGTCCTCTCCCACTTCAGTTATTCTTCAGTTCTTGAGTCCACTTGGAGGTTCTTTCTTCCACTTGGAGATCTAGACCCTCTTACTCATCACCAGTCGAATTCCCTGATCCAAGTGTCATTTTGGAAGCTTCCTGGGCATTGACACCTTGAGGAATGACTGTGCCACTTGGCCAAACTCGCCCAGCACAGGTAGCCTTCTTTGCAGTTGACATTCAGCGCAGGTACACAGTGGAGCAGTTGACATTCAGCGCAGATGCTCAGTGGAGCAGTTGACATGATCCAGAATTAGCCTATTTTTGAGTGTTTTCAGGTGGAGAACTGATATTTAGTGTTGTGGTTTGCTGACCTTGTTCCTCTAGGGGTAGGAACAACATGTCTAGGGACTTTGGATCCCTTAGATTATTGACATTTCATGCTTCATGCTGTAAGGCACAAAAATGTCTATAACAGTTGCCCCCTAAAGTATGAGGTCGTTTATCGGGTGAAATGCTTTATCAGGAGGATCCGAAGTTCATTCAATCGCTGAGAGGTGACCTGTAATAAAATACAATACAATACATTATTTTTCATTCTGCTTTCATGATCTAGCCGAGGCGGGCATTCCCATGCTCAGCTTTATAAATTCATTTTGGTACATATAACAGACGATCGTCTGATGGTAGACTGATAATTCTCTGCTGAAATTATCATCCTTTGAGTAGGATGATCATCTGCTACAATGATGTACATGTCAAATGTTTTTATATTTCCTGAATATATATCGCAGCCCGGATGGATGAAACTAGATCCGGGGTCTCCAAACTCGTTCGATCTTCACTCTAAGTACAAGTCGATCCATGTGAGAATTGCGCTGAAGTCGAACATGGAAAGACATCGCTTGATTACCGGTCAATAATGTAAACCGTTAACAAGCGCGAGAGGAATCACCGATAATGATAATGACCCTCAAGGTACTGCAGTACAATTCACATGGTGTGAATAAAGGACTTGGCGTCGAACACCACGCAAAATCTTCTGGTCGAAGGTCATTGATGTATACCTGTCGCCGGAAGTGAGAAACTTGCCATTGAGGCATGCAAGCTTCAAAGTACTGAAGGGGTTGTTCCTAGATCAACTTCTTGGATAATGAGCTGAAGTCGACAAGAAGCGATCCGTCAAAGGAGGGCGTTAATGAATCCCACATCAGTGACACGGAACGGAGCTAATGATTTTAGTGGAGGTGAAAACAATCTGTGAAATATGATTCAGGGTGGCGATCATGGGTGGATGAAGGATAATGTATGGCAGTGGATGGGACACGGTTGACTCTTTCTGAACAACATCTCTTGAACATATAACGACACTGATGCGATGGATCGGTAGCATTACCCCAAATGTGGATGGTTTGGCGAAGACCATGGTGATGAGACCGGCGAATGAAACAACCCAACCCGATGTGATACGGAGGAAAAGTGTCATGTTCAAGAGCGACTTGCTACCATTAAAGCTTTGAGGTTCTCCCAATTTTTCCCCAGTCATTTCTGACCAGTACCTCTTTATTTTTGTCAAGCTTGAGGAGGATAACATATGCTTGTTCTATAACCTGCCCTTCGGGCAAGCCCATCGCTATGTTTTAACGAGCCTAGCGATAGGGAAACTCGTTCTCGTCTAAAGACAAGTTTGTCGCTATTTAATCATTTTAACGAGTCTAACGACAAGGAAAACTCGGTCCTTTTCATTTTTAGAGAGTCTGAAAAGGTACAGAAAGTTAACTCCAAAATTTCTTTTTCGTCATCTAATCCCTTAGGTCCGAAAAAGTATAAAACAATACAGAAGGGATGAGTTTTCGATAACTTTAACGAGCCGAATAAAACAAGCGCTCGACCTTTTTGTGTAATAATCCCTCAGGTCCAAAAAGATTAAAATCTAGAGGAGGGATAGCTCTTCCGGTCACTTTAACGAGCTGGAAGGCCAAAACTCGGCAAACTTTTCATATTTTACGAGTCATATGAAAAGAGCTAAAAGAAGACTCGTCTTTTGAGGAACGAGTGATAAACAGGGATAGCAGCAGATTCCAGGTACAGGTTGGAATTTTCCAATCACGGCAGTGTCACAAGGATGGCTAAGTGAAATCACTCTTCGCAGCTGTTCCTCAAAATAGGTAAACAATCATATGGAGGTGAATGATTGGCCAAATGGAATGGAGGTGGCAGGTGCAAACACGACCAAGGCTTTTTATGGCTAATAAATTTACGATCACAGAGATTATTTACCGGCGTATGTTCATTTTTTAACGAGCTTGACTGCTCAATCTTATGTTTATTTTTTAACGAGCATGAACTATGTGCTAAAACTGCTCGGATCTCGCTTTTCTATTTTTTAACGAGCATAAATTCCGCGGTAAAACTGCTCGATATACCAGTCATAAGATAAGAATGTCTCCTGTGAGATAGCTATTTTTTATGGAGCTTTATCCCACGAAGCTATGCTCCTTCTCATCCTTTCTTTATGCAAGTTCGGAAACGGTTAATCCTACGAGTTTAAAGGGTTAGACCTACAGGTTTAAAGGGAGGACCTAAAAATTTAAAAAAATAAATAGTCATCCCTTGCTTGCACTCCAAAAGGTTTGCATGCCCCCAGGTATAAAGTAAAATTTCAAGGCTGCCCCTACTTATCCGTCAAAACATATGTTTTAAAGGGTGAGGCTTGCCTCTTTCTGGTTACCCAAAGATTGTTTTGTTAACACCATCAAACGAAAACGTCTCCTCGGCACTGTCTACCGAAGTAGACAATGGTGAATGACCTTTGTCAAACAAGTAACCTTAACAAAAGAATCCTATTCTAGAACAACCCCTCTTCCATCCACGGATGGGGTACGGACTAGTCATATTCTTTCGCGAAAATTCTACCTTATACCCAAGGTTTCCTCTACCCGAAGCAGACCAGGATGCATGCCCCCTGGGTTCCAGTCCCATCTTTCCGAATCACTCGCACTCATCGGGAAGGAGGACTGGGGGTGGAGACATTTCTTGGGTGAATAGACCATTGAGGGTTGGTATGTGACTATTTGCGATGCGTGATCCCGGAAATGAAAGTTGGTCTACGAGCTTGACCATTCTTCCTTCGTGTGGAAAACACATTACTCTAAAGAGTGAGGAGACTATTGCCTCCATGCAATATATATAGTCTCGTCCAAGGAGTAGGTTATAATCCAAGGGTCCTTGAACGACCATCACGTTCATTTGAACGGTCTTCCCTTTCAATGTAACAGGCACATTGGGGAGGATCCCTAATGGTCGACTGGTTCCTTTATCAAAACCCGAGAGATTTATTATCTCAGGCAAAAGCTCCAGGGAACCCAGTGCTTTCCAAGAAATAGAGGAAAGGATATTCACAGATTCCCCTTCATCAATGATAGTTCCAGCCATTACCATTCTATAAATTTGGACTATGATTCTGAATGGTACACTGGCTGGCAACCGGGGTCTGCCTAGTTGGTTCCAATCAAAGCACACAACCAGGTTTCTTGGCGGTGGGACCGAATACACGGCTGGATATGACCCTGACGATGTTCCTTCCTGTGATAAAGGAATGGGCGCATTGCCCTGATGCTCATCAGAGTCGGTGTTGATGAAAAGAATCTCGATGGTGTCATCCTTATTCTCTTCAGTGAGAGTGTCATTTGAAGATGAATCTTCAGTGACGGTGTCATTTGAGGGTGAAACCTCTGAAGGAAGAATCGGGTCAACTGCCGTTTCGACCTTTGGACTTTCGTCCGGTCTGGATTCAGTAGGTTCATTCTCAATGACTGACGCTTCAGTTGACCACTTGAGCGGGCCAGCTGTATTTTCAACCAACGAAGGACTTGGCACGAGTTTTTCGTATCCAGGAGGAAGTCTCAACGGTGAAACCGGGCGATCTTCCAAAACTCTCTTCGCTTCGTCTAAGAAGGGACAACGGTGGATGGTGTGATCGCCTTCACACAGTCTGCAGGGGGATCTTGCTCCCCCTCTTTGTCTTGAACCTTCACTTTCGCTGGTTGACGGTAAGCATTCAACATGGCTATCAGAGGTTGATGCTCCCGAACTGTGCAAACGAGGGGACGAGTCCCTTAGTATCCGGGGAATACAGGGACAATCTCTATGGAAGTGGTCTCCTCTACATATGACACATGGCGATTTAGGCCCGGTCTGTGCTGTGTGTGGATTTTTGTCAGATGTCTTTTGCTTGCCCCCAGTCGCCTTAGGCTCCTTCTTCTTCTTTTCTCTCTTCTTCTTCTCCTTCTTCTCCATGGGAGCTTGGCTTTTGCCGGCTCTACCTTGCGAAGATGAAGGATTGGAGGAAGAGTTATAGGAAGTTGAAGGCTGGTGGGCAGCTCTAGACTGATCTAACTGTTGACTCGACTGTTCAGGAACCATGGTGTTCTGAACTACATTGGTTGAGAATAGCCAAATAGGCAGGCCAATTGTCAGTCCTGGAAGCGACAATGTGGCCATGTGGGGCGCACCAACTTCTCCCCAAGAGGAGAAAGGACTAGGATTTCCATCATGTGGAATTCTTGGTTGGGGCGTTCCATGTTCTCAACCTACAGATCAACGCAGGAATAGGAGGTGATTATGTTCTGTTTAAAATAAATTTTATAACGACGCTTTAGACACAACTTGCTTTTTCACTTTTTAAGAGTCGAGAAAAAGCTAAAGATGACTCTAGTATCCTTCGATGTTTTAACGAGCCCGAAGTGACAAATGCTCGGATGGACTTTTTCAGTTATAGAGTTTGAAAAAGGCCAAAAGAAACTACTCTGGAGATCTAGGCAGAGGGTGTGCCAAACTTTTCGCAAAACCACAGAATACGTTTTACGGTACGGGTGGTCGATCTTCGTGAATGCTGTGTTCACTGCATTGCGATCAGTAGGGCGGCCGACACGGCTTCCTATGGATAAAGGCTTTGTTCCTATAGGGGTCTCCCAATATATACGCGACGGTACGTGGGAGCACAAGTCCGTATTGATACTTATCGCTTCACCGTGGAGGAATCACCCAACCACTCAACGCTAAGATATCACGTTTAACGACGCCGGAACACGTCTCTAGCTTAGAACTCTATGTGTTTGCATTATGTTTCAATGCGTTGTTATGTAAATTCAATTTATTTTAAGGTTGATCTTGTTTAGCAGTTTGCCTTTATGGATCACAACGAGATGTATAGTAACACTCCTAAATGCAGTCTAAGATGATAAGCAAGCTTTTCAATCTTTCAACTTTGAAAATCTTAACTACTGAAGGAAAAGAAAGACATCATCTTTTCACACAGATCATAAAGCACACACTAATGCACTTTTCCCTAAATCAACATACAAACTGTCATAATGCACATGCACAATGCAGGTATTTCTTTTCTCTTTCTTAATGTTGATGTAATACAAAAAGAAAGCTGTTGTATAACTTTGAATTCAATTTCAAGTGAAAGCAAACAAGCTTGTCCAAAATCAAAAGACACCTAAAGATTTACTTGTTTCGACATTAGAAATTGATAAATTCAAACCATATGACGAAAGCAAAATCTCAATCAGCTATGAACAGCAAACAAACTAACTCTTGAGATCAAAACGACACTTATCACAGGTCTAGATCTAAGAGGCCACAGCAAGACTAGTTCACTTTCGTTATGGGAAACTGCAAATGATATAAAAAATACACAAAGAAAAAATACAGTTTCTTTATACAACCGAGGCGGAATAGTGGCAAGGAAAGTTGGTTTCAGATAGGTACATTGACTGGTAACAGGCTACAAAAACAAGGATGAAAACAGGGCAATAAACAGGAGGGAACCCCAGTAGCACTAGGCAAAACTGGTTCAGCGCAGGTAGTACACTGGCAGTTTGACCTTCAGCGCAGGTAGCCCCTTCGGGAACTGCGCTGAAATGCAGACTGCCTTCACAGTGCCTGCACTGAAGAGATAAACTTTCGTTTTTCTCAGTTTCCGGGTCACAGATTGCTCAAAAATTCACCGTTTTTGGCCAAATCAGAAGCTATCAGTCAAGTACATACTAAGGGATGAAAATGAGGATGAAAAGCTATCACTAAGAGCTGTTTAGAGTCCTTGTGGATCAGCTCTTCAAATCATAAACTTGCCCAGAAACTGAGCTAGAGTAGCTTCCCTCTACTTTGCATTTGAAAGATCCAAATGCAGTTCGATTCGGTACTCCCTGTGTTTATGAAATGAATAGCAAAAACACAAACAACCAACAAGATACGATCCCCAGTGGAGTCGCCAATTTGTTGTTGGGAAAAGTATCCAATGCGGAATGACCCTATCCCACTCTAAGGGTGATAGTACCTCAGCAAAAATCAAAGCAAAGCTATTTGAGATTACTTCTTTATGAGATGTAAGAGAGAGGAGGAAGAGATTCACTAACCGATGTCTTCCGCTAATGATTGATCCAATCTTCTCTCCTTGCTGCTTGCTCCCAGCTCCTTGCTCTTTCACTGACCCAGCTACACCAAGATCCTGCAAAATAACAAGAGGGGGAAACTACAAGAAGCATACATTCATAATTGATTCAAGGATTAGAATAAATCAAATACACAAGTATAACAACACATCATCGAGACACATGCATATAGAAGAACCTCAAATGCTTTATTAATGGAAGAAGTAAAGTTCAGGAAGTGATACAACCATAAAAGGCCCAATCCAGCATCACCTCCTGGCAGAAAGAAATCTCCTCTTCACCTCCTTCAAAGCAAATCACCCAATAGTTCTATACTCAAACCAACAACACTTCCTTACATTCACAAGATTCCAGCCTCCCTAGACCTCATGAGAGAGCTCTATATATAGGAGTTTTGGAGAAAGGATGAGTCAGCTTGTAGCTGGCATGAAGCTGACTAGTGTCCTCTCCCACTTCAGTTATTCTTCAGTTCTTGAGTCCACTTGGAGGTTCTTGCTTCCACTTGGAGATCTAGACCCTCTTACTCATCACCAGTCGAATTCCCTGATCCAAGTGTCATTTTGGAAGCTTCCTGGGCATTGACACCTTGAGGAATGACTGTGCCACTTGGCCAAACTCGCCCAGCGCAGGTAGCCTTCTTTGCAGTTGACATTCCGTGCAGGTACACAGTGGAGCAGTTGACATTCAGCGCAGATGCTCAGTGGAGCAGCTGACATGATCCAGAATTAGCCTGTTTTTGAGTGTTTTCAGGTGGAGAACTGATATTTAGTGTTGTGGTTTGCTGACCTTGTTCCTCTAGGAGTAGGAACAACATGTTTAGGGACTTTGGATCCCTTAGATTATTGACATTTCATGCTTCATGCTGTAAGGCACAAAAATGTCTATAACACTTACCCTATTCCCATAACTGGTGCACTTCCCTCTGACCCTGGTTCTTAGTAAATAATTGGATTGGGCGCCACTCTTCCTTGCTTAAGCTGGGTTGTTGTTTCAAAGCATCTTCCCAAAACAAATTTGACCTTCCATTTCTGATCTCCAAAAAATAGTGTTTTTGTATTACCTCTCTATTACCCCAGGCCAAATTCCATTTCACCAAACCTTGAATTCACCATGAAATATAGAAACGACCTTGCATAGGCTAGTTTGGGGCATATTTGTTTCACTAAAATTGAGCCAATGGAGACAATTCTCCCTTTAACCAGAGCCACCAAAGTTTAGCTCCACTCACTGTATTGACAACATTTAGGACCTGTAAGGTCAGGCCACCCAAACCCTTTGGTTTACATATCATGTTATAAGAAAATAATTCCAATTTTTCTTATCCTCAACTCCTCTCAGTAAATAAATACTTTTAATTTCTTTAATTGTATGCATAACCCCTTTGGGAGTTGGGAGTATTGATAACATATACCCTGAAACTACGTGCAGTATGAATCTAGTCAGGAGTAGCCTACTTGCAAGTTTCTAATGCTCTAAAATTCCATCATTTAACCATAACTTTAAGGCTCGAAAAAACCTTATCCCAATTCGATTTCTTCTAGGCTTGAACAGTTAGAGGCAAAAACAAATATTTGGAAGGAAGACTTTTCCTTTGAAAGCCTAGGATAGTTTTCAAATTTCTATATGTAGAAATATGCATATTAAAAAAGAAAATCATATATTTGGAGTGGTTAATCTCCATACCTAAAGATGCAACAGAAGTATCAAGGATAAACTTGAATGATCAGGCTTTCTTCAGTGTAGGGATACCATGTAACATGGCATCATTTACAAACTGTTGATGTGTGATAGTGAAATATCCTTCATGTGTTTGGAGGCCTTTAATGTTCCCATCCCCTGTAGCTATTGAAATTGTTTTGTCCAGTCCTTCCATCAATATGAAAAACAAGAAAGGTGACATAGGGTCACTGTGGTGTATTCCTTGAGAACAGAAAGAAGGTCTCACAAGAACCCCATTTAAAAATATAAAAAATATGGGAGAGGTGACTAAGGCCATTATCTAGTTGATCCATCTATTATTAAAACCAAAGGTCATTAAAAATATCTCCATGTATTCCCAACTTATTTTATGATATGCCTTCAAAAGGTCAAGTTAAATTATCATTCCTGCCTTCCCCAGGATCTTTAGGGAATGTGCAATCTCATGGACATGGATAACATTATCCAAACTTAGCCTACCCTGCATAAATCCTCACTATTCTTCTGAGATCAATATAGGAAGCACCGTTTTGATCCAGTTGGATACCACTTTTGATATAATCTTGTATAGCACATTGCAAAGAGCTATCAGTCAAAACTTATCAGGGGTACTTGTTGTTTCCTATTTCAGAGTAAGAGTAATAAACGTAGAGTTTAGATATTTAATAATTGTAGTTGCATCCTAGGAGTCATCCACCACCTCAAAAACATATGTCTTGACTATTTCCCAGCAACATTTGAAGAAATCTATGGTAAAGCCATCTAGGCCTAATGCCTTAACATTAGGCATCTCATTTACCAACTGGGAAACTTCTTTGATAGACATGGGTTTATTTATATTTTTATTATACTCAGTTGTTATCACTCTTTATATATGATTTACTATCTTTTGAATGGTGTCTGATATAATAAGTAGGGGCTCCTTCGTAATATTCTGAAGGTGTTGAACCAGTCCTTGCTAAATGTCTCGATGTGCCTCATAAGATTACCCGGTTGTGTCCTTAATCCTAAGAATTCTATTAGAGTTTCGATGTTTTGTTGTAGATCTAAAGGGTTTAGCATTATTCTAACCTTATTGGAGCCATATGAGTCTCAACTTCCGTTTCCATAAATGTAACAACCCTAGTGAAAATTCCATGTAATAAAAGTTAATAAATGAAAAATAATAACCACGGTTGATGGGTTACTTATTCCAAGATAAATGTTGCGAAACTCATCCTAGTGTGGGTGTTCCTTGGTTTATTATAGCCAAGGATATTGGCAAAGGAAATGGCAAAGGATTTGGAAAGGAAAAATGGAATTTTTGGCACATTTATTGATGAAAATAATGAAAATTAGAAGAAAAGAAAGGTGAAAGGTCACAGGTTTCATGTGAGCAGGAAAATGATGGAAAAATGGAGAAATTAGAGGCCTCATTGATAAAAAGACTTTTGAGGATCATTTGGTACCTTTTTTTCACTGTTACCTTTTGTAAGTTCATTTTTGGAGCTCTCTCATAATTCTCTCTCTCTCTCTCTCTCTCTCTCTCTCTCTCTCTCTCTCTCACCCTTGGACACTTAGAGTTTTCTTGGAGCACTTTGGAATTGGATCAAGAAAGGAAAAGGAGGAAAGAGGAAAGAAGGAGCAAGGAAGTAAGAGAAGGATCAAGAAACTACAATGTGATTATTTGCAGGTGTCGATTTACATGTGTGTTTTCCTTGCTAGATTTGGCATGCATGGTATTGCATGTGGTTCCTTGCTATCATGGCATGGGTTTTACCAGGTATGACAATGTTTTGATCTTATCCTTACCATTTCCAGATAGACATGGTGTGATGGGGTTATCATGTTTCGTTGAGCTGGATTTCCAGATGGATTCGAAGCTAAGTGATGTGGATTTTGAAATAAAGAACACATGGAATAGTGATCCCTAAACTAGACTATAGATTTTGGTAAATCCATTGGCCTGATGACCCTTGAATGAGACTACGGGTTGCGTTAAGTACTGGTATTATGTGCCTCAATGTGACTAGGAATCCTCGAATGCTTAATGGAAACGTTTATGGTAAATCTTAGAGGTGGTTTCCCTTGATTAAGCCTAGGAATACTTTCAGATGAATGACAGGATATACGGTAAATCCTAAAGGGTATAGTATCAGTTTAGTGCCTAATGATTTGGTGTGGATTGTGGTAAATCTTGAGAGACTAGGAGACATGAAAATTCCTCATTGTGTAGGTGGATAAATTCAGTGGCATCCATGCTTGTTTTATCCTAGTGATCTGGTGGAGATCATGGTAAAGACTATTATTACATGTTTATTGTATTGGCCCAGTGATCCAGTGTGGATTGCAGTAAAGCTTGGTTTCTATTGAGGTGGTTTAGCATCAGTATGCCCTGGTTGGTTCTTTTGGTTTGAATTCCACATTCATGCTTAGAATATGGAATGGGGGTGATAAATTGAAGAGAGATTTTTCTCAACCAATCTATGGTGGGGTGGAATGTGGTAGTCCCATACCGGGTTGGATTTTGCATTAATTAATAAGAGGTTCTTTCCTTGGTATGTTTTGTGTAAATGTACTTGTTTATATTTGGATTCCATGGTTGATGTATCCATGATATTTTTGTCGTTATTATTCTAGTTATGAGCATGTATCATGAAAGTGATGATGTATGGCTCTCATCATGTTTTGATTTGTAAATGAATTAATAATGTATCTATGACCTAATAGATGATAATGTAGTTAACAATATAATGGAATAATTCTTCTTAGTGATTCTCAGATAAGTATGAGACCCCTATGCTCAGATTTATTGTTTAAACATGTAGATTGCATATTTGTGACATGGTTGACGAAATGTCTATCATGGATAGTAGGGGCCCAGTCTATACCTTGTCATTGTTTCTGTAAATGTATCATAGTTCTTTTGTATAAATTCATTTCTAAATCTATCATTGGGTTTTGGGCAACGACCTGGTATCTGGGCTTGAAAAATTGGCAAAAATACTGGAATCGCAGGAATAAGTCTGAGGAGAAAAGACCCCAGATGCATTCATTCCTTACTGTGTGAGTGCCTAGAGCCTCCCAGACTCACCCTTGTCCATATCAAGGGAGCGTCTATGGATTTCATGGTCTAAAAACTCAGTGTGACACAAGGACTATTCATGGGGATGACTGGGAAGGCTTCTGGGAGTCTCGTAACACGTATAGAAGGTCTGTGTTGTGTGTGTTAATGTCATAAAATGATACACATGTTTGAAAAATCTAGAAGATGTTAAACGTTGTCCAACATAATGCACAAGTGAATATTTTCTAGCTTAAGACATCATGAAGTTCAAAAAATTCAATTTCTCCCTAGGTCAAATGTATATTGAATTAAAAGTTGATCACCGTGCGGGTTTTACTTAGATAGTTGTGTGACCGTGTAGTTTTCCTTCGAAAGCCACTCGATCGAAGAAAAGGTTGACTCAGAAAATTTGGGAGAACTTACCACATTTGGAAGATGATTCCCTGACATCTTCCGATCAAGGACAACCAAATTCAAGTTGCTCTGAAGATATGCAGCCCTCAAAGGAATCATCTTGTCCTACTCATAAGTCATTATCATTCATGAACCAAGAGAGGGAAGATGGATTACAAAAATTATATATAAATAGGCCATGGGAGAACCAAAATATGAGATAATGTTATGTTGGCCAAATTTCTATCAGAGAAAACCAACATTCCATTGTTGAAACCAAAAAAAGTAAGATCAGTATCATGTTGGCCATATTTCTTCTAAGAAATTTGTAATCTTATTGAGAGGAGAAGAGTCCACCATTGGAGAGTCTCCATACTTCTCTGAGAGAGAGGATAAGATTGCAAAGAGATTGAGGAAAAAAACCTTCTTGTTGAATATTTTTTAGCACCATACCTCAAAGAATTCTCTTTAAGTGTTTAAGATTCATGTATTGTATTGAACTTCTACTACTAGTAGTCAATAAAGGAATATTTTTCCATTATTTTGTGGACTTGTTTGCTCCATTGATAATTTTTTGTGTATTTATCTCTTCATTTTAGTTTATGTTTGTATATGAATTGTTTTCACTATTTGCAATGCTTTTTTTATCTAAGTCTATTCACTAACAACACCAACTATGTATGTGATCCTTTGCACTAAACAAACAACTACTAAGGAGGTGTATTTTGGTATACGATTGCCACAAAAGTACTATCATAGGAATAGTGACAATATTGCTATATTTTCTTTAATCTAAAGGTTCTATTTGCAGGATCTTCTCTTTGCATAGTTGACCTACAAGGCATTCAATACCTCTCTGGAATGTTTGTAGGACCCAGTGAACCTGTGGTGGATAGAGAACCTTTTTAGTTTAAAATTTTTTGTCAACCGCGCAACTTGTTCTCTAACAAACACGCTCTCCACTTCTTTTCCCCTAACAAATGTGTCGTTAAGTCTATGAACTATGAAACCCGCATGGTTTTCCAGAAAAGAAAAAACACCTTATAATTTCACATTTTTTAGGTAATCAACAGCTATTAGTGAATTTTCTTCACCTCTACAAATTTTGTACAGTCAATTTATATTTCTTAATTGCTTTACTAATCACAATTAGTATAGTAATAAGATTATATTTTCCTTTTGGTCACAATCATCACATAACTTAATTAGAGGAAAAAGTAAGTGCCCACATTCCACACATCTTATTTTTCAATTAATTTTGTTATCTTTCACAATTCACCTACCTTAATTAGTAAAGGAGTAAGTGGCCCATTATCCACACCATATTTCTTTTTCAATATAAGGAACAATTAAAACTTAGTGTAATTAGAAGGATATTGTAAAGGATCACCGGGAATCCGCATTTTACCACACTTTGTATGTTCAGTTACATCACACACTACGCTTCTATATGATTTGTACTAGAACGAATCCTGTTCTCAGACCTTTGTGTACTTGGTTTATTTTTTCTTACAAAATCACTCCCTAAGTGAATAAAAACTCTTAAAAAAAACCACAACCTGAACCAACTAAGTCTCCCCATAGGGGCCACCAAAAAATTTATAGTTCAGGTTAAGGCCATTTTGGGCAGGCATCCCATAAGCCACCATGGTCATGTTACATCAATAAAACATAGAGTTGTCTTTTAGGGTGCTTAAAATCCTTCAATCATCCAATGGAAAATAATGCCCAAGCATGGAAGAAACTCGATTTAGAGGGGCTTCAACTTAGGTCCAACGGGTGCACTACTCTTTGGGGCTACCTAACACATCTAGTGCTTGTTACTGGTAACTGAATACCAAGAAGATAAAGAATTGAATGCTCATGTAGGAAGAAGGTACCTTAGTGGCCAAAATTTAGGGAATCCTTTACCTATAGGTGGAGGTGCAGGAAGCACTAAAACCTCATCCATTATCTTATTCGATTTTTCGACTGCTCGAAAGCATTTCCATTTCTTTTAGGATATTTCCCCAATACCCATCATAAGATATATTTGCAAAGCCTAGTCACTTTGAGAGTATCAATGATGATTGTGTCTGCATAGGAATTTTTATCACACGCAACAAATGAAAACCATGCCTTGTTTGATTGGTGACATAGCTTAATTTTAAAAGGAAAATAACCATTTTATTTTCACTTTGTTTTATGTATGTGATTTTATTGCATTGATATTTATCCCATTCCCTGAAAATCACAAAGTAACAAAAATGTTACTCGACACGATAGGGTACCCCATGACTCCCTTTCGATCTAGACATTTTTTTAAATGTCCCCCCATTATTAGGAGGTGTCCAAAGATTCCTTCCATTTAGGCATAGAGTACATTATCAACCACCATTATAGGATCTTCCTTTATCGGTGCAACTTTTATCAGGACCCCTCCCGTCAAATCACACCTTTCATAATCCCACAAGGGTCCCCACACACTACCCATTTGGGGAACCCACTTACCACTCCCTTGGAAAGTCCACGAGACATCCATCAAGGTAGTTCCTCTCATATTTCCCCATAGAGTACCCCTATTTATAGAGCTGTTCAAAATCATTTTTTGATGACGATCAACTAGCAATTCTCATTTTTAGCTTCCTTTACTCTAACTGATTTAATCTAGTTAACTAATGACCCTATAGCACCTGGGGTCAATTGGCCACCCATGCTAACCATATTATCTTCAGATGTTCCAAAATTCGAAGGTAAACAAGGATAAGATCTTGGAAATCATGTCATGATCTTTCACCTATGGTGTTCCTCTAATAGCATCATAGAATATAATATTCATCTACATTTGTTTTAATGGACCCTTAAGGGGGCCGTAGCAAAATGGTGCATAGGTCAACCATCCAGGATGCATGGAAACTTTGGTTCAATAGCCACCACTTTCCTCACATTCTTTCAGCTCCGTGTTAGAGGAGACTTGGGCCAGGAACTCCTTACCCATTTCAAACAGACACCAGCTATACACATATCAAACCATATACATGAATGGCAGAAATGCAAGAGCTTGTGAAAAGATAATTTAGAAGAAAAAATCCTCCTCAACCATTTCCTGAGACCTCTTACGTCAGAATATCTAAAGATGTGACTAATTCAAACCCGCAAAATGATGAAGAGGCCATCAGTAAATCTCAACAACTAGAGCATATCTACACAAAGTTTGGATACCTTTATCATGTTCTTCAAGATGCCCCCCACTTGAAATCTCTTAAACCAAAGACATCAAGTGCATCCAGTGTTTCGGATAGATTGATTGGATCCATAGCCCAAACCCAACCTAGCAAGACCCACTAGTACCTTGTATACTCACTTATTGGCCAAGCATTTTATGCTATGCAAAACACACCAACACTACAACATACAGGATACTACCTTAGTCAAACCTTGCTGATGTAGAATATAGTTAGTAGGGTTAACCAATATCAGCCCCTGCAAGGAGGCCCATACCCTCCCCATTAGGGAAACCAATACCCCTCTAGGAATATGGAAGCAATTCACTCTTCCTAGAATCCATATGCCAATCAAGGTAAATAAAATTAATATTATCCCCTCCCCACACAACAACAGAGTAACCCACCAGTGCAAAATAATGCAGGGGTTAATCTAGTGCAATGCTCCCATTCTCAATAGCAACCTTAATCTAACCAATTGAATACAGAAAATCCACCTAATGTTGCTACGAAAAAATCAAAGAGAAAACCAGGGGGAGAGATTGGACAAGGGGGAAGAAATCAGCAACAACCCCCATAAGCACTGACTCGGGACAACCCCAACTAGAATTAAACCAGGGCCAGACCAATAGAAACTCACAGAGTACACAAGTCTAAGTAAAAATCATTCTTATGCCATCTACAGGTAAAATGGTCATTATACTCATCATTGTCCTCAACTCCCTGATTTGAAAAGGATACAGGACAGTGGGATGAAAGGGGGAGGAAATCAACAAACCATAGTAGTGCAACATCCCATCCCCCATCAAGGAGTGGAAAATACCCACCCAAAAACATCATAAGCCCCCTGGAGGGAATTCTCAAAATAATTCTAGTCACACATTGTCAAGTTTTCTAGCCTCTACGACATCAACCACTGAATCATATTCTTGTTGACCAGTGCAGTTAGGCCTGAACTCCACCGTCATGAACTTGGGCAAACCAATTCAAAGTTAGAGAATATTTTTTAATCACAAGAAGATATGCTAGTGGCAATTATGGAACTAAATCTCCTTTGGGATGCCATAGATCACCATTATTTATTCTTACTAGAGAAAACATTCTCACCTACTAAGGCACCAAGTCACAACATCTGCACAGTAGAAACAAAGGACTTCCTACCCCCAGGACAAGTAGATCAGTCTAAAAGCCCCATCCGGACACTAGATTCATTCAAGGAGGGGAACATGTCAAATATCTTACCTACCATTAAGGTTGATATTTCAATCTAACCTGACACTGTTGAAGAGATCTCGCTTGGGGAAACATGCTCCCCAGAAGAGGTAACCTCCTACAAAGCCTTGTCTCCATAATATAGTGAAATTTCCGTGTGTCCATATTCTTAGATGCCTGGTATCAACCCTTCGATCATGGAGAACCACACTGACACATGACATGATGATTACCCAGTTAGGAAAAAGCAACGTCGACTTCACTCATTTAAACAACCCATCAGGTGTCCCTTCTTGTGCTTTTGGTACATCCTTCTTTCTAGTTTGCATATTTTGAGAAATGGATGTTTTCAGTTGGGGTATTGGCTTTTGAAGTTACAGGATATCAATACCTTCACAACAAACTCATTCCCCTCAGTGGAAATCGACAGTTAAGGTATCATCCTCCACTCAACATTAGGCTTCCTCCACCACCTTTCATATCCTACCATCACATCTCTAACATTAACCATAGGGTTCACCATCTCGACCATTTTTACCATCACCTTCTACCTCCACATGGTAAGCATCCACGTCATTCAATGGAGCCCCACCTACATGGATCACCCCACTTCATAGTCCCCTTCACACTATTGGTATCCATGTTAACCCCCCTAGGCCTAGGAGTCATTTTACACACATGTATCGAAGATCAACCTCATACTTCTCTTCTTTGCACCTTTCTTTCCTCCCCTACTCTCGAGCCACCATCCTTGATCACAAATGGAGTCAACTGCATGCACCATTGCATGCTACATTGGGCCTACCATCCACCCATATTACCATAGCCCATTTGTATCACCTCATTAGCCTCATCAACCCCACATTGAGACTAGCCAATAGGGCCCCTACCCTCCCAACAACACACCTTACCTCCATCATCATGCAGGTCACCATTTTTATGGGGCACCCATCTTTATGTATGTACATCCAAACCACTTTCAAATTATTCTGGTAGCAGTACACAAATTATTTTTTAGGAAAAATCCCCCCCACCCATATTTTCATGTCTTTTTACTCGACAAAAGTTTCTAGTCACCCTTGGTTGGAGCCCGCACATCACCCACATTCGTTTACCCTTTTCACACTAGTAAGAAAATACTTACACCCACTCTATAAATCCTATCAACTACAAGGCCATCCATATTAGCAAAAGTGTTTTGACTGTCACCATTTTAATAATAGCTCCAACATGAATCTGGCTGGCCATATCCATTCATATCCTCAACCTTCATTGTCATGCCTTGCTTGACTCACACTATTACAGTTTGTTTGCAGCTTATATTGATTTCCCAAATCAACATGTCAGGTAGTTGACACTTCTTTCTTGTCAACTTCAACACTCATATTCTAGGATCGAGGCAATACCTTGGATACTCCCCCTTGAATGGATATCCTCAAATGGAACAATGGGAATCACCATGTCCCATTGATTTCATTGGTCCCCTTGACATTTGACACTAGCACAGGTTTTCATGTCAATGTGGTATCGTACTTAATGATTGTTACAGTTATTTAATTTAGTCAAAGACCCTCGTATGATGAAGCACCTCATTCAACGTTGTTTACATCATGATATGGGGGAGGTACCCAAAGTCGAAGACCCATGCATACCTCAACACCTCATTAAACAGTGCTTCACCATTATTATGCATGGGGGAACCAAATTCAGTCTATTTGTCAAAGAAATGCCCCTTAGGGCATCAAAAGTTATCATCATCAGCCATCAACATATCAACCACCACAATGTTGAATAAGCAAAACAATTTCCTATTTGATTGTAATAAATCGTCACTAGTCATCATAATGAGCATGTGACATGCCTGCCTCATATAGACACTTTTTTACTCTTTAGGTTTTCTTGAGATCATGGTCATGCTTTATACCCAGTGAAGGGATTTCCCTACTCATCTTTGTAACAAGTTATCCTCTCTCTCAAGAATTTGATCAGATTCCTTGTCAAAACATAAAACGTGATGTATTCTGACTATATGTTTGCTCATAACCTCATACATCAGGGGGAAATTGTTAACACGAAAAAACTGTACATATGTTTGCACAATCTAGAAGACGCTAAAAGTTGTCTAGCAGAATGCAGAAGTGAAGGTTTTCCAGCTAAAGATATTATGAATTTCAAAAAGTTTAATTTATCCTAAGTTCCAATGTGTATTGAATTAAAATTTGATGACCGTGTGACTTTTCCTTCAAAATTCATGTGGTAGAAGAAAAGGATAACTCAACAAATTTGGGACCACTTCCCACATTCGGAAGATGATTCCCTGACATGTTTCAGTCAAGGACAACATAATTTGAGCCACCCAGAAGATATGCAACCCTCAATGGAATCATATTGTCCTACTCATAAGTCGTTATCTTTCATCAACCAAGAGAGGGAAGATGGATTCAAAAAATTCTATATAAACAGGCCATGGGAGAACTAAAATATGAGATAAGGCTATGGTGGCCAAATTATTATCAGAGAAAACCAGCATTCCATTGTTAAAGCCAAAGAAAGTAAGAGCACTAGCATGTTGGCCATATTGCTTCTAAGAAATCCATCATCTTAGTGAGAGGATAAGAGTCCACCATTGGAGAGTCTTCATACTTCTTTGAGAGAGAGGAGAAGCTTGTAAAGAGATTGAGGAAAATAACCTCCTTGCTAAGGACTTTTTAGCACCATAGCTCAAATAATTCTCTTTAAGTGTTTAAGATTCATCTATTGTATTCAACTTTGCTTTTTCCATTATTTTGTTGACTTGTTTGGTCCATTGAGCATTTCTTGTGTATTTATCTATTTTTTTTTTTGTTTATGTTTGTATATGAATTGTTTTCACTATTTACAATGCTTTGTTTATCTAAGTCTGTTCACTGGAAACACCAACTTTATCTGTGATCCTTTCTAGGGAGCAACCAAGTGCTAAGGAGGTGTATTTTGGTACACCATTTCCACAAAAGCACTACCACAGTGGGTTTTCATCAATTCCACTTCCTTCACATCAACTATTATGTTGAATCCCATCATAGTGGCTGCTTGTTTCATATTTACCCCAGTTGGGTGGTTACTTGGGTAGATGTGGGATGAGGGTGTTACAGAGTGGTATCAGAGCATGGTTGATTCGTTGGACTAGATGGGAAGCGTGGGTTGGTCATGCATTCATGTTGATTTCACGTGTGTTAATAATCCTTGTGGTTTATATGCTTTTTTCATATGCATGGGGTCAGTCATGGTCGTAGTAATGTCACCATGTGAAATATGATGTTGTTGTTGTGAAGTGTGTCATCATGAGTGTATTATTGGTTACATGTTTTTTATGATTGCGTATTGTCAATGTACATTGTATGGTTTTTGTTGTCGTGCATGAGGTTATGGTATGTGTAGTTGATATGGTCATGCACTATCTAGAATGATGGTTACATGGTTATATGATTATGTATTATATGTGTATATGTTATCATGATTATGTTATACATGTACTATGTTGATTGGTTGATATTACAGATGAGATATCCTCCCCAAAATATGGTAAGGTGAGCTGGTTTATTGTGATTTGGCTTAGCTGACATTGTATTCCTCGCAAGAAAGAGATCACAAATGACTAGTAATATGGTAGACTACAAAGATTATCCCTATGAATTAGATGAACAACATAGTGTTGGGCATGCTTCTAATTTAGTAGACACATTGAGAAGCTTGAAGGAAGAGATAAGGAGTTGTAAGGAGGACAATGAAAATATCATGGAGGCACAAGAGAAACAACCAGAGGTTAGTGCAATACTCCTTCATAGTTTGTTAGAATTGCAGTGATAGGGGCCACTTTGAATCATCCATGGGTAGGAGGATAGAACTAATGGGGCATATGGAAATACGTCTCATGGTGGTCACAGGTCGGATAAAGATGACACAGTGAGAGATGGCAGGATATTGGATACTCTTGATAGGAGAGGTGATGGAAATAGGTACTACTCTAGTTCTGGTTCTGATAGGCATTATGATCATCATCATTATCATCCTTACAGGAGGAAAGATATGGGATAATTTCCAGATGAAATTAAGAAATAATTCCACCTACTTTTGATGGAGACTTGAAGAAACTAGAAGATGCAGAGACTTGGATACTTGGGATGAACAAGTTCTTTGAGTTGCATGAGTACACAGAAAACATGAAGGCCATAATTTATATCTCTAGCCTGAAAGGTAAAGCAGATATATGGTGGGAAGATGTGAAGCGAGTTAAAGACATCAGGACAGAGGACTTGAGTTGGCATGAGTTCACAAGGCTTTTCAAGAAGAAGTACTTGTCACAAAGGTACAACGACAGTAAGGCCAAAGAATTATAAGATCTAAAGATGGGATCAATGACATATGAAGAATACACGACTAAATTCCTGGAGCTATTGAGGTATGTATTGTGTCTTAAAGATGATAATTCTAAAGTTCAATGATTTATCAGTGGTTTTCCATTAGCATTTAGAGATCGAATTGAGTATGATGAGCCTTGATCACTTGAGGAAGTTATTGGGAAATTTTAGCATTTCTATGAACATTCAAAGTGTATGAATGGATCCTAGCAAGGATGGAAAGGGAAGGATAAGGATAAAGGTAAGGCTAAATGGCAGTCGAAAGGAGCAAGGCCTCAGAATGCAAAAGAGAAATAAAATGTGGCACCACAAAAGAAGTTCAATGTAGCTAGACAGGGATATGGATCATAGTAAAACAACATAGAGGTGATGGTACTGGACAGTTGGAGTGTTGAACATGCATTAAGGAACACCTTCAGAGAGATTTTCCATAGAATCAAGGTGGTAAGCCTCAGATTTATGGTGCACAGGAGGTGCAGACTATTGGGGATGTTGACCAGAGGGTTCCTCATATTTATGTAGCACTGGATAATAGGAAGATAGACCATCAGGCCTCTATTATTGAGATGGATGGTAAGCTTTGTGATCAAGTTGTTTCTATCTTGATTGACCTGTATCTAATTATAGTTATGTTAGTCTTGACTTGGTGGATAAGTGTGGTTTAAATAAAGAAGTGCATGCAGAATATTAGTTAGTGTAGTTGGGTACAGGTACAAAGAAAAAAGTTCATCAATGGGTAAGATCTTATGCATTTGAGTTGAATGGCATGTCTACATCAGCTCACTTGAACATATTTCCATTCGGATCATATAGTATGCTATTGGATACAATCTAGCTATATCTTCACAGGACCAAGCTGGATTGTTATAACAAAGCCACTGAGTGCTTGGATAACAATGGGGGACTAAGAGTCTTACAGGGAAAGAAGAAAGCCATATCAATTAGGATAGTGACAACTATGTAGGCCAAGTGTAGTCGCAGGAAAGGGTGTGTGTTATTTGAAATACATATCTCTAGTGACAAAGGTAATGGAGTTGACGATGCATATGTTTTGAGTAGGTACCCAGTTCTGTAATAGTTTTAGGATATGTTTCCCACAAATATTTCAGAGTTTTCACCTCACAAGGAAGTAGAATTTTTTATTGACTTAGTGCTAGGTGTAGCTCCAACATCAAAATCACCTATTATAGCAGCTACAACCACCCTCCAAAAATATTCCTTAGCGTGTTTTGGAGCCTCCCTACCAAACTTTCATAGCACCTTGTCTTTCTTCGCCAAGTACACAAGCTTCAGTGTTTTTCATGCACAAAGGCAGCCTGTCGAGAAAAACGTGATGCATTCCCTTCACAAGATGTTCACCCAGACTTGGTCCAGCTGCAGGCTGAGTAGCCTCCCCAAGAAAATTGTGCATTTCTGGAGGGAAAATAACCTTCCCTCCAGAAATTGCACAATTTTGTCTTGCAACCTGTTGGTCTCCAGAACTGCACAATTCTGCCAGCCAACACTCCCAAAAGAAATTGCCCAAATTTCCCCATCATTGCTGGTCAGCCCAGAATTTGTAAAAATATGGGTAACAGTCAGCTGCTATGACAAAAAATTGTGTATACCTCATGGGAAATCAACCCATCTCCCAGTGAGAAATGCGCACTTCCTTCGAACAGTCGACCAACCTCTTACATGTGCAGTTGAGTTGACCAATTCCCTCCAGGATCAAGTAAAATAGACTTGCATGCATGGGTTTCTTATCCCGAGGATGAATTCAAAGGCATCCCTTGTTTCAGAGTTCTATGTTTAACAAGTGGAGGTTGCATGCAAGGATCATTTCAGAACCTCCCACAAAGTGTCGATTTCCCTAGATTTGTGGCATGTGCGTCACAACCTCGATGTTATCAAAACTCATCAAACAGACGCTACAGATCTCATTCCTCACATCAACCTTGTAGCTCTGACATCCCACATCACATCTAGGAGAAGTTGGAACATTCAACTTAGTTGTTTTGGGGTAAGCCCACTTCCCATGCCTTGTGTTGCATTTCTATCACTTTTTGTGTTTTTGCTTTTACGAGTACTATTTGCTTGATTTCTATGAACGCTTGTTGTTGTTTACATGTATATTAGCATTTCCTAGCACCGTTTCAATTTTCGTCAACATCTCAATATTTTCAAATGCATGAAACTGTTTTTCGTGAATGGTCGGTGATTCGGTGACACGCCTCACCCACATGCATGTTGTTCCATTTTCTGGATATTTCATTCACCATTTTCATGCATGATCACTCACTTGTGCTTACAGTGAGTATCAACATATATTCACATTCACATTCATGTTCAGTTGCCCGTCGGCAAGTCTGGCCAACCTTGGCCCAGACCTTACCTCACTAAACATCATTGCACAATCTTGATAGGGAAGGCACTTCCTTCCTCTCAACAAATGCACATTTCTACCCAGCAGCTATTCCCTAGGACTGCTTTGCACAATCCTAAGGGACAGTGACTACTGGACAAGAAAATTGCGCAATGCAGTCACTGAGCCTGTAGCCATTACTAGCTAAGATTGTACATTGCGCAACTCCAATAGTCAACAACGAGACTAGACTGTGTATTTTTCAGTTCCAGTGGTCAGTCATTCTCCCAACAGCCTAGGCTATGCCTTGTGTAGTCTTGGAAAGTCAGCTCTCAAGTTAAATTTGGTTTTCGACTAACAAATTTCTTTCCATGAGTGTTTCCATGTCTCCATGTATTGTAGGTGTTCATCTACATCTCAGCAGTGTAGGTATAATGGTTTCCAAGAGTGCAGAGTCAAATACATCATTCAAATCATGCCTGGAGATGCATTCGATCAAATGTCTATGAGATTGCCTACTCACAAAAATATCAAGTTGTTCATAGACAAGAACATCAAGGTATCACAACAAGCAACATCATGAATAGCAGCTGAAAGCAACATACCGAACGTAGTGAATACAACGAATGTATCAAATGCATCAAATGCATTGAACACATGAATGCAACAAACACAGCGAATGCAGTGAACACAGTGAATGCAACGAATACAATGAATGTAGCGAATGCAGAAAACACAACAAATGTAGCGAACGTAGCAAATGTAATGAATGCAAGAGGAAGGTTATTCACAACACAGAGGTGGAACAAAGTTGCAAGATCAAGCAGATCCATTGATAATGAAAGAAAATTTGGAGACTCAGGTTATCAGGTGACAACGTGACATGAAGATCACATGAAGATAGAGAATGGAACAAAGAAGGAGTTGCATCTATTCAAGTAGCAACTCAGGAAGAACATGAAGCTCCACAGACAGACGAATGAGTTGCAGTAGGAACATGAACAGCAGTGGGTGAAACATACACTCACGGATGAAACTGCACCTGTACAAGTTAAAGACCCATCCCAATAGCTGACATGGAGTAGACATGATGAGCAGTGTTGTTGATCACATGCAAGAGATTCAGCAACATGCATGTCATTGTGCGCATGAATACAATCCAACCCATTCAACACACTCACCAAGGCGAAGACAAGAAGCAATTCCAATTGGAGTTGAACATGTACTTTGGAAAGTTGATGTGCATGACCACCAGCACACACTTGAATATCAACACGGACACTATGCATCAGTGTGTTGTCAGTTCAGCTGCACCCAAGAATACCATGCGCATTTTAGCAGACGAGTTGGATGAAGGAGCTGAAACAATGCACTGATTGCAACAGAGGTAAGAGTTCGCTTTAGCAAGATGTCACCATGAGGTGCAAGCACACCATCATGGATAACCAAGCTTGGCATCAACTCACCACCTTCACCATCACAATCATGTCAAAGAGTTGGTCTCATCAGAGTGGACCGAGTGTCAGTGATGTCTTGCATTGCTTGCTCAAGACATTTTGTCTCACATGAGTACATGTGCATTGTAATGTTGAGTCATGTCAAGTGTAAGTCAAGTGTCAATATTTGGATGTAATAGTCATAGAGTAGGTGAAGATTCATGAGGGTATTTGAACTGTCACAAAGGGGAATGTCAAGAGTCACCCCACCCTTTGCTATAAATAATCCCTCATAACTCATTGTAAGGCCTTTTGGTCAGCCAACCTTCTGATAAGACTATCTTGAAGAAAGCTTGGATAGTATTGTAACACGCCTTGGCTTCTTGTTATAGACATATTTGGGCACTGCAACCCCAAACTCATATGTCCATAAACCAAGGGCTTCTAAGCCCCTAAAAGTGTTGTTTCATACCCTAAAGGAACAAGGTCAGCTGATTACATCATCTCCCATAAGTTCTCCCTTAAAAACTACTCAGAACTGGTCAAAACTGGACCATACATACTGCTCAGTGCTAAGGTTGCGATGAATCTCACCTACTACATGAAAAAAGTGTGATGTATACTGGAAATCCCTGCTATAGGGTGCGATGAGCGAGAGCAGACAAATGGCAAAGGGAGTTGGCTAGGTGGAAACCCATAGAATCTTCTAGAAACTACCCATTTGACACATGCCTCTCTGAATTCGCCCAGGGATGAGTAAGAGAACATGAAATCTCCAAGTGGAACCAAGAACTATCAGAGATAAGACACTAATAAAAATCCCAGAAGTTGACTCACCCACCTGCAAATATCTATATATGGATCCCTCATCCTAGAGATCCAAAGGCTGGAATTTTGTATTTTGTAAGGAAGTGCTATTGGTTTCTCTGTGAAACATTGTATTGTTGCTTGATCTAAGCTTTTCATTAGGTTAAGAGGGCTTTCATGCTGGGAGGATGGCACTGGGTCAGACCAATGGATTGTAATCCTCTCTTCTACTACTTCTATCAATAAATCTATTTGAGTTTTCCTCCATATTCTTGTATATATCTCAATATTGTATTGATATATGCATTTGTATAGTTAATATACATCTGATCCTATATTGTTTATGGTTATAGATCTCTATGCTTTGATGGTATTATGCTGCTTTAACTCTACAGGTGTTCTTTGAAGCGGGACAAGTAAGGAACGAGTGGCGAAGCTCTGTCAAAGGATGGAGGAAACAAGCAAGGAGCCAAGCAAAAGACTGAGGTTGGTACTCTCTATGTCTCTCTCATCTATCTTTCATAAAGGAAGACACAGGTGACTTTAGTTTGTTTGTTTCTAAGATAGCTACCCATCTTAGTGGGACTAGCAGCTCTGAATGGACACTAGTTTTCCCGATAACAAAATGGCGACTCCATTAGGGAGTGAATAGTTTGATTTCTTGTTTATATTTGTTTTCTTTATAAAATATAGATGAAGCCTGGAGTTAATCCAGCTAGCCTTCGAACTAAATTTGCTATGCAAGTGCAAAGTAGACCAACGTTGCTCCAGTCAATCTCTGGGTTTGTTTATGAACTGAACAATTGAATTGCAAACATCCTAAGAGCCTTGGTGGTAGCTCAAGTAACCTCATTAGATCAGCCCCTATACTTTGTGTTTACTGTCTATCATTAGCTCAGCCTAAACCCCTGAACTTAGCTGCAAACTGTGAGCAAAGACCAAGCCCAGTCTTGTCCTTGGACCATCGCACTGTCTCTCATTGGAAGTCTGGATGCATCACACCTCTCGTGTGCTGTAGGTGAGATATGTTAGAGCCTAGATTTGCCTCAGGCTGAAAAGGCAAGGTTCTAGGTCCACATCAAATCACGCTCAGCCTCGTAGCTAGCCCTACGAGGACGGGAGAGGGCTCTCTCCGGGTCAATCTCAGCGAAAGATGATCTATGGGGCTTGAGATGATTGAAATATAAACTAATTTTAGCCTGGGTATGAAGTACAAGGATATAATTTGAGTTTTTGGGGGTTTTGTTGGAAAAAGGGAAAGGCAAATTTTGGGTCCGGGGATGAGGCCATATTTTTGCAGAGTTCAGGTAGGGGCGAGATAGGTAGTAGTTTTGATGCTTTGGATCGAATGAATGGATGGATCATACTGGTGAGGATCTAAGGAGGGCAAGAGGGTCTCAAGAGTCCTCCTCAAATAAAATATAACATGAAGAATTAAACAAAAGTACAAGGCAAAGCATAACAGTCTAATGAATTCTACCTTAATCACTCATTTGTTTAATTGCAGAAGACAAGAGAAGGGAAAATGATACACATAAACATCAGTGAACTACAAATACATAGAGCAACAAACCATCAAAACATAGAACCACATGGATCCCAACAAGTGCTACAAAACCCTGGTCTTTCCTTTGCCAAAATTGCAGAAATGAAATGTACAATAGAGTGCCAAGCAATCCCCAATGTCCAACCCTGAAAATGACTTACAAATTACATAATATAGACAAGCCAAACCTATTCCCTTGCCTTTAGGGGTTGAGCTCATCATTTTAGGAGCTGTTTGAACTAATTCTAAACAAAGCACTGAAATCTAGGCAATCAAACAACTTGCCTAAATGTTAGTGTCAGTCTTTGCAGCCTTCCTCTAGTGATCAAATATGCTCTTACAAAGTGATTTTAAGGGTCAAGGTCAAATTTTATCATTTCAATGAGTCTTCAAGAAAAATTTGGTCACTAGGTATTAGGTGTAGGGTTTGCTCTTACTTTTGTCAAAGCTGTCCAAATGTCGGTTCATGTCACCATTCAGGTGAGTGTGCCATCATTCAAAGGGTTTTCATCATAATGTCAGGTTCCACTGGGTCATTTTACACCTTGTTGATGCTTCAGTTGCGCCTAGGTAAGGTTCATTTCCCTCTCCTAGGGTTTTGAAGGTAATTTCTCTTGAATGGTCAAATCATCAGCAAAACTTGTATCCTAATGTACCTAATTAAACACCTCCCATCACTGAGATCCCCCAAAATCCTCATTTTCGCACAAAAACTAGTTTCTTGCTACAACTTGACAATTTTCAAGGCTAGGCCTATGTTTTTCCTTTTTGGACCCCTTCCCCTCACTCAAAATTTTAAATTACACTTTCCCCTACTTCCTAACATCCCTCCCTACTTCCGAAAATTTCCTCAAGAATTTAGAAGCTCCCTATCCCCTTCATTTCACTTCATTTCGACAAATCTCTTGTTCCACACATCGGGGTAGGTTTTACTCAAATGATGTCTCTGAGCAATGAAATATGAATTTGGAATAAATGGAAGAGTTTTTTTTCCAAAATAGGACAAGGAAGAAAAACCTCCTTCACATTTTACACAGGTGTCATGGTTTTAGAGAAATGTCAAAAATACAATTGCCTCAGAAGAAATGATGCACCTCTGAAGTGACCTTGGGAAAATCATGTTTTTGCCTAGCTTTGTTAGGAAAATGACTTTTTTGATGAGTAAAATGCTAACTAGATACAAAGAGCTTTCTAATGAGCTATCATGAGCTCAATTTGGAGTTGAGGAACACCTTCAAAAGTTGACTGCAACAGCTCTCTGCCTTGAGGTAGCCTCATTTGGCACATTTTGACCAGTCCTGGGAGATTTGACCTTTTACATGGCAGAAGAACTCCAGCTTGAATAATTCTAGTTGGACTGGAAATTAGACTCAAATACCTTTCCAACGAGCTATCCTGCGCCCAATTTAGACACCAGAAAGGCCTCCAAATGTCTCCTATAAAAAGCACTAAAAAACAGGGTTTGGTGGCGCGACGCATTGGGTTTGTGTGCGGCACACATGGCGTGCGTGGTGCATTGGGCATTTTTTCACATTGTAAAAATACAATAGCGTGGTGCACATGGTGTGCTTGGCACGTTGGGCTGGTGCATGGTGCATAGAGCTGCCAAGGCCAATATTTTCAAAAATTGCTCCAAATTGCCAAGAACAAGCATGGATTTTCCAGGTAGAGTCTTCATCTTTGTGTTTCATTCAATTTTTTGCTAGGCTATGATGGTTGATGGATGGTAATGGTTCAAAAAAAATCAAACCCTAACTCCTAAATTACCTCAAGGAAACTTGTTGCTAGGGTTTCAAAATCACTGTTTTGTCACCAAAATTCACTCCCTCATCCCATTGGTCCCTTGTTTTCATCATTTCCTACGTTTCCCTATCCCCCTAAGCTCATTAATTCCTTCTCCCAAATTCCCTTTCCCAAATTCTCAAATCCAAAACCTCAAACCCTAATCCTATGCAAAAATTCCCAACCCTATACATAAATTCCCAAAATCTCCCATATTTCCCTAACTAAGTTTATCCCAACAGTCCATAACCCCTCACTGTTTGCCCCTCCCTTTGTAGTCCCTTGTTTCACTATTTTCCCCTTGGTGCCAAAGCTCAAATACATCACCAAAAGGCTGTCCAACATAGTTTCATACATCAGCAGCCGTTTCTCCAAGGCAACTTGTATACTAGTAGTTATGTCATCCGGTCATTCTTCTGATTATGAAGTGGAGACCCAAAGTGACTCACCCATGGAGGAACATGCACCCAGGAGACCTCATAAAGGTGGCAAAACATTTGGGTGAAACCATCAAGCTGCCCAAAGGAGGAGGATAGAGTTCACTTCATTGGAGCAGGAGATAGAGGTTGATCAAGAGTCTTGGTTTGAGAGGGCCAATACTCATCTTGAGAAGCTATTGGCGAAGGAAAACAAGGACAAGGACATGCTCAGGCACATGAAAAACCATTATTGGGCACGAAATCATGTTTGCAACGCAAAGATAAAAATCCTGAAGGCAAGACTAAGGAAGGCACTAAAACAATGCAAAAGGCATGATAGGCCCGAAATCTTGGCCGAGGCTTCTTTGGCTGAACATGATACTCAATGATAGACCTCAAGCCCAAATTTCAAGGAATTTGGAGAAAATTTTGTCAATTTTGAACTTTAAAACAGGTTTTTCTGTCCAACGCGTAGCGCCACTCGGCGCGCGCTTGTAATTGGGAGAGTTATGCATCCTCATGGATTACCTAAGGATTTCATCAAGTTCTGTGTTGCCTAAAGGGTCAAAAACACCCTAAAAATGACCTCACTGCCCCTGTTTTGACACACAGGAAGCAGTCTTGGGAGATTGAAGCTTTGGAGGGGAAAATCACATCCAAATCCAGAAATTCCACTTGGTTTGGAAATTAGACAGGCCGGCTTTCCAACAAGCACACTTGGGATCAATTTGGACTTCAGGAAGTGCCTCAAAATCAGCTCTAAAGTGGCGTGATGCATACAGATTTTGGCACAACGCATAGAGAATTTTGGCCTGTTTTTCACTCAACAGCTCAGAATTTCGCCCAGTTTTGACCAGTTATACTTTTTGATGTAATTATTGATCTATCTTGATGTAACTTGATGACTATGATGTAGTTTTGGCACATATTTACTTGTTTTAGAAGATTCATTCACTAAAAGGTGAAAATTGAATGAATGAATTAGTTTCCTATCATATAGAGGCAAGTTGTTTGATTGCCTAGATTTCAGTGCTTTATTTAGAATTAGTTCAAACAGCTCGTATAATGATGAGCTTGACCCCTAGAGGCAAGGAAAGAGGTTTGGCTTGTCTATATTATGTAATTTATAAGTCATTTTCAGGGTTGGACACTGGGGATTTCTTGGCACTCTATTGTACATTTCATTTCTACAATTTTAGCAAAGGAAAGACCAGGGTTTTGCAACACTTGTTGGGATCCATGTGGTTCTATGTTTTGATGGTGCATTTCTCTATGTATTTGTAAGTTCACTAATGTTTATGTATATCATTTTCCCTTCTCTTGTCTTCTGCAATTAAACAAATGAGTGATTAAGGTAGAATTCATTAGACTGCTATGCTCTGCCTTGTAATTTTGTTTAATTCTTCATGTTATCATTTGTTTGAGGAGGACTCTTGAGAAATTCTTTCCCTCTTTAGCCCCTCATTAGTCTGATCCATCCATTCATTCAATCCAAAACATCAAAATGATTGCCTTCCTTGCCCCAATCAGAACTCTGCAAAAACTAGGCCTCATCCCTTGACCCAAAATTTTCCTGTTCCTTTTTTCCAACAAAACCCCCAAAAAACTCAACTCAAAACTTTGCACTTAATACCTAGCCTAAAATTAGTTTCTAAATCAATCATCTCCAGCTCCATTGATTATCTTTTGCTGATATTGACTCGGAGAGAGCCCTCTCCTGTCCTTGTAGGGCTAGCTACGAGGCTGAGCGTGGTTTGATGTGGACCTAGAACCTTGCCTTTTCAGCCTGAGGCAAATCTAGGCTCTAACAAGATGCATCCCCGTTTCCCTATGTTACAGGTGTGATGATCAGGTAAGACTGTTTCTGCCTCTAGATTTTTGTTTTCTCTGCATTGTCTTCAACTTTATTCAGTAGTTTTGCTGTCTGTGATCAGTATATCACTGTTGAAACTCTCTTCCTTTGCATCATTCAGCCTCCATTGGTAAAGAATTGTGAATGTTTTTATGTATTTTCGTCATTTATAGTTCTCCTTTGAAAATAGTCGCTTAATCGAACCGTCATCTTTCGATTTGAAAGTGTCACAAGTGTTGTTTTTAGTCAAAGAAAAGAGTGTCGTAAAGTCTTCCTTTTTTTGATAGTTGATTACATGTTTGCCATTGTATTTGATTTGAATTAATAGTATTTCAAGTGTTGAAAGCAATTTTAATCGCAAAGTGTCTCCTTAGTCTTCATTTCATTTTTTTGAAAAGAAAATTATTAGTATTGTCGCTTTGAAAGAAAAATAATTCAGATCTATACTTAGCATTCTTTTTGTCATTCACACATTAAGAAAGCGGAAAAAAATACATGCATGTGCATTTTCATTTAGACTGCGTGTGGAAGTTGATTTAGGACAATGCATCTTAGTGTTTTCTCTCTACTCTATGTTGAAAGGATTTTACTTCTCTTTCCTTAGTAGCTAGGATTTTCATTGCAAAAAGAAAGTAAACGACCGATTATCATATTAGATTGCATATTTAGGAATTGTATATCTACATCACGTGGCGAGCCTTAAAGGCAAACTTCTTAAGAAAGATCAACTGTAAAATAAATTTCAATGAACATAAAAATGCTTTGGAACCTAATGCACTACATTTAGAAGTCTAGGCTAGAGATGTATTCCGACATCGTAAAACCTGGTAACTATGACTTTCATCGTTGGTTGGATGATTCCTCCTCTTTGAGACGACAATTGCTAGTATGGACTTGTGCTCCCATGTGCCATCAAGAATATATTGGGAGACCACAATAGGCTATATCCTTTATCCTTAGGAAGCCGTGTCTGCCACCCTATCGATCGCAATGCACTGAACACAACATTCAGGAAGATTGATTGCCATACCATAAAACGTATTCTGCAATTTTGTGATTGGTTTGGTAATCCCTCTATCTAGATTTCCAAAGTAGTCACTTTCGTTCCTTTTAAGATTCCTTAAAAGAAAAGGTCCATCTGAGCACTTGTCACTTCAGGCTCATCAAAAATCGAAGGCGACTAGAGTCATCTTTAGCTTTTTCTTGACTCTTAAAAATTGAAAAAGTGAGTTGTGTCAAAGCGTCATAAAATTTATTTTAATCGGAATAACATCATTTTTCCCTCATTGGTCTTAGGTTGAGAAAATGGATTCTACCAATCAAAGATTTCCCCTTGGGGGAAATCCTAGTCCCTTCTCCTCTTGGGGAGATGTTGGTGCACCTCATATGGCTACATTGTCGCTTCCAGGACTAACAATTGGCCTGCTAGTATGGCTTTTCTCGACCTCTGTCGTTCAAAACACTGCGATTCCTGAGCAATCAAATCAGTAACCAAATGATACTAGAGTTACCTCCCAACCTTCTACTTCATTTATTTCTCCCTCTCCTTCTTCCTCTTCACTTGGTGAAGCTAGTAAAACTAAAAACCAAGCAACTGAGAAGAAGAAGAAATAGAAGGAGAAGAAGAAGCCAATGGCAACAGGGGGCAACCATGCATCATCTAGTGAAAATCCACACATTGCACCTTCCAAACCTAAATCTCCATGTGTCATTTGCAAAGGAGACCACTATCATAGAGATTGTCCTTGCATCCCACGGATCTTAAGGGACTGGTCTCCCCACTTGCCTAATCCGGTGTCCTCAACCTCTGACGATCATGTTGAAAGTACACCGTCAACTAGTGAAAATGAAGTCAATGGACAAAAAGGAAGATCTAAAATTCCTTGTAGACTGTGTGAAGGTGATCATGCCATCCACCATTGTCCCTTCCTAGACGAAGCTAAAAGAGTCTTGGATAACTGTCCTGCTTCACCGCTACGGCTTCCTCCTGGATACGAGAAACTCTTGCCGAGTCCATCACTAGTTGAAAATCTGACTGACACACATTTGTGGTCAGTTGAAGCATCTATCATTGAAGATAGACCCTCTGAGTCCACATAGGACCAAAGTCAACAAGTCGAGATGGCAGTCAGCCCAGTCTTGTCTTCAAAAGGTCTACCTTCAGATGATACAGTCACCGAAGAGAATGAGAACGACAACGTTCGAATTCTTTTTATTAACACAGAATCCGATGAACCTAGGAGCAATCTACCCATTCCTTTACCGCACGAAGGAAGTTCGTCAGAGATTTACCTAGCCATTTATTTTGTCCCTCCTCCAAGCAATCTAGTCATTTCCTTCGATTGGAATCTACTAGGCAGACCCTGCCTACCATCTAACGTACCATTTCGAATCATAGAACAAGCTTACAGAATGATCATGGTTGGTACTATCATAGATGAAGGGGATTCTGTGAGTATCCTTTCCTCAACTGCTTGGAAAGTGCTTGGTTCACCATCGCTTCTGCCTGAGATTCGAAATCTGATAGGCTTCAACAAAGGAACCAGTCGACTATTATGGATCCTTCCAAATTTACCTATAACTTTGAGAAGGAAAATCGTTCATCTAAATGTGATGGTAGTCCAAGGACCTTTAGATTACAATCTACTCCTTGTGCGTGACTATATTTATAGCATGGGAGCCATTGTCTCCTCACTCTTTCGAGTGATGTGTTTTCTACATGAAGGCAAAGTGATCCACCTAGTTGACTAGCTTTCATTCCCCGGTTCACATATAGCTACTAGTCAAAGTGCCATCCCTAGCTAATCCTTTTACACAAGGAATGTCTCATCAATCTCTAGTCTATCCACCTAATGAGCACAAGTGATTCATTGATTGTGACTGAAACCCGGGGGGCATGCACCCTGGTCTGCTTAGGTAGGAAAACTTTAGGTATAGGGTAGGTTTCCACGGAGGATATATGACTATTCTAACACACCCGTCCATTTAGGAAAATGGGATTAGACTGGAATAAGATTTTGTTGTCAAAGTTATCTGAGTGGATGCGTCGCACCATTCACCTTTGTCTATTTTGATGGACAGAGCCAAGGAAGTGCTTTGTCTACAAATGTGGATGGAGCAATCTTGCAAATGCGAGAACATTCATATGGTAACCTGGAAACTCTACTTTTCTTTATACCTAGGGGCATGCAAACCTTTTGCATGCAAGTGAAAAGTGACCTTTTATTTTCATATTTTGTAGGCTCTTAACCCTTTAACCTCGTAGGTGGGTCGTTCCTAGCTTGCATAATAAAGGATACGAAGCGAAGTTGCGAATGGGGAAAGCTCCCTAAAAAATGAACCTACTGATGAGACATCCTTATTATACGACTAGCACGAGTAGTTTTACGTGAAGTTCAAGATCGTTAGAAAATAAACCTATCAATGAGCATATGTTCCACCAGAGTTTAAGCACATTAAAAAATGAACCCACCTTTGGTAAATAACCATTACGATAGCATAATTATCAGCTTTTGAACCTTGGTCGCGTTCTTACCATCACCTCCACTCTTTTTTAGCCGATCATACTCATCCATTTGATTGTTTACCCTTTTTGAGGAACAATTGTGATGAGTGATTCTATTAGCCACCTTCTCTACACTGCCATGATTGAAAAGTTCCAAACCTTACCTAGAACCAGCTGCAATTTGAAAACATCACTCGTTCCTCAAAAAATGAGTCTCCTTTAAGCTCTTTTCATCTGACTCATAAAATATGAAAAGATTGCCAAGCAATTGGCCTCTCTAGCTCGTTAAAGTGATTGGAAGTGCCATCCCTCCTCTAGATTTTAATGTTTTTGGACTTGAGCGATCATTACACAAAAATATCGAGCGTTTGTCTTGTTCGGCTCGTTAAAACTATCGAACAGTCATCCCTTTCGTATTATTTTATACTTTTTCGGACTTAAGGGTTATATTACGAAAAAGGAATACTGGAGTTTCCTTTCCGTCTCTCTAAAATTGAAAAGACTGAGTTATCTTTTTTGTTAAAGTCGTTAAAACAATATCGACAAACTTGTCCATGTAGAAAAGAGCGAGTTTCACTGTCGCTAGGTTCGTTAAAACATAGTGACAGGTTTGCCCGAAGGGAAAATTATAGAACAGGAATATGTTATCCTCCTAAAGCTTGACAAAAATAAAGAGGTACTGGTCAGCAATGATTGGGGAAAAATTGGGAAGAAAACTTGAAGAAACTTTATTGGTAGCAGGTCGCTCTTGAACATGACACTTTCACTCCATCACCATGATTGAGTCGGGTTGGGTTATTCCGTTCACCAGTCATATCAAAATTGGTCCTCCGTACCATCCATTTTTGGGGTTAGCGCTACCAATCCATTTCAATGTTTCCGATATGTTCAAGAGAAGTCGCTCACAGAATTCACCAACCCAACTTGTGTCTCATCCGCTGCAATACCTTCACGCTTCATTCTTTCATGACCGCCACCCTGAACCTTGTATCATCATATCGTTTTCACCTCCACAAAATCATTTTCTCCGTTTTGTGTCGTAGATGTGGGATTCATTAAGGCCCTCCCACGACAGGTCACTTCTTGTCGACATCAGCTCATTATCCAAGAAGATGACTTAGGAACAACCCTTTCAGTACTTTGAAGCTTGCATGCCTCAATGGCAAGTTTCTCACTTTTGGTGACAGGTTTACATCAATGGCCTTCGACCGAAATATTTTGCGTGGTGTTCAACATCAACTCATGTATTCACACCACGTGAATTGTACTGCAGTACCTTGAGGGTCATCATCATTATCGGTGATTTCTCTCACACCTGTTAACAGCTTACATCATTGGCTAGTAATCAGGTGATGTCTTTCCATGTTCGACACCAGAACATCTTTTCACATGGATTGACTTGTACTTCGGGCGAAGATTGAACGAGTTTGGAGACCTCGGATCTAGTTTCATCCATCCGAGCTACGATATATTCAATAAAATAAAGACATCAAATGTACATCATAGCTGGACAGATAATCATCGAAGCTAAGGGATGATGGCTCTACCAGAATCATCAGTCTGCGACACAGATAGTTGTCTGTTCTATGTACATGAAAATGAATTTATAAAGTTGAGCATGGGAATGCCCACCTCAACTAGATCATGAAAATATTATGAAGATAATGTATTGTATTGTATCTTATTACAGGTCACCTTCCAGTTCGAAAAACCTCAGATCCTCATGGTAAATCATTTTACCCGACATTAGAAGATTTACAACCTCATGCTTTAGGGGGCAACTGTTATCAACATATTTGGGCACTGCAACCCCAAACACATATGTCCATAAACAAAGGGATTCTAAGCCCCTAAAAGTGTTTTTTCATACCCTAAAGGAACAAGGTCAGCTGATTACATCATCTCCTAGAAGTTCTCCCTGAAAAACTACTCAGAACTGGTCAAAACTGGACCATACAGACTGCTCAGTGCTAAGGGTACGATGCATCTCACCTACTACATGCAAAAAGTGCGATGCATACTGGAAAGCCCTTCTGTAGGGTACAATGAGTGAGAGCAAACAAATGGTAGAGGCAGTTGGCTAAGTGGAAACCCAGAGAATCTTCTAGAAACTACCCATTTGACACTTGCCTCTCTGAATTCTCCCAGGGATGAGTAAGAGATCATGAAATCTCCAAGTGGAACCAAGAACTATCAGAGAGAAGACACTAATAAAAATCCCAGAAGCTGACTCACCCACCTACAAATATCTATATATGGATCCCTCATCCTAGAGATCCAAAGGCTGGAATTTTGTATTTTGTAAAGAAGTGTTGTTGGTTTCTCTGTGCGACATTGTATTGTTTCTCTGTACGACATTGTATTGTTGGGTGATCTAAGCTTTTCATGAGGTGAAGAGGGCTTCCATGTTGGGAGGATGGCACTAGGTTAGACCAATGGGTTGTAATCCTCTCTTCTACTACTTCTATCAATAAAGCTATTTGAGTTTTCCTCCATATTCTTGTATATCTTTGAATCTTGTATTGATATATGCATTTGTATGGTTAATATACATCTGATACTATATTGTTTATGGTTATAAATCTCTATGATTTAATGGTATTATGCTGCTTTGACTCTATAGGTGTTCTTTGAAGTGGGACAAGTAAGGAAGGAGTGGCGAAGCTATGTCAAAGAAGGGAGGAAACAAGCAAGGAGCCAAGTGAAAGACTGAGGTTGGTACTCTCTGCTTCTCTCTCATCTATCTCTCATAAAGGAAAACACAAGTAACTTTAGTTTGTTTGTTTCTAAGATAGCTACCTGTCTTAGTGGGACTAGTAGCTCTGAATGAACACTAGTTTTCCCGATAACACTTCTCCACTCCACGGAGTTAGTTCATCTCTTTGGAGGAGAAGGAGGATGTCGCTGTAACGCTTCATTGTTGGGGCTAGCAGGTTTACATGGATGTATTGTATGATTGGGACTTACACTTCTTTATATAATAAGAGCTAGCACATTTTCATGCATATGTTCTTATTGTAGTTGGACAGCTATGGTTGCTTAGCAATATATGTTGTTTAACTTTCATAGTTGTGTATGAATTGCTTCATATGTGATTATATGAATCTTGTTGCAGATGTATTGTTGGTTTAACCATCACTTTGGATTGTCGACTGATCTTCTTTCCAGCTTGTGATGCATCTTCGCTCGTGTGTTCCCTTTTGAGCTAAGTACTGCTATAGGTTTCCAAGGGGTGCACTCATCTCCCCCCCATGTGTTAGAACCTCTCATTCACCTTCCTTGACTCACTGTAGTGGTCACAACCTTTCTACTAACATAGTTATCTTACTTGCCTCTATGTGACATTGTGGTTAAGGCATTACCTTACGACCCACCGCTACGACTCCTACACCAAACGGTCTGAGGTCTAATTGGGACTTCTTACCAGGGAGATCCCCTTAAAGTGTTGGTGGGTCCAACACCATAAACATTTATGGTGCTAGAAGGAGGGCCTAATGACAAGCTATGTCCTCTCATCTAGTTTTGAACCTTTCCATATCTTTCATGGATTCTTTCACTCTTCTCCCTCTGTGTTGTTTTTTGAATCGTGAAGATGTCTCCATCACAGGGGAGTTTTTCAATCTCTTTTCCACTTACATGTATGATGGTGAAGGCGAAGTGGCCTGGCCTGAGTACTTACATGACTTTCTTTCCATGCTTCATGTGGAATATGGGTGTTCTGACGATCAAGCCAGCTTGTTGCTTGCACACACACTTCATGAATCTCCACGTCAATGGCTACTTTGCCTACTGGCTAACAACATGCACTCACTTGAGCACTTTTGTGATCTTATTGAAGATGCTTTCTATCATTTTGATCCAGACTATCTTGATCGGAAATTGTTACAGCAACTGAAGGCTCCACATGAATCGGTTATTGATTTTTGGCACCGCTTTCGTGACTTTCAGTTTCAAGCTCTGAGGAGCCAGATGAAATTTTCCTATCTTTGGGAATAGTTCAAGTATTTCCTTAAGAAATCTTCCCATCACAAGAAGAAGCTTGAGATCAAGCCTTGCTAACATTCTTCAGTGAGGGATCTGCGTAATCTCATGTGGATGCGGGCATTGCCTCGACTGACAGTCTGCCATCCCTTCATCAAATAGCTCCACCACTTCCGAGTGACGTTGAGGATCATGCTCACACACATGTTCATCTTTCACATCTCCCCAACATCACTTAACTCAATTTTCGCACAGATTTGGTTGTGAGTCCATCGAGTTCTCATATGCATTCTGTTCTATGACCTCTGTCTCCACACTCAGGTGTTCCTCTAGATGATATTGTCTTGTTTTCATCCATTCCAGACTCTTCAATTGTTGTGAACGAGGAACAACCCATTGACAGAGTTGGTGTTGCACAACCAACATGCACTGTCATTCATGAAGAGTATGAGTAGGAGCTTGAGCATTGACACCCAGTGAAGGATGACTCCCTTCCGTATGAGCCCCCTCCGTTCTTTCCTAACATCTTTGGTGAACATGACATCCATGATTTTGCATGTGTGTCTTCATCTACGGATGCACCCATTGTTGATCACTCACAGGACTCACCGAATGATGGTCCGTCATTTGATAATGCAGAGGATAAGCTATTCATTGAAAATCCACTTGACCTTTCATCTGTCTTTTCTGGAAACACAGAGGATCGGTTTGTTCGTTTTTCATCATCACCTCTATTTGATTCAAATGATCATGAGGATGTCGATGAAATCATTGATTTTTCTGATCATGGAAGTCATGATCCATTTGTTTCCATATTTGATCACGATCATGACTCTATCACGGTTGATCTTTCAAAGCCACTATTTATGATGATTTACCTGATGATGAAGTTGAAACACCCAAGACTGTCGAGGCACTTCAACCCGAGCTCATGGTTATGTCAATTCCTCACTCTCTTGGGGTTAGTATCACTTCTAGTCAGGAAAATGTCCAATCACCCAAGGCTCCTCATCACTCATACGTATGCATTGAAGCTCCATCCCACACACAGATCACACTTCCTCCACTCGAACTACACAATCCCATCGCTCATTCATTGGAGGAATCTTACATTGCAAGCACTCGTTCGCAACACAAGTTATCTTTGTTTCTTTTGTTTGGTTGCATGTCACAGTCAAGAGTGTGCTTATGCTTCAAAGTTTCACGTAGTGACCCACACTACTATGATAAGTCCACATACTTCTCGTCATCCACTGGTACTCACTTATGTCTCGTGGGCACTTTAAAACATGAAGTGTGGTTGTCTTTAATGTTGTATCTTTCTTGCTTGCTAGTTCACAAAACTTGGCTGCTCGTAGACCAAGCCTTCACCAACATGGGTCAACCAATGCACCAGTGGCTGCATTGGAAATATCACTTCACGTGATCAGGCCCATGCACCATTAGTTTAGGAGTAGGAATAGTGTTTGATTTCAATTGTTTTCTTGCATGCTTATTTGCTTATTCGCTTTGTTTGCTTGTTTGTCTACTTGCTTATTTGCTTCCTTGCTTTGGTTTCACTTTTTCTTCTACTCTTCATTTGCTTTGTTTTTTGTTAGTCCACTTGTTTCATAAAGTTCATTTGTTTCATTTGTAGGTTAGTTTTGCATGAAACCATGTATGACTCTTGAAACGAGCTGGGTGAAGGACAAGAGGGCTTGTACACCTATTGCTACTTGGTTATCTGTCATCTCACCTCTGTATGAAGAGCTTGTTACTTCCAATCCATGATATTTCAAACGAAAATATGTGTTGTTCGAAGTGAACCTTGGTGAAAACACAACGCTTGCGTGCTTACTAGTATCACCTTCTCTAGTCGGTTGTTTTTGGATTAACCCTTGTTATCTCAGTCATGTAGAGGAAGGTGAGGGGGAAAAACTTAACAGGCATGTCAGAGATACAATAAGCTACTTCTCTGCTGGAACATCCTCTTCTGCTCTCAATAAGTCAGGATCCCTCTTCCGCCACTAAAATGAATAAGTGCTATGCACAGTGAAAAAAGAAAAATGAAAAAATGAAAAGTCAAAAAATCCAAAAATGAAAAATGAATAAGGAAAAAGAAGAGAAAGGCTTCCTGCATAGGGATTTCATGCAAGTAACTCCATCGGGGTACTGACCAAGCTTTCTGGTAGTAGAAACGTGCTTGTTTTCCTATGTGACTCTGTCGGGGTACTGACCAGGCCTGCTAGCAGTGGAGCAACACCAGAGATGAAACTAAGACTTTGACGACTATACTTATTGTGCACCTATATACCCCTCAACCCGAATCGAAACAACTGTGTTTCCTTGGCTTGGAATGTGTATCAATTGACCGAGAGTTTGGCCAATGCTACATCTTACAATCAAGCTAGTGTGAAACCAAGATGAGGTGAGAATTGAACAATACTTTTGAAGGTGCTAGACTTGTTTTTCAAAAATAAGGTCCATTCAGAAATCTGGAGTTCTAGCAGTTTGTCGCCACATGTTGTAGCGGCTACAACACCCTCCAAAATTTTTCCTTAGCCCATTTTGGACCCTCCCTACCAACCTTTCACAACACCTTGTCTTGCTTCGTCAAGTACACAAGCTTAAGTGTTTTTCATGCATAAACGCAGCCTGTCAAGCACAACTTGATGCATTCCCCTCATAGGTTGTTCACCTGGACTTGGTTCAGCTATAAGCTAAGTGCACTCCCCAAGAAAATTGCTCATTTCTGGACAGAAACGAGCCTTCCCTCCAAAAATTGTGCAATTATGTCGAGCAAGCTGATGGGCTCTAGAATTGCGCAATTCTATAAGCCAACACTCACAACAAAAATTGCACAAATTTCCCCAGCAGGGTTGCTCAGCCTACAATTTGTGAAAATCTAGGCAACATTCAACTACTCTTCCCTTAAATTGTGCAAACCTCATGGGTATTCAGCCCAACTCCCAACCAGAAATTTGCATTTCCTTTAAGCAGTCAAACAGCCTCTTGCATGTGTAGTTGAGTTGACCGGTTCCCTCCGAGACCGATAAAAATAGACTCGCATGCATGGACTACTTCTCCCAAGGCAACATGTAAAGGCATCCCTTGTTTCAGGGATCTATTTTCAACAAAATGGAGGTTACATGCAAGGATCATTTCACAAACCTCCCACCAAGTGTCGCTTTCCCTAGATTTGTGGCTTGCGTGTCACAACCTCAATGTTATCGAAACTCATCAACCGAATGCTGCAGAGCTCATTCCTCACATCAACCTTGTAGCTCTAACATCCCACACCACATCTAGGAGTAGTTGGCACATTCAAGTCAATTGTTTTGGGGTAAGCCCGCTTCCCATGCCTTGTGTTGCATTTCTGTCGCTTTTTGTGTTTTCACTTGTACGAGTATTGTTTTCTTGATTTCTATGAATTCTTGCTGTCGTTTACATGTATATTATCTTGTCCTAGCACCATTTCAGTTTTCTTCAAAATATCACTATTGTCACATGCTTGAAACTATTTTTCACAAACGGTCACCAATTCAGTGACTCACCTAATCTAGATGCATGTTATTCTATTTTATGAATATTTCATTTACCATTTTCATGCATGATCATTCACTTGTGATTACACTAGGTATCAGCATACATTCACATTTAGTTTCCCATCGACGAGTCTGGCCAACCTTGGCCCAGACTCTACCTCACTAAACAACATTGCATTATCCTAAGAGAGAAGGCTTTGTCTTCCTCTCCAAAATACAAATTTCTTCCAAGAATTTGTTCCACAAGCCTTCTTTGCACAATCCTAACGGACAGTGGCTGTTGGCGAAGAAAATTGCGCAATGTAGTCACTGAGCCTACAACCATTGCTAGATAAGATTGTGCATTGCACAATTCCAACAATCAGCAGCCAGATTGGACTCTACATTGCGCAGCTCGAACATTCAGTCAGTCTCCCAGTAGCTCAAATTGTGTCTTTTGTAGTCTTTTCAGCTAGTCTCCCGACCTCCCAGTGAAAATTGTGCAACCTTCATGATCAATCACATAGGTATGTTGCAAGTCAGTTATCAAGTTCAATTTGGTTTTTGACTGACAGATTTCTTGCCATGAGTGTTGCCATGTCTCCAGGTATTACAGGAGTTGATCATCTACCTCTCAAAACTGCAGGTAAAATGGTTTCCAAGAGGGCAGAGTCGAAGAAATGTTCACAGCACGCCTGGAGATGCAGTTGAACAAATGTCTATGAGATTCCCTACTCACGAAAATATCAAGTTGTTCATAGACAAGAACATCAAGATATCACAGCAAGTAGCATCATGAACAATAGCTAAAGGCAACATATCAAATGCACTGAATACAACAAATGTAGCGAACACAGTGAATGCAGCTGTTACACAATGATTTGTCACCGACCCCGCATTTCCTGATTCTGGACACTGCCAGCCCGTGTTATTGACATCTGCCTTGTGTCATTCTGCAAATTATGTGTCAATGTCTTCCTTGTCTTCTCAGGAAGAATATGTCAGTTTACTTCTCCTAGAGCAGACCCTTTATTACTTATGTTTTTGGGTTGTCGTGGGACAGCAATTGTTCCACCCGTGAAGATGGCCAAGATTGCACTAGCCCTAGTGAAGTCTTCGCTCTGTCTCTATGTTGCACTCACGACGAGCTACTTTGGGAAAGTTTTTTAAATAGCTCGTCAAAGCTTCGAAGTGTAACAGCCTCATGGGTGGTCCTAGGGTTGGTTGTTGGATCAGATGAGCTTGTCTCTCTCCTTTGGGATGGTTGTTCCACCTTTTGTGCAACCTCTCAAAGAGATAAGCTCTTTCTCCCATATTTTATGGAAGCTCCTCCTACTATAAATACTTCCTTCATGACTAAGATCAACTAGCTTCAGAGGTCAAGAATTCAATAGTAAAAGTAGATAACTTTTTCTAGAGTCTGGAAGTAGCCTCTCATATAGCTTGGCTTGGGATGGTTTTGAGTCGAGTTTTCTTGATTATAAGAATATTCTAGCATTAGTCTTTTGGGTAGGAGAGAGAGTTATTCGTGTTTTGGGAGATAGTCTATGAGTGAATTCTTGCGGAGACATGTGGACAGGACCCCTTAAGGAGGCTTACAACGTCAAGGCATGGTTGTAAGTTCTACTTTAATTTACATTAATACAAATCAACAACTTATTTCCTATATCATATGTCGAATTGCATGATGATAGCTTGAAGCTCCTTGACTCTTTAAGTAGAAATTTTTTTCCGTACTTTGTTATGTTTGTGGTTGTGTTATGTATGTTGTTTTCAGGTACAAGTGATTAGAAGAACGAGAGCTAGAGCAACACAATAGGGACGCCATCAAATGATGATTTGAAGGTAAGCCTTCATGGCATCAACTTTCTAAGGAAATTTGCTTTGGTATTGTCTTTGCGGTGACTAGACGCACTCTAGGGCTAGAGGGGTTGCCTCTATCTGCAGAGACAATACCAAAGCAAATTTCCTTAGAAAGTTGATTCCATGAAGGCTTACCTTGAAATCATCATTCTATGGTGTCCCTGTTGTGTTTCTCCAGCTCTCGTTCTTCTAATCACTTGTACCTGAAAACAACATACAGAACACAACCACGAACATAACAAAGTATGACAAAAACTATCTACTTAAAGAGTCAAGGAGCTTCAAGCTATCATCACGCAATTCAACATACAATATAGGAAATAAGTCATTGATTTGTATTAATGTAAATTAAAGTAGAACTTACAACCACGCCTTGACATCGTAAGCCTCCTTGAAGGGTCCTGTCAGCATGTCTCCACAAGCATTCACTCATAGACTGTCTCCCAAAAGACGAATAACTCTCTCTCCTACCCAAAAGACTAATGCTAGAATATTCTTACAATCAAGCAAACTCCACTCAAAACCATCCCAAGCTAAGCTATATGAGAGGCTACTTCCACACTCTAGCAAAACTTCTCTACTTTTACTATTGAATTCTTGACCTCTGAAGCTAGTTGATCTCAGTCATGGAGGAAGTATTTATAGGAGGAGGAGCTTCCATAAAAGATGGGAGAAAGAGCTTATCTCTTTGAGAGGTTGCACAAAAGGTGGAACAACCATCCCAAAGGAGAGAGACGAGCTCATCTGATCCAACAACCAACCCTAGGATCGCCCATGAGGCTGTTACACTTTGAAGCTTCGACGAGTTGTTTAAAAAACTTGCCAAAAGTAGCTTGTCATGAGTGCAACACAAAGATAGAGTGAAGACTTCACTAGGGCTAGTGTAATCTTGGCCATCTTTGTAGGTGGAACAATTGTTTTCCCATGATTACCCAAAAACATAAGTAATAAAGGGTCTTCTATAGGAGAAGTAAACTGGCATATTCTTCCTGAGATGACAAGGAAGACATTGACACATAATTTGCAACATGACACAAGGTAGATGTCAATAACATGGACTGGCAGTGTCCAGAATTAGGGAATACAAGGTCAGTGACAAATTACTGTGTAACAGTAGCGAACACAATGAATGCAACAAATACAATGAACATAGTGAATGGAGCAAGCAAAGCAAATGCAATGAATGCAAGAGGAAGGTTGTTCACAACATAGAGGTGGAATAAAGTTGCAAGATCAAGCAGATCCACTGATAATGAAATCAACTTTGGAGACTCATGCTATGAGATGACAGCGTGATATGAAGATTGCATGAAGACATAGAATGGAACAAATAAGGAGTTGCATGTATTGAAGTAGCAACTCAGGAAGAACATGAAATGGCAAAGACAAACGAATGAGTTACAACAGGAACAGGAATAACAGTGGGTGCAACATGCACTCACAGATGAAACTAAGCCCGTACAATTTAAAATCCCATCCCAGCAACTGACACGGAGCAAACATGGTGAGCAGTGTTGTTGATCTCTTGCGAGAGATTCAGCAGCATGCATGTCATTGTGCACACACAAGCAATCCAACCCATTCAATTCTCTCACCAAGGCGAAGACAAGAAGCAAGTCTAATTGGAGATGAACATGTACTTCGGCAAGTTGATATGCATGATCACAAGCACACACTTGAAGATCCGTACAGACATTGTGCATCAGTGTGTTGTCGGTTCAGCCGCACCCAACAAGACCATCCGCATGTTAGAAGATGAGTTGGATGAAGGAGTCGAACCAATGCATCAGTTGCAACGGAGGCAAGTGTTCACTTCAGCAAGATTTCACCACGAGGTGCATGCACACCATCACGGAAAAGAAATCTTGGCATCAGCTCACCACCTTCACCATCACAAGCATGTCAAATTGTTGGTCTCATCATAGTGGACTGAGTGTTAGTGATGTCTTGCATGGCTTTCTCAAGCCATGTTGTGTCACATGAGTACATGTGAATTGTAATGTTGAGTCATGTCAAGTGTAATTCAAGTGTGAATAATTGGATGTAACAGCCATAGAGTAGGTGAAGAGTCATGAGGGTAGTTGAACTATCATAAAGGGGAATGTCAAGGGTCAGCCCACCCTTTGTTATAAATAGTCCCTCGTAACTCATTGTAAGGGCTTTTGGTTAGCCAAGCTTCTAATCAGACTATCTTGAAGAAAGCTTAGACAGTATTGTAGCATGCCTTGTCTTCTCCACTCCATGGAGCTAGTTCATCTCTTTGGAGGAGCAGGCAGATGTGGATGTAATGCTTCACTGTTGGGGCTGCCAGGTTTACATGGATGTATTGTATGATTGAGACTTACACTTCTTTATATAAGAAGAGCCAACACATTTTCATGCATATCTTGTTATTTTAGTTGGACTACTTTGGTTGCTTAGCAATATATTGTTTAACTTATTTAGTTGTGTATGAACTGCTTCATATGCAATTATATGAATCTTGTTGGAAACGTGTTGTTGGTTTAACCATCACTTTGGATTTTCAACTGATCTGCTTTGCAGTTTGTGATACATCTTTGCTCGTGTGTTCCCTTCTTAGCTGAGTACTGCTACAGGTTGCCAAGGGGCACACTCATCTCCCCCTACATGTGTTAGAACCTCTCATTCACCTTTCTTGACTCACTGTAGCAGTCACACCCTTGATACTGACAAAGTTATCTGACTTGCCTTTGTGCAACATCTCGGTCAAGGCATTACCTTACGACCCACTACTAGGACTCCTCGACCAAATGATCTAAGGTCTAATTAGGACTTCTTACGGGGAGATCCCATTGACATGTTGGTAGGTCCAGCACTGTCAACATCACCATATATGATGAGCACTCCAGAGTTGGTAGAGCTGAATTTGTAGTTAAATGAAATGTTGTACATGGGATACATAAGCCAAGTGAATCACCTTGGGGCACACCGGTATTGTTTATAAAGAAGAAGGATGGTACTCTCTGATTGTGCATTAACTACATGAAGTTGAGCAAAGTGACCATCAAGAATAGGTATCCATTGCTGAGGATTGATCACTTCTTCGATCAGTTGAAGTGAGAAATAGTGTTCTCAAAAATTGATCTGAGATCCAAATATGATGAGGTATGCATTAAAGAAGAGGACATTTACATGAAACTTTCCAAACTAGGTATGGGCATTATGATTTTTTCTATTTCTATTCGGTTTGACTAATTCTCTAACTACCTTTATGTGCTTGATGAATAGTGTGTTGCATCTGTATTTAGATAAGTTTGTTATCACATTCATTGATGGCATATTGGTATAATCTGAAAATGAGGAAGATCATGTCGAGAATTTGGTAGCAGTGTTGAGGTTGTTGAGAGAGGATCAGTTGTACTCTAAGCTCAACATGTGTTGTTTCTTTTAGACTGTGGTACATTACTTGGAACATGTTGTCTCCAAGGAGGGCATAACAGTGGATCCAAAATAGGTAAGAGTTATCATGGAGTGCGCAGCTCCTAGAAATGTAGATGAGGTGAGATCCTTCATAGGATTGACATGTTATTATAGGAGGTTCATTAGGAACTTCTCATATATTTCTTATCCTATTACATCATTGTAGAGGAAAGGTAAGAAGTTTGAATGGACAAAAGAGTGTGAGGCCAATTTTGAGCAGCTTAAGTAGTTTTTGAAACATTCTTTAGTGTTAAAGATTGGAGATTTGAACAAAGAATTTGTAGTATGTACAAAAGCTTGCAAGAGTGGACTTAGTGGAGTCCTTATGTAGGAAGGACAAGTAGTGTGCTATAAGTCACAAAAACTCGATGAGCATGAGCAAAACTATCTGACACATGATCTTGAGCTAGCAATGATTATATGCATTGAATATGTGGATGCACTATATTCTTGGCAGGAGGTTTGTATTGATGAGAGATCATAGTGGATTTAGGTATATATTTGACTAGCTACATCTGAATGCCAGGAAAGTTATATGGTTGGCCACGATCAGTGAGCTTCACTTCAAGATCAGGTACATCAAGGTAAAAGAGAAAAGGGTTGCAGATTCTCTTAGTAGGTGGATACAGTTGAATCATATAAAAACTATGAGCTCCTATGGAATAGACTTACAGAATCAGAACTTACAGGAAGGTCAACAAGATGGAAGGTATAAATAACCCATGCATAGGTTACAACTGAGTGTAGGTACATGTACACTTAGTGGTATAGGTATAGGTACAAGTATAGTTGTAGGTATAGGTTCCCAGGATGTGGACTATTTTCTTACAACAGATGGATTGGTCAGGTTTAGAGACATCATATATGTGTCCGACAACAGTGAGCTCAAGAAGGTGATCTTGAGAGAGTTACATGTGAAACCATATTTAGGTCACCGAGGCTATCAAAAGACATTGACTGTAGTGAAGAATTTTTATTATTGGATGAATTTGAAGAAGGATGTAGAGGAATTTTTGGTTAGGTGCTTGGATTTTCAGCAAGTGAAGGTAGAGTGTTGTTATCACCTGGATTGAACCTCAGGCTGAACGAAGGCAATGCTAGGGTAACTACAAACCACGCTTAGCCAAGTAGCTAGCCCTACTAGGCCAGGAGAGGGCTCTCTGTAAGGATCTCATCCAAGATGAATGGATCAAGAAAGGGATTTTTTGCTAGGTATAGTAGCACAAAGTTTTGATTGGATTTTGAAGGGGTTTTGCTGGATCAAGAGGAGCTGGACAGTTTAGGGCTAGGGAATTAATTCAAAATTATAGGGTGTTCAATGGGGTAAGGTAGGCATAAGTTTTAGTACTCTAGGGCTTGATGGGTGAGGTGTTTTAAGACTGGTGAGAGGCTAGGAACAACATGTGATTACCATGGATCCTTCCCAAACTGTAGAAAACATATAATGGTGAACATTTCCCCAAAGCAGAGCAGTGATGTAGTGAATTCTGCCTATCAACTTGAAAAAATTCAATTAGAAGCAATGAGATGATTAACAAAATACACAAAACATACTAACATATGATCACAAGAGAAGAAATTGTACTAAAACTCCATACCACATGGATCCCAGAAAAATAGTTGTAATTCTTATTAATCTCCTGCTGAACTGCTGCAAAATGATGTACAATTAAGGTATGAGCATCCAGTTGGGTCCAACCCTCTACAATGAGAAAGAAAAAGAAGATACAAGCATTCTTTCAACCTCCTCTCATACTTATGGGTCAAATCCCTAAGATGAGGAGCTAGTCTAACCAACACTGAACAAGAAATAGGAATATAGGCATCTTAACAACTTGCCTCTAAAAGTGAAAAACTGATTCATTTGAGCTCAAATTGACTTTTAATGTAATGAATCTACCCTCTACTACTAATTATACATCATATTTACAAGACAAGTGATAATTTACATCAGTAAAACATCCTCCATGAGATACAATTCATGAACATAGTCAAAACATAGAAAAATAGCCATCCTGTGCAAAATTTGCCCTATGCACAGTGCCAGTGGCCCAACAGGTAGCGCCAATTTCAGGTCCTTTTTGGAAGCCTTCCCACCATCCAAATTGAGCGCTTGATAGCGCATTTTATAGGTCTTCAATTCTACTTTCCAAAACACCTAGAATTTCATCATTTGAAGCTCATTTGACCCCTCAAACGTTTATTCTCCCAACACTACTTCTGTGTGTCCAAAAAGTGGTAGAAAGGTCATTTTTAGGGTGTTTTTTGACCTTTTGGTGGACCATTTTTGCCCCAAAAACTTAGAAAATCCATAGAATTCATGTACTCATCCGTCTGAATCCAAAAATGCAAGCCATTTGTCCATTGGATGCCCCTAGGAAAAGCACAGTGCCAGTGGCGTTGCGCGTTGAGACAGATTTTCTCTGTGTGCAATTTACAAAATTTGCGTAAAACAAAAACTCCTCCAAACCTGACCAAAATTGGTGAGAAGCACCACCATCAAGCATCTTGATGATCCAAGGAAGCTTCAGCAAGAAACCTAAGCCTATACTCCTCTTTTTTTCCCTTTAGAGCCTGCCTTAGCCTAGCTTTCATCTTTTTTATCCTCATGTTGCAAATTTTGTTCCAGATCCTGTAGTGTAGACCATGTGCTTGATGATCTAGTTGTCCCTATTTGCCTTCTACAACAGCTTCTCTAGGTGTAAATTGACTCTCTCAAGCCAAGTATCTCTATCATCCTCAATTTCCTTCTCAATAGGAGACAACGTGATCGGTGCCTCCTTGTCATTTTGTCGTTTTACCTTGATAAGTTCCAGCTCCATGAAGACCTGCTTGTCACTCAACTACTTGTTCTCTTGTTCCAAATATGTAATGACATACTTGGCCCTCTCCAAATTGTCCATCAATGCTTGGAATTGAGCCTCCTTTTCCCGTATGATGATGTCCTTTATTATTTCTTCATCCTGAGCCTCTAAGTCAATTGTTTGAGTATAATGTTGCTTAGGCTCAGCATGTTCTATCAAATCAAAATCTCTCTCTTCCTTGTCATCATAAAAACATTCCTCCGACATCTTTTCTTTCCCTTTGTGCAGTTGTTGCACCTGTACTTGCTGTGTTGATGAAGAAAGCAAAGCCCCTTCCACATCCTGTGGAGCTAGCATTTTACTATGAGTTTATGAAGAAGGCAAGGTCCCTTCCACATAAAGTTGATCAAACACTTTCCTATTAGCTACAAACAATCTCCTTGTGCCCCTATGATATGTCACGAGGTCTCAGGCAGCTCAGTAGCTCTAGTCTCTTTGGCCTTCTCATCTGTCTTCACCTAAGCACTGCTAGAAGGTCCCCCTGATTTTTGAGACAATGGTGGAGGAATTTGAGGACCCTAGAAGATGTCATGAAAAATAAATGTCTCCCAAGAGATGTTGACGAGGCTAAGATGATGAAGCACAACCACCTTGACCAAGGAATAATGATAGAGACTGCTCATTTCCTGATGGTATGGTTTTTTCTGCACAAAATGGGTCATCTTCTCAATATTTCTTAACAAGAAATAAGGGAGGTTTAACATCCTTACCCTAGTAAAATGCATGAGAAGCCTGATGTGATAGGTGTGTAGCCTAGAAATTCTACCCTCACAAGTAAAATATTTCATGATGATTTTCATCATGGGGGCACACTTGTCTTCAAATAATTTGAAAGGAAAAAGTCTTTTCGCCTCATTCCTATACCTGGGTTTGATATAAGGCTCATAATAATGTTCATCCAGGTCCTGTACCTTGTACCATTTCTCCCGTACATCCGGAATCCTAGTTGCATCTGCAATAGTGGAGGGTGAGACTTTGAATGTCACCCCAGCAAGAGTACCCTATTGTCCTGAAGATGGGCTACAAAAAGCCTGGTGAGCTTAGGATGGTGTTGAACTCTCTCTACCTATTCACAGAACTCATAGCACCCTAGATGTCTGAAACAAGTGATAGCTAACTGGGTGCCCTACAATTATCTGAGGTTTGATGGCTCTTCCCTAATATTTCTACCTTCCTTGTGTGGTTTTCTCTGATGCCGAGGTCTATCTGTCGAACTGTCACCGCCTATGTTTTCCTCCTCCTCATGGTCTCGATCTTCTCTGTCCATATTTGCAAGGTTTGAGGATGTACACTCCAAGAAAATGGATAAAGGGAATGATTAAGAGTGATTTAGGAGTGAAGGATGGGAGATGACCTTGTGAGGTATTTTGGTAGGCTAGAAAATGAAGGGATGTATATGAATTATGAAAGTGAGGGAGAGGGGTTTGGGCCCTTTTTGAAATATAACTTGTGGGATGAAGGATGAGGGGGTATAGAGGTTATGGAGTGATGTAGGGAAGGGTTTTAGGGTTTAGTGATAGGTGGTGGGAAAAATAGAGGGGATTAGGGTTTCTAGAATGTCATTGAGGGAGAAACTAGGGTTTCACATTTGTCATGGTAAATTCCTTCAAACACTTCAATTGCAACTTCAATGATGAGGTAGAGGGAGTGCACTTACTTGTTTGAGAGATGAGAGGGTTCTTTGGAAGTTTTTATGAGGTTTGAAGGCCTTCTAGTCTTTTCTTCTCAACACGCAATGCCAACTACAGACGTGTAGCGCCACCTCTCAACGTGTAGTGCAATGTTATTTTGCACTGCCAAAATTGCCCTACACGTAGCTTCACTTCAAGATGATGTTTGACTACCTTCCCGGTGTCCAAATTAGGCTTGGGATAGCTTTTTAGAAAGGGAATCCTATCTACTTTCTAGAACAGTTTTAATTTTTCAATTTGGAGCTCATTTTCCCTGTCAAATGATTAATCTCCCAATACTGTTCAAAATGTGCAGAATGAGGCTGCCAAAATGCATAGTGCTGTTGTAGTCAAATTTTGAAGGTCTTCCTCAACTCCAAATTGCACTCATTATAGCTCATTGGAAATATCTTTGTGTCTAGTTATCATTTTACTCATCAAGCAAGTCTTTTGTACATTCCAGCTAGGCGAAATCTTGATTTTCCCAAGGTCACTCCAGAAGTGTAACAACTCTCCTGTGGCCAATCATTGTTTGGAAATTTCTCCAAAACCATGAGACCTGTGTAAAATTTTATGGATTTTTTTCTTCTTGGGTCTATGATGGACAAAACCCCCTCTCAATTTTGTCAGATTCATCTTTTATTGCTCAGAAACATCATTTGAATAAAAACTATCCCGATATGTGGAACAGGGGATTTGTAGAAATGAAGGAAATGAAGGGGATGAGGGGATTCTAAATTCTTGAGAAAATTATGGGAAGTAGGGAGGGATGTTAGGAAGCAGGGGAAAGTGGAATTTCAAGGATTGAGTGAGGGGAATGGGTCCAAAAGGGAAAAGCACGGGCCTAACCTAGAAAAGTGTCAAATTGTAGCAATAGGCTAGGGTTTGTGGGGAAATGATGAATTTAGGGATATCAGTGATGGGAAGTGTTTAAGAAGGTATATTAAGTATGTGGGAAGGTGTATGAGTATCAGGATACAAGTTTTGTTGATGATTTGACCATCCAAGAAAAATTACCTTCAAAACCCTAGGAGAGGGAAATGAGGCTTACCTAAGCACAACTAAAGCACAAACAAGGTGTTAAATGACCCTTTGGAACCTGAAATAATGATGAAAACTCTTTCAATTATGGTACACTTAGCCAAATGGTGACATGAACCAATACTTGGAAGACTTTGGAAGGAGTGAAAACAAATCCTAGACCTAATACCCAATGACCAAATTTTTACTTGAAGACTCACTGAAATGAAAAAATTTGACTTTAACACCCTAAGACCACTTTATAAGACCATATTTGATCACTGGTGGCAGTATGAAAATACTGAATCTAACAAGTGTAAGCATCCAAGTGGACTTCTACAATCGATTACAGTTCGAGAGTGGAAATGGGATGTCATTTCCATGGAATTTATCATAGTTTTGCCAAGGACAGTGAAACAATATGATTCCATCATGGTTGTTGTCGACATGTTGACAAATGTTTTGCACTTCATTCCAGCAAAGAATACGTATTCAGCGAGTGATGTAGCACAGGTACTCATCAAGGACTTTGTTATATTACATGCAGTTTTGAAGAAGATTGTATCAAACAGGGATATAAAGCTTTCTTCAAAGTTTCGGAAATATTTGTTTGCAGGTTTGGGCACAAAGTTGGCTTTCAATTCAAGTTATCATCTACAGCCAGATGGACATACTAAGAGGGTCAACAAGATATTGGAGGACATGTTAAGGATGTACGTGAAGCATCAACAATGAAAGTGGGAAGAGTATCTTCCACTAGTAGAGTTTGCTTCCAACAACGGCTATCAGGAATATTTGAAGATGAGTCTGTTTAAGGCATTGTATGGGCGGAGTTGCAATACTCCCATCAATTGGAGTGATCCAGTTAATGGGATTTTCATTGAACTAGAAATGTTGGAAGACATGGAGTGGGAAATGCAGGTAATCAAGAAGAATCTAAATGCAAAACATGATAAGTGGAAGAGCTATGTAGATTGGAATAGAGTGTTCAAGGAGTTTCACGTTGGGGAACATATGTACTTGCACATCAAACCAATGAAGGGCTCCTTATGGATTGGATCATGTGCCAAGCTATCCTATTGACTTTCACTACCTCTGAAAATAATAGTCCATGATGTTTACCATGTGTCGTTGCTTGATAAGTATGTTAATGATGTTGATCATGTGATTGACTACTCTATATTGCAGGTGGAGCCAAGTGGAGAATTGCAGCCTACACCTCGGTGTATATTACAAAGAAATGTGCTCATGCTCTGAAACCAAGCAATAGAGAAAGTTAAAGTGCAGTGGAAGAACTTTGGGCCCAATGAAGCTACATGGAAGATGGCAGATCAAATGTTGGATATGTATCCTTCATTGTTTGCTGGTTGAGCCAAAGATGTTTTAGTATGATGTTTGGTATATGTTTTGGTATATGTTTGGGTGATGGTTTTATATATGTACATATGTACGCAGATGTAAATACCACCATGAGCTATGTTATAAAGCTCCAATAAGAGGTATGGGTGTCATGTCATTATAATTTTAATGTTGGATTTCTTTTCAGCAGGATGATCACTCTAAGTACTGCATCGAGCTATCTTATAAAGCTCCATGTGTAGTATGTTTTATTTAAAGTGTTCTTGTGGAGGTATAAGTGTGGTTGAACATCGAGGATGGTATCTCCCAAGGGGGAAGGTTCTGTAACATCCCTGGTGAAAATTCCATGTAATAAAAGTTAATAAAGTAAAAATAGTAACCACAGTTGATGGGACACTTATTCCAAGATGAATGCTGGGAAAGACATCCTAGTGTGGGTGTTCATTGGTTTATTATAGATAAGGAAATTGGAAAAGGCAATGGAAAAGGATTTGGAAAGGAAAAATGGAATTTTTGGCACATTTATTTATGAAAATAATGGAAATTAGAAGAAATGGAAGGTGAAGGTCACAGGTTGCATGTGAGCAGGAAAGAGAAGGAAAATAATGAATAAATTATAAGTCTCATTGATAAAAAGGTTTCCAAGGATCAATTGCTACATTTTGTCAGTGGAACCTTTTGTCAGTTCCATTTTTGAGCTCTATCATTATTCTCTCTCTCTATCTCACTCTTGGACACAAATTTTTCTTGGAGAAGTTTGGCGTTGGATCAAGAAAGGAAAAGGAGGCAATAGGAAGGAAGTTGAAAGCAAGGAAGATCAAGATCAAGCAGCTACAGTAGGATTCTTTACAAGTATCGATTTACATGTGCTTGTTCCTTGCTATATTTGGTGTGCATTGATGTCACGATGTGCGTTTTTCCATGTGTGACAATGTTTTAAGCCTAGCCTTGCCATTTACGGATATAAATGGTGTGATGGGGTTCTCATGTTTTGGTTGAGCTAGATTTCCAGATGGATTCAAAGCTGAGTGATGTGGATATCTGAAATAAAGAACACATAACCTAGTGATCCATGAACTAAACTGTGTATTACGGTAAAGCCACTGGCATAGTGACCCTTGAATCGGACTGTGGGTTATGGTAAATCTAGGTATTGTGTGCCTCAGTGAGCCTACAAATCCTTCACTAGTTAATGGTGGGATATATGGTAAAGCCTATATGTGGTTACCCTTGATTATACCAAGGAATCCTTGCAAGTGAATGGCGGAATATATGGTAAAGCCTAGAGGGTGGAGTCTCGATTTAGGGCCTAGTGATATGGTGTGAAATGCGGGAAAGCCCAAGATACTAGGAGACAAGAAAATTACTCAATTTGTAGGTGGATAAATCTGGCGCCATCGATGCTTTTTTTGGCCTAGTGATATGGTGGATATCATGGTAAATCCTATGATTACATGTTAAAATTGTTGGCCTAGTGATCCGATGTGGATTGTAGTAAAGTCTTGGTTATATTGTCAAGGGTGAGGTGGTTTATCCTCGGGATGCCCTGTTTAGTTCTTTTTGGGTGAGTCCCACATTCATGATTGGAATATGGCACAGGGGTGACTGGCTGAAGAGAGCTTTGGCTTAGTTAATCTATGGTTTGGTGGAACGTGGTAGTCCCATACTAGGTTGGATTTTTCATTTATTAATAAGAGGTTCTTTCCTTGGTATCTTATGAGAAAATGTATTGGTTTATATGTGGATTCTATGGCTGATGTATACTTGATATTTCTGTTACTATTATTATGGTTATAAGCATGTATCATGACAATGATGATGTATGAATATCCTCATGTTTTGATTTTTAAATGAATGAATAATGTATCTATGACGTAATAAATTATAATGCAACCAATGATATAAGGGAACAATGCTTCTTAGCGATTATTAGATAAGTATGAGACCCCTATGCCAAGATATATTGTTTAAACCTGTAGCTTACATATTTGTGACATGTTTGACGAAATGTCTATCATGGCTAGTAGAGGTCTAGTCTAGACCTTGTCATTGCTTCTACAAAAGTATCATTGTTTCATTGTATAAATTCATTTTTGAACTTGTCATTAGGTTTTGGGCAGTGACCTAGGCTTTGGGCTAGAAAAAGTGGCACAAATCCTAGATTCATAGCAACATGTATGAGAAAACAAGTCCACAGACGGACACATGCCTTGTTGTGTGAGCATCTGGAGCCTCCCAGACGCACCCTTTTCCATATCAAGGGATTTTCCAGTGGTTTCGTGGTATAAAAACTTAGTGGGACCCAAGGAATGGTCATGGGGATGAATGGGAAGACTTCTAAGAGCCTTGTAGTAGATATAGAAGAAATGTGTTGTGGTTTTCCATTGATTCCACTTCCTTAAGGTCAGGAAGGAGGTTGAATCCCATCATAGCAGCCTCTTGTCACATATTTACCCTCATTGGCTGATTACTTGGGTAGATGTGGGATGAGGGTGTTACAATAAAATTTCTTCCTAAAGGAATATTTCCTCCCATTGCTTAAAAGCTTTGTTTCCTCACACTTCCTCTCCTCAATATAACCTTCATCTATCAACAATTTATATAACGCTTCCATATTCAGTTCCAAATCCCTTTTTTCCTAAAAGATATTACCAAACTCTTTTTTATTCCATTTCCTTAGCTGAATTTTAATATATCTCAAACTATCCTACAATTTAAACATCTTAGAGCCCGAGATTGGGAGAGTATTTTCCCACCATTTTTTATATTATTCATAAGTGAGGGGTGATTTATCTAGAAAGCTTCATATCTGAATGGTTTATTTTTAGGTGTATCAAGCATTGTAATCATTAACACCACCGTCCAATAATTTGAGCCCCCATACGATAGAATATTACCTTCCATATCCATCCCTTGCATTGGAAAATCCTCCATTATTAGGAATTTGTCCAACCTAGATTCAACTTGAATAAACCCTCATCACTTGTTGCTCTAGGTAAAGATTCCATTAACTGCCTCCATATTTATTAGATTTTCTTCTTTAATGAACCAATTAATGGTCTCAAAATCATTTTCAATTCACCTTTGACCACCCTTATTTTCTACTAGAGAAGTGATGAGATGACATTTTCTTTCTCTGATATCCTTCAGGGCCTAGATGATGCTTAATATTTCGTCTATCCTCTACAGACCATAAACATTTGTGAACATAATCGACTGAGGGACTCCTATTATTTGCATCACCATAGATAGTAAAAATCTAGTGGCTTCTTCATCTATGAGATTCATAACCTATTGATTCCACCAATTAACTAATCCTCCTGCAACAATTTGGTCTTCCACCTCTAAGTATTTATACTCCCTTCCTAATTTCCTATCCACTTTCATAATCTTCTCTATTTAGAATCTTGATTCTTGCAGGAATACAATATTTGGTTTTTCCATTTTTATCTTTATCTTTAGCAATATTTGTTTTCATAGGCTATTTAGGTCTCTTGTATTCCAAGTAAAAACTTTCATTTTTAACTATAGACATTAGGTGGCAATATTACATCTCCCATCTTACTTGAGTTAATCAACATTTCTCCCAATTTCTGAATGGCTACATTATTCGACTTACTTCCTCATTTCATTTGTTTTTGCTTTGGTACTGAGAGGGTATGAGATTCTAAAATGTTGATTCCCATCTCCTCTATTTATTCATGTAGTCATTTCTACCCTCGAATATTTGCTTCCTCTTGCATTAGGTGTAGGTATTGAATTACGTCCATCTGTTATGTTGGGATGGCCTCCAAACCCTTATTTCTCCATTATTCCACCATATTCTGTAAGTATATCCCTTCCCTTTCCACTATATTCTAAAGTTCCAGTTCTTCCATTCACACTTCACTTGGGGCCATTTCGGTGTCCCCTTCAAATTCTTTAGTAAGATCCGATATTTCCACATTTCTAACAGGGTCTTATGGGGCTTCCATCATTCCTTCATCTTTATCCTTCTCATGATTCTCTATTTTATCTTCCCCATTACTATTTCCTTAAGGGTCTACTCCAAAAGAATCCCAAAATTATTCTTCAATGTTGCTTTCTCTCCTTGATTTCATTGTTTTTATCTCATGTTGGCACGTCCTCTTGGGTTTGGCTTTACAAAACATTCTATGCATTTCTGCTCTTGTTCTTTACCTGAATCCTCGGATCTATTCAGATGGAAATCCATGATAAAAGTATCGTGTAGATGGAAGCATCTACACCTAAAGGGAATCTTTTCATAATCGACAGTTTGTAACCATATTTCATCCCAAAATTCAAATTTGATCTCTTCTGGTAGTGTTCCTGACACATCCATCACCATACAAATCTTCACATATGATGTGCATCTACCTTTTAAAGTCACATCTCAAATATTTACAAACTTCCCTAATGTATCTCCTATAGGATTCAAGTACAAGGGAAGCCACTAATTCAAGGGTAGGAAATAAAACCTGGCCCATACCCAAACATTGGTGAATGTCCCTTTTTCTAGAGTAAATTTCTCTTTCCACGGCCACATGTAAATTCCTACAGATGAAAATAAAGAGGGTCCTCCATTAAAGAATCCATCCTTGATTAGGGGAATTTTGAGGCCTAAAACGGGCCTCCTAAGTAAACTATAAAATAATAGTGGAAATAATAAAATAATATTATATTACATCATCAAATGTTAGAGGGTAAAAAGAAAAATATACTTTTTCAACTCATATTTTTAACTTATCTCCCTATGGGTTTACTCAAATTTTGAGCGAGAACACTCGTTGGATCCATAATTTGAGTAAAAAGAAAAATCTACCTTTTCAACTCATATTTTTAACTTATCTCCCTATGGGTTTACTCAAATTTTGAGCGGGAACACTCGTTGGATGCATAATTTAATTTATCATCCAAGGAGTACCCATGTTTCATACTTTCGATGGACTCTTCTAGAAACAAAATGAGAAATACATGAAAAACGTGATTGCATTCACATTTTTTCATGTATTTCTCATTTTTCATGTTGTAGGGTCCATCGAAAGTATGTAACATGGGTACTCTTTGGATGAGGAATTATATTTTTCATCCAATGAGTACTCCTGCTTGAAATTTGAGTAAAACATTAGGGAGATAACTTGAAAATACAAGTTGTAAAAGTAGTTTTATTATTTTTTATTTTTTTTATCTTTTTACATTTTTACTCCAAAAATTGTGAATCATCCCCCATGGTTGACATCATCATCTTAAATCCTATTGGATCTTATAAATTTTATTTTGGTTATAGATTTTTCTTACGAGACCCATTTTAGACCTCAAAATTCCACTAATGCCTCCAGATAAGAAAAGAGAACTGTAAAAAAACCTTTGGATCCTAAATGCAATTCAATCTCACCATGAGGCTTCCAATTATGCTTGATCCAGCCATGTAAAGATTTCTCTATCGTCCATAGCCATATGAACTTGAAAATGATCGCATAAGTATGCATGTGTTCCCTGAAAGCTTGGGTTTGGGGATATTTGATTAATGTTCTTGCGATTACTGATGTTTTTTGCTTGCATGGGCCATTCATGTAAGCCCCTTTTGACTTTTTTTGTTGATCAGATCAGCCACCTACTATACCTATTTCCTTATCTCATCTCTGGCCACTCCCTCCTTGATTACATACCCTTGATACTCCTTTACTCGTGCCTATTGACCCTTCTATAAAAATTATAAAACCTACCTTGGAACCTTTACCTTTATCTTCTACCACTTTTTTGTAGGTGGGAGCCCCACTCCCTCCCCCTCTAAACACCATTCAAACAATAACTTACCTACAGCTTCTCAGAAAACCCCATCTGTTGCGATCTCAACTCGATTTGAAGTAATAAAAATTAAACATATATATATATATATATATATATATATATATATATATATATATATATATATATATATATATATATATATATATATATATATATATATATATATATATATATAAAGATTACCCACTTTGCATACTTTCAATGGACCCTACAACATGAAAAAACGTGATTGCAATCACGTTTTTCATTTATTTCTCTTTTTTGGTGTAGAAGGGTCCATCAAAAGTATGAAACATGTTTACTCCTTCAATGAGGAATCAAATTATGGATCCGGTGAGCGTTCCCACTTGACATTTGAGCAAACACACAGGGAGATAAGTTAAAAATATGAGTTGAAAAAGTACTTTTATTATTTTATTATTTTTTAATCTTTTTACTTTTTTACTCCAAAAATGGTGAATCATCCCCCATGGTTGAGATCATCATCCTGAATCTTATTGATTCCTATAAAGTTTATTTTGGTTGTACATTTTTCTTAGGAGGCCCATTTTAGACCTCAAAATTCCCCTAATGCCTCCAGATTAGCAAAGAGCACTGTAGAAAAACCTTTGGATCCTAAATGCAACTCAATCTCACCACGAGGCTTCTAATTATGCTTGATCCAGTCACATAAATCTTTCTTTTTCATCCATAGCCCCATGAACTTGCAAATAATCACATATGTATGCATGTGTTCTCTGAAAGCTTGGGTTTGGGGATCTTTGTTTAATGTTCTTGTGCTTACCAATGTTTTGTGCTTGCATGGGCCATTCCTGTTAGACCATTTTGACTTTTTTTGTTGATCTGATAGGCCACATAATGTACCTCTTTCCTTATCTCATCTCTGACCACTCCCTCCTTGATTACATACCCTTGGTACCCCTTTACTCGTGCCTATTGACCCTTCTATCAAAATTATAAAACCTACCTTGAAGCCTTTACTTTTATCTTCTACCACCTTTTTGTAGGTGGGAGCCCCACTCCCTTCCCCTCTAAACACCATTCGAACAATAAATTACCTGCAAATATACAGAAAACCCTATCTATTGTGCTCTTGACTCGATTTTAAGTAATAAAAATTATATATATAAATAGTACCCACTTTGCACACTTTTGATGGACCATGCAACATGAAAAATGAGAAATATATGAAAAAATGTGATTGCAATCACGGTTTTCATGTATTTCTCATTTTTTGTGTAGAAGGATTCATTGAAAGCATAAAACATGTGTACTCCTAAGATGAGGAATCAAATTATGCATCTAACGAGTCTTCCCGCTTGAAATTTGAGTAAACCCATAAGCAAATAAGTTAAAAATTCGAGTTGAAAAAGTAGTTTTACCTTTTTATTATTTTTTAATCTTTTTACTTTTTTACTCCAAAAATTGTGAATCATCCTCCATGGTTGACATCATCATCTTGAATGTTATTGGTTCTTGTAAAGTTTATTTTGGTTGTACATTTTTCTTAGGAGGCCAATTTTAGACCTCGAAATTCCCCTAATGCCTCCAGATTAGCAAAGAGCACTATAAAAAAACCTTTGGATCCTAAATTCAGCTGAATCTCACCACAAGGCTTTCAATTATGCTTGATCTAGTTACATAAAGCTTTCTCTATCATCCATAGCCCTGTGAACTTGCAAATAATCGCATACGTATGCATGTGTTCCCTCAAAGCTTGGGTTTGGGGATCTTTGATTAATGTTCTTGCGATTACCGATGATTTGTTCTTGCATGGGTCATTCATGTTAGCCCCTTTTGACTCTTGTTATTGATCTGATCAGCCACCTACTGTACCTGTTTCATTATCTCATCTCTGAACACTCCCTCCTTGATTACATACCCTTGATACTCCTTTCCTCATGCATATTGACCCTTCTATCAAAATTATAAAACCTACCTTGGAACCTTTACCTTTATCTTTTACCACTTTTTTTGTAGATGGGAGCCCCACTACCTCCCCCTCTAAACACCATTCAATCATTAACTTACCTACGAATACTCAGAAAACCCTATCTATTGTGCTCCCGACTCGATTTGAATGTGTGTGTGTGTGTGTGTGTGTGTGTGTGTTACAACCAAGATATATTATATATTATTATATTATTATTAATTATTATACAATTATAATAATTATAATATTAGTATCAACTTTTAGTATTGGGTATTAGTATTGAGTTTTGATATTAGTATTTCAATACAAGTAAGTATAACTTAATTATTCAACTAAGTGAATAGTTTTTAATTAGCATTGAAAGCCTAAAATTAAACACTAATATTATAAACCGTAAGATTAATATATGGTACCCTAAGTTTAATATATTTGACACTAGGATGTAAACACTAACATTATAAATCTAATATTAAACCCTAACATTGAACACCCTAATATTAAACCTTAATTTTGTAATGCCACAATGTGATGTTGAATAAATTACAATGTAATGTAATCCTAATATAAAACCATAATATTATTAACCCCTAATATTATAAACTGAATATTATAAACCCTATATGTTAAACCCTAATGTTATAAATCTTATATTATAAACCCTAATATTATAAACACTAATATTAAACCCAATATTATAAACCCTAACATTAATATGTTAAACCTTATGTTTAATATATTAAATCCTCAGATTATAAACCATAGGATTAAACCCTAATATTAAACCTCGATTTTTTAATGTCACAATGTAACATTTGATAAATTTCAATGTAATGTAACCCTAATATAAAATTGTAATATTATAGACCCTATATATTTTAAACGTTATTATTAAACTGAATATTATAAACCTTGTGAATAATATATTAAACCCTAATATTATAAACCGATATTAAACCATAATCTTATAACCCTAATATTATAAACCATAATATTAAACTCCAATGTTTATTGTCACAATGTGACATTTAACATATTGCAATATAATGTAACATTGTGATAATGACTATCAAATTGATTGTTACATTGGGGCAATGTTTGTCATAGTGCGATGTTGGATAGATTTATGTGCCATTCCAATATCACAGTTTTAAACCTTAATAACTTACACCCAATTCTATGAACCCTAATATTAAACCCCAATTTTGTTATTTCGCAATAAACCATTCAATAAATTGCAATATAATGTAACATTACAATAATGATTGTCAACCTGATTGTCACATTGAGACAATGTTTGTCACAATGCGATGTTATATAGGTTTATGTATGATTCCAATGTTAGAATATTAAACTCTAATATTAAATCAAATATTATAAACTCTAAAATTAATATATTAAACCCTAGTCTTAATATTATAAACCCTAGGATTAATATAATAAACCATAATATTATAAAAATAATATTAAACCTTAATATTATAAACCCTAATATTAGGTTCCAATTTTGTAATGTTGCAATGCGATGTTGAATAAATTTCAATGTAATGTAACATTACGACAATGGTTTTTAGATTGATTGTCACATTGAGACAATGTTCGTGAAAATACGATGTTGGATAGATTTTCATACCATTCCAATGTCACAATATTATACCCTAAGGTTAATCTATTAAGTCTTAACATTAATATTATAAACCCTGGGATTAATATTATTAAACCCAAATATTATAAACCCGTTATTAAACCGTAATATTATAAACACTAATATTAAGTCCCAATTTTGTAATGTCGTAATGAGACATTGAATAAATTGAAAAATCATGTAACATTGCGGCAATGATTGTCAAATTGATTGTTACATTGAGACAATTATTGTCACAATCCGATATTAGATAGATTTCGGTACCATTCCAATGTCATAACTTATATTTTTTTGTCCAAGTTGTTTGAGTCCTAAGATGACTGCAAGATTAACCATTGGTTCGAGAAACTACGATCCAGTGGCATCTAAGCCATCAAAATCACCCAAGGATCGCACGCAGCTTGGGAAACACTAGCCGTTAACATGGCTAGATCTTTTTCTTATGGAGTTTCAAAGTGGTGACCTTCACATCACGAAGTGACTTAAAACTACACCCCATCACCATCTATTCTATGCCTCGTGGGCTCCAACATCATAATATTAAACCCTAAGTTCAATATATTAAATTCTAAGTTTATTATTATGAACCCTAAGATTAAAAAGTTTAAGATTAATATAATAAACCGTAAGTTTAATATAATAAACTATAGGATTATTGACCACAATATTAATATTCTAAACCCTAGGATTAATATTATATATAAAATCTAAGATTAATGTTATAAACCCTATGATTATATACCCATCTTAAGTTTAATATATTAGACCCAAGGATTATAAGTTTAATGGTCGGCCTTGATTGACCATTTTAACGATGTTGATGTTGCATGGCTCTGTTTGGCCATGGTTTACCTCGATTGACCATTGTTGCTCATTAATGAGAATTGTTGAAAATAGAGATCTTGATTGACCATTATGGTTAAATATGTTTAAATAATGGTTGACTTTAAATGAATATGTTTGTATATTTTTTACTAAAATCGTTAACTATATGTCATTATTAATAATTAGCACAACCACATTAATAAATGTGGTTGATATACAATGATAGGCCTATATGAATCACATGGATAACCACATATAGATGTCATTGATATTAATGACCTAATCATACTACTCTAATTAGTACATTTAAATACCAAAATAATTATCCATAATATATTAATCCAACTAAACATATGTATTCCCATATAAATGTGGATGTTGAATGTAGGTATTGTTCACGTAAGCACTACCACTCCTATGACTCAAAATGTGAAAATTATTTTATCCTAGTCCAACAAGTATATCCTCATAGGCATTATCAAATTATTTGACTTTACGTTTGAATAAATTTCATTCAATGTATATAGACCATGACAAATTTTATAGAATAAAATTCTTTGTATGTTTCAAATTATAACAAGTGTTATGCAATCAATTCCGTTATGTATCAAGTCAGGTATGAACATTAAAAAACATTGGTTGAAATTAAATTATCATTTGATATGGAATTATATTTACAAGAAGGAGCCTTTGATGCGATTAAAAATCTCCATTTTCTCATGGTTTAAACAAAAATCCACATTTTCCTAAGATTACACTCGAGGATATTAATGAGGCCCAGTATTGCAGCAAGGATGCACAAACTTCAAGAGCTACCAACTTTATTTTATCAACCCGGGGTTTCGTACAAACTTGAAGGTGACAATGCTATATACATAGTATATGCATCATTCTAATCATCTCATTCTTAGTTGGGTCACTTGACCATTAGGGTTCCAGACCATTCCTCTATTGAACTAAAAGGATTCTAACTACTGAAAGCATAATGTAAAGGCTAGTTCTAGTGTAGAGAAAGTAAATTATTGTCAATTCAGGAAATGAAAGCTACCACCTTGTAAATGCTATGAAATAACACAAATCACTTGCAGAAAGAAACCTATGCTAATCTTGCAATTGATCACCTGGCTATCAGGATTGCTTTAAAATAGAAGATTACTCTACCATTTCATAATTCAAACATGCATGCATTAACTATCTCACTCACACTTGCAGAATAGGTAAAGTTCTAATTTCTAGATTTAGAAATAAAAGGGCTAATGCTATCTGATCTTGAAGAGGGAAAGGAGTGAAAGGATTGGTCTAGGTGGCACTTCTAGTCATGGAGTCCAATCTGAGGAGTTAAACTACTCCTAAAATAGGATAGGTTATCGTTGCAGGTCAAAACAGGGTCAAAATAGGCTGCTACAAGTTTGTTATATGATGTTGCTACACAATGTCCTTAACTGCTACAGGGTACCTTGAATAGCTACAAGAAGTTGGTTTAGAGGTTCTGGAGTGAAAGAATGGTAAAATGAAGCATTGGAAGGGTGTATGACAATGTGAAAGGTGTGGCGAAGGAAAACATCACCTATGGCCAAACCCAACATTCAAAGAAGGCCAGATTCAACTAAGACATCTTGCTCATGGTAGCTAAAAGATAGAGGTTTAGAATATGGGTTGGCATGCATCAACAGAAGGTGGAGAAGGCCTAAATGGAATTGGTTGGAGGAGTGCCTTCCTACAAATCAATAACCCTACAATTACACATGTTCCTCTTTTTGTTTACAAATCATTACATGTCAATATGGAAATGATGAATTGAATTTGGAAAATTTCATCTAACAATTTCTAAGAACTGGATCTATGACATGAACTACTTCTAAGCTACAATAATCTTAAAAATCAGAATAACAACTGTTAATTTTTCCAAGAAGTCATAAACAGCTAAGACTGAAACTTAATTTATGAAATGGACAAAAGAAGTCAAACTCAATTTTTGGATTGTGAGAGTGGGGTCCTTTGATCATGATCCCATGAGGGAGATGAGATAGGGATCAATGTCACAAGATTTTTTTTTACGTATTTTACTCTATTTCACTACAAAAAAGAATTTATCTTTTAAGCTAATGGAAGCATGAATAAACCAACAACTTAATTAATCTTTTAAGATAAAAGATACATGAATAAACCAGATCATATAATTAACATTCTAGCCTAAGAATATTAACATTCTAGCCTAAGAATACAGATACAAGAGAGGAAATTTTGCTTCTAAGGTTAAGCCCTAACCCAAGAGCTTCAGCCCCTTGAGTCAAATTAGTGCTGGATCAAAAGAAAATTTCTCATTATCATAAAAAGTGTCAAATACATCATATCATGACAGTCAAAATGTGTTGCAGCTAAAATAGCCTCTTTGGCTATCAAAAATTTGAATCATATTGAGTCCCCTAGTTTGATTGTTTATACAAAAATGGAGCTACCAACATCTCCCTAGAAAATAGGGAACTTGGCTCCCTAAATCAAGTACAAGTGGGTCTAACTCTTCCTTTACTTGCACTGGCTCAACTACCAATGAATTCGGGATATTTGGCTGCTAGTGAACCTGAGCTTATGAGTTAGAGTGGGATATCTTCGACTAATTGGAGGAGTTAGGGAGGGAGACCACCTCCTAGAATCTCTCTTGCTTGTATAATCCTAGTTCCTGCACCAAATTAACTCAAAATTTCTCCAATTCCTACATTTAAAACACATTAGGACACATGACATAGTAGAAAATATTTACTCCTCACATTCAGAATAATATAATAAAATATGTGGATTAATGTGAGAAAAGACAATTTAATAAGCTGGAGAATGACATTGTGATGCATATAGTTTACCTATTTATGAGCCCCATCATCACCCCCCTACTAAAATTTTTTGTCATCCTCTGGGAAACCTAGTCATCTATATCCATATCCTTCATGGCCCTGGTGGCCTTTCTAACATCCAAAGCTTCTATAGATGGTGTCTCATCTTGAGGGTAGAAGCCTGTATTTTTCTCTATCTCTTCCCACTACTTCCTTTCCTCTTCTTCCTTCCTTCCTTCTTCTAGACCCAACAACAAAGGTGGACTAAACCTCAATCCAATCCATTTTATATTCAATCTCTATATGGCCCTCTTGTACGAAGGTGTTCTCGCCAATGAATATTTCAATCTCTCAAGAGTGTGATATTCTGTGATATGCAGACTGTGTGGTAGGGTATACCACATTCTATGAAATTCTTGTTGGCTTTCTATCTCCAACATCCTGAGAGTATCCTCAAAGTGACAGATGGCTTATTCTTGGGTGGCAAGGTATCTAGGTTCCAGCTTAACATCATTGGAAATGATGTTGTGATTTCTTATTACAACCATGGAACTTATCTACTCTCCCCTGATGTAGAGGGGTTCCTTTTCTTTTTTTGCCAATACTCTTTTCACCTCCTCAGCCCTAGATTCCTCATGCCTTATCTAGAATACAAGGGCCATCAGCTGCAAGTATTCCAATTTTGCATTGGGGTACCAAACATTCATGTTAGTGAGGGTCAGGTTGTGTAGGTAGAACTCAGCCAATTTGGATCTGTCTTACATGCCACTTTTGTCACACAACTTAATGAATTGTTTATAGTCATGGAATGGCATAGACCCATGCTCTGCTAATCTATTGATATAGAACTGCATCCATTGGTCTTTTAGGAAAAGTTCCTAGGATTTGGATGGCAGTCTACATTGAAGTGCCTCCATGGAGAGGCTCGCCATTACCGCTAATTAAGACTCCTTCTCTTGTAATTTCTTCCTCAACCATTTGTTTTCTACCTACACCTATGTTATCATGGGGTATTCTTTATCCCTCAACTCACTCAAATCCTTACCCATTTATATAAGTTGTTCTTCCATAAGGCCCACATATTACACTTTCTTAGCTTTGGCAATTTTCATACACCTATTTTTCCTTCCTCTCTCTGCTTCAAGCTCAAAGAAGAGAGGGACTGCAAATTTCTGTGGCATCACTCTTCCTCCTTCAATGAAATTGCAATAGGAGCTCAAATTTGGTTGTGGACTAGGCTCCTGAAGTTCTGGAAAATCTCTCTCAAATGTTCGTGGACAACCTTCCCTCTCATATACTTGTTGTGTTGCTTCTATTCCTTCTTTTTTCCCCTTTTTCTCCTCCCGTAGCATTTTATACCTTTCCTATAGCACTACATGTCTTTCCTATAGCACTACCTATGTTTCTTGTAACACTACCTGTGTTTACTATAGCACTGTGTGTGTTTCCTATAACATGCCTTTTCCTTTCTATTAGAGTGTGAGAAATGCCTTCAGTTGCTTAGAGGAGGTTTCCTTGGTGACATGCTTCCTTACATAGGTTATGGGATTCTTTGAGATGGCTCCAGGAGATCTGGCTTCCTCAAACTTCCTTTCAATATGTTCCATCTCCTCTCTCTTGTTGGGTGACTCTTCAATCAGAATAGGGGTCCTTGTGGGTGTTTGAGGCTTCCCCTATTTAATCCTAGTGCTTTTCCTTATTTTGAAATACAGGGGAGTTTTATTTTTCCTTTTCTTCTTGGATTTGATATGTGTGCTCAAGGTAGATAGGTACCAACTGCCTCCTTTTTAGTGGGTTCAGGAGACAACCTTTGCTTCTCTGGAGAGATCTCCCCTTCTTCTTCCTTTTGTTCTTCCTCCACCTCTTCCTCTTTCTCTGGTTCTTCCTATTTTTTCTCTGCCTCTTCCTTTCCTCCATCTTCTACTTCTGGCTTTTCTTCTTCTTCTCCTTCCTCTTCTTCAACACTTGAGGCTGGGTTCTCACCAAGTGCAATGGATTGGGCCTCAAGGAAGGCTTCTATGTACATATCTTTGAATGTGGACCAGAGGACAGGAAATATTGATTTACTCGAAGCATCCTCCATTATTATCTTGATGAGACCATGGTGTGCTAAATTTTGTTGCTTTCCCTCTTTCACCTTCTAGCTTATGTCCACGATGGACCATACGAGAAAATAATGCACACTGAGTCTTTAGGCTATGGGAAATCTGGCTCAAAATCTCAGTTCATGGAGTAGTCTGAATTAGTAGCCATAGACTAAACTAAGCCTTCCTTTAGCAGAAATTAACTTAATGATGTGGTAGGCTACCTCATCCCAGGGATAGGGAAGGCTCTCCCTTCTGACCCCATTCTTATCTTCAATTGGTTTCTCATCATTTCTGAAGAAATTCTTCTTAGAAAGGGCACTACTAGACTTGTCTTATTTCCTCCATTAGACCCCTAGGGGAAGGGTTGTCACACTACTAATCAGCTTAAGAGTTATGGTAATGGATAATCCCCTCACTACAGTGGTAGCACTTTCTCTTTCTTGAGGGTTTAGGGCCATGGAAAACTCATAAGTGATCTCATCATCATATCCTTTTAGAAGCTCAAATAAACCTAACCAATGATGCCTCCTGAAGATGTTTACTACAGGGGGATGAAGGTGAATTCTCCTTGTATCTGTACGCTCCCTCCTATTGAATCCCCCTCCCATCTTCTTCTTTGTTTTTAACTAGGTGTAGGAGTTTCTTTCTAGGAAAAATTATGTATGAATTCAAAGCAGCTAAGAGGTGGAACTCTAGTTTATGACTGTGATTACTAAGACTCTTTATAGCCACAAAACTCTTTACTTTTATAGTACCAAAACTATTTTTAATTCACAGGGTGATCGTAATTCCTAAGAGAGTTCAGAGTGCACCACTATGAAAATCATGGAAAAATGGAGAGATACACCACTTATTTCTTACTATAATTCCTGGTATATGAACAATTGAGGACCAAATTAACCCTAGGCCCCATTCTTGCACCCTTGTAGGCTTCCTGTAGCAATTCCTGTGCCTCATGTAGCTTCTTGTAGCCTCTTGCACTTCCTGTAGTTGTTTCCTATAGTTGTCTCCTGTAGGGTTGACATAGTAGGGTTCAGCTCTCTCGATAGCTTCCCAAGCCTCTTCCTACCTTATTAATTTTGAAATGAGAGAAAAATGGAGGAAATTTTGGATTTTATACTATTTGTGATCAGGGCTCGGAGCGCTGCGCTAGCTGTCGATAGTACGAGTTTTCCTCATTTGGACTATTGGCCCACCTTGGGTGATCATTATCCTATTCCTCATAATCATCACCCACTCCCTCTTAACTGATTTTGACCTACCTCTTAACTGATTTCAACTGATGTGATACTTTTACGTGGCATGCTAACTGATAGATTACTTTTTGTTCACGAGTTGAGGGTGGCGAAGTTAAATGGCCACCTCCAGCTTATAAAAAGACCTTTCCTCAACATGTGCACATTTTTCATTATTTCACACCTAATGAGGATATTAGAAGTTACCATACCTATGCCTACTTGGTGCTTGATCAATGCATGCTGGAGTGTTGGAATTTTGTGTTGCTATTGTGGGAAATACTTGTATTTTTCTTGTGTACATTCTTTTTGCTCCTGCATAGTTGATTGTTTGTTTGTGCTCATGTGTGCAGGTTCTTGACTGATATCTCAAGTGATGTTGCTGCTATTGTGGAGTCCTACATGGAAGAGAAAGGTTCCCATGGATGATGGTGTCATCTCCTCATTCCTGATGGGAAGAAAAAACTAGGTTTCAGGTTTATGGTATAGTGGCACAGGCTGCTACAGGCGATCTTGTAGCAACCCCTTTTTCTTCCTTTTCAAGGGTCTTTTCTTCTTACAGTGGAGTGTTTAGAAGTAGTGTAGGGTTTGGAGGATGATGGCAGAAGATGATGGGTGAATATGATGATGGTGGAAATGGAGGACATTTCCTCCATGTTTTTTTTATTTTTGAAAAATTTCTCTCTTGTTTAAATGAGACAGAGCTTATGGTTGGTATTGGGAGATTGTGATTTTTTTTAATCAAGGATGCATGGATGATGGCTGAGTGGCTGGATCAAGTGAAGAGGCCCTAACCAACCTAGGACAGGCCATGCATGATGTTTTTCTATCGGATTCCTTCCCCTATAGAATTCCAAGGCATCCTGTAGTGCTATAGGATCTTCCTGTAGCAGTTACAGGACATCCTGTAGAAAACCAGAGAGTGCCCAAAAATGGGTTTTCAAGCCTCGCAGATGGATGAAAATGGTAGGTACCTGGTAGACATGGATGGTATGGAGTGGATGTATGTAGAAATGGAATGGAATTTAAGCATGCTGCCCCTGTAGCTTTGCATTTTCCAATGTCTTCAAAACCTACAAAATCACATAATTTATTTATGGACAGGTTGTAGTCCCCTGTCATGGTATTCTCTTTTTCTTTTTCTTCTTCTTCTATTTTTTAGGAACACACAGGCTGCCGTAAAAGAGGTTTTCAAATTCCCTATTGGCCCTGGGCACCTCAAGGGAGGTTTTCACCCAGGGATCTTTTATTTTTTCTTTTTCTTTTTTTTTTTCCACTCTTGGGCTACCTCAAGGAGGTTTGCAACCCAATAGTTTGCCTTAGATGCCTCATGGAGGTTTTCATCCAGACCTCTTATTATTTTTTCCTTTTTCTTTTCACAAATAAAAACAATATTTAAGAATGTTGTGACTTGGAAATTAGGACACTTCCAATCACATTCACCTCCTTGCTAATGGTGCTTATGAACTCTTCCCTAGACAGAGGTTTTATGTAAGCCTTCAATCTATATCCATTGACAAGAAAGGGGATACCTTCCTCATCAATGGTCCTAATTTGAACAACTCCATTTTCATGGCACTTATCTATCAGGTATGTCCCTAACCACCTTGTCACCAATTTTCCTTTGAAGTCCTTGAACCTGGAGTCATATAGAAGAGCCCAATCGCCTTCTTGAAAAACCTTGTCCTTAATGTTATTTTCATGCCAAACCTACCTCTATACTTGGATAACTTCAGTGTGTAGGAGGGCCTACATTATAAATTTATCCACACCATTCAGCTACAAAAACCTCTCCTCCTATGCTTTTGTAACATCCAAATCCAATTTTGATGCCATCCTCAAGGTATTGTATTCAAACTCAATGGAGATAAAAGACTTATTTCCATACACCAAGTCATAAGGAGTGAGACCAATAGTTGTCTTCCTAGTTGTATTATAGGCCCAAGTGGCATCCATTAATCTGTCTATCCAATCCTTTCTGCCGTTGCTCAAAACCTTGGTGAGGATGTCTTATAATGCTATATTGGTGGCCTCTACTTTTCCATTGGCCTGAGGATGATAGGTAGTAGATTTTTTGTTCTTTATCCCATGCCGCCTTAACATATTTTTAGTAAGACGTGATGTGAATTGAGTTCCTTGATCAGTGACTAGCTCTTTGGGGTACCCAAATTTGTAAAACACATTTCCCCTCAATTACTCAACCACTTTCTCCTATGTTTCTACCTTGATATCCTTGGTCTCAGCCCACTTTGTCAAATAGTCAGTGCATACAATTATGTAATTTTTCTTCCCTGATGATGGATCAATTGGCCCAATGAAATCCATGCCCCACTTGTCAAATGGATCTAAAGCCACCTAAGGTTGCAAGGGAATTTAATCCTTGCGAGAAGGTTTCCCCATCCTTTGACACTGATCATATCGAATGGTGTATATTATTTCATCTTGGTGAAGAGTGCACCAGTAGTAGCCAACTTTCAATTAACAGGAAACTCAGGTTTTGAAGCTACATCATTTGGTTTGAATATCCTTTCTAGAGGGACTAGACCCCGTGGAATTGTTCTTTCCTCCAACTACAGAACCTTATGTCCAGTGATGATTTCCTCCCATTTACTTGGCTTCTCTTCTATTATTTCTTCCTCTTTTCAGTCAATCACGGAGTTTGAGAATTCCCTAATGACCTCCATGAAACACTTGATCTGCTCATCATCCTTAAATACTTTCCAATGTTTCACATTGTCTGACACCAAGGGTCTATATATGACTTCAATTTCATACCTAAGTAGAGGATTTTGTGGTGGCTTAAAGTTTCTAGCAGCAATGGCTAAACAATAGGCCATTTGGTTTCCTTCTCTTGGTAGGAATTGTATATTGAAAGCTGAGAAGAAATTGTCGATCAAGTCCCAAACCTCATTTTTATAGGCCCTCGGCAAGGGGTGTTTGGTTTGGCATTGGTCTTTGATCTGCTTGACTACTAGTTCAAAATCCCCAAATACTACCAGGCAGTCTATATTTATATTCTTTATCACTTGTAGGCCTAGTAGAAGTGCCTCATATTTTTCCACATTGTTGGTGGCCTCAAACTCTAATTTGAAAGATAGAGGAATTAAGTCACCTTCTGGAGATATAGACAATATTCATGCCCCATTTCCTTCTTTTGAATTTTCCCCATTAAAATACAACTTCCACACCTTGTTACATTCTCCAAGCTATTGGTTCGGTTGGACTGCAGGCTGTATTTCTGTCTCCTCTAGAATGAATTCCTCTTCTTCCAACATAAGGTAAGAGATGTCCCACTCTATCCCGTACATAGGTGCATTGTCTAAACAATTAGCTATGGTGATTGTTTTGATGAATCTGTATTTTCTGTACAGCCTTCTTTCCTCTCCACCAAAGATAGGAATGGTAGAATAAGTCAAATCTAGCTCAATAGACCCTCCAATCTTAGATCCCCAAGACCTAGACAAAATCATTCCAAACCTTGTTGGGATGTCTGCAAGTACAATATCCATCACCACACTTTTTGCTGGGATCTGGGCCGAATTGACCACCAAGTCCTTGATCACCCCCAATCACATAACACTCTTAAAGTCAAAGGAATAGAAGTCCTTCTAGGGCCTGGTTATTTCAAGACCGAACTGCTCCATTATGGATAATGGAATCAAATTATGGGAAGATCTGGAGTCTAACATGAAATTGTGTAGTAGGAGGTTGTGTACTACCAGAGTGACATAGAAATGTGGTGTGGAAGGATCTTTCTCCTCAACATGGGGTCTAAAGACTACCATAGGTATTTCTCCCTGCAAGTTTAGGCTGTCAAGGGTTTGAGCTAGACTAGAAGGAAACTGAAACTAAGAGAATTGGGCCTTATAAGTGAGCTATTGCAAGAGGTCAGACAATGGGACTGGGATTTTGAATTTTTCAAGCTCTTTATGGAGGTTAAAGAGCATATGACCTCTTTCTCCAGTGCTAATTTCTACAAACCCTTTTTCTTTTTCATGGACAAGTTTAATGGGGAGAGGTGACTTACCTCTCTTAATGACTTTAGGCTGGTGGTTGTTTTTTCCGGGGGACTCTTTATTCCTTGACATAATTGGGTCTACCGATCCCTTCCCTTTATCTGCAGACTTAGGGGACTTCTTGGAAGAAGTGCATTCATTCTGATCTGGTGCTCTGAATCTCTTTATGGATGAGTGGAGGTCGTACTTCTTGTGTAGCTCAACCTGCATGAAGTCAGTGAATTGTTTACAATAGCCATCAATCTCATAATCATCCAGTATGGCCTGCAACTCCTCATCTTCATATGTCTTGAGTTCTTGCCCCTCCTCTGAGAAAGAGGAGTACAAGTTCCCCTAAAAATTACTTGGTTCTGGTGACAGTTCCTCAGGTTCATATTCTATGTACAATGGAGGATGAATATGGTCTAGCTATTCTTTCCTCTCCCTTTGGATCAACTATAGGGGAGGCCTTCTTGGGTATTATAATATCGATTAGCAGCTAGGAAGTTCTGTCTCTAGAGGATTTTGTTCTCCGGCTCCATCTTTGTCAATTTATTGGATAAGATTTTGATCAATTTATCCATTTCATCTATCTTCTAATCTTGAAATTCTCTTCCACTTGTGGAAGCTATGTCCTCTTTCCATTTTTCTTCTCTCCAAAGTTAGTTCTGATTCTTGACTTCCCTATGGAGGTTTAATTTTCCTCTACTTCTAGGGCATTGGTTTGGATTTGATCTGAATAAAATTCCCTAGAAAAAACCACCTGGATAGCAGCCAGTGGAGGTTTGATTTTAGTAGGAAGATTATTGTTTAGCTTATAAATATTTTAATGAAGTCTGAGACATCCTCACCAAATTTCTTCTTGATAGCATTGAACTCAGTGAGGATGTACCCATGGTCTCTCTTCTCACCCCATCTCTGCAAAAAGGAATTCTCCATTTCTTCCCAAGTGTTGATGGAAGCATTTGGCAGGGATTTGAACCATTTCCTAACCTCCCCATCCAGGGATTGGACAAAAAGCCTCAACACTACATCCTGATGTTCAAAATTTTGATTCTCTACAAAGGCACAAAAAATTTCTATGTGTCTCTATGTTGTTACATCAAATTCCTAGTTATACGTAGGCAGGAGCTTGAGGTAGTCCTGGAGCATGGCATGTGAAGGTTGAGGTAGGTTTAAGGGAGCATACTTGTTTAGTAAGAAGCCTGGGACGACCATTTGGATCAGGGGTGCTTGAATTCCTAGAGGAGCTTGAGGTATTACCAATGGTATGACAACTGACTGATAGTGGAATAAGGGACTGTTCACACTATGGGTAAGGTTGCCTTGGGGTTTGTTTTCTATCTCCTTGACTTCTTCTTTGTCCTCTACCAGGGCCGCACTGAGGGCTGGACCACTCTCAAGAGGATATACCAAAACTCTAGGAGGAGATTCATAACAACGAATTGCAACCTCCTGTGAACTCGATAAGGGATTTTGTTGAGACAGTTTGCATGAGTATGAGGAATTTTAGGAGCCATAATGAAAAATAAAATATAGATAGTGGAGTCACTAAGGTTAGAGCTCTTCAACCCACACTTCCCTCACTGACCTAACATGGGGAATGCAATGATTTCGGCAGAGGTCATGAAGCGACTGGGCTTATCGACCACAACACATCCACAATCGTACACCATCTGGTGGCTTCACCAAGTATGGGAGCTTCATGTGAGCTAGTAGCGTCACCTTCCACACAACATTAAGCCCTTCACAGATGAGGTATTGTGTGACGTTGCTCCCCTTGATGTTTGTGATGTATTATTAGTTCAACCATACTTGTGGAAGCAACATGCTGTATATGAGTCAAGGCGTCATGTTGTTATTGTTACTTTGGGAAATAACTTGTACAGGATACCGGAGGTAGCACCACCTACTGCCATCTCTTTGGTTACTACAAAACAATGCAATAAGATAATTTCCAAAACCGGGAAATTTGTTTTCCTGATGATACACCCTCAAGGAAAGAAGAAAATGGTGGTCACGACCTCCAGACAGGGCCCTTCCACACAAAAAATATAGATGGATAAGGTTGTGGAGGAGTATGAGGATATCTTCACCTACCATGCAGGGGTTCCTCTGCAATGTCAGGTCAAGCACTCCATCGATCTTACCCCAGGTGCACCGCTGCACAATGGACCAATCTATCCACACTCCGTTCTAGAGAATGATGAAATAAAGAGGTAGATTCAGGAGCTGCTACAGAAAGGTCACATCCAACCAAGTTCATTGCCCTGTGGAAGCTCGATCGTGTTGGTACAAAAGAAGGATAGGACTTGGAGACTCTGTATTGATTATTGGGCACTGAACAAGATCATTGTCCAAAATAGGTAACCGATCCCACAGATTGATGACCTTCTAGACCAACTGAAGGGGGAAAAATATTTCAACAAGATCGATTTGAAGTCAGGATCTCACCAAGTACCAATCAAACCCTCCGATGTGTGGAAGACTGTGTTCAAAGCCAAGGAAGGCCTTTTTGAATGGTTGGTTATGCCTTTCGGGTTGACGAATGCTCTTGCAACCTTCATGAGGCTAATGGATGACATCTTGCCACCATTCACCAACTCATTTGTAGTGGTATACTTGGATGACATCCTAATCTTCAGCCAGAGTTGGGAAGAGAACCTCCACCACATCCGGTAGGTTCTCCAAACATTGCAGCAACACAAGTTATGTGCCAATTTGGAGAAATGCACTTTTGGCATGACCAAAGTTCAGTATCTGGGATACATTATTGATGAATGGGGGGTTCATGTTGATCCAGCAAAGATCCAAGTCATTCGAGATTGGCCATCTTCAGCCACTCTGATAGAGCTTCGCAGCTTTTTGGGTCTTGTCAACTTCTACCACAGGTTCATGTTGGGATTTTCTCATATCACTTGGCCCTTGAGTCAAGTCACCAAGGGAGGAGTGAAAGAAAAATTATTTTGGTATGAATCTCAACAGAAGGCATTCACAAAGTTGAAACATCACCTCTACTTAGCACTAGTGCTCGCATTACCAGAATTGTAACAACCATTAGAGATCGAGACAGATGCCTCTGAATATGCTATTGGGTCAGTCCTTACACAACACAGGCATCCAATGGCATATCATAGTGAGACACTTTCAGACATAGTCTGGAAGTATCCCAATTATGACAAAGAGATGTATTCCATTATGCAGGCCTACCGACAATGGAAGCATTACATTTTGGGGAAGGAAACAGTCATCCACATAAACCACCAACCCCTTGTTATAGACATATTTGGGCACTGCAACCCCAATCATATATGTCAATAAACCAAGGGCTTCTTAACCCCTAAAAGTGTTGTTTCATACCCTAAAGGATCATAGTCAACTGATTACATCATTCCCTAGAAGTTCCACCTGAAAAACCACTCAAAACTGGACCATACTGACTACCCCACTATCAAGGTGTAATGCATACTTATTGCTACACTAGCCAAGTATGATGCATACTGAAGAGGCCTTTTTTAGGGTGCGATGAGCAGGAGTGGACAAATGGTTGAGACAGTTTGCTATGTGGATGCTCATAGAATCTTCTAGAAACTTCTCTTATGACACTTGCCTCTCTGAATTCGCCCAGGGATGAGTAAGGGATCAATGAAATCTCCAAGTGGAACCAAGAACTACAAGTGGAATGACACTAATAAAAAACCCATAGATGACTCACACCTTTGCAAACATCTATAATTGGATCCCTCATCTGAGAGATCTAAAGGCGGGAATTTTGTAATTTGTAAAGAAGTGCTATTAGTTTGTCTTTGAGAAGGAGCATTGTATTGTTGGGTGATCTTGCTTTTCATGAGGTGAAGAGGGCTTTGATGCTGGGAGGATAATGCTCGATTAGACTATTGGGTTGTAATCCTCTCTTCTATTATCAATAAAGTTCTTTGAGTTTTCCTCCATACAATCATGTATTTGTGAATGTTGTTATTTGTAAATGCCATTGTATGTTCAATGTATTTCTGATTCTGCATTGTTTATGATATCATAGATCGAGATGCTTTGAAGATGTTTTGTTACTTTGTCTCTACTGGTATTCTCTAAAGCAGGACAAGTAGGAAAGGAGTTGCAAGCTCTATCAAGGGAGAGAGAAATCAAGCAAGCAGCCAAGCGAAAGATCCAGGTTGGTCTCCTTTGCTTCTCTTTTATCTATCATGCATAAAGGAAATCGCAAATTGCTTTGATTGTTTGTTTCTAAGATAGCTACCAATCTTAGTGGGACTAGCAGATCGAAGACACACTACTTTTCCCAGAAACAATATGGCGACTCCGGTGGGGATCGAATAGTTTGTTTGTTTGTTATTGTTTTTTTCTTTATAAACTACACATGGAGCCTGAAGTTTGCCAGATAGCCTTTGACTTACAAGCATTCTAAATGCCCTTGTGGTAGCTCAATAACCTCCCAAGATCATACCCCTGTACTTTTATTTTACTGTCCATCATAGCTCAGCTTGAATCACTGAACTCAACTGCAAAATTTGACCAAAAACCCAACTTAGTTTTTCTCCCTAGCCCATCGCACTGTCTATAACTAGAAGCTAGTATGCATTGCACCTCCTATGTGTAGCAGGTGAGATGCATCCGTGTTTCTGAGAAGCACGGGTGCGATGACTGAGTAATCCTATTTCCCTCCTTGAAATTTGGGTTTTTTGTCCCTGTTTTCAGCTCTGTTTGATTGTGTTGCTGCTTATGGTCAGTATCTCATTGATGAATCCTCTTTCCTTTACATTATTTAGCCTCCATTGATTAGGATTAGTAAATGTTTTTATGTATTTATCCATCATTTACGATTCTTAGTCAAAAAGTAGCTTTAATCGAACTGTCGTTTTGATGCAAAAAAGTGTTGTAATTGTCATTTTAAGTCAAAAAGAAGAGTGTCATAAAGTCTTCCTCATCTGGATAGTTGATTGTAATTTTTGTCATTGTATTTGATTTGAATTTTTAATATTTGAAGTGTCGAAAGTAGCTTTCAATTTGAAATTGAAAAGTGTCATTTTAGTCTTCCTTAAATTTTGAAAAGAAATTGTCAAAATGTCGCTTTGAAGAAAATAGTTTAGATCTATACTTAGTTTTCCTTTTTGGAATTCATCACATTAAAGGGAATGAAAAAAAAAATACATGCATTTGCATTTGCATTTATACTGTGTGCGAAAATTGATTTAGGAAAAGTGCATTTAGTGTGTGCTCTATGCTCTCTATTTGAAATAGTCGTAATCTTCTTTCCTTAGTAGCTAGGATTTTCCTTGCTAAAAGAAACCAATGACTGCTTATCACTTTTAGATTGCATATTTAGGAATTTTTACATCTACATCACGTGATGAACCTTGAAATACAAACTTCTAAACAAGATCAACTCTAAAATAAATCTCAATGAACTTAAAAACGCTTTGGAACCTAACGAAACACATCTAGAAGTCTAGGCTAGAGACGTGTTCCAGCATCGTAAATCTAGTAACTATCATTTTCATCGAAGGTTGGGTGATTCCTCCTCTTTGATACAACAAGTGCTAGCACAGACTTGTGCTCCCCGTACCATTGAGTATATATTGGGAGACCACAATAGGCTTACATACTTTATCCATAGGAAGCCGTGTTTACTGCCCTATCGATTGCAATGCACTGAACACAGCATTCGGGAAGATTGATTGCCGTACATAAGTCCTTGGTAATTTCTCTTTAATTTACCAACAAGGTGTATATTGCAGTTTTGCGATTGGTTTGGTAATCTCTCTGTCTAGATTTTTAGAGTAGTCACTTTCGTTCCTTTTTTACTCGTTAAAAGAAAAGGTCCATTTGAGCACTTGTCACTTTAGGCTCATTAAAAATCAAAGGGGACTAGAGTCATCTTTAGCTTTTTCTCAACTCTTAAAAATTGAAAAAGAAAAGTTGTGTCAAAGAGTCATTAAAATTGATTGAATTTGGAATAACATCCCTGTTCCTTCATTGATCTTAGGTTGAGGTAATGGAGTCCACCAATCAAGGAATCCCTCTCGAGGGAAAATCCTAATCCTTTCTCTTCTTGGGGATATATTGGTGCTCCATACATGGCTACATTGTCCCTTCTGGGAATCACAATTGGCCTGCTAGTATGGCTATTCTCAACCTCTGTCGTTCAAAACACCGTGATTCCTCAGCAATCAGATGATATTGAAGTTGTACCTTCACCTTCTACTTCGTTTGTTTCTCTCTCCCCTTCTTCCTCTTCACTTGGTGAAAATAGTGACACTAGTAACCGAGTGGCAGAGAAGAAGAAGAAAGGGAAGGAGAAGAAGAAGAAGTCAGTTAAGCAAGGGGGTAACCATGCAGCGTCTGGTGAAAATCTACACACCGAACTTTCCAAACATAGATCTCCATGCATAATTTGCAAGGGGGACCACCTTCATCAAGAATGTTAGTGCATCCCTCAGATCTTGAGAGAATGGTCTCCCCATTCGCACTGTTAGGTGTCATCAACCTCTGGCGATCAGTTTGACAACACACCATCAAATAGGGAAAATGAAATTCCTGGGCAGAAAGGAAAGGTCAGATTTCCATGTAGGTTATGTGAAGGTAACCATGCTCTTCACCATTGTCCTTTTTTGGACGAAGCCAAAAGAATCTTGGATAACCATCCTACTTCGCCATAGTCACTTCTGCCCAGATACAAGAAACTCTCACCAAGTCCTTTGCTAGTTGAAAATCTGATTGACATAACTCAATCATTGATCGAAATGCCTATTGTCGAGAGTGAACCTTTTGAGTCCATATCAGACCAAAGTCAATAGATCGAGATGGCAGTCGACCCAGTCTTGCCTTCAGAAGATCCACCTTCAGATGATACTATTTCTAAAGAGAATAAGAATGATACCGTTCAATTTTTTTTTGTTAATACAGAGCCTGATGAACTTGGGGGAAATCCACCCATTCCGGTATCCCCCCCCCCCCATAGCAGTCTAGTCATTTCCTTCAATTGGAATCAACTAGTAAGACCCCACCTTCCATCTGATGTACCATTCCGGATCATAGTACAAGTGCACAAAATGGTCATATCTGGAACTATCATAAATGAAGGGTCTTCAGTGAGTATCCTTTCCTCAACTGCTTGGAAAGCGCTTGGTTCACCATTGCTTAGGCCTGTGACAGAGAATTTGTCAGGCTTCAACAAAGGAACCAATCGACCGTTAGGGATCCTTAGGAAGTTACCGATTACTTTGAAATGGAAAACCATTCACTTGAACGTGATGGTAGTCCAAGGACCATTAGATTAAAATCTACTTCTTGGACATGACTATATATATAGTATGGAAGCTATTGTTTCCACACTCTTTCGAGTAATGTGTTTCCCGCATGAACGCAGAATGGTACAACTTATTGACCAACTTTCATTTCCCAGTTCAAACACAACTCCACATCACACATCATCCCTAAATGGTCTCTTTGCATCAAGAATGTCTCTTCAACCTTCATTCCATCCACCTGATTGCGGCAAGTAGTCCGGTGAATGTAACAAATCTTAGGGAGCATGTACCCTAGTCTACTTTGGCAGACAAACCCAGTTGAAAAATAGGTCTCCTTGTAGGTTATGTGATTGGAAGTGCCGACCCACACCATTCACTTTTGTCCACTCTGTGGATCATGAAGCCGAGGAAGTGTTTTGTCTAACCGCTAACAAAGCCATCCTACCATATGTGTTTTCCTGTAAGCTAACTGATTGGTCTGACACACCATTCAGCTTTATCTGCGTTGTGGACAAAGTCAAGGAAATGTTTTATCTGCTCAGCAGACGAAACAATCCTTCTTAACCACAGTGATTTCCATCTGGTTACTGGAGATTCTCCTTTTCTCAATGCCTGGGGGCATGCAAACCTTTTTATGCAAGTGAAAAAAAACCAATTTCATTTCTTAGCTTTTTAGATTTTTTTAGCTTTTTAGTTTAACTTCTTAGGTTAGGCAGTTGGTCCAGAAACGTATGTTCACTAGACGGACCAAAGGAAGGGTTTTGTCTAGACAGAAGACAAAACCATCCTACCTAACCTCAGTTTTTCCTTAGATTTTTAGTGTTTTTAGCTTTGTAGTTTGGTCATTTCTAGCTTACATAAAAAGAAAATGAGCATATGTTATCGTAGAGTTCAAGCTCACTAAAAAATAAACCTATGAATGAGAGACATCTTTGATGACTGGACGAGCAATGTTTCCACAAGTTCAAGCTCCTTAAAAAATAAACCTACCACTGAGCATATGTTAACACAAGGTTCAAGCTCATTAAAAAATAAACCCGCCTTCAGTAAATGACCTCTGTGATTGCCCTGCTATTAGCTTTTGAGCCTTGGTTGTGTTCTTACCATCAACTCCATTCTTATGGCCGATCATACACTTCCACTTGATTGTTTACCCTTTTGAGGAACAACTACGACTAGTGATGTTGTTAGCCAAACTCTTCACACCACCATGTTTTGAGAAGTTCCAAACTTACCTAGAACCAGTTGCTACCTGAAAACACCACTCATTCCTCAAAAAACGAGTCTCTTTTAAACTCTTTTTACACTCGTTAAATATGAAAATATTGTCGAGCTATTGGCCTTTCCAGCTCATTAAAGTAAATCGAAGAGCCATCCCTCCTGTGCATTTTAATATTTTTGGACCTGAGGGATTATCCCAAAAAAAGGATCGAGCGCTTGTCTTTTTCGGCTTGCTAAAGCAATCGAAAAGCCATCCCTTTCGTATTATTTTAATCTTTTTCGGACTTAAGGGATTATGCTACGAAAAAGAACTATTGGAGTTACCTTTTCATCCCTTTTCAAACTCTCTAAACATGAAAAGAACCAAGTTATCTTTGTCGTTAAACTCGTTAAAACAATAACGACAAACTTGTCCACCTAGACAAGAACGAGTTTCACTATCGCTAGGCTCGCTAAAACATAGCGACAGGTTTGCCCGAAGGGAAAGTCATAGAACAAGCATATGTTATCCTCCTCAAGCTTGACAAAAATAAAGAGGTACTAGTTAGCAATGACTGGGGAGAAAGGGAAGAAAACTTGAAGAATTTTATTAGTAGCAGGTTGCTCTTGAACATGACACTTTCACTCCATCGCCATGATTGAGTCGGGTTGGGTTATTCTATTTACCGGTCACATCACCGTTGGTCCTCCACACCATCCATATTTGGGGTTAACGCTACCAATCCATCTTAGTGTCGCCAATATGTTCAAGAGAAGTCATTTAGAGAATTCACCACCCAGTTATGCCTCATCCACTGTAATACCTTCACTCTCAATTTTTTCATGACCGCAATTCCTGAACCTTGTATCATCAGATCATTTTCACCTCCAGAAGATCGTTTGCTTCATTTCGTGTCATTGATGTGGGATACATTAAGGCCCTCCTACGACAGGTCACTTATTGTCGACATCATCTCATTATCCAAGATGTTGACTTAGAAACAAACCTTTCAGTACTTTCAAGCTTGCATGCCTCAATGGCAAGTTACTCACTCCCGGTGATAGGTTTATATCAATGGCCTTCGACCGAGAGATTTTGTGTGGTGTTCGACATCGGATCATATATTCACATTGTGTGAATTTTACTGTAGTACCTTGAGGGTCATCATCATTATCGGTGATTCCTCTCACGTCTGTTAACAACTTACATTATTGGCTTGTAGTTAGGCAATGTCTTTCCATGTTCGACTTCAAGACATCTTTCACATGGATCGACTTGTACATCTGGTGAAGATTGAATGCATTTGAGGACCTCGGATCTAGTTTCATCCATCCGGACTGCAATATATTCAGGAATATAAAGACATCAAATGTACACAGAAGCTGCACAGATGATCATCCAAGCTAAAGGATGATGACTCTACATATAAAGAATCACTGGTCTACAATAGTAGACGATTATCTGTCCTATGTACATGAAAATGAATTTATAAAGCTAAGCATGGGAATGCCCACCTCAGATAGATCATGAAAATAATATGATGATGATGTATTGTATTGTATCTTATATAGGTCACCTTCTAGTCTGAATACCTTGGATCCTCATGATAAAACATTTCACCCGACATCAAAAGATTTACGACTTCATGCTTTAGGGGGAAACCGTTATAGACATATTTGGGCACTGCAACCCCAATCATATATGTCAATAAACCAAGGGATTTTTAACCCCTAAAAGTGTTGTTTCATACCCTAAAGGAGCATAGTCAACTGATTACATCATTCCCCAGAAGTTCCACCTAAAACACCACTCAGAACTGGACCATACTGACTACCCCACTGTCAAGGTGCGATGCATACTGATTGATACACTAGCCACATGTGATGCATACTAAAAAGGCCTTATGTAGGGTGCAATGAGTGAGAATGGACAAATGGCTGAGAAAGTTTGCTAAGTGGATGCTCATATAATCTTCCAGAAACTTCTCTTATGACACTTGCCTCTCTGAATTCACCCAGGCATTGGTAAGAGATCAATGAAATCTCCAAGTGGAACCAAGAACTACAAGTGGAATGACACTAATCAAAAAACTAGAGATGACTCACACCTTTTCAAACATATATAAATAGATCCCTCATCTAAGAGATCTAAAGGCAGGAATTTTGTAATTTTTAAAGAAGTGTTGTTAGTTTGTCTTTGAGAAGGAGCATTGTATTGTTGGGTGATCTTGCTTTTCATGAGGTGAAGAGGGCTTCGATGCTGGGAGGATGATGCTAGATCAGACTGCTTGGTTGTAATCCTCTCTTCTATAATCAATAAAGTTATTTGAGTTTTCCTCCATACAATTGTGTATTTGTGAATGTTGTTATTTGTAAATGTCGTTGTATATTCAATGCATTTATGATTCTGCATTGTTTATGATATTATAGATCGAGAAGCTTTAATGGTGTTTTGTTACTTTGTCTCTACAAGTATTCTCTAAAGCCAGACAAGTAGGAGAGGAGTTGCAAGCTCTATCAAGGGAGAGAGAAATCAAGCAAGGAGCCAAGCGAAACATCCAGGTTGGTCTCCTTTGCTTCTCTTTTATCTATATTGCATAAAGGAAATCACAAATTTCTTTGATTGTTTGTTTCTAAGACAGCTACCAATCTTAGTGGGACTAGCAGATCGAAGAGACACTAGTTTTCCTAGAAACACCCCTGTAGTTCATATAGACACAAGGGAAGTTGCAGAATTATCGCCATCAGAAGTGGTCCACATACGTGCAACAGTTCCATTTGAATATCAAGTATAAGAAGGGTAGCACCAAAAATGTTATAGATTGCCTCAGTCGACCACCGATCATGGTGTTAACCACCATGCTCAACTCTTGTTGGTGCGAGACTTCTAATTGGCCACTTCTCTACAAAAGCGACCCAAAATTTGGCTACACATACTAGACACTCTTGGAGGGCCAACATGTTATAGACATTTTTGGGCACTGCCACCCCAATCAAACATGTCCATAAACCAAGGGCTCCTAAGCCCCTAAAAGTGTTGTTCCATACCCTAAAAAAACAAGGTCAGCTGATTACATCATCTCCTAGAAGTTCTCCATGGAAAACTACTTAGAACTGGTCAAAACTAGACCATCTCACCTGCTCCATGGTCAAAGTGAGATGCATCGCACCTAATGCACATGGGAGGTGCGATGCATACTAAAAAGCCCTTCTATGGGGTGTGATGGGTGAGAGTGGACAAATGGCAGAGACAGTTTGCGAGGTGGATGATCATGGAATCTTCCAGAATCTTCTCCTGTGACACTTGCCTCTCTGAATTTACCCAGGGATGAGTAAGATATCATCAATATCCAAGTGGAATCAAGAAATATCAAAGAGAGGACACTAATCAAAATCCCAGAAGCTGACTCACCCCCCTGCAATCATCTATATATGGATCCCTCATCCTAGAGATCCAAAGGCTGGAATTTTGTATCCTGTAAGGAAGTGTTGTTGGTTTCTTATTGGAATATCGTAGTGTTGGGTGATCTAAGCTTTTCATGAGGTGGAAGAAGGGCTTTCACGCTGGAGGATGACGTTGGATCAGAACAATTGGTCGTAATCCTCTTTGTTATTCTTGATATTCATAAAGCTATTCATGTTTTCCTCCACATTCTTGTATGTTTGATGATATATGAATTTGTGTGGTCAATATACATCTGGTCCTATATTGTTTATGATTGTAGATATTTGTTCTTCAATAGTATTATGTTGCTTTGATTCCACAAGTGCTCTTTGAAGCTGGGTAGACGAAGGAGAAGCGACAAGGATCTGTCAGAAGGGAGAGGAATCGAGCAAGGAACCAAGTGCAAGACTGAGGTTGGTGTCCTTCATTCCACTCTTATCTACTTCTCATAAAGGAAAACGAAAGTAGTTTTAGTTTGTTTGTTTCTAAGATAGCTACCAGTCTTAGTGGGACTAGAAGCTCCGAGTGGACACTATATTTCTCGATAACAAAATGGCGACTCCACTGGGGAGTGAATAGATTGTTTGTTTGTCTATATTTGTTTGTTTTATAAACTTACAGATGGAGCCTGAAGTCAAGCCAGCTAGCCTTCGAACTGCATTTGCTATGCAAGTGAAAAGTAGATCAATGTTTCTTTAGTCTATCTCCGGGTTTTGGTTATAAACTGAACAATCGATTTTCAAACTTTCTAATTGCCCTAGTGGTGGCTCTAGTAACCTCATTAGCTCAGCCGCTGTGATTTCTATTTACTGTACATCACTTGCCAGCCTAAATCCCGGAGCTGAGCTTCAAACTGTGACCTGGAACACAGTTGAAGTCTCGTCCCTAGACCATCGCACCTTTTACTCTTGGGAATCTGGATGCATCGCACTTCCCATGTGCAGTAGGTGCGCTGCATCGCACTTTCCCTATGTTACAGGTGCGCTAATAAGACAAGACCTTTTCTGCTCTTAGATTTTGGTTTATGTGTTCACTCTATTTAGCTCTATTCAGGAGTTTTGCTATCTGTAATCAATATACCACTATCAAAACCCCCTTCCTTTCCATCATTCCACCTCCATTGTGCAAAGAAATGTGAATGTTTGTCTTTTGATTTGAAAGTGTCGCAAGTGTCGTTTTCAGTCAAAGAAAAGAATTCTATTGTTCTTGATGGTCGATTATACAGTTACTCTTGTATTTGATTTGAATTAGTAGTTTTTCAAGTGTCGAAAGCAATTTTCAATTCAAAATAGTAAAGTGTCATCATTATCTTCCTTTCGTTTTTGAAGAGAAATTTGTTAGTACTGTTGCTTTGAAAAGATAATTCAGATTTGTACTTAGCATTCTTCTTGTCATTCACACATTAAGAAAGCTGAAAACAAATACATGAATGTGCATTTGCATTTAGACTACTTTTTGGTTTGATTTAGGACAGTGCATCTAGTGTGTGCTCTCTACTTTATGTTGAAAGAATATCATCGCTCTTTCTTTAGTAGCTAGGATTTTCATCGCAAAAAGAAGAATAAACTATTGTTTATCATCTTAGATTGCATTTTAGGAATTGTACATCTACATCACGCGGTGAACCTAAAAGGAAAATTTCTTAAGGAAGATCAACTGTAAAATAAATTTAATGAACCTAAAAATGCTTTGGAACCTAACGCACAACATCTAGAAGTCTAGGCTAGAGATGTATTCCGACGTCGTAAAGCTTGTTAACTATCGCTTTCACTGTTGGTTGGGTGATTCCTCCTCTTTGAGATGACAAGTGCTAGTACAGACTTGTGCTCCCACGTATCGTCGAGTATATATTGGGAGACCACAATAGGCTATATCCTTTATCCATAGGAAGCCGTGTTTGCCACCCTATTGATCACAATGCACTAAATACAACATTCGGGAAGATTGACATTCGTACCGTAAAAATTATTCTGCAGTTTTGCGATTCGTTTGGTAATCCCTCTGTCTAGATTTCCAGAGTAGTCTCTTTCATTCCTTTTTAGACTCCTTAAAGGAAAAGGTCCATCTGAGCACTTGTCAGTTTAGGCTCATTAAAAATCGAAGGCGACTAGAGTCATCTTTTGTTTTTTCTCGACTCTTAAAAATTGCAAAAACAAGTTGTGTAAAAGCGTCTAAAATTTATTTTAATCAGAATAATATCACCATTCCCGCATTGGTCTTAGGTTGAGAAAAATGGAGTCCACCAACCAAGGAGTTCCCCTTGGAGGAAATCCTAGTCCTTTCTCCTCTTGGGGAGATGTTGGTGCACCTCATATGGCCACATTGTCACTTCTAGGATTGACGATTGGCTTGCCAATATGGCTCTTCTCGACCTCCATCGTTCAGAACACTGTGATTCCTGAACAATCAAGTCAGCAATTGGATGATACTAAAGTTACCCCCCAACCTTCTACTTCGTCTGATTCTCCCTCTCCTCCTTCCTCTTTGCTTGATAAAGCCACCAAGGGCAAAAATCAAGTAACTAAGAAGGAGAAGAAGGGGAAGGAGAAGGAAGAGAAGAACAAGAAGGAGCCAAAGGTGAAAAGGTGTAACTAGGCGTTGTTTAGTGAAAATCCACACACTACACCATCTAAGCCTAAATCTCGATGTGTCATTTGCAAAGGAGACCACTACCACCAAGATTGTCCCTGCATCCCTCGAATATTAAGGGACTGGTCTCCTCGTTTGCACAACCCGGTGTCATCAACCTCTGAAGACCATGTTGAAAGTACACCATCAACTAGTGAAAGTGAAGCATTTGGACAAAAAAGGAAATGTAAATTTCCTTGTAAATTATTTGGAGGCGATCACGCCGTCCATCATTGTCCCTTCCTAGATGAAGCTAAAAGAGTTTTGGATAACCGTCCGGCTTCGTCGCTACAACTTCCTCCTGGATACAAGAAACTCTTGCCGAGTCCATCGCTAGTTGAAAATCTGACCGATACGCCATTGTGGTTAGTCGAAGCATTTGTCATTGAAGATAAACCCCCTGAATCCATACCAGACGAAAGTCAAAAGGTTGAGGCGGCAGTTGACCCAGTCTTGTCTTCGGAAGGTCTATCTTCAGATGACACAATCACCGAAGAGAATGAGAACAACATCGTCCAAATTCTTTTCATAAACACAGACTCAGATGAACATGGGGGTAGTCTACCCATTCCTTTACCGCAGGATGGAAGTTTGTTAGAGTAATATCCGGCCGTCTATTCGGTCCCACCTCCAAGCAACCTAGTTGTTTCCTTCGATTGGAACCTACTAGGCAGACCCTGTTTACCAGCTAGTGTACCATTCTGAATCATTGCATAAGTATACAGAATGATCATGGCCGGTACCATCATAGATGAAGGGGCTTCTGTGAGTATCCTTTCCTCAACTTCTTGGAAAGCGCTTGGTTCACCATCGCTTCTGCCTGAGATGAGAAATCTGATAGGCTTTGAGAAAGGAACTAGTTGATGGTTAGGGATCCTTCCCAATGTGCCAATAACATTGAGAAAGAAAGCCGTTTACATGAAAATAATGGTAGTCCGAGGACCTCTAGATTATAATCTACTCCTTGGACACTACTATATTTATAGCATGGGAGCCATTGTCTCCTCACTCTTTAGAGTAATGTGTTTTCCGCATGAAGACAGAGTGGTCAAGCTCGTAGACCAGCTTTCATTCCCTGGCTCACACATATTAAATAGTCAAATGCCATCCCTAAATGGTCTTTTCATGTAAGGAATGTCTCATCAATCTCTAGTCCATCCACTTGAAGAGCGCGAGTGATTCGGGAGGACATGACTGAAACCCACGGGGCATGCACCCTGGTCTGCTTCGGTAGGGAAACTCTGGGTATAGGGTAGGTTTCCATGAAGGATATATGACTAGTACGATCCCCATCCATATAGGAAGAGGGGATTAGACTGGATAAGATACCTTCGTTAAAAGGTAGGCCTTTCCTGACAGAACAAACGTTTTGTTTGCAAATTGAGGGGTAACCTAGAAACTCTACTTCGCTATACCTGGGGGCATGCAAACCTCTTGTGAGCAACTGAGAAACGACCAACTAACATTTACTCTATGATTCCACTGACTTCAACCGCCTAGGTCGAGTGAGTGGTCAAATCAACCATTCATCTTCGTAGGGGCCACCATGGCACCGACGAAGTAAAGGAAAAAGTTTCCTACGTAACCTTGTTAGTGATCTTGGTAGTTAAGTAGAGGGGCGTAGTTGGTCATTCCTAGTTTTCATGTGAGAGGCGCCAGAGCATAGTTTCGAATGGTGCAAGCTCCTTAAAAATTGAACCTATCGATGAGACATCCTTATTATACGACTAGAACGAGTAGTTTTTATGTGGAGTTCAAGCTCATTCACCTCCATTTGATTTTTTTCCCCTTTTTGAGGAACACCTATGAAGAGTGATCCTGTTAGCCATCCTTGTGACACTTTCGTGACTAGAAAATTCCAAACCTTACCTGGAACCAGCTGCTACCTGAAATTATCACTCGTTCCTCAAAAACGAGTCTCCTTTAAGCTCTTTTCACTTGACTCATAAAATATGAAAAGATTTCTGAGCGATTGGCCTCTCCAGCTTGTTAAAGCGACCAGAAGTGCTATCCCTCCTCTATATTTTAATATTTTTGGACCTGAGGGATTATTACACAAAAATATCGAGCAATTGTGTTGTTCGGCTCATTAAAATTACCGAAAATTCATCCCTTTCGTATTATTTTATACTTTTTTGGACTTAAGGGATTATATGATAAAAAAGGATTATTGGAGTTTCCTTTACGTCCCTTTCAGACTCTCTAAAATTGAAAAGGACCGAGTTATCTTTGTCATTAAACTCGTTAAAATCGAATAGCGACAAACTTGTCCATACAGACAAGAATGAGCTTCATTGTCGCTAGGCTCGTTAAAATATAACGACGGGTTTGCCCGAAGGGAAAATTATAGAACAAGCATATGTTATCCTCCTCAAGCTTGACAAGAATAAAGAGGTACTAGTCAAAAATGACTGGAGAAAATTGGGAAGAAAACTTGAAGAAACTTTATTGGCAGCAAGTTGCTCTTGAACATGACACTTTCACTCTGCATCCGAGGCGGGTTGGGTTATTCCGTTCACCAGTCATATCACCATTGGTCCATCAAACCATCCATATTTGGGGTCAATGCTACCGATCCATGTCAGTGTCGCCAGTATGTTCAAGAGAAGTCGATCAGAGAATTCACCTGTGTCTCATCCACTGTAATACATTCACGCTCCATTCATTCATGACCGCAACCCTAAACCCTGTATCATCAAATTGTTTTTCACCTCCAAAATCATTTACTCTGTTCTATGTCGTAGATGTGGGATTCATTAAGGCCCTCCTATGGCGGGTCGCCTCTTGTCGACATTAGCTCATTATCTAAGAAGTCGACTTAGGAACAACCCTTTCAGTACTTTGAAGCTTGCATGCCTCAATGGCAAGTTTCTCACTTCCAGTGATAGGTTTACATTAATGGCCTTCGACCGAAAGATTTTGCGCGGTGTTTGATGCCAAGTCCCTTATTCACACCATGTGCATTGTACTTTAGTACCTTCAGGGTCATCATCATTATCGATGATTCCTCTCGCGCCTGTTAACAACTTACATCATTGGCTGGTAATCAGGCGATGTCTTTCCATGTTCGACTCCAAAACATCTTTCACATGGATCGACTTGTACTCCGAGTGAAGATTGAACGAGTTTGAAGACCCTAGATCTACTTTCATCCATCCGGGCTGCGATATATTCAGGAAAATAAAGACATCAAATGTACATTGTTGCTGCATAGATGATCATTTGAATCAAAAGATGATGACTCTATTAGAATCATCAGTCTCCCGTTCAAACGATTTTATGTCTTATGTACATGGAAATGAATTTATAAAGCTGAGCATGGGAATGGCTGCCTTAGCTATATCATGAAAAATATTATGAATATTATTTATTGTATTTTATCTTATTACAGGTCGTCTTCCAGCTCGAAAAAACTTTGGATCGTCATGATAAAGCATTTCACTCGACATCAAAAGATTAACGACCTCATGCTTTAGGGGGCAACTGTTATAGACATTTTTTGGCACTGCAACCCCAATCAAACATGTCCATAAACCAAGGGCTCCTAATCCCCTAAAAGTGCCTTAAAAGAACAAGGTCATCTGATTACATCATCTCCCAGAAGTTCTCCATGAAAAACTGCTTAGAACTTGTCAAAACTGGACCATCTCACCTGCTCCATGGTCAAAGTGTGATGCATCCCACCTAATGCACACGGGAGGTGCGATGCATACTGAAAATCCCTTATATGGGGTGCGATGGGTGAGAGTGGACAAATGGCAGAGACAGTTTGCGAGGTGGATGATCATGGAATCTTCCAGAAGCTTCTCCTGTGACATTTGCCTCTCTGAATTCGCCCAGGATGAGTAAGAGATCATCAATATCCAAGTGGAATCAAGAACTATCAAAGAGAGGACACTAATCAAAATCCCAAAAGCTGACTCACCCACCTACAATCATCTATATATGGATCCCTCATCCTAGAGATCCAAAGGCTGGAATTTTGTATCTTGTAAGGAAGTGTTGTTGGTTTCTTGTTGGAATATCATAGTGTTGGGTGATCTAAGCTTTTCATGAGGTGAAAGAAGGGCTTTCATGTTGGAGGATGACGCTGGATCAGGACAAATGGTTGTAATCCTCTTTGCTATTCTTGATATTAATAAAGTTATTCAAGTTTTCCTCCACATTCTTCTATGTTTGATGATATATGCATTTGTGTGGTCAATATACATCTGGTCCTATATTGTTTATGATTGTAGATCTCTGTTCTTCGATAGTATTATGCTGCTTTGATTCCACAAGTGCTCTTTGAAGCTGGGTAGATGAAGGAGAAGCGGCAAGGATCTATCAGAAGGGAGAGGAATCGAGCAAGGAACCAAGCGCAAGACTGAGGTTGGTGTCCTTCATTCCACTCTTATCTACTTCTCATAAAGGAAAATGAAAGTAGTTTTAGTTTGTTTGTTTCTAAGATAGCCACCAGTCTTAGTGGGACTAGCAGCTCCGAGTGGACACTAGATTTCTTGATAACACAGCATGTTCCAGATTTTCACCTCCAGGATGGCCTATTATGCCACCTAGGTGACCTTTGTGTTCCTTCAAGCAAGCATGCCAAGATGATTTGGCAAGCACACTACAGTCATGTCTAGGCATTTTGAGGTCGAGAAACTAGTGGAAGTAATGCAAAAGTACTTCTATTGGCCAAATCTTCGATAGGATGTCGAAAAGTACATTAGATCCTGCACTGCCTGCGCCATTTCCAGACGACCATAAAGAAGAAAGGCCTCTATACTCCACTGCCTACCCCTAGTGGACCTTGGGAATCCATCTCCATGGATTACATTTTAGGCCTTCCTTCTACTAAGCATGGAAACAACTGTGTTTTTGTGGTCGTCGGCAAGTTCTCAAAGATGGCCATTATGGCGGCCTGCAAGAAGAATATAATAGCATAAGCCGCTACTAAACTCTTCTTTGAATGAGTGTGGGTACACTTTGGGATCCCAAAGTCTATCATCTTAGATCGGGATAGCAGGTTCCTTAGTACATTTTGGTCTAGTCTCTGGTCGATGCTGGACACCAAACTCACTAAGTCCACAGCCTTCCATCCCCAAACTGATGGCCAGACAGAGATTGTCAACAAGATGACCGTACACATTCTATACATGTAAAACTCAAAGCATCCATGCACATGGGATGAGAGCCTCCCTTATGTTCAACACAACTATAACTAGGCTCTCCACGACTCGAATGGCCACATCCCTTTTCAGGTGGGTTTGGGATTCCAGCCACTATGTCCCATTGATGTGGCCATGCCATTTGCAGCTACCCAGGCAGATTCGGCTCATGCCCAGTCTGAAATAGATAAGGCAAATAGCTTCATTGAGCACATACAACATATCCACCAGCAGATCCATGACATTCTAGAGAAATCAAATGCGAAGTACAAGCAGTGACATGATCAACATCGTTGCCACATAAGTTTCAGGTGGGTGATAATGTCTAATTGCATTTGCAAAAGGAACGCCTTACCAGAGCCTATCAGAAACTTAGACCACCCTGATATGGTCCTTACACCATTACCAAGGTTTTGGGAGACAATGCATTTGATCTCAGCATTCCCCTATTCCTTGGCCTACACCCGGTGTTCAATGTGGACTGCATTCAACCATACTTTCCACCATTACTAGACACATCCGACATTGCAGAACAACTCACACCAACAAAGTTAAATCTAGATTGCATGGAACAAGCTGCAACTAATCAGATCATGGAAAAGAATATCAATCATACTTGCCAGCAGAAGATCCAACTGTATCACGTAGTCAAAGTAGGCCAAATCCTTCACCAGGGCAAGTGGCTCACCAAGGGCCAAGTTCAATAGAAGTTTCCTCATCTCATGGAGGAACTTAACGCGATAGGGACCATTGCTTCCTAAGGGGGGGGGGGATGATCCAGGTGGATATTGGTGTCCACCCACCAATTCCACTTGGACCCCCACCATTTTTTCTTTTAGTTTTTCAGTTTCCTTATTTGTAGCACAATTTACTATTTTTGGCAGTTTTTCGGGTCCTAAACTTCCAGAGCTATTTTGAGGCCCTAAACAACGTTTTTTGGGGAACCTGGAAGCAACATGGGTCCATAGACTAATGTTACTCTTCCCAAAGTTGTAGTCCTCGGTTAGATCTTTCTAGTGAGGTATTGTGCATGTTAGACGGAGATCGTATGCCAAAGTTACGACCCCGGGAAGTTGATGTACCAATTTACCCAAAACGGGGCCCATAGTTTGGCGCTTCATCTCCTAGGGTTGGGGTTTTGGATGTTTAAAGTTTTCCATTGTTTATCAACAATAAATAAGCCTTCAAGCCTCATTGTAAGAAAATTCAGAGGCATGTAGTTGCCACATCTCTCCTCAGAGATAAGCTACCATTTCCCGAGCTAGTTTATTTCCATTTCTGTTTGTAAGCATATTTCAGTGTTTTACATTAATGAAATGAAGTGTTATTTCTGATGTATCTTTGTATTGATGGTTATCTCTGTAATTTGTTGCGTTCCTATTTAAATCTGGATCATGTGAATAATTCTGCAGGGAGTAATACTCAAACAGTGGTGGCCAAGGAAAATTGAAACTCGCAATGAATCAATTTTTAATGGAGATGGAATAGTAGGAGATAATAATGAGAAAATCCATCAAAACAGAGCTTAGATTTTAAGGATTTTTTATCACTAGATCTAGAGGAAAACATGAGCAATGAGAGGTTTATGAGATGTTGAGATGCATGGAGATTCTTTTAAAGACCTTATCACCATATCAATATAGATATTTATTATCAAAGATTTGACTGAAATGAATATGCATATAATGGAAATATATCTAGCTTCTACTTACATGTAATTTGAGGAGAATGTCAAACACATAATGAAATAATGTCAAATCAAGGAGTTTAGAAACACCACAATTCTTCCATTAAATTCTCTAATAGATTGCATACATCAAAGTTCATACGATTCCTTTGTGAAGTAGGAAAAGGATCCACTTAGGAGTTTCTTTCCCAAAATTTTGAACCTTTTTTAAGAGTGGCTTCCCTCTATTTATAAGAAGAGGGGAGCTCTGAACTATAATTACAACAAATATCTCGGACCATCCTTAGCTGTTAGATAGACTAACTATTTTGTCCTGGGATGGCTCTATGGCCCAAAAAGACTACAATCAGATTAATTGCCTCATTAAATTGTGACAACTACATGATAACAAAACAAGTCAATTTACAGAGGAAAACTTCTACAAAATATCTTAATTCCCATCCCTATGATGGTCTTTGCTCAGGTTGTTTCTTACCCACATTCTGGCCTCCTCTGCTACTCAACTGATTCCCGTCACTTCTGCCTTTACTGCTTGAATCATTTGTTCTCCAGAGTTGGGAGTGGTCAAATATCAGTTTAATGCCATAATACAGAAGTAGAGGTCACCTAGGTGATACTTTTTCTTCGCTATGCATAGATCACCATGTTGAATCATCAAGTCCTCCCAAGCTTTCATGCCTTCATTTACTTTGTCCTGGTCGACCCTGATTTCTTGTCACAAGGGGCCTTACAGGGTTAGTCGATGCCGATTTTGGAATGCTCCATCTCCTTCTTAAATGCCTTAGCTGCGAACTCACACGACTTAAAGCTCCACATTATCTTATTGCGTAGTTATCACATTAAGATTTCCCATTAAAAGTCCTTATGAAACGGGGCATTCCGATCAACTTTAACCCCTTTTTATTCGAGTCTATTTTGCTTCATGTGACCAAGGGCTATGACTGCGATCTTAGTCCTTGGGTGTTAGGACCTTTGGACTCATGTCTAGGAGACTCGTCCCTTTGTTAAACAGAATCCTGCATATCAGTGATTTCTAATCCTCACCTTTCGTGCCTCCTCCCCAATATTGCAATGTTTGATGTGCGATGCAGTCTCACCCACTTGGAAAAAGAATAAGGGAGGGTTCACACCCACTATAGTTTGCGACCGTCGAACGTTGATTTGGACAACCATGGATGTCACAATCGGCACATCAACGATTCCCAGACCATGCCACTAAAGTGACCTACCTTCTTATGATTTTTGACTATAGGACCTAGCACTCAACCCTCGGTCCTTTGCTCCTCAACATGACTGTGGGCTAGCCCCTATATTGAAGTTTCGACATCAGTGAATTCCTGGTGATGCACAATGTGTTGCTACCCCAGATCGCTGATTTCCTATTAATGATATCATCAGTGCCACACATCACTTCCTGAGGATGGGGAGCATGTGTCACCTGGATATGCCCTCATAGGACAGTGAAATTTTTGGATCATCATGCCACGTGTCGTCCACACTTCCTTGTCATGGTGATGTCAGTGCCACCGCGTCTTTATTAGATCCAATAATACTCTATTGTGTGGCATCCCTGGAGGAGAGACAAAAGGCTTGCCTGCCCCTTAGTTTTGCATTGATTTCCTTTCTCACGTTTTCCAAGTTTCTATATGACATTTTACAGTATTGGTTCCTTTTCAAATCATTTTGTTTATAATGGTCATTTGCAGTCTGTCAGGACCTCCGATGTGTGACCCGTTGATGCATCACACTACTAGTCTTTTGATATTTGCGATCTTTGATTGCTGACATGGCTCTAACCTCCTATTACCACATTGTACGGTACTCCTTGGACCTTCGATCTCTGATATCAACAATATTTAATTTCATATCGTAGATTTACTTCTGTTGTACCATGCGCTACACCTTAGGACCTCCAATATTCTATCGCGGGATTTTTCCTTAAGGCATTTTCTCCTTAGCTTCTAGTTTTCAAGGGTAACTTCAATCTTCTATAACTTTTGATTCTAGGGTCCAGTTGAGGCGTTCTATATATTTTTGGAAAGATAATTCTGATAATTACCAATTGGAGGAGGTTTGATCAATCTTTGACTACTTCTGTGACCCTGAATATGGCTGAAAACGTTTCTGCCCAACTGCACCTTTTTTAACAGTTTAAGATAAGCTTTGCAGAGGGTAACAACATCCACCACCACATATATTTATTTTTTTTCTATAATTATGAAGATAACCATTAATTATCATCAAATAATCACTATAATTTCTTGGAATTCTCACACCTGTTTTCCACCCAACCAAGAATGGCTTCCTCCATTTCACCCCCGAGCTGAGAGGCTCTTGCCTATCCTGGACATCAAAAACCCTTGTTGATCCGTTCCATAGGTATTAAATACATTTCTTTGATGATAATGTTTCCTTTAGCAGCGTCCTTCTTTTGTGGATCCTTTTATACACTTGCCTAGGCTTTTCCATAAAAGCTCGTCTTTGTCTCCCACGATGTTTTTAGGATTTTCTAAGCTTGGCATCTTTCCCCAGCTAAGCAACTTAACTGATATTTCTCTCCTATCCATTTATATTATCTATAGATCTATATATAATTCTTATCATGAAAGAATTATCCAATTGCATTTACCTATGAGATTATATTCTTTTTTTTTGGTAAGAATCTCATTTCTAGGTGTTTCATTTCTAAGTATTTTCGACCCCTTATGCTTATATATTTATTAAAATGATTTATATGCATAACATATCCATCTCTTTCCATAGCCTTTTCTTGCTATGCCCATTGACACAATGTTATCTTAAATAATTCATAACATCCATGGAGAGATATTACATTCCCCCCCCATTAAATTCACACCATCCCAAGTGTGTATATTGCCAGTAATTTCTCTCGTACTTAGTTCTATAGAAGGATTCTACAATTTACTTTCTCACTCCTGGGCAGTTTCATCAGAAGTATAATTCTTCTTTCGGTATTTCAAATTCTTATCATGAAAGAATTATCCAATCTCATTTACCTATGAGATTATATTCTTTTGTTTTGGAAAGAATCTCATTTCTAGGTGTTTCATTCCAAAGTATTTCCGACCCCTTCTTCTTATCTATTTATTGAAATTATTTATTTACATAACATATCCATGTCTTTCCATAGAATTTTCCCACTATGCCCATTGACACAATGTTTTCTTAAATAATTCATTACATCCATGAAGGGATATTACATTCTCCCCCCCTTAAATTCGCACCGTCCTTGGTGTGTATATTTCCAATAAATTCTCTTGTACTTAGTCCTAGATAAGAATTCTACAATTTAGTTTCTCACACCTAGGTAGCCACATCAGAAGTACAATGCTTATTCCTATATTTTAACCCGAATTAGATCTAAAATCTGAAGGCGTTCGACTGGAAATTCTCCTTCGATTTCTCCCACAAGATTTGTTACAATCAACGGTGTGAGAGTTATCAATTAAATATTCTTGAAGTATTGCTACATATAAAAAAAGAATCATAATACTTAGTATGACTGGGAAATGATAAATTCTTCCTTCATTCACAATTGAACCATGATTCCCGTTTTTTAACTACCTTGTGTTTCTAATTTCAGAAAGGATAATGCCTTCTTTGTCAATATGTGTGTTTTAATGTTTATCACCTGCCTCTTGCAGTCCACCTGCATTTGTAATCTTTGTCCACATGCATTTGATGATGTCAGTAACTTTAATGTAGTATTATGATAATGTCCTAGATTTCTTTTCACTTATTCATTCACTGCTAGATTCAACAATATGAGTGTAATCTATTATAGAACATATTACTTACATATAAGAAATAATAATTATCAGGCTATTTGCATCATTTCATTTTATGCCATTAGCTTGATATCTTTGTACCTAATACGCATCTATCAGGCATATTCCCGTGTGAGATAACATTTTACTACTACCAACCTCATTTTCCACATGAATCTCAGCAAGTCCATGGCAATCATTTGATATATGTTTCCATTCTTTTCCATAAACCAATGAAGGTATAAGATTATTTCCATTATGGACACTTAAGAAGTTTCTTGATACCCTTGATTCTCATGGTAACTTATGAAATTTATTTAGCTCATGTATAACCTTGAACCTTTATACTTTTGCATTCATTCCATGCCCTTTTCCAGCATATATGTTAAATATCTACTTTATAACTTCCACATGCATTCTGTTAGCCTCCTGCTACAACAGGTTAATCATCTTTCATGATCGACATTTTTACATGCCAAATATGTCGTACTATGCATGCTGCAATGCTCCATATTTTCTACAGATGGCCAAAGAAGTGTCCATGAGAGTGTGCTAGTCTCACTGCCACTGCTGTGTTCCAATTTTGATAAGCAATCCATTTTTTGGTTTGAGGCAGTTTTTCAGTTGGAGGACTTCAAACGAGGCATGTCTAACTCCTCCCTTCTTCCTTTTTCCCCAAGTCACTAACTAACTTCCCCTAAAGAGGTCAAGATCTGCTTGATACCTCTTAGTTTCATCATTCTCCATATCATTTGCCTTGGTGAAGATCTGCTTCACTCAAGGAATGTTCACACTTCTTCTATCAGTCATTTTCCCCCATTTGATAGCCTAAGACATCATACTTAGCACTTTTTCTCATCATTTTCATATTAACTATTAAATTTACTATGTGGCTCCCTATCTATTTCCCCTTCCCCTACTAAAGCTATGTATATTACTCCCCTATATACTTATCCCCTCCCCCTGGTTGAAAGATAACCATATACATCCTCGGGAATTGCTAAGTTTATCAGAAACTCGGCAAGAACCCACACTGCCCTCCTCTAACCATCTTCCAGATGCATTTCGGACTCCTTCCGATGCATAAAGCCCTTCATCACTCTATAAAACCCCTCTAGTTCTTTTTGATTCCTTCACAAAGCATAAATTCCCTTCATATGTATAAAAAACCATCTTTTGGCCTTGTTTCTACCTTTTCCAAGGCACAAACCCTTTTAAAGGCCATTAAACCCCTCTCAAAAAACATAAAATTCCTCCCAGGTGCCTTTGGAATCCTTCCAAGGCATGAAAAATCCCTTTTTGGGCTTTCGGACCCCTTCCGATGCCTTGAAATCCCTTCAAAACATCAAAAATTCTGCCTCCGGTCATAAAATCCCGCATCACTTACCTTGGGCCTTGCTCCGATTGCAAAGAGTTCTATTTGGACCCCCTCCGATGCGATATCGCAGTCGGGAGGGGAGTCATGTGTTAACGCAATGCATATATAGGAGTCAGATCAATAAAGGCCGATTGCGATTTCGTCGATTGGCATATCGTATAGTTGCAAACAATGTATATAAGCCCGACAAATGGTCCGCCGATCGCCGATTGCGATATCGCATCGGCAATCATATGTATATAATGTCCCAACCCCAGCTTGCTCCGACAGCGAAACGCCGACCAAATCTCAGCCATCCAATTGGGCCCCAGATCAATGGCTAATGTTTTATCGCTTCATTCCTATATATGGCTCCGACTAGGCGGAGCCGAAAAGATATAAGACGCGGCTTATAAAGTTTTCGGGTCCGTAAGGGCCCCTAGTGTAGCGAAAAGAAGGCTCCCGACGGGCCGGAGCCGAAATGGTATATAAATGCAGTTTGAATGGGTTTCGGGTCCGCTTATCATTTTTATTAAAATCCGCCGAGTTGGGCTTGCCGATGGGCCGGACCCGATCTCCATAAAGAAAGAGCCTATAAGCATTTCGGGTCCGCAAAAATTGGTACTGTGCGCCCCATATCCAGATCCGATAAATTATAAAGAGTAGTTGAAAGGGATTTCGGGTCCGATGACCCATTTTCATTCAAATCCACCGATAAGAGTTCGTCGATGGGCCGGACCCGATATAAATCAAAACGGAGCCTATAATGCATTTCGGTCCGCGGGGTTCATCGCTCATCGGAGGGATTATGGTTTGGGATCCGCCGATCCGCTGATCGCCGAATTAGCGCTAGTCGTTGGAGCTGCCTTCTCGCGATCCAACGGCCATGATTTAATAGAATTCACAAGGTTGCGGTAGTGCCAATTTTCAATGAAAATTCATGTTTTTTAAGCATTCACGCGTTATAAGGAAAGGGGCATTTGTTGAAGTTTTGTTTATACAGCGCTCCTGCCCGCCACAACTGCAAAAGAACGATGCTTTCCTTGGCTATTTTGAAATCGCTTCATGCCCATAATACATCCAAACACATGGTTTTGCCTCAGCAATCTATTAGCATGTATTTCTCCTCCATTTCGCAGCATTTTTTGAAGATTTAAGCATCATTTTTGATCGGCCAAGCGCCAATAGCATCCCAAAGGCCACGGAAGCATTTGCAGCAGTTACTCTTGCATTAAATTAGCAGATAAAGGGGTGATTAGACAGTTAAAGAGTATCAGAGAGAGAAAGTGGCCTGATTCAGTGTCAACGTGTATCAGAGGAAGCGGCAAAGAGTATCAGATCAAAATATCAGCAGCCCGAAGCAACAGAACATTAAAGAGGCCCCCATCAAAGTCAATAAAGCATCTCAGAGCCATCAAAGCCCACCAGATCACAGTTATGAGCATTAAAGCCGCTCTACAGCAGCAGAACAGCCTAGAGGGGCAATTGAAGTGTTTAAAGCCCAGATTTTGTAGAGACAGTGTACAAAGACACATATGAGCAGCGCAGCAAGTCCTAAGGCACAGTTATTGCAGAAGTGTCAGTGCATTGCTCAAAAGACCAATAATTTATTCATTCTTATGGCTGCAGTCCCTGCGTAGCTGGTAGATAGGCATTATTTCATTTATTTGCAATAAATGTTAGGTTAGAAGCATTCATTTCTCCAGATCTGCTATCAGATCTGCTGTTGTAGATATTTTCTCTATTTATACCACCCTCTAGATAGTGTAAAGGGTTGGTTGGTTGTATTTCTCATTCCAGACTTGCGCTATAAGCTTAAGAACTTCTGTAATCAAAGATTGCTGGAATATTTGCATCTAAACTGGCTGGTTGTGCTTTCAATGGCTGAAGAGCTTTGATGTGGAATTCATGTGCTTGCTCATGGTTCAATAAGTCTTTCCTCCCTCTGTTTATCAGTTTATATGTATATGTATCATCTGTATATCATAATCTAAGTTGCAGGAAGAAGGAATAGTTTAGAGCTGGCTTTCATGCTCTCTGTGCTCAATTCTTGTAACTTTTCTATGTTTTCCTCTGAATTAGTGATAAATATGCATACTTAATTGATCATGTTTAAGCTATTTCTCATTTCTGAATGCTGTTTAGGAATCCTTCATTGCTCCTATATACTCTTCATCCACTTTCCCTCTTTGGCTGGATGAGAGATCCTTAATTGCCTCTCATCCCCTAACCTCCATTTCATCCTTGTTCCAGCATTTAATCATTGTGCCATGCGTAGCTATCCTGCTCCATATTCCCCTCTTCTGCCAAGGAAAATGCACCCTTCAGTTCACATTCATTGACTCCATGCCCAATGGTTTGAACTTCTTACACTTTGTATGCCAACTCTGCTTGAATAGATCAACCATCCCACCAAACTCAAACAAAACCCATGTTCATCATATCTAGCCTAAAATCATCCCTTAAACAAAGCTAAATCCTAAAGAGAGAGCCCTCTCTCACTGTAGGTAGGCTAGGACCTGCAGTCCAAAGATTGGTTTGTGGTTACCTTGGCTGTATCCCTTTGGGAGTCAAAAGGGACAACCTGAGTGATAACATAATGGCGACTCCGCTGGGGACCTGAAATCATTTGTTTATTACTGTATACCCCCAATTTTGATCAGTTTGCCTTGTTTTCTGGAGAAAGTGTCCCTTTTCTTCAGAGCTTCTCATGTTTAGCTCTGATCTGTGACGGTGGACAGAGATCAGGCACTTCAAGGTTAATTCATCCACCTGGTGACTCCCCTCAGAATAAAGACTCCACTGGAGAAATGAACCCAAAAGAGATATATGAGCAGATCAGGCTTTTGACCTGGATTACTATCCAAGAGGTCATGTTTTTTCTCCATAAAGTTTTGTTGTGTATATTGTATTTTAAAGACGATTCTATATCAGATTTTTATGATTTTCCTTTGGAAAATGTTGTTGAAAAGCCTCCTTGCACAGTAGAGCAACAGTCTTCAAATGCTGTTGAAGATCATCATACAGCCAAGGAGGAACCAAAAATAGAGCCCAGTCTTACAGTTCCTGTATATACTCCTGTGTCTCGTAAAGTTCCTGATAGATATAAGCCTCTCATTTTGCCTCCTATGCTTAATCCTCTGCCTGCAAATCATCCTGAGTATCTCCCTAGATTTGATGGAGAGAATGGTATTACTGCCCAGAAACATATCCAGGATTTTGAAGACTATCTTAATATCTTTGAAGTGGAAGAGGAAGATGTTAGTCTTAGACTGTTTTCCCTTTCTTTGCAAGGCGAAGTTAGGACTCGGTTTAAAGTAGTGCCTGAGGCCAGCATCTCTAATCTTCAGTAGTGTTCCAAGCTCTTCCTTGATAGATGGATGATTAAAATCAATTTCCTCTCACTCATCGAAGAATATAATCAGTTAGAAAGGTGTCCAAATGAATCTGTTCAGCAATTTTCTGATCGATTCAATCAATTTTATCTTTCTATGCCTTTGAATATAAGACCTCCCCCTGATTTAGCTCTATTGCACTATCCTAGAGCTTTTGACCTAGAGATGGAATTCTGTTTGAGAGAAAGATGCCCGTCCACTTTGAAACAAATGCAGGACATAGCAGTGGATGTGGAGGCAAATCTGAAGATGAGGGAAAAACAGCGCAAGGCAGAGCAAGAAGAAAGACTTCATAGTGTGTTACGAAAGTCAGAAGAAATGATGCAGTTGATCACAATGAAAGTAGAAAGTTTAGAGCGCCAGAACACATCTGTTGTGCAAGAGGAAAGTAGTGACATTCACGAACAAACCTACCACAAATCAGATGACATATTCATAGAGCCATATGTGAAGGAGGAGTCTCTTGATATACTGTGTGAATATAATAGCTTCTCTTCTTTCAAATGTCTGCCCAAATATGATCTGTATGATGATGATTATGAGCCTAACGACCAAATCAGCCTTGCAAAGGAATCAGATCCTATTTTGGCAGGAAGCGAAGTTCAGGCTCAGCAGCTTGAATGTAATGACCAGCTTGCCTAGTTCAGCTATGAAGTAAAGGAAAAGCGCAGAAAATTTTGATATCAGCGAAGGAACTTTACCTTTCTATTATGAATCTTTTCAATTTATTAAGGAGAACTATCATGCAATTAATAAGCATTTGTCATCAAGTCTTGTTATTGACTGCCTGGAGGATGATCAAAATATTGTTCTAGATGCATCGCCTCTAGTTTTGCAGCCCCGAAGAGCCATCGAATGTCAGATTGAGGAAGACTCGGCAGCAGCACCTGAGCAAATAAATCAATTCCCTTCCCTGCCGCTTTGTTTTCAGCCATCTCAGGAATTTGAAGAAGAAGAGGAGAAGCCTGCGCAGATCAGTTAGGTTCCAAATGAGCCTGTATGTAATAAAGTGCAGCCACCTTTGCAAGTTTTGAATGACCCATCTATTGGCACGTAGAATAATGAAAGAGATCAGCGCTCTTCTCCATTAGTAGGATGCAAGGCTCAATATCAAGTTGTTAATGATTTCTCTATTTCAAAGCATGATAGTTGTCCCAAACTTTTGTACAGTTCTTTATTTCAGCCCAGCAATTGTATATATATGTTGCAGGATAGTTTTGTACAATGTTTAAACATATCGAAGGAGGTCAGTAGCTTCCTGATCTTCTCAAAGATTAACAAAGCCATATCAAATTGCAAGATCTCAGTTGGTCTCACCAGCAAGCACAAGCAGCAAAGCCCACTCATGTTTTTATTGCTTAAGTGGCTGCATTGGCTATTTCACCTCACTTAACAGCAAATTAAGTGCTGGTTAGGGTAGGTAGGTAGGTAGGATCAATAAGCTAGCTAATGGGAATTTTGCAGAATACAGCAACAATTGAATACAAGGCAGTCTGACCTGTTGTTCTTGGCTTTTCACAAGGAAAATCCATCCCCAAGTGGAGCCACTGTTAGCCTTCTGCTGCAGCAAGTTAATCATCTTTCATGATCGACATTTTTACATGCCAAATATGTCGTACTATGCATGCTGCAATGCTCCATATTTTCTACAGATGGCCAAAGAAGTGTCCATGAGAGTGTGCTAGCCTCACTGCCACTGTTGTGTTCCAATTTTGATAAGCAATCCATTTTTTGGTTTGAGGCAGTTTTTCAGTTGGAGGACTTCAAACGAGGCATGTCTAACTCCTCCCTTCTTCCTTTTTCCCCAAGTCACTAACTAACTTCCCCTAAAGAGGTCAAGATCTGCTTGATACCTCTTAGTTTCATCATTCTCCATATCATTTGCCTTGGTGAAGATGTGCTTCACTCAAGGAATGTTCACACTTCTATCAGTCATTTTCCCCCATTTGATAGCCTAAGACATCATACTTAGCGCTTTTCTCATCATTTTCATATTAACTATTAACTTTACTATGTAGCTCCCTATCTATTTCCCCTTCCCCTACTAAAGCTATGTATATTACTCCCCTATATACTTATCCCCTCCCCCTAGTTGAAAGATAACCATATACATCCTCGGGAATTGCTAAGTTTATCAGAAACTCAGCAAGAACCCACACTGCCCTCCTCTAACCATATTCCAGATGCATTTCAGACTCCTTCCGATGCATAAAGCCCTTCATCACTCTATAAAACCCCTCTAGTGCTTTTTGATTCCTTCACAAAGCATAAATTCCCTTCATATGTATAAAAAACCATCTTTTGGCCTTGTTTCTACCTTTTCCAAGGCACAAACCCTTTTAAAGGCCATTAAACCCCTCTCAAAACACATAAAAATCCTCCCAGGTGCCTTTGGAATCCTTCCAAGGCATGAAAAATCCCTTTTTGGGCTTTCGGACCCCTTCCGATGCCTTGAAATCCCTTCAAAACATCAAAAATTCTGCCTCCGGTCATAAAATCCCGCATCACTTACCTTGGGCCTTGCTCCGATTACAAAAGAGTTCTATTTGGACCCCCTTCGATGCGATATCGCAGTCGGGAGGGGAGTCGTGTGTTAACACAATGCATATATAGGAGTCCGATCAATAAAGGCCGATTGCGATTTCGCCGATCAGTGTATCGCATAGTTGCAAACAATGTATATAAGCCCGACAAATGGTCCGCCGATCGCCGATTGCGATATCGCATCGGCAGTCATATGTATATAATGTCCCGCCCCCAGCTTGCTCCGACAGCGAAACGCCGACCAAATCTCAGCCATCCATTTGGGCCCCAGATCAATGGCTAATGTTTTATCGCTTCATTCCTATACATGGCTCCGACTGGGCGGAGCCGAAAAGATATAAGGCACGGCTTATAAAGTTTTCGGGTCCGTAAGGGCCCCTAGTGTAGCGAAAAGAAGGCTCCCGACGGGCCGGAGCCGAAATGGTATATAAATGCAGTTTGAATGGGTTTCGGGTCCGCTTATCATTTTTATTAAAATCCGCCGAGTTGGGCTCGCCAATGGGCCGGACCCGATCTCCATAAAGAAAGAGCCTATAAGCATTTTGGGTCCGCAAAAATTGGTACTGTGCGCCCCATATCCGGATCTGTTAAATTATAAAGAGCAGTTGAAAGGGATTTCGGGTCCGATGACCCATTTTCATTCAAATCCACCGATAAGAGTTCGTCGATGGGCCGGACCCGATATAAATCAAAATGGAGCTTATAATGCATTTCGGTCCGCGGGGTTCATCGCTCATCGGAGGCATTATGGTTTGGGATCCGCCGATCCGCTGATCGTCGAATTAGCGCTAGTCGTTGGAGCTGCCTTCTCGCGATCCAACGGCCATGATTTAATAGAATTCACAAGGTTGCGGTAGTGCCAATTTTCAATGAAAATTCATGTTTTTTAAGCATTCGCGCGTTATAAGGAAAGGGGCATTTGTTGAAGTTTTTTTTATACAGCGCTCCCGCCCGCCACAACTGCAAAAGAACGATGCTTTCCTTGGCTATTTTGAAATCGCTTCATGCCCATAATACATCCAAACGCATGGTTTTGCCTCAGAAATCTATTAGCATGCATTTCTCCTCCGTTTCGCAGCATTTTTTGAAGATTTAAGCATCATTTTTGATCGGCCAAGCGCCGATAGCATCCCAAAGGCCACGGAAGCATTTGCAGCAGTTATTCTTGCATTAAATTGGCAGATAAAGGGGTGATTAGACAGTTAAAGAGTATCAGAGAGAGAAAGTGGCCTGATTCAGTGTCAAAGTGTATCAGAGGAAGCGGCAAAGAGTATCAAATCAAAATATCAGCAGCCCAAAGCAGCAGAACATTAAAGAGGCCCCCATCAAAGTCAATAAAGCATCTCAGAGCCATCAAAGCCCACCAGATCACAGTTATGAGCATTAAAGCCGCTCTACAGCAGCAGAACCGCCTAGAGGGGCAATTGAAGTGTTTAAAGCCCAGATTTTGTAGAGACAGTGTACAAAGACACATATGAGCAGCGCATCAAGTCCTAAGGCACAGTTATTGCAGAAGTGCCAGTGCATTGCTCAAAAGACCAATAATTTATTCATTCTTATGGCTGCAGTCCCTGCGTAGCTGGTAGATAGGCATTCTTTCATTTATTTGCAATAAATGTTAGGTTAGAAGCATTCATTTCTCCAGATCTGCTATCAGATCTGCTGTTGTAGATATTTTCTCTATTTATACCACCCTCTGGATAGTGTAAAGGGTTGGTTGGTTGTATTTCTCATTCCAGACTTGCGCTATAAGCTTAAGAACTTCTGTAATCAAAGATTGCTGGAATATTTGCATCTGAACTGGCTGGTTGTGCTTTCAATGGCTGAAGAGCTTTGATGTGGAATTCATGTGCTTGCTCATGGTTCAATAAGTCTTTCCTCCCTCTGTTTATCAGTTTATATGTATCTGTATCATCTGTATATCATAATCTAAGTTGCAGGAAGAAGGAATAGTTTAGAGCTGGCTTTCATGCCCTCTGTGCTCAATTCTTGTAACTTTTCTATGTTTTCCTCTGAATTAGTGATAAATATGCATACTTAATTGATCATGTTTAAGCTATTTCTCATTTCTGAATGCTATTTAGGAATCCTTCATTGCTCCTATATAGTCTTCATCCACTTTCCCTCTTTGGCTGGATGAGAGATCCTTAATTGCCTCTCATCCCCTAACCTCCATTTCATCCTTGTTCCAGCATTTAATCATTGTGCCATGCGTAGCTATCCTGCTCCATATTCCCCTCTTCTGCCAAGGAAAATGCACCCTTCAGTTCACATTCATTGACTCCATGCCCAATGGTTTGAACTTCTTACACTTTGTATGCCAACTCTGCTTGAATAGATCAACCATCCCACCAAACTCAAACAAAACCCATGTGCATCATATCTAGCCTAAAATCATCCCTTAAACAAAGCTAAATCCTAAAGAGAGAGCCCTCTCTGACTGTAGGTAGGCTAGGACCTGCAGTCCAAAGATTGGTTTGTGGTTACCTCGGTCGTATCCCTTTGGGAGTCAAAAGGGACAACCTGAGTGATAACACATTCAACATAATATTTACATGTAGCCAATAAGGTCAACACGATTAATATATATTACTTCAATGGACCCGAGCCCATGTACATGGTCATAAGCATGGCTTATTTATAACTTGAACATACATAATATTATATTTCTTTGCACATTTCTCATAGAGAAATCTTAATTAACAAGAAACTCAATTAATAGTATATTTCTTTGCACATTAAAATAACCTACAGGTGAACTCAATGATGCCCATTCTTAACCGACCCCCATTACCAATATTGGTATTTAATCAGTGTTTTGTTTTCACCAACGATCAGCATCACATCTTCACACTTTATGACACCTTGTTTCTCTTTCTTCCTTCAACACTGCAAGTTTTTAATTCCAATTTTGAGATTGTTATCTTCTTACCCATATGACCAATTTAAGTTTGTTAGCTCTTGTTAGTAGCTAGTATCATTTTTAATTATTATTCTAGTAGAACATTCTACTCATGGATATCTCATTGATTCCATTCCAAGGCTGGTTTTCGTCTCTTCTTATATTACTACCACTCACTTCCTGGCATAGATCTTGTCCTTGTTTCCATTATATACGCCTCTAATGGGAAATCAAGAAGATCACTTACTGTAACCATCTACTTTCTTGGTAGAAAATCACATTTTCCCTGAATTTCACCACTTTTTCTAGTAATTACATTCAACCATCCTTGGTAATTTAATTCTCAACCTGAAAATTGCACTATTGGAAATACATATACGATCATCGTTTGTTTTCCTCACAGTTGTATTTCAATTGTATTACTATAAATACTAATTATGCTTAAGAAATTTCCTTTTTCCCTACCTATTGTATGTTCTTAATGAGCTTAATACTTCTTAATATTCTATTTTCATCTTCTATCTATGTTTATATATGTCACATTGACTTATCTTTGATCATCATATTGCATGCTCCTCCCTTACTTAATCAATTTGTTCAACAACTACGAGGTATTCCTAATTTCCAATTTACATTAATACTTATCTTATTATGAGAAACTATAGTATATTCCCAAAATCAGATAACATTTATTATATAAGATTACTATTTCTCATTTCCACTTATGAATTATTCCTACCTCTAGTATATTTATTATGTATTTCCATCATATTCTAGCCTTCCTTTATCCTCCAGAAATGTGTCCAACACACTCATCTCTTTAAGCTACCCATTTTCTGAAAGCACATTTCATGGAATTGAGTGACTCTCTTCACTCTTTAACATTATGTTCCTTATATTTCTTGACCTTTCAGTCTTACTCGAGGTTTTAGGTAAACATGACAGATCCACTTTTGGTCAGTTTAGATCCAAAATCCAGCATTTTTTATAGTTACATATATTTATATCAAACAATGACACAAATTTCCCGAGTATTAGTATTCCAAAATAATGCTCTAATCACCTTATTCTCATAGAAAGTAAATCATATCATCCAACTAGAACCATCGTCAATCGGTCAGAAATAATATTGATGATCACCTTTAAGTTTCAAATAAGAACAAGAAATTGTACTTCCATAATTTGGCATAGTTCTGAGTTAACTTTCTCCTAAATCTAGCATGTATCTTCCTTGGGATTGAAATCAAGGTCATGTATTTCTGAATTTATTTCCTATAACATTCCTTAACTCCTAGATGCCTTGCTCTTCTACCGAGTGAGAAGATCAATACTTTGTGCAAGTACATTAGTAATATTGTTTTCGTCTATTCCCAACAGCTTCTCTCTCTCTCTCTCTCGATATATATATATATATATATATATATATATATATATATATATATATATCCCATTACAATCATTTCTTAAAGCTTTATCATCTGTTAGACTACTTCAATGTTTTCCTATCCACATTCTTATTTTATCCAATGATATTGTTACAGTTCACCCTATCAAATTTTTTAATTCTTTCACATAAGTAAATCGACCCATTTCCATGGTTATTATATTTCCCCATACTTCTTGAAGAGAGTACTTGTCTTTTGTCAAATAGATTTGAATTCCAACCCCTATGTATAAGGCTAGCTTCAACATAAGTAAATCCTCCTTGTTGTTTAATTATGTGTCCAGAGTTGGCTAATCATTTGCAATCTTGCATTTTTAAAAATTATATGTTGGGGTATTATATGCTAAAGAACATTTGTTTCATGAGTTTTTATTTGTTCCAGAATAAGGTGTATATATAATGTTTACTCTCCCGTCACTTCCTTTTACCTAATCATTGATCACCGAAGATTCTCATAAATATACATATTAGGGACCTCTTTTCCCGAAGTCAGTTATAGTAAGGACTTTAGGAAGGTAGAATGCAACTTCACCAGAAAACAATTTAACATGATTATTGGTGCCTCTGCTCAAAATTTCTTTGAAACTAAGGTAATGGTTAACCCATGGACTACCCTCCCAAAAGAAAAATAATGAACTATTGTGGAACTTCAATAGGGCTTATCCAATCACCTTCACAGGCATGGATACATTGTTATATTCCAAAACAATCATTTTTTATAGCCCATTTGTTGCGTTTTCTCACCCTGAAATGGTATTCTTGCTAGAAATTACATTGTCTCCTGAGTATTTAGGAACCAAATTTCTTTTACAACGAGGTGCATCTATCCATGTATGTTTTCGCTATAATTTAAGAACTAGGTTATTATTCCTTTCATCCATCACCCATGATAACTGTTATAAGCAATATTTCTTACTCCATCTTATGATAGCGCCCATTAGACCCAAGAGTAGAGCCTAAGCTCTGGTACCATATGTAACAACTCCCCACTTCATTATTGAAATTTCTTTTTCCTCTTTTAACTATTTTAAGGCCTACGGTTCCTATACATTGTTGGGTTGTGTTATATTCTTTACACAACTAGCCCACTTAGTTAACCGGGGGGTTAGAGGGGGGGGCGAAACCCCCCCCCTTCGTTGCGCTGATTGTGTAGCAGGGGGGTCACAAGGGGTTTGAGGGGTACCCGTAACCCCACTTTATGGGGCCCGAGGCAGCGCCCTAGAAAATTTTGGTTTTGGAACCTATGTTAGGTTGGGTGGACTGACCTATGGTTTTGTGCATGATTTTCGCACATGGTTTTGGACACAATGGTTTCTGGTCCATGGTATTGAATTCTTTGGCATGTATAAATATGTATTGTAACATTGAAAGGAACATAATGAAAAATCAAGCTAGTAGTCCCGGTTTTGGGATCCAAGGGAAAATCTCTGTGTATATGTGTTTTATGTGGTATGCTCTCGCATTGTTTATTTTATGTGTTTTAGAATTTGTATGCAAGTAATTTTTGTACGGGGTTAAAACCTAAATTTGGTATCAGAGTTGTTTTGGCTTCAAGGGGATGCCTTTATTGCTGAGGGGTTTCACTTGCGCCTGTGGTAGACCCTGTTCAGTGGGAGATCTGCGAGATCAATTCTGTTGGTGAAAGAAGATGGCAAGCAATGAAAGAGAGAGATCGAGAAATGTAATGGTCAAAGTTTTGAGTTGTGGAAACTCAAGATGGAGGATTTGTTGGTGGATAAAGATCAACGGATCGTGGTAGATCTAGGTACTCAACCAATGGGAGTGTCCGATGAAGAATGGAAGAAGTTGGATAGGAAGGAAAAGAGCACAATACGATTGTGTGTCTCAGATTCAGTATTGCTGAATGTATCAGGGGAAGCTACGACAAAGGCTTTGTGGGACAAGTTAGGGACTTTGTACCAATCTAAGTCTCTGGTGAATAAACTATTCCTGTAGAAAAAGTTGTACAACCTGAGGATGAAAGATGGAGACTCGGTGGCAGAACATCTAAATGCATTTAATACTGTGGTAATTCAATTATTATCTATTCATATTAAAATTTCAGATGAAGATAAGTGCATCAGTTTGTTGTGTTCTCTACCAAATTCGTGGGATAGTTTGGTTATTGCAATAGGTAGTAATGCAACTGCCTTGAAGTTTGATGAAATAGTCTCATCCTTGTTGACGGAGGAGATGAGATGAAAAAATATGGAGAGCCAGAATGGTGATGCCTTGTCTGTACAAGGACGGTCCCAGAACAGAAACAAAAATAAGTCATCAAGTCGGAGATCTAAATCTAGAGGGAGATCTAAATCTCCAGGAAAACCTATAAAGGTGGTGTGCTAGAAATGCGAAAAGGAAGGGCACTACAAAAGGGACTATAAATCTAAAGCTCCTGATAAAAGAAAGGGATCTGATGATGCTCCTTCTGCAAAGGTGAAAACCACCTCAGATGAAGGTGGGGATGCGTACTTGGCTTCTTTAAGTAAAAATGTAGATCATGAGGCATGGTTGATTGACTCAGGTGCATCCTTTCACTTCACTCCCCATAGAGAGTGGTTCTGCGAGTGTGAGAAATATGATGGTGGTGATGTCTTCTTGGGGGATGATAGGAAGGCTAGAATCATTGGTCGTCGAAAAGTAAAGTTGAAATTGCAAGGTGGAAGGGTTAGAACACTTTCGGATGTTCTAGATATTCCTACATTGGCCAGAAATATGATTTCTGTAAGCAAGTTGGATGATGTAGGTGTAGAAACAGTGTTTGAGAAGGATACCTGCAAGATGGTGAGGGAAGCACTGGTATTGATGTGGGGAGTTCGGATTGGAACTTTGTACAACGTGCAAGGTAGCACTATTATTGATGGGTGCAATAGTTCTATGGTTCCTGAAAGTGGAACAGAAAATCTAGTGGTCTCTGGAGAGAAGACCATGCTGTGGCATCAAAGGCTTGGACATATTGGAGAGAAGGGCCTTAGAATACTTCATGGTAAAGGTATGAGTAATATATCTCTGGATTTTGATTTCTGTGAAAATTGTGTATATGGGAAGCTGAATCGAGTGAGTTTCTCCTCTGGTGGTAAGAGGGTGAAACAGATATTAGAGCTTTTGCACAATGATGTGTTTGGACCTGTGAAGGTTCCATCACTGGGTAAGTCTATATACTATGTATCATTTATAGATGACTTCTCAAGGAATACATGGATATATTTCCTTAAGAAGAAATTTGAAGTCTTTGACAGGTTTAAAGAATTCAAGGCTCTGGTGCAAAACCAGACAGAGAAGAAGATAAATGTGCTGAGGACAAATAACAATGGAGAGTTTTGCAGTAAGGAATTTGAAGAATTCTATAAGAAGTATGGTATAGCATGGAAGAATACTACTCCATATACACCTTAGCAAAATGGAGTTGTAGAAAGAATGAACAAGATGTTTATGGAAGGGGCAAGAAGCATGCTTAGTGGTGCTGGGTTAGGACAGGAGAGCAGAGGCAGTGGAGACAGCATTTTACCTGGTCAACAGATCACCTTCATCAGTGTTGGAGGATAAAACTCCACAAGAGGTATGGACTGGTAAGAAACCCTCTCTTTCACATCTGAGGGTATTTGGATGTGATGCATATGTACATGTTCCAAAGGAGAAAAGAACCAAGTTGGATACTAAATCTAAAAAGTGCATCGGTATTGGGTATAAGGATGGTTTAAAGGGTTATAAGCTTTGGAACCCAGTAACAAGGAAGGTTGTGTACAGCCGAGATGTGGTGTTCAGAGAGGTGAAAAATGTTATTAAACACGAAGCCCAACCAAAGGAACTTGAGAAGATAGAGTTTGAGCTAAATGAGGAAAAATTAAACTCTACAGCAGAGGAGGAATCAGAAGATGAAGAGCCACAAACTCTGGGTGTGATAAGATTAGTTCGAGAAAGAAGGCAGCCAGAAAGGTATATTCCATCTGCTTTCTGTTCAAATTTTGCATTATCTATTACTCATGGTGATCCTATAACTGTGAAGGAAGTAGTAGATTCAAAGGATGGAAAACTCTAGAAAGAGGCCATGGTTGATGAAATGGCATCTTTGCACAAAAATGAGGCTTGGGATCTAGTGGAGTTGCTGGCTGGAAGGAAACCCATTGGAAGCAAATGGGTGTTCAAGAAGAAGACAAATGCAGAAAGAAAAGTGGAGAAATACAAATCTCAGTTGGTAGCAAGGAAAATTTTAAGGATGGAAAATTTTCTTGAAGTTTAAAACATTGGCGAATCTCACTAATCCCTAATATGCAAATTATAAATGTTTATTGATATATTTGTAAAATTATTCAAATTTATAATTATTTTATATATAGTTTCTATATAATGTTGGCGATTTTTAAGGTAAAATAATTTTATATTCTAAAATTTGGGCGAATCGTCTTTTATAAAATTGGAAATTGGCGAATCTTTTTTGTGGCAAAATCATGGAAAATTAGCCCACTGGGCAAACATTAGCCCCTAAAATTTTCCATGGTTGGTAGAAAGAGGTTATTCCCAGGTGCCAGCAATTGATTTTGGTGATATTTTTTCTCCCGTTGCTAAAGTAACTTCTATTAGATTACTTTTATCTGTTGCTGCTACTTTTGATTATGAGGTAGAACAGATGGATGTGAAGACAACATTTCTTCACGAGGATCTGGAAGAGGAGATCTACATGAAGCAACCTGAAGGTTTTGCAGTGAAGGGTAAGAAAGAACTAGTATGCAAGTTAAAGTAGTCTCTGTATGGGTTAAAACAGTCACCAAGGATGTAGTATCAGAAATTTGATACATTTATACGGGGACTTGGCTTCACTAGAAGAAAAGCAGATCACTTTGTGTATTTTAAATTAATTAGCGACCGTGTTATTTATCTGGTCTTGTATGTGGATGATATGTTGCTGGTTGGAAATGACAAAGAAATTATCCAGGATTTGAAGACCCAATTGTCCTCCAAATTCGACATGAAAGATCTTGGTGCTGCAAACTATATTTTGGGCATGGAAATTAAAAGAGATCGTACAAAGAGGAAGCTCTGGTTAAACCAGAGGAAGTATGTCGAGACAATACTGCAGAGGTTTAATATGCAGGATAGTAAACCAGTGAAGGTTCCTATTCCTGTAGGTGTGAAGTTATCTGCTAAATAGTTTCCCAAGACACAAGAACAGGAAGATGACATGTCTCGTGTTCCATATGCAAGTGCAGTCAGTAGCCTGATGTATGTGATGGTCTATACTAGACCAGACATTGCACGAGCAGTGGGAGTATTGAGCAGGTTTATGTCAAAACCAGGGAAGGAGCACTGGACAGTAGTGAAGTGGGTTTTTAGGTATTTGCATGGCACTAGTGATTATGGTTTGTGCTACCAAGGAAGACCAGGACTGGACAGAGTTTTGGATATTCATGGCTTTGTTGATGCAGACTGGGCTGGAGAACTAGATCAGAGAAGATCTACAAGTGGGTATGTGTTTAACCACTTTGGAGGTGCAGTCAGTTGGATGAGTAAGAAACAATATGTAGTGGCACTATCAACTACAGAGGCAGAATACATGGCAGCCACTAATGCAAGCAAGGAAGTAGTTTGGTTGCAAAGATTGTGTTCAAATATGGGGTTAGTATAGGGAGCTATAAGGATAGACTGTGACAGCCAAAGTGCAATTTTCTTGGCAAAGAACCCTACATATCATTCAAAGAAAAAGCACATTGATGTTCAGTATCACTTTGTGAGGGATATGATAGAAGGCGAAAAGGTGTTGCTGGTAAAGGTGGACACTTTGAAGAATACTGCAGATGCATTGACAAAATCTATGAGCTCTGAGAAGTTCTCTTGGTGTAGAGAGACAATGGGCATTTCAGGGCTAAAAAGATGACTAAGCTCTCTTGTGGCCCATGTGGAAAGAAAACAACAAGTGGGAGAATGTTGGTTTGTGTTATATTCTTTCCATGACTAGCCCATGTAGTTAATCGATGGGTTAGAGGGGGGGCGGAACCCACCCCTTTGTTACGCCGATTGTGTAGCCAGGGGGGTGTCACAGGGGGTTTGATGGGTACCTGTAACCCCACATTATGGGGTCCAGGGCAGTACCCTGGAAAATTTTGGTTTTGGACCCTATGTTAGGTTGGGTGGACGCGATGGTTTTTGGTCCATGGTTTTGGATGCGATGATTTTTCGGTCCATAGTATTGTATGCTTCGGCATGTATAAATATGTATTGTAACATTGAAAGGAACATAATGAAAAATCAAGCTGGTAGTCCCAGTTTTGGGATCCAGGGGAAAATCTTTGTGTATATGTGTTTTATGTGTTATGCTCTCACATTGTTTATTTTATGTGTTTTAGAATTCATATGTAGGTAATTTCTGTAAGGGCTTAAAACCTACATGCATTGTGTGTTAGGATCTATATCTTTAACCTTTCTATGCAGTTAAAATGTGTGTCACATGTTCACTTCAATGTCCCCATCCTACTTCATACACTTACCAGAATTCCTTAAGATTATGGGATCCATTCAAGGATGATGTTATAGATATGTCCCTTAAACTATATCTCTGAGCAATGGTTTTTTGTTCCTTGTTCCTGTACCTAATCTTAAATCATCCATTTGTCCCTTGTTAAACTTTAAGGACTAATTTACCCTTTATGAGCATATAATTGTTTTACACCTTTGGGTAGCATAAATTAGTGTATATCCTCCCTACCATGGTAAGTGTTTAAGTATTATGGGTCATATTCTTTGCACCCTTTGAGGGCTGAGGCGCTCCTTTGATCACTTTATATATAATAACACAATAACTCAACCTTATGGACTAACATTTTATTCAATGGAACCTGTTTCGAATTCCAAGATCACCTATCTTCTTGTCCTTGAACCTTCTGTTCCGACAATCATATTCTAACACGTATCTTCGATCACATGGATCACATGTGATTTCTGCAATTGTGCTTCAATGGCTGTGACGAGACAAGAACATTCGAGTCGCAATGTTTCATTCGAAACCTTAAACCTACTAGGGCTCGAAAGGATTTCGTCATTTACTGGTTTTTCAGTCGCTGCCCACTTGACCTAAGGGTTTCTCCCATTGATATTTTCCTCCGTCAAAATGGAGTAATACCCGTGGAGGTTATAGAGGCTGAAGCAAATATACTAAGTCACTTGGCTCACTATGATCTAGTTTACAAGAACCTATATGTTCTAGTATGGAAGGGTTCAGTCTTACAACATCCATAGTCTAAATTAATGAGGTTTGAGATCAAATTCCCATGGCTTAGATTAATCGATGTTATCCAAAGGCGGAGGTTTGGGTTGAAAACCCTAAAATCCATTTCTCTTTTTTCTTCATGCTCATTTTCACACCGCTCTTCAGGGGTTCTGGATATGGACGTTGGGAAAAACTTTTACCATTGAGGTATGGGAAACTTGGCCAAGTTTTTGTGTGATCACCCTTACAACGGTGCCTCACCACCTGGCCTTACACCACAATTTTAGCTTTAGAGCCAAATGCTTGTACCTTAGAAAAGGTTTCTGGTTAACACCTGTTACAGAGTCATGACACTTTGGTGGAATTTCCTCGCCAGATACTGTTATATTCTGCTAATGGTAAGACTTTTGAATATCCTTACTTTTGTACATGTTTCGCTGGTTTTGTTTATATGCAAATTTCCTCCATTTATCACAATCCTAGTGTTGAATAGTGGAATTTGTGCCCCAAGTGTATCGAGGCTTACTGCATGCAGTTGTGACATTGAAATTTTCTATAGGTGGGGTTTTCATAATTCTCGTAATATTTATGGCTTTTCCAGTTCCCCTATAAATTGTTGCTCACCGCTTATGCTTCCTTTTGGAGTTCAGATTTTCAACTACCCTGAAGGAGCACCTCTCTCATTCTCCTTCCAAGAGATATTGTTAAAAAAATATTTAGAAAATTTTAATTTTTGCAAAGGGACAGAGAGTTATGATTTCCGTGAAGCTACTTTCACGCAGCTAGCTTCGCACACTGCAAAGACGATTTCGTGTAGCTACCTTCATGCACCGTGAACCTATTTCATAGACTTGGATTTCATGGACCTCGATTTCATGGAGCTATTACACAGACTCAAAGATAAACAACATAAGGTTGGAGAAACACAATAAAAACTTAGTATTGAATTCTAAAACATGAAAATACATTCACATGAGGCTTTGGCTCATTCACCAAGTAAAAACTAAGGTTTATACTGATTTACATTCACGCGGAGTAACACAGTAAAACACAATAACTGTTGTTTTCACGCGCCCACCAAAATTTGCTCCACCATTTTCTCCCCAGAGACTTATGCGCTCTTTCTCTCTTACCTCTTACTCTCTAACTCAACATACAATTTTACATTTAATTCATGATAGAGCGAAATTAATATGTTGTTGTTGTTGAGTGTGATCAAAATCGCGTAGGTGTTTCTGGAGTGTGGGCAATAGATGCTTAATAAATTCTTGCCCATATCTATTTACCAAACTATATTGACTCCTTTAAATTCCTTGTTTCATTTCAGAATGATTCACGCCTGCCTTCAGTCCTTCCATCTTCAAATAGAGACGCACCCTACAAAAATACATCTGACAAGTATGGCTGCTATCAAGCTATTTATTGCAATGGTTGGGATTATTATTTCCAACACTCCCCCTTAATCACAATTGCCACCATTGACAATTCCCAAACAGTTTCTAAGATAAAGAAAACTTTCATTTGCCAATGGCTTTGTGAAAATATCAACAAATTGTTCCTGTGACCTACAGTGCTGCAACACAATTTCATCATTATTAATCAACTCTAATAAAATGATATTTAGCATCAATATGCTTAGTCCTCTTGTGGAAGATAGAATTCTTTGACAATGCAATCACTGAGCTGTTGTCACAGAAAATAGTTGTCGCTCCCTCTTGGTCATGACGAAGACCCCTCAACATCCTTCTCATCCAAACTGCCTGACACACTGTTGTTGTTGCTGCGACATATTCAGCCTCTGCTGTTGACCATGACACTATTGGCTGCTTCTTGGAGGCCCATGAAATGGCTCCAGAACCCAAATGAAAAACATATCCCGACATGCTCTTTCTGTCATCGACACTACCTGCCCAATCACTGTCAATGTAATCAACCAGCCTGAAATCACTTGTTTCTGTGTACAAAATTCCATACTACTTTATCCCATTAACATACCTCAAAATCCTTTTCGTTGCTTTCCAATTTGTCTCCTTCGGTGTCTCCATGAACCTTGACACCAAACTTACTACATACATTATATCTCGCATAGTGGCGGTCAAATACATCAAGTTGCCTACCATTCTTTTGTATAATGTCGGATTGACATTGCTGCTGCAATTTTCTTTGCTCAACATCAACCCCATGACAGTTGGAGTTGGTGCAAACATGCTGTTCTACATTTTAAATCTCTCCAAAATTTCTGCCACATACTTTACTTGAGAGATAAAAATTCCATTTTTTGTTTGCCTCACTTCTATGCCCAAAGAATATCTTAATAATCCTAAGTCATTCATTTTAAATTCACTCTTCATGACTTGTTTGAAATCAGCGATGAGGAAATCATCACTGTGTGCAAAAAACAAATCATCTACATATAAGATGACAATGAGAATCTTACCTTCGCTCTCTTTGATGTAGAGAGTAGGCTCACAATCACATTTGTTGAAACCATTGTCCAACAAGTAAGCATATATCCTGATGTACCATGCACGCAGTGCTTGCTTCAACCCATAAGGAGCTTTCCTCAACCGATATACTTTGTCTTCCTGGCCTTCAATCTCATAACCAAACGGTTGCATGACATACACTTCCTCTTTCAGCACTCCATTTAGGAATGTTGATTTTACGTCCATTTGATACACTTTCCATTTGTGCTGCGTGGAAATCGCCACAACTAGGCACACTGTCTCCATCCGCGCGAATAGCGTGAACGTCTCCAGGTAATCTCTTCCATGATGCTTCTTGTATCCCTTGACAACTAGCCTTGCTTTGTGCCTTTCAATCATTCCCTCAATGTTTCTTTTGGTATTATAGACCCACTTCACTCCAATAACATGTTTTCGTTTCAGAAGGCTCACTAACTCCCATGTGTCATCCCTTTCTATTGCTTCTATTTCTTCCTCCATTGCCGCAACCCATTTTTCTTCTTTGACTGCATCTTCAAAGTGGATTGGGTCATCTACATGAGAAAATAATACAAATAAGGAATTCAGACCTGCGCTACTATTAACTTCATCTTGCTCATAAATTTCATTAAATTTCTGAATTTTGGCCTTCTTGTGCTTGCTGAAGATGGGCTTGACATGTGACCTGGTGTTGCGCTTCATGGTGTGCTTGGAGAATCACTTGCTTCGATGCACGAAACTGTCCTACTATTTGTTGATGGCGTTGCTTGTTGCCTGCTTTGTTGCGCTTCAATAGGAGTAGAGGGAGTCACAGTTGAGGAATTACTTGCTGTTAATTCCTCTCTGTCCTCATGTGGTATGCATTCTTTGACATTGACTGTCTTTTCTAAACTTCCATCCCATGCTTCCTCTTCTATGAATTGCACAGCTCTGCTGATTATGATTTTCTTGATTAATGGATTGTAGAGTTTGTATGCCTTGGATTCATCACTGTATCCAACAAATATGAATTTCTCCCCCTTGTTGTCCAACTTCTTTCTCAACTTATCCAGGACATGTGCATAAGCCACACATCCAAAAACTCTCATGTGAGTGATAGTATTCTTTCTTCCACTCCATGCTTCTTCAGGAACTATGTTCTTGACGCTTTTGGTTGGACATCTATTCATGATATATGCTACACAAGCGACAGCTTCAGCCCAATAGTCATTTGGCAAATGCTTTGCCTTCAACATACTCCTTGCAATCTCCATAATGGTCCTATTCTTCCTTTCTGCCACACCATTTTGTTGAGGTGTATACCTTGTTGTAAACTGCTTGTGAATTCCATGCTCCTTGAAAAATCGAAGGAAATCATTCAAGATATATTCGCCACCTCTCTTAGTCCTGAGGACTTTGATGTAGTATCCTCTTTGCTTCTTAACAAGAGCCTTGTATTGGTGAAAGCGCTCAAACACTTCACTTTTCTGTTTTAGGAGAAAGACCCATGTCTTCCTTGTGGAGTCGTCTATGAAGGTCAGTACATAGTGACTGCCACCAAGTGATGGTGTCTGCATTCGTCCACATAAATCTGAGTGGACAATCTCCAAAGGTGCCTTTTCCCTCACTGAGTTTCCTGCTGGAAATGTCTCTCTATGTTGCTTGCCCAAGATACATCCTTCACATATGTTGTCTAGTTTTTCTATGAGTGGTAAACCCCTCACCATGTCTTTCCTATGCAACAAATTCAAACCTCCAAAGTTGAGATGTCCAAATCTCAATTGCCATAACCAGTTTTCATCTTTTACCTCTACTTGAAATTTTACTTGTGTGACAGCTGCCTCTTTTCTTCCATCCTCTTGTGAGTTCATTGATAGTTGTGCTTGTGTGCCTTCTTTCAAATTTGATCTTATCTTTAGGGGAAACATTCTATTGTTCATCATCTGAACCTTTGCAATCAGCTGTCTTCTTGGAGGCCTGTCCAAAATTGTGCACACATCATTTTTGAAGAAGACATTGTAGCCTTTTTGCATGATCTATCCAACAATCATGAGATTATGTTTCAGACCGAGGACAAAGTAAACATCTGAGATGTATTTCTTCTCCCCCTTCTTTGTTAGGATATTAACTCTTCCTTTTCCCATGACAGAGACTTTTCTATCAGTCCCTAATCTCACTTCATATTTCACACTTTCATCTAGATTGGAAAACATTTCTATGTTTCCTAACACATGGTTGCTACACCCTGAATCTAGATACCACATATCACTCGGTTTTTCTTGTGCTACATTACAAGCTAAAAACATGCTATCATGGTTCTAATTTTCTCTTGTGAAATTTACACTTGGTTTGTTACTAATGTATATTGCTTCTTTCTACATTCATTTGCATAATGACCATACTTCTTACAGTAATGACATTGGACTTGAGATTTATCATACCTTTGACCTTGTGCTTGATTTTGGCTTGGGCCTTGACTTGGATTTTGATTGTTGCCTCTTCCATTTGAGCTTGAAGGGCTGCTACTTCCACCTCTATGTGGGATTCTTCCACTTCCTCTAGCATATGAGCTTTCTCTGCCTCGACCTTGACCAAATGATACTTGTGTCTTGAAAGCATGCTCCAATGAGAAGCTGGCTGCTCTATTCAGTTTATGGTCATGAAAAGTCAGTGATGCATTAAGCTCATCCACTGAGAACTGTAAGAGATCCTTTGTCTCTCTTATGGCCACAACAATGGCCTCAAACCTTTCTAGAAAACTTCTCAAAACTTTCTCAACTATTCTTCTTTCCTCAAGTGTCTCACCATGAGACATGATTTGAGTAACCAGCCCACTTACATTTGTAAAAAACGAGTCCATATTCTTAGACTCTTTCATACAAAGTGTTTCAAAATCTCTCCTCAACATTTGCAGCTTTGTTGTCTTGTCCCATGCTTTCTTGGACTTCATTGCTGTTGCAACCCTTGGGAAAATACTTTCATGAACTACTTGGAAAATATAAAACAAGGATTTTGAATCCTTCTTCCTCTTGTCCCTCACAAATCCTTTTTTTGTTGAGATAAGGCATTGTATGTTGCTGCATCTGGTGGTTCTTGAAAACCATTCTCCACCAAATCCCAAATGTCTTGTGAAGAAAACAAGGCCTTCATTATAATAGCCCAATAATTATAATGTTTTCCATTAAACTGAGGTATTTGAGGATTAGTGAAGCTTGTGGTTGATGTTGCCATTTCTGACCGTAAAAAAATCTTTCTACCTGTTGGTAAATATGCTAAAAGCAATCCATTAGTGAAGCTTGTGGTTGATGTTGCCATTTCTGAGCGTAAAAAAATCTTTCTACTTGTTGGTAAATATTCTAAAAGCAATCCACCCTCAAAACAATTTTCACTTTTAGTAAAAACACTTGTTTTTACACTACGAGAGTTTAACCCCCTCCAATACCATGTTAAAAAAAATTCGGGCAGCTACCTTCACGCACCGTGAACCTATTTCACATACTTGGATTTCGTGAAGCTCGATTTCGGGAGCGATTACACAGACTCGCTCATTCACCAAGTAAAAACTAAGGTTTGTGCTGATTTACATTCACCCACGGTAACACACTGTTGTTTTCAAGCGCCCACCAAAATTTGCTCGACCATTTTCTCCCAAAGACTTGGTGCTCTTTCTCTCTTACCTCTTACTCTCTAACTCAACATACAATTTTACATTTAATTCATGACAGAGCGAAATTAATATGATGTTGCTGTTGAGTGTGATCAGAATCGCCCAAGTATTTTTGGAGTGTGGGCAATAGGGGCTTAATAAATTCTTGCCCATATCTATTTACAAAAGTACATTGACTCCCCTTGCTGTGCTTCGAAATGGTTCACACTTGGCTTCAGTCCTTCCATCTTCAAACAAAACACAACCTGCAAAAATAAGTGTGACAAGTATGGCTGCTGTCAGGTTGTTTATTGGGGTGGTTGGGATTATTGTTTCCAACAGATATGGATCGCACGCTCAGGTAATAGTTAAACTTATTTCCTAAGCGTTTATTAATTCCCTTGCCTTTCTGACATCGTTTTGGTATATAACAGGGATGTCTCTATTTTCTTTCTTCTAGTGGAAAGGTATATAAGAAGTTTTCACTGCCTTGGATTTTCTGTACCCCAGTTTCGTGGATTTCAATTTACCTGGCTGAGCAAGAATGAAAGTACCTCAGGCCCTCCACCAATGACTCCTGAGTCAGATAATGTTGGTTTCTTATCTTAATTTTTTTTCCTGCATTTACATCTGTGTCGATAGAGTTTTTCTTTGAGACTCTATATATAATTTCTGTGTGTTCCTCTTGTTGTGTTTCTTCATCCCTTCTTACAGCTAGGAGAGGGGGTTCTCGGCATAGACTTCATAGAGGTAAATCTTTATCTCCTTCTACTCGGTTTCTATTGTTTAATTTGGGTCACTAACCGTTTGGTCTCATGATTTTCTTACTCGTTTATCTTTTCCTTTCTTCCCGCAGGTACAAGGACAACATCCCTCTCTGGCTTATCTCATGCACTTCCTCCTGAAGATTTTTCCTTAGCTAACTGCGGATATCGTTACTACAGGTTGATTCACACGTCTGTTGCAGTGATTGAAAGACCTTCATATAGGGTCTCTATTGGCTGATGTTTACTTATATTATGACTACCAGTCATGGTTTCTTTCCATTGAGCCATTAGTTCTTAGTTCTCATTCCTGAATGAATGTTTATGTAATTTATAAACTGATGACTTTGTAGAAGAAAGGATTTGCCGAACAGACACATTGTGGTTATTTAACCATCACTGTTATATTCATGTATAACCACTCTTACCTTAATAAATATTAATCTTGTGACGTTTTTTTTTTTTTTTTTTAATGATCTGGAAAGAAAAAGCGGGTAATTCTGTTGCATGCCTCCTACCTTTCTGGTTTCACGACTCCCTTCAGAGTCTTTCCTTTTTGCTTTATTTAATATAATACTGCAATAAAGGTCCAGAAATTTTTATTCTATCTGAGTAAGTTGATGAAGTCGTACGTTAATGAATTGCTAAGCTTTTTAGTGGAAAATTATAATGTTTATTTTGGAGATATAATATGTGCATTTTGGATAACTTCTTAGCGACTTTCCTAAAATACCCTCACATTATCATTTATGGGTTTTGTTATTATTCATTTGTTTATGTTCTGCTGTTAATAGGCTATATGTGTATTAAACATTGTTGCATTGATTTTATATATATAGTTTCATCAGTGTATCCTTTGTTCGAGCCTTCTGGTCTTATATGAGAAATAGAAGAAAATTATCATAGTTTAGAAGGTCTTTTTTTTTAATTTGCCTGCTTCGCAAAACACAAGTTGATAATTGTTTCTATGCTAATTCACATTATTATTGTCCCACGCTTTTCCTTCTAGTAGATAGATCTATGATCTTTTCAAGTTGGAACTATAATTCAATATGTCGCTACAGCTTGTTCTCTTTCCTTATGCATAAGTTTTCTCACAAATTTCTTGCTACGGAAGTCCTAGATTCGATCTTCAGTTTTGATTACAGTCACGGAGTTACCCTCGGCTCTAGGTTATCCTTACTCAATTCGCCTTAGACCTGAAGCATGTTACAAATCAGTTTCCTTATCAAACAATTATCACTCGTTGGTATCTTAACCTACCACAGTAGATTATCTTAGATAAATTCCACTCCACTCGTGAGCGTCGAGACAATATAGTTTTTCTTTCTTCCGATTAATTGTTTTACGATACAGTTATAAACTCAACTTCCTGGGTAACTACCCCACCTAGTCTTTTCGCACTATTGTTCTCCTCAGAGTCAGTACTCAGATCGAGAGTTTATCAGAGAATATTGATATACGTGAATTAGATTTTGAATGGCGTGAAGCTATTGTTAATCGTTTCAGAAGCAATGAAGGTGAATATGACAAGAGCTAAGACTATCTAACAACATTTACATTTCCTGATAATACTATTGTTTTTCGATACATACATGATCATCGCCAGCCCAACCGAGGACTGGATTTTTTCATTCATGGTCAAATTATATGGAATTCCAGATTCACATGGCGTCAGATCAAACAACATCTTGAGGACTATACGTATAACTTCCATTTCAGATCTGAAATTATCCATATTGGCATGGGTGACATTACAGAGGAAGGAGAAATAAGTAGTCCCGCGGAGGAAGAAGTGCCTAATAGCCTTCGTGTAGCAGTGGATGCGTTGCCATCATTAGCTGTGGTTAGCGAAGAAAGTGAAAGCAGTGATGGAGACATGTGCTCAATTTGTCACGAAACGTTTTCCAGTGAAGAGCCTGCAAAAGAAATGCCATGCCAACACCTCTATCACTCGAAGTGCATTCTCTTATGGCTTCACCGCAGAAATTCTTGTCCAATGTGTAGATCTGAATTTTCTTCTTTAACCGAGCTATTGATTTCTCCAACGAATACATTTGATTATAATTTCTTGCTGAAAGTAAACATTTAAATTCAAATTAGATTTAGAGATCCATTCAACATGATCACTCTGCTGTTTTTTAACTATGCAAATTAGACTTGCAAAAATAATATAATCCAGAACCTAGGCATTGAGGCCAGTATAGGCATGATACCATTGAAGAATTTGCCGCAACATAAAACCTATAAAGAAAACAGATGAGGTATAACTTTCTCTTATTTCATTTTTTACTCTAAATTTATTAGAGTAAGATGACTATATTTGAGTTTCCAACAAAATATGAAACATATACACACAAATATCTTACCTCAGCTGACAAATCTACATTATTAAAATCAAGAATGAATAAAAACCTCAAGGCAGTGAGGGGTGGAATGGATTTTAATTAACCACGGCTGTGGCCATAGAAGTGGGTTTACCAAGGAAGGTTGGCCTCTCATCGCTGGCCATAGTCACAGTCACTCTCATGTCGTAATGTTCATCAGAATGTTTTGAGATATCCTCCGTGCTCTTGTTCACCCCATCTTCATTACGAACATCCTGTGATGTGTTTCTTTCTCGACCTTCAGAAAGGGGCCCACGCATGGACTCCTTGAGGTAAGAGCATACGAGAATAATCACAGGAAAGGGAAAGAGAATGAGCATGACACCTAACAGATACAGAACAAGCAAACTCCAATCTGATAATTTGCTGCCTCCTGAGAACATCTCCCCTCGTTGGTGTTGGTATCCTTCCTGCAAGGCCTGCACGACGAAATTACGTTATAGCAAGGTATTATAAACCGTTATAGCAAGGTATTAGAAAGCTATACGATTTTCAGAACACACAAAACCATAAAATGTAAGAAACAGAGACGCACAATCAAAACTTCAAGAACATCAAGATGAAGATGAAGACTGCCAAGTACAAAAGATGCAGTGCCCATTACAGCTGATAACGGTAAATTTTTGCTGAATGATATTTGATGGCTGAGATTTTAAAATCTCAACGATGATGTCTTTGTCTTCTTAGGTGTAAAGATCCCCCAATTTGGCGGTGCAGAATTCATCCAAAACCTTGGTTTGGCAGCTTCAACGTGTATATTTTGCAGTACCATGTCGAGAGCTGAGGAGAAAAAAAGCTTCAACTACACGTCCTGCATGACAATGCTCAGCAGGCCCTTGATGGGTTCGACGAAGGTGTCTTTGGGCTGAAGCTTCAACTTTCTTGAATGCAAATGTACCGCCGAATTCTTCCAGATGCCGCGGTTTCAATTTCAAATTTCAAACCAACTTAGAATAATGAATGGCCCGGTTCAAGTTCTTGTTCCAGCGAGTTTCCAAATTCAAATGAGTGTATGGTCTGGTGGTGGCATTCAAGGCGGAGGCAACCGACTGACCGACGTGTGCCTGCACGCCAGAGTGGAGGCCAAAGTGGAGGCGGGCAGGGTCGTCGATGGGCAGGAGCACGGCAGACGGCAGAGTCGCCGGAGCTGCGTGCCCTGTAATCGCCGGAGAGGGATGCATGCTATGATGCATGGTCGAACATGGAAGGGCCCATGACGTCGAGGAGGCTGTCTGCCGCTGTCAGAGGGTGTAAGGACATAGCATTAACTTTGCTATGGAGGTGGAAATAGGAACTGTCGTGGAGAAAATATGTGTGGAAGAAGCTTGTGTCGATGCCGGGAATCTTTCATTAATTTAATTAGCTATAATAGTAGAGATAAAGATTATCTTTCATTGTAGCTATTGAACCTGTAATTCTAATCCCAGTAATATGTTGCAATAAATATTTCTTGAATTAATAGGTTACTAAAATATAAATCTAGTCAAAGTGAAATAAATAATTAGCCAAAGTGAAATAAATAATTATTGAGTTGGAAATAAATCATTTTTTCTTTGAAATAGTTATTTTTGTTTTTATTAAATTAAAAGAAGTAAACTTCTTAACTTTTCAAAAATAGTGTATATAGTTTAATTGGGTGATAATTTGGTTCACAAAATATAGATTTTCTTGGTTCTTAACTTTTCAAAAATAGTGTATATAGTTTAATTGGGTGATAATTTGGTTCACAAAATATAGATTTTCTTGGTTTTTTTGGAAAATTTAGATTGAAAATTTTTGAAATCCATGTTACGACTATCAAACTATAAAATTATTTTAGATGCCTAAAAATTCTTGAGAATGCTTAACTTATTACTATTTTTAAAATCTAGATTGATACACTTTTAAATCAAAACTTTACCCCAAAAATAAATAAAAAACAAAAACAATACGCCCAAGCAAAATTGTCCCTCGTTAAACAATACTCTTTTAAACACTACCCTTTTCAACAACCAGTCACTGTACCATCATTAAACAAAATCTAATAATAACCCTTCAGATTCGCCAGACATGTTAAAAAATGACAACGGACCTATTGATACCCAAAAATAAATAATTAGAACGATGCATCCAGCCGATATAAAAATAACAGAGGTGATTTAACAAACAAAAAAGCAAGGTAATATAGGGTAATCGATCCCGACGAATAAAAGTTGAAATTGATACATGACCAATGTAAAACTAGCAATTGTCCCAAAAGGTACAAAGAGAGGCCGATAGGATTATTAAATTAGAATTGTTGAATTTCTCTAGAAGAGATGTTGGTTCAAGCCTAACGGATGAGCAATTTGAGCTAGCTAAACGCCTTCTAATTGTTTTTTTATTATGGTAAAATTATATTGATAATTCATTGGTTTTGCTTTCAAAAGCTTGAAGGAATTTGAAGAGCAGGTATAGAATTGCTAGAATTGCTTTGTGGGATTTGATCCCAAAATCACTGATTTGTAGATATATACTCAATGAAATGTTAAGCAGCAGACATGCAGAATTCAGAGTAGAATGAAATGGATAGGTCTCCACAATATAATTTATACTTATCTGTGCACTCTAGGGCATGTCTGCCTAAAACTATATATTTCTTGTGTCCTAATTGGAAATAAAAAGTTCATATTTTCATTATTCTTTTGTTATCATTCACAGGATTTTTTTTCAGATGATTCAATCTTCTGTGGGGTTTTTGATGGCCATGGTCCTTATGGTCATCTTGTTTCCCGTAGGGTGAGGGATTCATTACCAGTGAAACTGCATTCTTTTTGGCAATCCTTCAAGGATAAAGCAAACAACATCAATGCTACCGATACATACAATAACAAAAAGAAGGCAAAAAATGGCCAAAATGACTTGGGTGGTGATGGCCAAGTCAGTTCAAGAAAGGAGTCCAGTCTTTTTTCTACCTGGAAAGATACCTACCTGAAAGCGTACAAAGTAATGGACAAAGAATTGAGGTCTCGTTCGACTATAGACTGCTTTTGCAGTGGAAGCACTGCAGTTGCAGTTTTTAAACAGGTAATCTGCAATTAGTCGATATATTTTATATGTATTAGTTATGAATGAAATTTCGTTTCTTTCTGTTTCGTCCTGTTTTCTGTTGTTTAACTTGAAATAAGATATAGACGTTCCTTGTACTGAGGTAAAACTACATACCTTCTGTTTTAGATTTATAAGAAAAATATGGTACATTTTCAATGCCCAAAAAATTAACATCTGAAAACTATAAGACCTGTTGGCACATAATGTCCTAGCAAGGAAGCAAACAAAGCCAGATGCTATTACCAAAGTCCAATCTCCCCATTCTCTCAAACTTTCCTATGATATTAGGTAAATGGGGATCGGGAGTAACACTCGAGGATGACATTTGAATTACTTTACCTACTTGAGACTGATAAATAAGGCTCCTGGAAGCCTAATGATATTTTTTATAATAATTAAATATTGAATAACATACATTTGAATTACTTTACCTACTTGAGACTGGTAAATAAGCCTAATGATATTTTTTTATAATAATTAAATAGCGAATAATATTATTTTATGATTACGGAGTTCCATAATTCAAGAGGGAAACCTCCACGCAGTTAGAAACAGTTAGAGACAGTTGTACCTTTCTTTCTCGGAGATAAAAGGAAGTCTCGGTGGAAAGAAAGGGGTTCAGTCTTTGTTATGGAAAAAGGATAACAAAGGTATGTGAAATTGAGTGGAAAGAAAGGGGTTCAGTCTTTGTTATGGAAAAAGGATGAGAAAGGTCTGTGAAATTGACAGGACGCTGTCAAAAGAGGGATAACTTGAGCTGGACTTGAGCCAGTGGATAACCTAAAGGTCTGTGAAATTGACAGGACACTCTCAAAAGAGGGATAACTTGAGCTGGACTTGAGCCAGTGGATAACCTCATTTGGGGGTCTGTGAAATTGACAGGACGCTGTCAAAAGAGGGATAACTTGAGCTGGACTTGAGCCAGTGGATAACCTCATTTGGGGGGAGAAGAGGACGACATTGCCCTTCTCAAGGTTGGGTGGAGAAAGTTACCCTAGGATTCTATAAATTACACAATCCAAACTTATACTTTTAAGAAATATTTGTCAAATTTTAGGAAATTAACCGGAATGGCACAATCAAATTAATAAACATTTTGACTCTTTCCATTAGAGTATGATAATACACTTTTGAGCAAGATGATGATTATTTAAAATGAATTTTTAAATACATAGATTCAACACTAACCTTCAGACGCTCAGACTCTATAAATTATACAACAGACTAACAATTCTAAGAAATATATAACAAATTTTAAATAAAATGGCCGAAAACAAAACATAAAAAATTCAAATCAAATCATTCAATTTTATACAAACTATCTGATTGTTTTATCACAAATAATTGTTTTATAACAAATAAACATCTCCGCAGGATTGATATATCCAAAATATTAATGCATCACACAAATTTCACCGCGTATCCATTTGTGGGCTATCCTTAACATACAAGTGATCATCCTCTGTGGCAAAGATGGTGTAGGAGGCCAGCCTGAAAATAACATATAATCCCTGGAATGCCTTTCAAAGAGAAGCCCTTTCATGATTTCGTAAGTCATAAACACAATACCAAGACTTGGAACAACTTTGAGGTACTCTGCAAAAATGCCCCTGTATAAACCAGCCCATCATTCTGTTCCAATTATCTGTCCGAATATGCCAACAAGTCCCCTGTTGTTGTAAACATGAGCTCGCCCACCTGCACCTTCCAGTTGCATTCTTCTACTCACCAAATCAAGAGGAAACGTTGCTGTTGAGGATGCAACACCTGAGAGGCTTCCACAGGCCAAGCTAATCCCAACAGGTGAATCCTGAGGTCTCTCAGACTCACAAGCAGATTTGTGACTCTCATAAGCACAGAAGCTAATATCTATATTAGGTCCAGCTCCCAAAACAGTTGGCGAAAGGCCTTTGTACAACCCCACGAGGCCTTCATCTCTGCAAATGGTACAGAGGGCATGTGTAATACCTCTACAGTACATCACATTTGTCTGTGCTGCTAATCTAGTCCTCACAACATCCAATGGATATGTGATTGATGCAGCTGTTACTCCTCTGCACCACCACCTAATAGACAATTACACAGGTCTGTGCTCACATTCTATCTATGTTTTTTCACATGCCAGGCAATAACTGCATAATCGATTTGTATTTCTTATGTGTAAAAACTAATGGAAGAATAAGGATGTCGATGAGCAATTGTGACCAAATTTTCCCTCCAAAAAGCTATGAACCCTTCTTCAGAAACAATCCGGGATGCTTCACGGAAAATGCTTGCTTTTTGCAAACTCGCACTCGCATCACGGAAAATGCTTGCTTTTTGCAAACTCGCACTCGCACCATCAGAGTGCATGCAATGGACCTGAAAGAGAATTGTAAGCCGAGCCAATGGGGCAGTGCAGGTCTTGCTGACAGCACCTGCAACAACCCCAGATAAAAGCTGTGAAATATTTGTTCCAATCTGCGAATGCTGCACTGCTTGCCGCACAAACCTTTTCAGACCCCTGTCTACATCACCATGGTGGGAGCTATTCAAAGACAACCGAGCTATATATGCAAGAATTGGTTTATTCAAAGACAACTGAACTATATATGCAAGAATTGGTTTCTAATTTCTCTGTTGAAAATTACTTGCATGATACCTACTGTTAAATTTTGAAAGCAAAGATTTAACCATGGAAAGTAATTGAAATTAATAAAAATCAATAACATTAGGTCTAAACACTTTTAAACCATCACCATGTAAAATTTTGTTATGAAAATTCACAAAATCTCTTGTTCATTCATTTAATAATGGTTCTATATAAAATTCTACATTTGAAGTAGACCATCCTTTATTCAATTGGACAGTTCATATGAAGTCTTCGTTGTGCTATCACACTGCACACAAACCGTAATTAAAAAGTATTGAAATTAAACCCACTCAAATAATGAAAAGAATTGAAACTACACTCATTCAATTATAAAAAATAATTAACAAAAGAATAGCAATGCTTTACCTTGCACAGTGGACTCTCCAGACTTGGTCATGCATTGTTGAAGAAGTCCTTATTAGTTTTTAACTGTTAAAAGGATCTAAACTATGAAATCATTCCTGCAATATAAACGCACAGGTAAAACGATTTAACATAAGGCAGATAAGTACACAAAAATGACTTCAAATCTGTAGTTAAATGCATGATTGAAATCATTTACAATTTACTGTTAACAGTATTGAAATATGGTTCCAATATTTACATTCTGTTGTAATCGAAACTGTATAAGTCCTATTAATGATGTGCAGTAGATATATAAATAAACATGTAGTGGGAACAGTAGACCCAGCATTTTATTTTAAAAGGGAAGAACTCTGAATGAATTTGATGACTTTTAGGTGTGTTACAGATAAAACTATTATTTCCCTTAGAAGGCAGAGTATCGAACTCTGGAAGAGAAAGAGGATTTTGGGTTGTGAATCAACCTATATACTAAAACCGAAAGGAAAGACCCGGAAAATTAAGAAAAGAGTATATAACCGTTGCCTGCTTTTATAAAGAAAAGTAAATTAAGCGGTAGAACAAAGAGAGTGATGGAATCGTTGTGATTAATATGGGTTAAACTAATTATTCAACAGTCGAGGGGGTTAGGACTAGGCTGCCAATCTGATACCGACCCCGTCCAGAACCCCACAAAAGATTCTCATGGTGAATAAACCAATTGAAGTTAGGGGTGCATGAATTTATTCTTCTGTTCACATTTAAAGAACAGGGAACAATAAACTGAAAAATAAACACAACTCTAATTTATATCTCTGTAGAGAGAGAGAGAAATCGTAATATTTGGCTCTGGTATGTTATAACCAGTGCGACAGAGAAACCTTTTCAAAGGAAAGGAGAAATTATTTGAAGTCAACAGGAAACCGATAAAGAACCTGTAGCATTTTCTTATTACCAATTTTATAAAATTACCAAACCATTTAACTAAACACGACAGCCGCAATCGGAAAACAAACATTAAATATCAATCTGCATCCATGCTCCTTTAAAAAAATTATATCACCCCGCAGAAGAGTTATGTCTAGCAATTACAGTTATACACTATACACAGAAGAAGTCAAAACATTTTCTTTAAATGGAAACCCCAAATTTTTACACGAGCTGTCCAAAACTCACAGTTGCAAAATGCACAGTTATAAATTATGAACCCCACAGGGTTAATACTGGCCAGGAGACCTCTCGATAAGCAAACTATTCAGTTGGGTATAACATAAGAATGTAAACCCTCTTCCTATAATTCTTTAACCCGCCATAAGGCTGCAAGTAAGTCAGTAAAGAGCACCTGTGAAGCCAAGGATATCAGTGTTGAGAAGCTGCCAGACTCCCGAACCCCAGTGGAAGCATACCTGAGAAGTTCACGGCGTGAGGTGAAAACCCTAAAATAATCATGTGTATCAATGATAATGAACCGTAAAGCAAAAAATGGGTGCATTAATCTTACCTACGGCAAGGGTTCCGATTATTTGGAACTGGGTATTGAAGAGTACGCCTTCTGCTATCTAGAGAGCGCAACCTGCGAGAAGAATTTCAATTCATGAATTAAACCTAATAAGATACCAGGAAACCCGGTCATGGAGCGAATTAATAGAAGAGGTGTCGAGATGATGAATTACCTGGAAAGGGGCAGAGCGTCATCCGCTCGAACCTGGAAAAACCCCCGAGAGTAAAACTGGCTGATAACTGGACACTCTGTAACAGCACGCCCAACTCAGACAGGAAGTAAACTCTGGGACAATGAAAATACTGGCAAAACGACCTGAATAGTAAAATCTCCGCCCCTTCTTTGCAGAGAGGCCGATATGCAGGAAATGAGGTAGTCGTTTCCTGAACAAAGACGAAGTTCGCCAGGTGTCTGAGGTAGTCGTTTCCTGAACAAAGACGAAGTTCGCCAGGTGTCTGAGGTAGTCGTTTCCTGAACAAAGACGAAGTTCGCCAGGTGTCAGCGTCTAGTCGTTTCCTGAACAAAGACGAAGTTCGCCAGGTGTCAGCGTCAGAAGGAGTAGGACGACGAAAGGTCCCTTTCAAAGGAAGGCCTATCGGCCTACAAATCTTTAAACGTGCAGTGTATGACCGCATAACTAAGAAGCCGCAGAAACAGGAAGCCTAGTATCAGTTACAAGAAGCGTAATACTGAGGGAAAACATTCGTGAGCAATTTCATGTTTACATAATATTAAAAATAATCAAATATACTAAACTCACATGAGGAACTTCATGAAATTTACAATAATATTAAAAATATTTACATAAACTTAAAACATAAATATTATCGAAAACAATTCAGATCTATAGTTTTCCCCTAATATGACTTTTTTTAATAAATAACTCAAAACCCAACTTAGTTTTCATGGCATCTAAAAATGAAATAAAATTATTATAGATTTATTTTAATTTTAGATTTATAAAAAGTTTAGAAGAATTAAAATTTTTAAGACTTAAATTTAATTTTGAATATAAAATATGAAAACAAGTTTTTTTTGGAAATTTGATAGATAAAAATTTAAGATGAACCTACTTTAAATCTATATAAATTTCATATCTATTTATATAAAAACATTCTTATTTTTAATTTTATTAAAATTATAATAATAAATATAATTATATTGACATACAAGTTGTGAAATATTTTATTTATAATCTAAGTTATGTATAGACTAAAATGTTTTTATATTATTAATACATTTTTAAATATATATTTATATTGTTTAATCATATAGATTGGAAATTTTCAAAATATTTGTTGAAATTTGGTATCGGAGGACAGGTGGTTCCCTTAGGCTTTGATCTTTGGCCTAGAGAAAAGTGTCCAAAAGAATTTAATTTTTCTTCTAAAGTGACTTTATAATTTTATAAAGTTAAATCTAATTTAAAAGTGACTTTAAGTGATAAAGTTACTAAGTCTAATTTTAAAGTGACTTTTATAAAGTCAATGAAAAATTAGAAAGGAAAAGTGACTTTGGAAATAAATGACTAAGTGGGTCTTTATTAAAGTGGGGTGAATTAAAAAATAAAAAGTGAGATTTAAATGAGCATTTAATCTCAGCCATTGATCTAAATCTATTTCAGCCATTGGATTTAGAGATCACCCAAAAGTCACTTGGGTCACCCAAAAGCTATTTGGAGTTATATTAAGGGAGGAAAATGAGGAAAAGATCACATTCGATTCAATTCTTTCATGAGCAGATTAGGAGAAGGAGAGCAAGAGAGATTTCTGAGTAATGAGGAGAAGGAGACAACAGTTTGGCACACATTCCAAGGCAGCAGTTGAGCAGATTTGTATAGTTGATTCAGCACACAGTGAAAGACAGATTTTGGCACGATTTTCGAGGAGAGGTTTGTGCAAAAATCGAGGAGCAGTTTGCTGGTTTTTCTGCACGCAAAACGAGGGCCATACAACAACATTTAATGTTGAAAGTGGGCACGAAAATCGAGGAGACCGTACAGCATTTATTACTGTCTTGTTTGCTATAATTTTCAGTTTGCTGTGAAGCATGAGAAAAGAGATAAGTTATAAATTTGCTTGCTGATTTTTTGCTGAAAATTTCTCACTGTAAAAGACATTTTTCAAAAATAAAGAAGAGCTCTCAAAGTGGTTTTCCCCAAGAGTTGTAGGGGGTTTTTCTAGGGTCACATTGACCAAAAATCTCAGTGCTTAAATGTGTTTTAATGGCTGTTTATTACTGCTGATTTTTATTTCTGCAATTTCCAGCATTCTGTAAAATTTTCAGAATTTGTGTTTTCAGCAAATTTATTTTTTCAGCTTGTTAAATGTATGGTTATGGGAAATGGCATTTAACTATATGGAAGAAATAAGGAGAAACTGAAAACCGGGGTGAGAAAACAGAAATTTCTACATGGTATTAGAGCTTGAGTGCTGAAGGGCAGTTTGGGACAGCAAAAGGAAAAATTACAGTTGCTGATTTTTCACTCAGAAAATTCCAGCATGCTGATTTTTTCATAAACAACAGTTTTATCTTTACTACAACAGTGCTATTTTTCAGTTTTAGGACAGCAGGATGTCATTGGGATTGAGGGTGGAGGATAGGCTGGATGGGCATATAAATTACAGCGTTTGGAAGGAGAGATTGCAGAGTATCTTTGAGGAGGCAGAAGTCTGGGATATCATGGTGCATACCACACAGAACCCTGTTGTGCCTACTGATGCTACTCAATTGACAACTTATAATAAAAAGAACAACAAGGGTAAGAGGCTGATTCTAGACGGAATCAAAGACCATTGCATTCCTCATGTGAGAGGAAAGAGCAATGCCCATGAGATGTGGACAGCATTGTCCAATCTCTACCAGAGTACCAATGAGAACCGGAAGATGGTCCTGAAGGAGAAGCTGAAGAACATTAAGATGGGTAATGATAGTGTAGCTGGATATCTCACAAAGATTACTAATGTGAGAGATGAGTTGGCAGCGATTGGAGAGGCCATTCCACCGACTGAGTTGGTGTGGATTGCAGTGAATGGCCTCCCCCATTCATGGTTGAACTTTGCTGATGGGGTTTGTGCATGTGAGACCCTTCCCACATGGGAGAGGTTTTGGGATGATTGCATTCAGATAGAGATCAGGAAAGGTCAGCTTGGGGCAGCCAAGCCAGTTGAGCAGGATGAGGAAGTAGCACTAGTGGCAGGAGGCAAGAAAGGCAAAGGGAAGAAGTAGGTTTCCACAAGCAGTGGTGGGGGCAAAGACAAAGGTAAAGGTAAATAGGGGAACACACAGAAGGACTATTCCAAGGTGAAGTGTTGGAATTGTCAAAAGATGGGACATTGTGCAGTTGTGTGTCCGAGAATAAGAAGAAGAAGGGGAAGAACCAGGACGTGGCAGCTTCAGCAGAGATTGAGGACTTTGCTAGTCGTTTTGATCGCGAGTTTGCGTTCACTACGTGTGAGTCCTCTAGTGCAAGATCACCTGCCACACAAGTTCAGAGGGAGCATGCTTTTCCCTCGATTAGCGGAGCATCTTCAGGTATCTGGTATGTGGACAGTGGGGCTTCACGTCATATGACAGGAGTCTGTGAGTCAGAGCTTTCAGAGAGTGGCTCTGATCTTGAGGTAGTACTCGGTGATGACAGAGTTGTTAGAGCAGTCGGGGTGGGGACAGTGACATTTCAGAAGGAGTCCAAACCTCCCTTGAAGGTGTCAGAGGTTCTTTATGTGCCAGGGATGAGGAAGAACCTCATATCCGTCTCAGCTTTGGAGGACAGAGGATATGAGGTACTGTTCAGGGGAGGACAGGTGTTGATGTATCCCTGGGGCACTCCAGCTGATTCAGCTAGAGTGATAGGTGTACGCCATGCAAAGGTGTACAAGTTTGCATTCCAACCCCTTTTGGCATTAAGCAGTAGTACCGACAGCAGAGCTAGCAGTTATGAGCTGTGTGAGATTTGGCACCACAAGATGGGACATATGTATCATGGAGCCTTGAGGACATTACGGGAGATCACTACAGGTGTGCCAGATTTCAGTACTGATCACTTTGATACTTGCAGAGGTTGTGCGATGGGCAAATTTGCCAAATCCCATTTTCCCAGCAGTGATAGCAGAGCGATGGGGATACTTGATTTGATTCATTCCGATGTGAGTGGTCAGATGTCTCATGTTTCCTTGAGTGGATATGAGTACTATGTTTTATTCATTGATGATCACTCCAGGAGGACCTGGATTTATTTTTTGGAGACCAAGAGTGAGGTCTTCAAGCGGTTTCAGGAGTTCATAGCTCTTGTGGAGACTGAGACAGGTCGAAAGATCAAGTCCTTGAGGTCGGACAATGGAGGAGAGTACACCCTTGGAGAGTTTGTTGACTATTGTGCGGAGGCAGGCATTAGGAGGGAGTTCACTGTTCCTTACAACCCCCAGCAGAACGGGGTTGCGGAGAGGAAGAACAGATCCATCATAGGGGCTGTCAAAGCCATGTTACATGAACAGGGGTTGCCATTGTTCTTGTGAGCAGAGGCCTGCAACATAGCTGTTTACTTGCAGAATAGGAGTCTGCATCGTGCCTTGGGGCACATGACTCCAGAGGAGGCTTTCTCTGGGAAGAAGCCTGATATTGGTCATCTTCATATCTTTGGATGCATTACATTCTCCTATATACCCAAGGAGAAGAGGACCAAACTAGAGCCCACCGCAGAGAAGGGTATCTTTGTGGGCTACAGTGAGACCTCAAAGGGCTTTCGGATTTACATTCCTACACAGAGGAGAGTTGTTGTCAGACGAGATGTGAAGTTCGAGGAGGACAGGGCCTTTAGGAGGTCACGGGAGTTAGAGTATCTGGATCAGCCAGACCCTCAGCAGCAGTTGAGTCAGTCACAGGGATCCAGTGGGCAGGGATCAGGAGGATCCGGAGGTACATCTATGAGTATGTCAGGTCCGTCAGTGAGCAGTGGCTCGCCGAGCCAGAGGGGTGGTGCTCCGGGTAGCATGCAGAGCAGTTCACTAGGGAGTTCACTGATGGACAGTTCACACGGTGTCTCAGCTTCTACAGGTTCAGGTGCAGGCAGGAGGACAGCAGACAGACAGTCAGGATTTCAGGCTACTGATGGTGATGAGGAGGAGGAGTTTCATTCTCCTATGGGAGAAGCATGCTTAGGAAAGAGAAAGCCCAAGTGGCTTCAGGACACCTTGAGAGATGCCACATCTGTTGCTGAGCCGAAGAGGGCGGTCAGAGAGAGTAGACCACCTAAGAGGTTTTGTAGCTATATGGCGATGGTTACCAGCATCCTTGACTCTGAGCCTTCTAGCTATGAGGAGGCAACTAGCCAGCAGGTCTGGAGAGAGGCCATGCAGGAGGAGTATTCTTCTATCATGAAGAATGATGTTTGGGAGGTGGTGCCGAGGCCTGAGGGAAAATCCGTGGTTACTTCCAGATGGCTTTACAAGGTAAAGCATGCTGCAGATGGCAGCATTGAGAAATTCAAAGCGAGGTTTGTGGCTAGAGGGTTCTCCCAGGTAGAGGGAGTTGATTATGAGGAGACCTTCTCTCCCGTGGCTCGATATACTTCGATCCGCTCCATTATATCAATAGCAGCAGAGATGGGTTGGAAGATCCACCAGATGGATGTGAAGACCGCATTTCTCAATGGCTTCATACAGGAGGAGGTGTACATTGAGCAGCCACAGGGCTTTGAGGTGCATGGGAAGGAGTCCCATGTGTGCAGACTGAAGAAGGCCCTTTATGGCCTAAAGCAAGCTCCCAGAGCTTGGTACTCCAGGATAGATACATATTTGCAGGGGATGGGTTTCACAAAGAGTGAGGCAGATCTGAACCTTTACTTTATTGTGATTGGTGAGGAGCCTCTCATTCTGGTGTTGTATGTAGATGACTTGATCATTACAGGTGCAGAGAGACTCATAGAGCACTGCAAGAGAGATCTTGCGACAGAGTTTGAGATGAAGGACATCGGCTTGATGCATTACTTTTTGGGTTTGGAGGTGTGGCAGGAGGAGGGGCATTTCTTCCTGGGGCAGGGGAAGTATATTGTGGACATCCTTAGCAGATTCCACATGGAGGATTGTAGACCCATGTCGACACCAATGATCACCAACTGGAAGAAGCTTCATGCTTCGGATTCCGAGTTGGTGGATCCCACATTGTACAGGCAACTGATTGGTTCCTTGATGTATTTGGTCAACACTAGACCAGATATCTGTTTTGCAGTCAACACGATGAGTCAGTTTATGTGTGAGCCTAGGAAGGTTCACTCGGTGGCTGCAAAACACATTTTGTGATACTTGCAGGGGACAGTGGATTATGGTCTGGACTACAGGCAGGGAGATGGAGTGAGATTGGCAGGATACACTGATTCTGATTGGGCAGGTTGTGCTTCTGATAGGAAGAGCACTTCAGGGTGTTGTTTTGGGTTGGATTCAGCAGTAGTGTCATGGTTCAGCCGGAAACAACAGTCAGTAGCACTGAGTTCAGCGGAAGCAGAGTATATGGCAACCAGTCTAGCTAGTTGTGAGGCTATCTGGCTTCGCAAGATGTTGTTTGGCTTATTTGGTCAGCTGTTGAGACCTTCAGTGATTTACTGTGATAATCAGAGTTGCATTAAACTCACAGAGAATCCAGTATTTCATGAGAGGTCAAAGCATATCGGGATCAAATATCATTTCATCAGAGACTATGTTCAGAAGGGAGTTGTGAAGCTTGAGTATATTTCCACTGATGAGCAGGTTGCAGATATCCTTACCAAAGCCTTACCATGGGGAAAGCATGTCTACTTCAGAGACAATATGGGTTTGGTGAGGAACACCTTCCTCGGTAAGAGGGAGTGTTGAAATTTGGTACCGGAGGACAGGTGGTTCCCTTAGGCTTTGATCTTTGGCCTAGGGAAAAGTGTCCAAAAGAATTTAATTTTTCTCCTAAAGTGACTTTATAATTTTATAAAGTTAAATCTAATTGAAAAGTGACTTTAAGTGATAAAGTTACTAAGTCTAATTTTAAAGTGACTTTTATAAAGTCAATGAAAAATTAGAAAGGAAAAGTGACTTTGGAAATAAATGACTAAGTGGGTCTTTATTAAAGTGGGGTGAATTAAAAAATAAAAAGTGAGATTTAAATGAGCATTTAATCTCAGCCATTGATCTAAATCTATTTCAGCCATTGGATTTAGAGATCACCCAAAAGTAACTTGGGTCACCTAAAAGTCATTTGGAGTTATATTAAGGGAGGAAAAGGAGGAAAAGATCACATTCGATTCAATTCTTTCATGAGCAGATTGGGAGAAGGAGAGCAAGAGAGATTTCTGAGTAGGGAGGAGAAGGAGATAGCAGCTTGGCACACATTCCAAGGCAGCAGTTGAGTAGATTTGCACAGCTGATTCAGCACACAGTGAAAGGCAGATTTTGGCACAATTTTCGAGGAGAGGTTTGCACAAAAATTGAGGAGCAGTTTGCTGGTTTTTCTGCACGCAAAACGAGGGCCATACAACAGAATTTAATGCTGAAAGTGGGCACGAAAATCGAGGAGACCGTACAACATTTGTTGCTGTCCTGTTTGCTGTAATTTCCAGTTTGCTGTGAAGCATGGGAAAAGAGATAAGCTTTAAATTTGCTTGTTGATTTTTTGCTGAAAATTTCTCACTGTAAAAGGCATTTTTCAAAAATAAAGAAGAGCTCTCAAACTGGTTTTCCCCAAGAGTTGTAGGGGGTTTTTCCAAGGTCACATTGACCAAAAATCTCAGTGTTTAAATGTGTTTTAATGGCTGTTTATTACTGCTGATTTTTATTTCTGCAATTTCCAGCATTCTGTAAAATTTCCAGAATTTGTGTTTTCAGCAAATTTATTTTTTCAGCTTGTTAAATGTATGGTTATGGGAAATGACATTTAACTATATGGGAGAAATAAGGAGAAACTGAAAACCGGGGTGGGAAAACAGAAATTTCTACAATATTATTATTATTATTATTATTATTATAAAACTAATATATTAATTTTATCTTAAAAATATAAATGTATTATACATTTCCTTTATTTTTTTTTTTTATCACTAAATAAATTTTTACTTTCAATCACTTTTTTGTATAGACAAATATTATTTATATATATATATATATATATATATATATATATATATATATATATACACACACACACGAGAATTATATAATTTTAATTATTAAAAAAGAAAATTAAGAATATTATTTTTATTTTTAATTACTTTACTTTTATTCAAATTTGTTATAAAATCTTATTGTTTCATATAGATATCCAAATATATATATATACACACACACGCGCGAGAATTATATAATTTTAATTATTAAAAAAGAAAATTAAGAATATTATTTTTATTTTTAATTACTTTACTTTTATTCAAATTTGTTATAAAATCTTATTGTTTCATATAGATATCCAAATATTTATATATATATTTCATACTGAGTTGTAATATCAAGTAATCGTTGTAATATAAAAAAGCATGTATATTCACTATAATTTTTTATTATAGTTGACTTTATATTTTTATTTAGAGAATATTTTATGTTTAATGTTGAGCACACATGAAATCGCACACTCTCATATTGGGGTGAAGAATGCATATCTCAGCACAAAAAATAATACTTTCCATATATTAAGCATTAGTTAGATCAAGTACATACTCCGTTGGGTGTTAAAAGCTTCTACGACTTTGTCATAATGGCAATGATTGGATGATAAATATAGTTGGGATTTTTCTAAATTATCATGTTATTAAAAAAATAGAATATGATATTTGGAAGGATAAATAATGGATGTATATAATATTAGGAAATTAGAAATATTGACATTGATTTAGTCCTATTATATTTTTATAAGAGCTAGTATGCTAACATTATGAATCCCATAAATTGATGAATTTTATTGAATACCATGGTCAACCCACCAAAATTGATCAATTTTGTTGACCACCATGGTCAACCCACCATCTAGCACACATGTGGTGCTAGATACATGGGGAGTTTTAAGAAAATCCTAAAAATTCCAAAACTTTTTCATAGTTCATGGTTGAGGAAGTAAAAACCATAACCCTAAATAGATATCACAGTATGTCTTGATCTTCCTAACCTCTATTTTAATGTGGAAGAGATTTCTCATCTCCTTTTCCTAATGATCAAGCTACTCATGTTCAGATCCTTCTACATTGATGTGTAGAAAACCTTCTCATCCATTTCAAAGTTGCTTTCTACTTGCTTGAATCTGTGATGATGAGGTTATTTTTCTTCCCATCCTTATTCTAATTCTTCATTTTTATCTTTTGATGTAATTTTCAACGCTTATCCTATGTGTGGATATTAATGTTGCAATGGTTCCAATGATTGATATGAGATTTGCATTGAATTGTAGTGGTTTTTGTCTTCTTGTCCTTTCCCTTTTCCGTTTACTCTTCACTTCCTTGAAAGCGTCCTCATCCTTTTTATGTTTTGAACTACCTCATTTCTCTTTCGGCCTATGTTTTTTAGGTACTATGCTTATACACAAGCCCCATCCACTATTCTTGGCTTGAACAACATAACTTACTTTCATAGGTGGATGTGCAGTACTCTCAAATACTTAAGGAGTATATTTGGTCTCTTGGAAAGAACAGAACATGATGGTCATCTTCCTAAATTTAGTGGTGTTCTCCTATACACTCTTCCGTACCTCTTCCTAAAGGAGTAGCACTAGATCCATTGGTCAAGTACATAGCCAATAGATTAGAATTGAGACTTTACAAAGGTTTTAAAGTCCCCATATTTTGTTACTAGGGGATCACGCTTCAAAGTAATTGTTTTTATATGGATTTCACACCATGTTAGGGCATGACTATCTACCCCCAAATCTAGTAATTTATATCTTTTTTTCCTATTATATTTGATGAATGCCAAAATATAAATCTAATTTTTTCAATTGATGGTTGAATTTTAACGCATTGATCTCACCTTGATATGGCTTGATGCCTAAATTCACTTCCATATTGAATAGGGACTATGAATGGGTAATGAAACTTGAACGTGGATTCTCTTTTATGATTTCTTTCATTGAATTAGTTTTTGGGTCTTCATGATCCCTTAATTTTCCCTTTGAGTTGACCTCTGAGTTAGAACCTCCATCATCTTGGATTTCAAACTTATTTGTGAGAGATGCCATAAGGAGGTTGATATTATGGCTAATATTTGTGACTTGCGGTTTGATCCTTTAGAATATATCCTTTGTTAGATTAGGGCCATTATGAACAAACTCATCATCTATGGTTAGGGCTATGTGTCCTTTTTTTTTCACCACTTCCTAGATCCCCTATAGCTTCCCATGACATTCTTCTAGACAATTCATCAAAGAGACATGATAAAAATAATCTACAATCCATACTTTCAATGTTAAATCCTTTTAGATTCTATATTATATAACTACTTATTTACTATTTATGGATGTAATAGATAAAATCATGAAAATAGAGAACAATAAAATAAAATCAAACACCAAACGCAATCGCACATTATATGCTCTAGGAAACCCTTATAAGAGAAAAACCATCTAGAAGGCAAGGTTGTTTTTCTCTCTTTTATTTGGAATGGAAATAATGCAAGTATAAAGGAGAAGGCATTCCCTATGGAGTTACCTATTACATGTGGCCTTATTAGGTACTATTGAACACTAAACATCTCACTCCCACTCCTAGATACTCTTCTCTACTCTATAACAAGATAGAATGAAATAAAATATAACCACTTTTCCTAGGGGCCTAGTTATAATGCAGCTCGATAACCACGGGGTCATGATTGACTCTTTCAACTCTCAACTAGAGTTACAACATTGACCCTTCTAATGTATTATTCATATTCACCAGGTGGCTATTCTTACAAGCATGAGTAACGAGGGCTAACATGGCATCTCGTCATGTCATGGTGTCCAAATATTATAGGCTAACTTTTAGTTGACATAACTTTTTCATAAAAGCTCTACTTGCATGATTCTTGCACAGTTGTAAAGGTTTTAGTGTAGAATAACACTATGATATTTGATGCTTAAGAGAATATATTTTACCCCAAAATGCATCATTCTAAGGCCTCAAAATGATCAAAGAATGATTTTCTATTTTTTCCACTCTAAGATCAAAGAGATAAATGAAAAATTGTATATTGATTCAATTTCGATAAGCTATTTCAATGTATATAACTTGACATCTTTAACTTGATCATTCTTGTAGTAAATTTCTTATATAGTCTTCCAAACATCTTCAAATATCTTCCCTCCTACAATGCTGAGAAATAAACTTTTATCTACATATAAACATCTTTAATTATTTTTACACTTACTTGGAATAAGCTCTTATCTACAAATATTTGAACTTGAAATAAAACTTAAACATTTATCTCTTTAAATTCCTACTAAACTACCCTCTCATTAATTATAAAAATGATCTCTAATTCTCAAATGAGATATTAATACAAATTTTACATCATTATTCCAAAACAATAATTTTTAGGCGATACAAAATAAAGATTTTGAAAGCCACGCATGTACTTTAAACAAATAGAAAATATATAAAGAAAATAAAAAAATTTCTTACGACTTCAAATAATATCGTGGAATAATCGCACACAATTTCTCTAACAAACTCCTAAAATAAAATTATATAATCTTAATATCCAAAAAACTAAAATAGAGACAACGAGCTTTAAAAAAAATAAAAAATATTAAATTACTATTAAAACTGTTTAAATGCCAAAACAAGAGAAAACCCAAAATTAAATTGCATCGCTGAAAATGGTCATACATCACTTACTCTTAACAAAACCCCCACTGTATGAAGACTCAAAAATATCACGATCGAACCTATGTAAAATATATTTTTAATATAGTGTCAATAGAGAATATTCTAATTACGGAAATTTCTTCATATTCGACGCAAAAAACAATCTGGGAATGCATCTCAACCATTAGATCCGTGGATGCGGGGTCGATCATCATGGAATCGGCTACCAAGTGAAAGCAAAATTTGCTGAGACTATTTTGATAATGTTTGAGTATGCGTTAACGAACATTCTATTATAGTAAAAATTGTTATTATTTTATATTATAAATTAATATTTTTTTATTGGGTGTTATTTATATTTATAAGTTTGTAGTGTAGGAGGATATAAGTAATATGAAAGTAAAGTTTATTATTAATTTTATCTTTTGGAATTTTGGTGTTTGAAATGGATTTGCAGTAGTTTTATCTGGGTTTTAAAGAGATATTACTTTTATTATATACATATACATTTGTGTGAGGATATACTTATATTCCAAAGCTTAATGATTTCATTAGGAGTGTGCCTCATTGTTTTCCTGGCAATTTTACAGTCTTTGTCATACTAAGGATTGGAAGTTCTATTACTCTTCTTATACGATGTCTCATTAGAGAACTTGTAAATGATAATGGAAATGGCAGTAGTAAAATGGTAAGAAATATGATCAATGTTGCTATTGTAAGCTAGGGAGCCTAAATCCCTTAGAAAAGGCCAACCTTAGTTCTATGAAAGCGTATGTGCATTTTTCTTTCACTAGTCTCCTCCATGTGGGTGGTATTCATAACAAGATTGAGGGATATAGACAAGGGTTTGTAGTCAGATTTAGGCTCGAACTCGTTAAGTAGCTCAAAGTTTGTAATATGGTTGAGGACAAGGGTGTCAAAAATCACATAATCCATGAAACTACTACCTAACACATGGAAATAGGTGATGAGACATAGGCCACTTGTTAATACCATTACAAATGATTAGGTCCTGGGAAATACAAATTTTGAGGAGTTCGACGCTCAATAAGTTCTCGATTATGTCTTCAGAGTTTCTCTCGAATCTATTAGCTAAGTTACTATCTTCATCGAGACACGAGGGGTTGGGGTTAGAATTGTTACTTAATATAATAGCTTGGTTAGTAGCAGTTCTAACATTAAAGTCTCAAAAAAAAAGATATTACCTTCGTTCCTTATGTTGTAGATGTATTTTTCTAAGGTATTGAAAGGACAATTCCTATCCAAGTTGTTTTTATTATAGGATGTAAAGTTGAGAGGAGAAAAATAACAGATTGCATGAAAGATCCTATTAGTGGTAGAGTTAGAGATCTTGATCCAAATGTATTGATTGAAGGGGTCGATTTTATGAAGTCGAAAGTGGGAGGAAACAATGTTCCTTATATAACAGTCTTTACCACCAAAACCCCTCCTAGAGGATTTCTTATTCCAAGTCGAGCAAAGAGTGAAACCGTTAAGGTGAGGGACCCTATATTCGTCATGCTCCCGAGTTTCAAGTAAAATAATAAGATCAATATCACTCAAGATCCCACTTAACATATGACGTTTACACCATGGAAAACCACGACAATTCGGGAAGAGGATCCGAAGTGATGCAAGTCCCTATTTATCACTCTTGCTTGAGACTTTACCTCTAATAATAGATTTCCTATCCCTAATGATCACCCATTTCCCTATATTTCTTACCTCCTTGACCTTGTTGGACTTCTTTCCTAAGTTCAGCTTGGTCTTCTGGAATGAGATCTTCATTTATAAAGACTCTTGTTCCTTTTAGGCTTGGGGATTTCCCGAGTATATCTAATTTATGTCCATTACAACTGACCTTGACATTGATTAGTCTGTGTTTATGCTCAATAATATTAATAATAAATCAATAATAATTATTAATAACTAATTAATTCATTTTTCCTATAGTTAATTAATTAATTAATTTAAATTAAATTAAAATAGTTAATTATTATGTTTTAATTAATCTGTTTAAAATGATTATTGTGATTACTAATTAATTATTATCATTATTGGTTTTATTAATTCATATTATTATTTTGAACAATAATTAGAAACCCAAAGGGATTAATATTATAAACCTAAGGTATAAAAATCTTAAGATAAATATTCTAAACATTAAAATAAACATGGTTGACCATGGTTCATTTTCATATTGGTACAATATTTTTCACAATGCGACGTTGGGCCATGTTTGACAATGGTTGAGCATGTTTGATTTTCATAGCGATACAATATTTGTCACAATGCGATTTTGGACCATGTTTGACCATGATTTACTTTCATATTGACACAATCTTTGTCACAATATGAAATTGGACCATGGTTGACCACGATTGACCATTGTTCACCATGTTTGATTTTCATATTGAGACAATATTTGTCATAATGTGACGTTGGACCATGGCTGGCCATGTTTGACCATGTTTGATTTCCATATTGAGACAATCTTTGTCACAATGTGACATTGGACGATGGTTGATTTTCATATTGAGACAATCTTTGTCACAATGTGACATTGAACCATGGTTGATAATAGTCAACCACGGTTGTTTTTCATATTGAGACAATATTTATCACAATGTGATGTTGGACCATGGTTGACCATTATTATAAACCCAAGGGATTTATATTAAACCCTAGGATTAATATTATAAACTCCATGAATAATATTATACCCTAGAAGTATGAACCCTTAGATTAATAAACCCAATGGATTGATATTATAAACCCAAGGTAAAATAAACCGAAGGGATTAATAGTGAATCCCCAAGGGAACAATATTAAACCAAAGAGATTAATTTTATAATCCAAGGTGTATAAACCCTAAGATAAATATTATAAACCATGCTTATAGGCGCAAGGGATTTATATCCCTAAGATTAATATTATAAAATCTATGAATAATATTATACCTTAATAATATGCACCCTTAGATTAATACACCCAAGACATTGATATTATAAATCCAAAGGACTAATAAACCCAAGGGATAAATACTAAAAAACCAAGGGATTATAAACCCAAGGCATTAATGTTATAAACCCAAGGTATATAAACCCAAAGATAAATATTATAAACCCTAAAAGCAACATGGTTGATCATGGTTGACCATGGTTGATTTTCACATTAACAGAATCTTTGTCACAGTGTGATGTTGGACTACGGTTAACCATGATTTATTTTAATATTGAGACAATCTTTGCGAAAATGCGACATTGGACCATGGTTCACCATGGTTGATTTTCTTATTGAGACAATGTTTGTCACAATGCGACATTAGACCATGGTTGACCATGGATGATGATGGTTGTCACAATGTGATGTTGAACCAAGAGACAATATTTGTCACAATGTAACGTTGGACGATGGTTGAACATGATTATCAACCCAATGGATTTATATTAAACCCCAAGGTTAATTTTATAAACCCTATGAATAATATTATACCCTAGGAATATTAACCCTTAGATTAATAAACCCAAGGGATTGATATTATATATCCAAGGATTAATACTAAAAACCCAATGGAATAATATTAAACCCAAGGGATTAATATTATAAACCAGCTCAAGAAAAGATAGAAAAGATAGATCAACGCCTTAGAATTCAGCCTCTTCGAGGGGGCAACCTCCTTTACATTACATAAATGAACAATTCTTGGATGATTCAAATGAAAAAACCTCCTTTCTATATATAGGAGTCTAAGGAGTCACAATATAATCCAACCGACCTAACAATAACAATATAAAGCCACAAAAATAACAATAGAGGGATTCTATGGGGCACAGTAATAACAATATGGGGGCAATAGGGGCACAACAATATTAATAAGGGGTAGAACTACAATAGTAATGGGGTAATCACTAGTATTATAGGGACCCAACATGCCCCTCGCCTTCAAAAAAGTGTTGTCCTCAACGCTTGAGTAGTTCTGGATACTTCTGCATAAAATTCTCATCCTCCCATGTGGAATCTTAAGCGAATAAGTTCTTCCACTTGATAAGATACTTTGAAATTGATCGATTTCGTAGCTGCCAAATTCTTGTTTCTATGACTGCTTCCGGTTCCAATATAATTTTTCCTTCCTCATCAAGTTTTGGCAATATTGTTTGAACTGGTAGCTTGTCGCCTACAACCTTCTTTAAACATGAAACACAGAAAACTGGGTGCAATCGAGAAACTCCAGGAAGCTCCAATTTGTATGCCATAGTACCAATCTTTTGCAACACCTTGTACGGACCATAATACTTTGGTGATAATTTATTATCCTTCTTATCTTGCTTGAGGGACATTTGCTTATATGGTTGTATTCGTAGGAATACCCAATCACCTACATATAAACTTCTTTCACTGCGATGTTGATCTACCTGTTGTTTCATTCTATTCTGTGCCAACACAAGGTTATCCTTTAAGAGTTGGAGGACTTGTTGTTGATGTTCGATGTGATGTTCCATTGCCTGAACCTTAGAATTTTCTCTTAAATATGATGTGATGGATGGTGGTTGATACCCATAAAGTGCCATAAATGGGGTCATTTTTGTTCCTGTATGGAAGGAAGTGTTATACCACCATTCAGCCAGAGGCAAGCATTTGACCCATTGTGTTTGTTTATCAGATACAAAGCAATGAAGATATCCTTCCAAACATTTGTTTGCTATCTCAGTTTGTCCATCAGATTGAGGATGATAAGATGAGGTATCAGCTAACTGAGTACCAAGACAAGAAAATAATTCTGTCCAAAAATTTCCAGTGAAAATGGGATCTCTGTCACTTACAATAATCTTTAGGTTTCCATGTAGCTTTTGAATTGTTTCCATAAATGCAGTAGAAACTGTACTGGCTTTAAATGGATTTGATAATGCACAAAAGTGTGCATACTTGGTAAGTCTGTCAACTACCACCATGATGACACTCTTTCCCTCAGACTTGGGCAAACCTGTGATAAAATCCATTGAAACCTCCTCCCAACTTGGCTTGGAATGGATAAAGGTTGTAATAGACCTGGTGTCTTAATTGTTTCAACTTTATTTTGTTGGAAAACCAAACATTCCGCCACAAACTTTTGAATATCTGATTTAAAGCCATCCCAAAAAAATTCCTTCTTAACCCTGTGGTAAGTTTTTAGAAATCTTGAGTGCCCTCCTAAGGGAGAAGTGTGCAATTCCATAAGAATCTTTTGTTTTAGCTAGGAATTCTTATAGAGGTATAAGCGATCTTTGTACCATAACGAATCATTTTGCTAGCTAAATGTATTAGACGTACTGCAATCTTGTTGTAGCTTTCGAATAAGTGCACACACTTCTTCGTCATTCTTCCATTCCTCCCTTGCTTCGTTTATCCAATCTGGTTGGATAATAGAAATGGCGCAGAACAATGCTTCCACATCCTCATCCTTTCTTGAGGGTGCATCTGCCACCACATTTTGCTTCCCTTTTTTGTAGATGATTTCAAAGTCATAACCCAACATCTTTGTGACCCACTTTTGTTACTCTTCAAAGGATAATCTTTGTTCTAAAAAGTATTTAAGGCTATCATGATCTGTTTTTACCTTGAAGTGTCTTCCCATTAGGTAGGGTCGCCATTTCTTAAGTGCATGGAGTATTGCCAACATTTCCTTCTCATAAATAGCTTTGCTTAAAAACTTTCCCTTGATTGGACGACTTTCAAAAGAAATGGGTCTTTCATCTTGCATTAGAACATCACCAATTCCATTTCCTGAAGCATCACATTCCACAATAAAGGTTTTTGTGAAGTCTGGTGTAGCTAAGACCGGTTCTTGGTGCATTGCCTCTTTAAGATGTTCAAAGGCCTTTGTTGCTTCCAGAGTCCATGAAAATGCATCTTTCTTCAATAATGTTGTTAGCGGTGCTACTATTTTCCCATAATTCTTAACAAACTTGCGATAATACCCTGTCAAGCCAAGAAATCCTCGCAGATGCTTTATGGATGTGGGGATTTTCCATTCCTAAATGGCTTTAATTTTTCTAGGGTCTACCTTAACTCCTTCATGAGATACAATATGACCCAAATATTCCACCTCCTGGACTCCAAAGAAACATTTGGATCTTTTTGCATATAATTGTTTCTCCTCCAATAGTTGTAGCACCCTGTCAACATGTTCAACATGATCCTTCCAAGACTTGTTGTAGATTAGTATATCATCAAAAAATACTAACACAAATTTTCTAAGGAATGGTTCGAAAATTGAATTCATCAAACCTTGAAATGTTGAAGGTGCATTGGTAAGGCCAAAAGGCATGACCAAAAATTCATAATGACCCTCATGAGTTCTAAATGCTATTTTCGGAATGTCTTCAATATTCATTCTGATTTGATGATATCCTGAACGAAGATCCAACTTGGTGAAGTAAATTGATCCATGCAATTCATCCAGAAATTCATTAATGACAGGAATGGGGAACTTGTCTTTAATAGTGAGCTTGTTGAGCTCCCTATAATCTGGACACATGCGCCATGATCCATCCTTCTTGTGCACCAATACTACTGGAGCAGAGAAATAACTTTGACTTGGTTGAATTATACCAGCCTCTAGCATTTCTGCAACCATACGTTCAATTTCACTCTTTTGGACATAAGGATATCTGTACAGACTGATGTTTGGAGGAACACTTCCTGGAATCAGATGAATAGCATGATCATGATCACGCATAGGTGGGAGACCTTTGGGAGTCTCAAATACCTTGGAATGATTGTCCAGGACTTTTTGGAGATCTGGAGAAATAGATGATTCCGATGTGGAAACATCTAGCGAACATAATTGTGCAAATTACACCTCTTTGCTCCTTTTTTAGAAGCTTTGTCATACCATTAGAGATGATTATCTTTCCTGGTTTCCCTGCAATACCCCTTAATTCAACTTCCTTTCCTTCCATAGAAAATTTCATGAAAAGTTCTTAAAAATTAAAAGCTATTGTACCCAAGGATTGTAGCCATTGGACTCCTAGTACAACATCAGCACCTCCCATTGGAATGGAAAGCATTGGGCTAGTCAATACATATTCTCCCATGGATAGCTTGATATTATGGCACTTTCCAGAGAAATTTATTGTTCCTCCATTTGCAATCATCACTTAAAACTCTGGTGCTGGATATAGGAAGCAATTCAATTCTTTTGCTACCCTACAACGAATAAAATTGTGGGTGCTTCTTGAATCAATCAAAACTATTACCTTTTTCTTATTGATTTGTCCTTCTATCTTGATGGTTTGAGGAGTGGTAATTCCCGCCAATGCATTACAAGATATGGTCAGATTTATTTGTTCTTCATCTAGGCTTTGTTCCTGGATTATATCCTCTTCTGTTGACCTTTCTTGCTCCTTTTCTTCTTCCTCTTCACAATCTATGTAGAATAATTTCTTCTGAAAACACTTATGACCTTTAGTGTATTTGCTATCACAACTGTAACATAGCCCTTTTGCTCTTTTTTCTTCCAATTGTTGTGGTGTAAACCTTATAGGTTGTGGAAGACTAGGGGCAACAATGCTTCCGTCTTTATAGTTGTGAGTGGTATGCTTCCCGGTTGCCATAATTTTGTTTTCCATTTTTCTTGTTAACCTGAATGCCTTCTCTAATGAATCAGGTTCCCAAAGGCGAACATCATGTTGGATATTATCCTTTAAAGACCCTATGAACACATCAATCCTATGCTCCTCTGGAATATCTTTTACCCTTATGTTCAATTTTTGGAACTCCTCAATGTGCTCCATTATTGAACCCTTTTGTTTGAGACATATCAATTGGCTAAAAAAGGTGTTGCTTTTTGTCTCCTCATAATGTGCTATCAGTTCTTCCATAAAAATTGCCCAAGTGATAATTTTTTTACGAGAGCAAAGCCATTGATACCATACAAATTGATTTGGTTCCAAATATAAAGTTGCCATACTTACCTTTTGTGTGTTTTGCACATTATTGAGATCGAAGAACTGCTCCATATGTAATATCCATGTGGCGGGATCCTTGCCATCAAACTTCCTCATATTGATTTTTCGAATATGGTGAGTCTTTGATCCAACATTGGAGTCTATGATATCATGATTAACATTTCTTTTGTTCGCATCATGAGTTTCATTTACTACGTTTTCACCATTAGTAAGTATTTCTTGTAGAAAATTTGTCAAATCTGTCTTCATATCTGTCATGCCTGTCTTCAAGTTTGTGTTCAAATCTATCTTCAATTCTTCCGTGTCTATCTTCAAATATGTCTTCCAATCATCCATCTTAGCTTCCACGCCCTTTATCTTAGATTCCATGCCATTTATCTTAGCTTCTGTTAGCTTTTGTGACCGTGACATTTGTTGCACTTGTTCTTGTAATTTTGATATATCATGTAGCATTTCTTCCTCTTCTTCATGAGTCATGTTAGAGATTTTAGGTTCCTTACTAGGTGTTTGCATTTTATTTCCTTGGGGCATCAGTTACCGATAATAATTCCTTCAAAATAATTTTCAAACTGATCTTAAGCAAAAATTTAAGAAAATCTACACACCTTTTTTAACTTTGTAGGAGCTCGATATTGCCTCTGATGTATCTCTGTACTTTTCGATCATCTAGTTCTGAATTTATGACCTGCAGTAGCCCTCTGTGTCCTCTTTCCAATGCCACAAGTCTGACCCAAATTGGATTCTCCACGGAAGAGTTATGTGAAATCTACCATAGTGACTTGATTATAGACTAGTTCAGTAGAGCGAACTTGTACGACGTGGCACGAGTCACTGTTTCGACCTTTGGATCTGAAAAATGCATACAATAAACTAGAGTCCGTCCTCTTTCTATACCTTCTTATGAAATTTCAATCCAATCCCCAGAGAGAAAGTTATGACGATTTTCCCAAGGTCACCTGTTTGGAATGTAATTCAGGAGTTTGCAAAAAGACAAACTTCCTCAGATCATATCTCCGCAAATATAGCGCGAAAAGCTCTAAAATTCGGACCCGAGGTTCAACACGATTTCTTCTCAAATGAGTTTTTTTTGCAACTTCTGAAACGTCACAGAAAAAAATTTATAGCAAAAATTCCACGATGACCTGTTTGGAGCAGCGAAACCCTAGAATCCAAAGCTCTGATACCAAATGTTATGAAACTAGCTAAAGAAAAGATAGATCAACGCCTTAGAATTTAGCCTCTTCGAGGGGGAAACCTCCTTTACATTACATAAATGAACAATTCTTGGATGATTCAAATGAAAAAACCTCCTTTCTATATATAGGAGTCTAAGGAGTCACAATATAATCCAGCCGACCTAACAATAATAATATAAAGCCACAAAAATAACAATATCGGGGCAATAGGGGCACAACAATATTAATAAGGGGTATAACTACAATAGTAATGGGGTAGTCACTAGTATTATAGGGACCCAACAGAATAATATTAAACCCAAGGCATTAATATTATAAACCCAAGGTATATAAACCCAAAGATAAATATTATAAACCCTAAAAGCAACACGGTTGATCATGGTTGACCATGGATGATTTTCACATTGACGGAATCTTTGTCACAGTGTGATGTTGGACTACGGTTAACCATGATTGATTTTAATATTGAGACAATCTTTGCGAAAATGCGACATTGGACCATGGTTCACCATGGTTGATTTTCATATTGAGACAATGTTTGTCACAATGCGACATTAGACCATGGTTGACCATGGATGATGATGGTTGTCACAATGTGATGTTGAACCAAGAGACAATATTTGTCACAATGTAACGTTGGATGATTGTTGAACATGATTATCAACCCAATGGATTTATATTAAACCCCAAGGTTAATTTTATAAACCCTATGAATAATATAATACCCTAGGAATATTAACCCTTAGATTAATAAACCCAAGGGATTGATATTATATATCCAAGGATTAATACTAAAAACCTAATGGAATAATATTAAACCCAAGGGATTAATTTTATAAACCAAAGCTATATAAACCCTAAGATTTGCAATCATTTACCATGTTTGATTTTCATATGGAGACAATATATATCACAATGTGTTGTTGGACCTTGATTAAGCATGGTTGGCGATGATTTATTTTCATATCAAGAAAATGTTTGTCACAATGAGATATTGGACCATGATTGACCATGGTTAATTCTCATATTAACATAATAATTGTCACACGTCGACGTTGGATGATGGTTGACCATGGTTGACAATGGCTGTCACATTGTGGTGTAGGATCATGAGACAATCTTAGGGAATAATAAGCCTAAGGGATTAATATTATAAACCGAAGCTATATAAATCCCACATAAATATTATAAACCCTAAAATAAAGATGGTTGGTCATCGTTTACCATGGTTGATCATGGTTGACCATGACTAATTTTCATATCAAGAAAATCTTTCTCACAATGAGACATTAGATCATGGTTAACGATGGTTGATTTACATATTGACACAGTCTTTGTCACAATATGACGTTGGATGATGATTGTTAAATAATTATTAATTGTGAAGTTAAGACCTTAGTCCTTCTGTCACAAACAATAATAAGGATAACACCGCAATGCGTATCTCACAAACAAGAAGATGGATGGAAATGATGAGTTTCATAGTGTCATGCGGAAAGAGTCAATTTTGCGGACAAAACTGACCTGCCTAGAAGCTAAGGCTTTCTAGTGACAAACAAGACAATTAAACACTACCTTTCTCTAAATATGCATTTAGAATACAAGTAATCAGGTGTTTATAACATACCTTTAGTCCAACGCTTTGTAGTAGTCTAGCCTCGCCGATCCGGATGAGCTCCTCCTTCTCTTCGAAACCTGCATTCACTAACAAACAAAAGATTACATAGCACCTAAATAACTCATAAAATAAAACATATTCATCATACAGACCAAGGAGTATATGAAACAAATCATTTATAACAATCTGTTGAGAAAAATGAGTTTATTGTATTAAGTGGAAACAAAAGAAACCATTACAACCTGAGCCTTGGTGTTGTGCAGGTCCCTCCTAGGGTCTAGCAAGAGTTCTCCTTTACTTTGATCAACTCACCCACTTCCAAATAAGGCTAGGAAAGGATGGGAATCTCCCCTCTCAAGCTCTATAAGGGAGTCCTAATTCCAGCAGCATCTACCCTTAGGAATGTTCAGCTTTCAACCTCCCCTCCCTCTGGCCCAATGCCTGTATTTATAGTGCTTTTAGAGGAAGTTAATCAGGTCCACCATCAATGGGATAAGCCCCTCTTTGAATGGGATAGCTCCCCTCTTGATGGGATAAGTTCCTCTTTCATAGGGATACATGAACCATCTGGAGGCGCTCAATACACGTCAAACAAACTTCTAGAATGCTCTAGAAATGACCACAAGTAAATTTTTTGAAGTGAAACTTGCGCCTTTTGACCTTTACAGGAGTACACACCCACCCCTTTACAGACTGAGCGTACAAGTACGTAGGTATTGTGAACTTGGGGTGCGTACACGCAGGTAAGGCTAAGAGAAACTGCGTAACCAGAGTTATTTGACTTTTTAAGGACTTTCTCTCTTTCTTGGAGTTTGACATGAGGAGCAGAGGTATGAGACTTTGATGGAGCCATACTAACTACAAATAGTCATGGTGACAAATTTTAGTGTAACACATAGAAAAAATTTACATGTGGAATTGCATACAGATTGACAATAATATTAAAAAAATCACCATTGGCATGTGAAATGACAATAACATTAAAAATAGTCACCTGCATTTAATAGAAAGAAATATGGTTCTCAACTTTACTAAAACAAAGGTCCAGACCAAACTTGGCTTTTGTAGCATTCAAAAAAATAATATAAGATGAAAAAAAAACTCAACCAGGGCTGAAAAAATAATTTGTTAGGAAATAAAATAATTATAATAGAAGTTGTTTGATGCGTGCGTTTTAAAAATATCATAAACCATAAGTCATTTTCAACTTACTCAAGCTTATTAAAAATATTATAAGCCACGACCCGTTCCAAGTTCATGACACATTTATTTCAAATTAACATAAATAATACCAGTTGAAGACACATGCTCAAGCTCACTTTGAGTTCATGTTGTCTCCACCTCACGCTCAAACTAATTAATTGTGAGTTGAGTTTTAGATGAAGTGTGACAAGCTCTTTCTATATACTAAGCATTAGTTAGCATAGTGATGCAAGTCATAAAATTTTAAATGAGAATCATAGTCGATTGTTCATTTTACTAACCAAGTGTGAATATAATTTTAGAGAAATGAGAAATATTAATTTGTATTTAGTTATCATACAATTTTTCATTTACTTTTGTAATTTTTGAATAGAAATATTAAAGAAATTGACATGTAGTATCTATTCATAAGTTTTAGTTTGGAAACTTAAGAGTCAAAATCTTTGAGAGTCATTTTAAATCATCATTAATAGTATTGATAAGTTTTAGTTTGGAAACTTCAGAGTCAAAATCTTCGAGAGTCATTTTAAATCATTATTAATAGTTTTTAAGGTTCTATTATCTAGAAGTTGTGCACATACTATCCAAGTTGATTTACATATCGAGATATGAGGTTGTGTACTTACTATGAATTTTATCTAGAAATTGAGATCTTTCAAAGAATGTGAAAATCACCCTAATCAGAGTTAGTATGTGAAATTTTGCATCTCATTAATTGTTCTACTTTTTTTACCACCATGGTCAACCCACTGATACTCACACATGTAGGGCTAAACAAGTGTGTACTTTCAAGAAAATTCTAGAAGGTCTAAAACCTTTTCATAATTAAAGGTTGAGGAAGTCAAAAATATAACCATAGATGACTATTGGATAATTTTAAAAATGGACATGTAGGAGGAGAATATTTATTATTTAGCATTGTATCTTGTTCCACTTGTTAGGAAAATAGTAATAGTACAAAGGAGGAGGAGAATTGTATACCAAAGTCGAAAGGTAACTCCATAGTGAGTTCTCATTCTTTTGTATGTGTATTTGACAAATAAAGTGAAGAGAGAAGAGCATAGATCCCACATTCTAGCTTATTTTCTCTATTATTGGGTTTCCCTTAAAATTAAAACCTATGTGGAATGTAGAAATTCAATTACTTATAAATTCAAGTAAAATCAGTAACTAATTAATTTGAGACTAAAAAAAAAGTAATTTACAGGAGTGCCATAGATTCTCAAGTTTCTAGTTTTGTGTTTTTGAAAAACTCACCTTCCATCTAATAGGGAGTTTTTACGATTATTCCTATTAATTAATGGATTTATTAGATTGCTCATGACTTGTCTTCATATAGTAATTATTTTATCTGATTATTTTATAGTTATGATGACAATGATACCATGCTTGAATGATTGTAAAGTTGGGGCATGAAGAAGACTTCTAGGTCCCATTTGTGCACATATTGGACATCAAGATTGTAGTGCTCTAGACTAGATCTATCAATTTGGGACAAGTTCAATGGACCTATTATTGACTTCAAGATGCAATATAGAAGAAAGTGGATGGTATACAAAATAAATACCTATAGTTTTCATAGCTTTTTAATTGTATATATTCATATACATGCATTGAGAATAACACATAAATGACGGGGAATGGAATGTAATACCCCCAACTGAATCCTCAAACTGTAAATGTATATGTAGATATGACACTTAGGTTAGTGAGCTAGTAATTTCAAGTCCTACATGTGTTTATTTAAATTTGTTCCAAGGCCAAAATTACTATGTGGTTTAGGCTAAAGATATTGTGGGATAAAAGGCCAATGAGCCTAGAAAATGTAATATGTGAACACACTCATATTGATCAAAATAAGACCATAGCTACAAACCTGGGGATGAAAATATTATGGGGTGAATAGGGCACCATGAAAGGGAAAGGTGAGGTAATAAAGAGATTAGGAGGGGGTTAAGCCAACAAAATATTATTTTATTCCTAGCTTAAGTTATAATATCATGATATATATTCCTAAGTGGATGTTATATTATAAGCCCAAAAAGGTAAAGTGACTAGTATTAAATACATTATAACATAATCCCGATAACCATATGGATGTTTTATTATTTGTTTCCAAAGAGGGGGAAGTGGGCCTACATGGATTCCATTTGTCAAAGTGAACAATGCATATAAAAGATCCCCTCTACCATTCGGTGTACGATACTCTAGGAGGGTGAGTACCATTCTTCCTCTGAGGAGAGTTGTATAGTTTTTTTTCTACTAATGCCCTCAAGGTCCTTGCTAGGCATGGGTAGCCACGCACTTCTTGATGAGCACCAGTATTGCAGAAAGGATGCTGCAACTCTTGGGGCTACCGACTTTACTTCATCAACTCGGGGTTCGTACAAACTTCGAGGTGACAATGTTGTATACACAAATAGATGTAATTGGTCTACTCTTTGTCACTGTTGAGCTGGGGTGATAGACCACTAGGGTTTCTACAACCAGCCTTCTATTGACTAGAAGAAGTTTGATTACCAACTTGGACACTATTTTGATAATGTTTGAATATGCATTAATGAACAACCAAAATTGTCATTAGTTTGGATTATAAATTAATATTTCTTCTTATGAGGCGTCATCCATACGCATATGCCTGTAGTGTAGGAGGATACAAGCAATATGAAAGCAAGTCCCATCACCAACTTCGGCCTCTAGAGTTTTGGTGTTTAGAATCAATTTGCAGTAGTCCCACCCATGTTCTCAGGAGGCATTTCTTCTATTACATACGTATACATTTCCATGACTTACGCGACGGGCACTGTGGGCATATTCTTTTGGACAAGTCTATCAAGGTGGAGTAATTGTTTGGTAGACTATGGTTATTATATATATATATATATGTTTCTTCATAAGAGGTTACAAGTTTAAAACTATAGGGTAGAGTATGTATGACTTAGTGGATTTAGTAATCAAATCACAACACAGAAGTGGGTCCATTGTCCCATAAACAAAAAGGCCGTATAAACCAATTTAATATCTAGTTTAAATGCGACCTTAAAATTAGATAATAATAATACTAATTATAATATGATAAAAAACCGAAAAATATACAAAGTTATAATGTTTCTTTGACCATTCATTTTCGGCTATAAAAAAATCACAAAATTTTGTGTCCATTTCCCAACGTGTTTAGCACACATCCAAGGATGTCATTATTGACCATGGATCTATAGATTGATTTGTATTAAATATGGTGAAATTTTCATAATCTGATTATTATTTATCGAATTGAGGTTAAAAATATGTAAGGAGTTTTGATTGTGAAGTTTTTGAAATATCAACAATTTATGGCTTTCGTAAGCATACAAAGGAGGACTTTGGTGGTCTTACATATACACATTTTTTCTTAAGCTGATACTATATTATATATAATATATTATATTTTTTATTTAGAGAGGATTTGAACATAAAAAATTTGGGACCAAGGTACTCGCTCACATGGCCACGGTCATGGCCATCCCCAATTGATATCTCACCTAGGCCACACAAAACATATAGACATTTAACATTTAGGCTTTGTTCAAATATAGATTTAATAAATAGATTCCCGCTATGAGGAGAAATAAACCCTCATCCGACCTTCTCATTGAAATGTAAGACATGGCGGTCCACACTTTTCCAAAAGTTTTCCCAATGCCAGACACTAATGACAAAATTTATTTGATGACACCCCATCACATTTTGCATATTAACCCAATTCACCGAAATCATAAAACTATTTCATTAATATATAAGTGTTTTCTGTATTCACGCTTCTGTGATCCATAATTAATTAAGCAAAGTCTTTCGATAGAAATCACATAAGAGAAATTTTCGGCCGACGCGTTTCGAACCAACAAGTGTGGTTCATCATTAGGACCAAATGAAGAGGCAGACCATGGCAAAGGCTTAAAAAGAGAGCAATGTAGAGACACAATTTCAAGTAACGACTATATTTGAACACTATTATTTAAATTATGATATTAATTTATTAATATATTAAAAACAAATATTATTAAGTAGCAACTGTTAGCCTCCTGTTGCAACAGCTTATCATCTTTCATGATTGACATTTTTACATGCCAAATATGTCATACTTTGCAGGCTGCAGTGTTCCATATTTCCACAAGCTGACATGAAGTATGCTTAGTTCAAGTGCCGCTGCTCTATTCCAATTTTGATGAGTAGTTCCATTTTGAAGAGTTCTCATTTAAGGGAGTTCCAAACAGTTTAATCTTGGTCTCCCTAGGTTTCAATTTCTTGTTGTAGAATATAGAGAATGATATCTGTCCAAACAGTTTAATCTTGGCAAATTTGTAGATAGGTAGAGGATCAAAGGGACCCAACTGTTTAATCTGGGCCTTGGCAGAAATAAGTGTAGAGCTAGATAGGAAACTTTTAAAAGAAAAATTGCAAATCAAGGTCTGCAAGTCTAAGTGCACCCAATTGAAAAGAAGAAAAAATGTTAGAAAGGTAGGCTGGGTAGGTAGTTGTGAGGTTGCAGAATAATGATTATGATCAATTTTGTGTTACAAAGTGCTTCATCTTTACAGATCACAGTGCAGGCAGTTTTTATGCAAAGGAGCTCAAAGGTGGACATAACTAACTCCCCCTTCTTCTAATTCCCCAAGTCACTTACTAACTTCCCAAAGAGGTCAAGATCTGCTTGATTCCTCTTAGTTTCATCATCATCCATATCAGTTGCCTTGGTGAAGATCTGCTTCACTCAAGGATTTTATTTCTTTTCAAGGTCTTTTCCCCAAAATAGCCTAAGGTCCCTGACCTTAGCACTTGCTGATCACCTTCATATTAACTACTAACAGTATTATATAACTCCCTATTAGTTTTCCCATTCCCCTATTAAACTATGTATATAGAACTCCCCTATGTAAATATCCCCTCCCTGGCAATATAGCCATATTTTTTATAAGTTCGGGAGAAAATGGTCCATCCGGGGCTGTTTTTAGCCCATCCGAGTCATAACAGGGGTTAGATGACGCCTGGTCATGCTAACAGCCTCTTCGCTAGCCCTAAAACCATGAAAACCCCCTTTTTGCCCCTTTACCCTAAGTTTTGGACATAAATTACTAAACCCGCGTGCAAAAACCCATGTTCCACCCCTTTTTCCTAAGTCCTAACTGTAAATACATTAACCCGCACTCATATTAACCCAAAACCCACTAAAACTAAGTTTCAAACCCTACCACCGTGTCGTATTAAAAACATGATATTCCCTGTATATTCCCTCGCCCTAACCCTCTGTTTCTTTGTCCGCCCCGCCAGCCGTTAGATCTGGCCCATCCCAGATCTACGGTGGGCGGGCCTTTTCGCGCGCCAACTGCCCGAGCTTTAACGTCCGGGAGTTCGGCGGTTTTGCCATTGTACTCCCGCCACGCGTCAAGCTCTGGGGTGTGGCGGAGCCCCTCCCCCCAAAACCGCCCAGGCGCTAAGGCGGTGCACCCAAAACCGCTTACCGCCTTCCCCTGTGATGTAAACCCCGTGTCAGCAGCTTGCGTCACCCCCCTGCCCAGTCACCATGACGCGTCATCCGCCTGCGTGGCCTCCTGCCAGCATACCGCCGAGTCGCCTACCACGTGACCTCCTACCACCATACCCTGCCACCGTACATGCCACGTCACTGTCCGTACATGATGACGTCACCCGCCGTACAACGTCCCGTCATGCTGACGTCATCAGCACTTTCTTTGGCCCGAAGGAGCAAAAATCGCACTTCGGAGCCCCGGAATCAGTTTCTGAGGCAGTTTTTGATGAGCGATTTGCGCAAATTGCTCATCGCTAGATTTTTTAGGCCGAAATGGGGAATCTTTAGGGAATATTTTCATCAGGCAGCCCTCAGCAAGCCCGAAAGGCGCCAAATGAACCACTTTTCTTCACGAAGCACTTAGAAAGGAGTAGAAAACAGTTTTGAAGGAAATAGAGGCCGAGCAGCGGCCATTAAATGTGATTAGACCCACAGCACGTCAGAGCACCATCCCAATTTATTGCCAAAGAGTATCAGAGGAAGAAGAATAGCTAAAGAGTATCAGCCGAAGATTTTTTAGGGGCTCAAAGCACCTGTACATTAATGAGTCCCTCAGAAAAGTCAAGTCAGGAGGCGTAAGCCCATCCTTGCCCTCAAATCACAATTAAGGCATTCAAGGCCACCAGACAGCAGAGATACAAAAACCCATACACATTTATTTCAGAAAACACTGCAGCAAGCCACCAAGGACAACATCATTTACTCAGTTTTGATACGGCGGCCCTCAGCGCGGCCAAAGATATTTTCATGCATTTATTTTAAATAGAATTAGGTCAATTAATTATTCTTTGTGACCTATTTAGGTCAAGATGTAATAAAAGTAGTTGTAGAGATTTTTTTCCTATATATACCGCCCTCTGCACTGTTACAAGGGTTGGTTAATTGAGAATTTTCACTAGAGACTCGCATTGTATACTTGAGTTTTTCTATAATCAAAGATTGCTAAAATCTTGGAGAGCAAACTGATTGTTGTAAATGAATGTTTTTGGAGATATGAAGATGGAATTCTTGTGTTGCAGCCTGAAGCAATAACTACATCTTAACTCTGTTTATTGTTTACCACTATCTAAATAGCAGAAAGAAAGAATAGCTTAGAATTTGTTTAAATACACTCTATGCTCAATTTATGCTATTTCTTTATGTTTTCCTCTGATTGAATTGGTTATGAATATGAATTCCTCTTGGCTCATGTTTACCTCGATTCACCTGTGTTTGCCAATTATCTAGGGATTCTTTACTACCCCTAGGTAGTGCTCTGTTACCTCCTCTGTTAAGCTGATTGAAAGATTCTTAACTGCCTCTCAATACTTAGCATTTCATTCCATCACCTAAACCTGAAACATTGTTTCATGCACAGCTATCCTGCTCCATTTTCCCTCTGTTGTGACCAAGAAAAAACGCAGCAGCAGTCCCCCTCCTCGACTCCACGCCCAATGGTTTGAAACCCTTAGATTATGCTCTGCCTCTCTACCTGAAAGCATCAATTTTCCCACCAAAAACAAAACAAAAACCCTCTGAATTCAAGACCTAGCCTAAAATCATTTTCAATAAAGCTAAATCCAAAAGAGAGAGCCCTCTCTGATTGCAGGTTGGCTAGAACCTGCAGTCCAAAGTTGGTTTGTGGTTACCTCAGCCGTATCCTTTTCCGGAGCTTAAGGACAACCCGAAGATAACATAATGGCAACTCAACTGGGGACCTTCCTTAGATAGTTTCACGAAGAAGGTAAGAAAGCTCCGCTGAGACCATAAATCAAACTTTCCAATTGTTGTTTATCTCTTAAAACTACAGATGAAGCCTGAATGTCAGCCATGAAGCCTTTGAAACTGTTTTTTCTTTGCATTAACAGAAGTAAATAAATGTTGCTTCAGTCAATCTTCATGCTAGTTTTAAGTTACAAATAAGTTGTCCCAAATTTTAAAGTTAGTCCCTTGTTGATTACAAAAGCATTCCCAGGAAAAATACCCAAAAAACAATTCAGAATCTGGCTCCCAAGAAAAACCCACGATATACAAGGTCAAATCCCGACCCAGATCCACCAGCTATTTTTGAAAACCCTAACATAATCTCGAAAATCCTTAGGAAGCAAGAAAGACCAGAAAAGTTTGCTGATTTGAGCCCTGAAACAGCTTACCCTAGCTGTATTCCGGCTCCTGGCAAGGTTTTGTTCCAGTCAACCCCTATTTCCCTTAGTTCATCATCTGCATCCCGTAGTACTTCTTCCACACCTTCATTCAATGCACATACTAACACTCTGTTGTTTCCAGCTTTCCAGTTATTCCTGTGATCCCCGTTACTCCAGTTGTTCCATTTATCCCCATTGTTCCACTTATACCTGCCAATATGGCTAACAGATATGCACCCCTGCAATTACATGCTAATGCTGGGGCTTTACCTCAAGAGTACCAATCTAAAATTACCTATTTTGACAGCACCGGTCCTTTCACAGCCATTTAACATACCAAAAAGTTGCAAGATTATTTTGAAAACTACGAAATAGATGATGATAGCGTAAGAATGAGAATTTTTGTTCAGAGTTTAACAGGTGATGTAAGAACTTGGTTCAGATCACTTGCTGCAAACTCTATAACCACTCCAGATGAGCTTTACCAATCTTTTACCAACAGATGGGAGAAAAAGAAAGATCCCTTGCACATACTAGCTGAATATGATACAATTAAAAGAGGTCCTCAAGAGACTGTTTTGGAGTACTGTGCAAGATTCAACAATGTTTATAACGCAATACCTCAGAACCTAAGGCCTCCCCCTAACCTTGCCTTGTACAAATTTCCCGATGGATTCGACCCAGATATGGCATACCAGTTAAAAGAAAGAGCTCCTCAAACGCTTGCGGACATGCAAAATGTTGTTGTTAGCGTAGAAGCCAATTTAATTGCCAAAAGAAACAGAGCTAGAATGGAAAGAAGAACCACCTTTAAAGAAGAACCCTCAGCTTTTGATCAAAAGCTTGATGCTATCATCAGTGGCCTGCAAAGGCTGGGAGAAAGAGTAGAAAATGTTGAGAGAAAAGCATCATGGGAAGGACAACAGTCAAATACCATAAGGAACCCAAATTTTAGAAAAACGCAGAACACAAATGCTGGTAGACCCACCCAAGACCATGATATAAGACCCCCTTTTCAAGATAACTATGTTGAAGGTTCTACCTCTAGTGAAACCATAGACGACACTCACATGAATCTAATGGATCTAAAGGGTAAGCATCAAACTTTCTTGTCCCAAGAAGAACAAAATCAGCATGACTGTAATGAGTTTCAAACTAAATTTGGTGATTCTTTTGATTTTAAATAGGGTTATGATACTGCTGTGTATGAGGTACACAAACAATATAAGCTGAGAACTAGGACCATTGACATTTCCGAACCTAGCAAAACAAAGGAAGGCAAATAGCCCAACAAAAGCAAAAGCAAAGTTGTTGTAAAAGAACCAGCTGATATACCTATTCCAAACCCGCATCAAGTGACTGTAGAAGACATAACAGAAATACAGCCTTCCAAAGATCAGCCTTTGCCACCTTCTTCCTCGAAAGAAAGCTCGAACATGGTTCCCAAAAACTTTCCTGAAGTTGAAAAACCGCAAGCAAAAACTTCCCATACGCTGATAATCAAGAGCAGATCGCTGAGAATCCAAATGAAAAAGAAAAAACTGCCATTATCAACACAAAGACTCCACTGGAAGAGCCATTTAACTTAGAGGCAGAGATTGGAAAACTCAAGATATCCATTCCCCTCTCAGAATTGGTCAAACACGATGTATATAGGCAACAAATTCAAAGATCACTTCAAATGCCAGAGGTCAAGGATGATGTAAATGTTTTAGATGACACCCCAGAGCTATTGTTTGGCCCAGAATTTAATGGAAAATCAACACATGGACCTGTCCTACCCTTTTATGTCAGTTTGCATATACATGACAAAGTTTTTCACAACGCTATGTTGACTCAAGGGCATCGCACAATCTTATGCCCAAAGCAGTTATGGAAAAACTGAATCTTAATGTTACAAGACCTTACAAAGATTTATACTCATTTGGCTCAAGTCAAGTGAAATGTCTAGGCCTCATCAAAGATCTGTGTGTCTCCTTAGTCCAATATCCCAACAAGACCATCCTCATGGATGTAGTGGTTGCTGACATTCCACCAAAATACGGTATGCTCCTGTCAATATCATGGGGAGCAAAGCTCCAAGGATCCCTTCAACTAGACCTTTCCTATGCCACCATTTCAGTCTTTGGGCAACAAAAGAGACTGTATAGAGAAACGCTCATGAAATATGTGGTAAGTAGTGAAAGTAAGCCTAAAAATTTTCCCATTTACTCAATCCACTCTGATATGGATTCCTTTATTTTGTTTAATGATGATACATGTTTCAATTGATAATGAGCCCTTCGCTCTAGAGCAACAAGCACACATCAATGAATAGTTGGTTGCACATACCCACGAAACTGTCACAGCAGTTGATGCAACCAGCCTACCAAAAGAAGTTCCCCAAACAGAAATTTTAAATCTGCCAAATCCTAAAACAGATCAATCTCTTGATACTGACCATAAGCAAGAAATCACTTGGTATTTAGAGTTTGATGGCTCTGTCAACAAGTTAGGAGAAGGGGCATGTGTCTGGATTCACAATACATATAACAACCATGCAGAAGGCCATGCCTACAGACTGAATTTTAAACGCACAAATAACATGGCAGAATATGAGGCTCTGTTGCTAGGCCTTAAACTCCTCAAAGCTCTAGGAGCTGTAAAAGTGTCTATCTTAGGTGACTCTGATCTAGTTATACAATAGATGAAAGGAAATTTTGTAACCAATGACAACAGAATGAGAGCCTATAGGACTGTAGCTACTAATATACTCCAGGGATTCACTGAATTCAAGCTTGACAAGATTTCCAGAAATCACAACATTCATGCACACAGCCTAGCCACCTTTGCTAGTACATGAAATATTCCTTTTGACCCAAACCATCAATTCACAGCTGAAATAAAACATAGGCCCACTGTCCCAAATAACATCAGATATTGGCAAGTGTTCGAGAGTGATGCCCAAATTAACAATTTCCTCACCCTTGAGCATGAGTTTTCGAACATTAACATTGACATGGATGCTATGACAGATCCAGGACATCAAACAAATGAAAATCAGCAAGATATAACAACTGCAACAGCAAAGCAAATCCTGAAACCAACTATTTTTGACAAAGAAAGCATAGAACAGCTGAAACAAATACACTTGGAAGATATAGCCAAAACAGAGGCAAACATCATTGACTTAAAGGATAATTTTCTGCCTACTGGCCTAACCCCGCTAGAAGACATGTTTGATGCTAATGACGTGCCAAGAAAACCAAAATTGCAGCCCATAAACACTGATATAGAGGAACACAACATTGGGACAGTACAAGAGGCAAAAATGATCAAACTGTCCAAAAATTTACCACCTGATCAAAAGCCCAAGTACATTGACTTATTCAAAGAGTTCCAAGATGTATTTTCTTGGAGCTATGAGGATTTGAAATCCTATGACACCTCGGTGATACAACACACCATTCCTTTAAAACCAAACCAGAAACCCTTCAAGCAGAAACTTAGAAGAATTAACCCTATGCTTCTTCCCCCGATTGAGAAGGAAGTAAAAAGGATGTTTGAAGCAGGAATAATAGCACCCATCAGATTTTCTGAATGGGTGTCCAATCTTGTTCCTACGAGAAAAAAGACAGGCGAAATCAGACTTTGTGTAGATCTCAGAAATTTAAATCAAGTCTCCCTAAAAGACCATTACCCTTTACCTAAAATGGACCACATCCTACAAAGGGTAGTGGGATCATCTAGAATCTCCTTGCTAGATGGTTTTTCAGGTTTCAACCAAATACTTGTTCACCCAGACGACCAAGACAAAACAAATTTTACCACACCCTCGGGAACATTTAAATATGTAAAGATGCCATTCGGTCTTAAAAACGCTGGTGCTACCTTTCAACGAGCAATGGATATTGCATTCGCCAAAGAAATACATGACTTTCTAGTTGTCTACCTTGATGACTTAACCCCATTTTCCAAATCTAATGAAGAACACCTCAAGCATCTCAGACAAATTTTCATGACATGCAGGAAATATGGTATCTCCTTGAATCCTAAGAAGTCCCTATTTGGCCTTGAAGAAGGAAAATTACTTGGCCATATCATATCAAAAGATGGGATCAGAATTGATCCTGAAATAATACAAGCCATCCTCCAAATTCCATACCCAAGAAACATTAAAGAGCTACAAGAATTCCTTGGGAAAATCAACTTCTTGAGAAGATTTATCCCAAATCTAGCTGAGCTGATAAGATTGTTAAGCAACATGCTAAAGAAGGATGCTAAGGTAAGATGGTCTCTTGAAACTAAGCAAGCCTTTGAAAGTATCAAAACTGCATTAACCCAGACCCCTGTTCTAACCAGTCCACAGTTTGACAAAGATTTTATCATGTTTTCGTTTGCATCTGATCACACTATAGCTGATGTCCTTTTGCAAAAGGATGAACAGGGAGCTGAAAAGCCAATCGCTTTTTTCAGTCGAGCTCTAAGAGACGCCGCTTTGAAATACCCAATCATGGAAAAGCAAGCCTACGCACTTGTTAAGGCCATCAAGGATTTCAGAGTGTATATCTTATATTCACATGTGATTGCCTATGTCCCAAACGCTGCTATAAAAGACATATTGACCCAAGAGGGATTATAAGGCAAAAGAGGCAAGTGGATCGCAAACATCCTAGAATATGACATAGAAATAAAACTAACCAAGTTGATAAAATGACAAGGTTTAGCTAAACTGATGTCCGAAACAAATTTTCAAGCCTTAGACATTAACCAGCTAGACAATGAACCGGAGTTGGCGACTCCACAAATCAGTGAAATCTTTTTACAATCCCCATGGTACGCTGATATATGCTTTTTATTGTTAAACCTGTGTGCTCCCCCAGGATTGTCCAGAACCAAGAAAAGATTTTTGAAAATGAAGGTTTTAAAGTTTTGTGTTATAGATGGTGCATTATTTTGGAGAAATCATGAAGGTATATTGCTTAATTGTTTAACCATGAATTAAACTAACAATGTCATGAAAGAATTCCATGCAGGTGACTGTGGAGGACATTTATATTGGAAGTCCACTGCTGATAAAATTCTAAGGGATGGTTTCTATTGGCCCTCTCTTTTTGCAGATATAAAGAAGTTTGCCATGTCATGTCACAAATGCCAAATTTTTTAGGGCAAGAGAAAGATGTTACCCCTGCCCCTCAAACCCATCTCCACAGAAAAACCTTTTCAACAATGGGGTCTTGACTTCATTGGAGAAATCCATCCCTCTTCCTCAGGCTAGCACAAATGGATCCTAACAGCCGCTGACTATTTCACTAAGTGGGTTGAAGCTATTCCCTGTAGACAAGCCAATGACACTATCATTATCCAATTCCTTGAGTGCAATATCCTTTCTAGATTTGGCTGCCCTGAGAAAATCATCACTGACAACACCGCTGCCTTTAAGTTCAAAAAGATGATCAGTTTCTGCCACAAGTTTCATATCAGCCTGGGCCACTCTACAGCCTATTACCCTCAAGGCAATGGCTTGGCCGAATCATCTAACAAAAAACTCATCAACATCATAAAGAAAGTGCTGGAAGAAAACAAGAAGAACTGGCACAAAAAGCTGGTGAATGCCCTATGGGCAGACAGGCTTTCAAGTAAGAGATCCATTGGGATGAGCCCTTATGAGCTGGTATACGGCATGGAGGTCAAATTTCCTTCATCCCTGGGCATTCCTACTATCAAGCTGTTACAAGAGATTCAGGCGGAACTGAATGACATTCAAAGAAGAATCAATCAGACCATTCATCTTCAGCAAACCAGAGAACAAGTCTATGACAGAGCTCAAACTTTGCAAGAAAAGCTCAAAAAGATGTTTGATAAGAGAGCTAAGGCTGAAGATTTCAATGTTGGTGACAAAGTTCTAAGATGGGACTCAAGAAGAGAAGGCAAGGGCAAACATGCCAAGTTTGATTTTTTATGGAGAGGTCCATTGGTTATTTGTACTGTTCAGGGAAATAACACTTATTTTCTCAGATCTATAGAGGACGGCACTGCTGAAGAAGGCCCTATCAATGGTCGTATGTTGAAGCATTACCATGACCCCATTTAAGGGACACAATGCAGCTTTGTATATATCTTTGTACAGTCTTATTTGTATATATCAGCACTTTGTTTTCATTTTTATAAGCAAGCCGATTGTTTAAGAAACAACAGTAAATTTGTGAAGATCCATCTGATGCAAGTATTCCAGTTTTTAAGGCCCTGTCTCTGCACTAATTTCAGCACAACAGTGAAGAATAGCACAGACACATCACAATATGTCATGGTAAAGGCAAGCTATTGCAGATTGTAATCTTCAGCCAAGAGAATGTTGACAAGAAAGAAGAAATTGGTCAGTAACTGTTTAGGACCAGAGTCAGAGAAGGTACATAAGTTTTTGGCCCATGATTTTCAAAGGCATAATGCTCAAACAATGTTGTACATAATTATCAAGCACGCAGAAGAAAGCAGGCGATGCTTTACAGTCACAATAACTCAGTTGAGGAGAGAATGGTTCAGATTCCAAATTTTCATATTTTTAGCAGCCAGAACAAAGAAGTGTTTCCTGTCTACAACAACAAACAGAGGATCAAGGTAGTTTGACCTGCTGTTCTTGACTTTTCACAAGGAAAAGCCATCCCCAAGTGGAGCCACTGTTAGCCTCCTGTTGCAACAGGGTATCATCTTTCATGATTGACATTTTTACATGCCAAATATGTCATACTTTGCAGGCTGCAGTGTTCCATATTTCCACAACCTGACATGAAGTATGCTTAGTTCAAGTGTTGCTGCTCTATTCCAATTTTGATGAGTAGTTCCAGTTTTGAAGAGTTCTCATTTAATGGAGGTCCAAACAGTTTAATCTTGGTCTCCCTAGGTTTCAATTTCCTATTGTAGAATATAGAGAATGATATATGTCCAAACAGTTTAATCTTGGCAAATTTGTAGATAGGTACAGGATCAAAGGGACCCAACTGTTTAATCTGGGCCCTGGCAGAAATAAGTGTAGAGCTAGATAGGAAACTTTTAAAAGAAAAATTGCAAATCAGGGTCTGCAAGTCTAAGTGCACCGAATTCAAAAGAATAAGAAATGTTAGGAAGGTAGGCTGGGTAGGTAGCTGTGAGGTTGCAGAATGATGATTATGATCAATTTTATGTTACAAAGTGCTTCATCTTTACAGATCACAGTGCAGGTAGTTTTAATGCAAAGGAGCTCAAAGGTGGACATAACTAACTCCCCCTTCTTCTAATTCCCCAAGTCACTTACTAAATTCCCAAAGAGGTCAAGATCTGCTTGATTCCTCTTAGTTTCATCATCATCCATATCAGTTGCCTTAGTGAAGATCTGCTTCACTCAAGGATTTTATTTCTTTTCAAGGTCTTTTCCCCAAAATAGCCTAAGGTCCCTGACCTTAGCGCTTGCTGATCACCTTCATATTAACTACTAACAGTATTATATAACTCCCTATCAGATTTCCCATTCCCCTACTAAACTATGTATATAGAACTCCCCTATGTAAATATCCCCTCCCTGGCAATATAGCCATATTTTTTATAATTCCGGGAGAAAATGGTCCATCTGGGGCTATTTTTAGCCCATCCGAGTCATAACAGGGGTTAGATGACACCTGGTCATGCTAATAGCCTCTTCCCTAGCACTAAAACCTTGAAAAACCCCCTTTTTGCCCCCTTACCCTAAGTTTTGGACATAAATTACTAAACCCGCGTGCAAAAACCCATGTTCCACCCCTTTTTCCTAAGTCCTAACTGTAAATACATTAACCCGCGCTCATATTAACCCCAAACCCACTAAACCTAAGTTTCAAACCCTACCGCCGCGCCGTATTAAAAACGGGATATTCCCTGTATATTCCCCCGCCCTAACCCTCTGTTTCTTTGTCCGCCCCGCCAGCCGTTAGATCTGGCCCATCCCAGATCTACAGTGGGTGGGCCTTTTCGCGCGCCAATTGCCCAATCTTTAGCATTCGGGAGTTCGGCAGTTTTGCCGTCGTACTCCCGCCACGCGTCAAGCTCTGGGGTGTGGCGGAGCCCCTCCCCCCAAAACCGCCCAGGCGCTAAGGCGGTGCGCCCAAAACCGCTTACCGCCCTCCCCTGTGACGTAAGCCCCACGTCACCCGCTTGCGTCACCCCCTGCCCAGTCACCATGACACGTCATTCGCCTGCGTGGCCTCCTGCCACCGTACCGCCGAGTCACCTGCCACATGGCATCTTGCCACCATACCCTGCCACTGTACATGCCACGTCACCGTCCGTACATGATGACGTCACCCGCTGACATCATCTCGCCATGTCATCATGCTGACGTCATCGCTGACGTCACCCGCCGTACAACGTCCCGTCATGCTGATGTCATCAGCACTTTTTTTGGCATGAAGGAGCAAAAATCGCACTTCGGAGCCCCGGAATCAGTTTCTGAGGCAGTTTTTGATGAGTGATTTGTGCCAAATCGCTCATCGCTAGATTTTTTAGGCCGAAATGGGGAATCTTTAGGGAATCTTTTCATCAGGCAGCCCTCAGCAAGCCCGAAAGGCTCCGAATGAACCATTTTTCTTCGCGAAGCACTCAGAAAGGAGCAGAAAATAGTTTTGAATGAAACAAAGGCCGAGCAGTGGCCATTAAATGTGATTAGACCCACAGCACGTCAGAGCACCATCCCGATTTATTGCCAAAGAGTATCAGAGGAAGAAGAACAACTAAAGAGTATCAGTCGAAGATTTTTTAGGGGCTCGAAGCACCTTGTACATTAATGAGTCCCTCAAAAAAGTCAAGTCAGGAGGCGTAAGCCCATCCTTGCCCTCAAATCACAATTAAGGCATTCAAGGCCACCAGACAGCAGAGATACAGAAACCCATACACATTTATTTCAGAAAACACTGCAGCAAGCCACCAAGGACAACATCATTTACTCAGTTTTGATACGGCGGCCCTCAGCGCGGCCAAAGATATTTTCATGCATTTATTTCAGATAGAATTAGGTCAATTAATTATTCTTTGTGACCTGTTTAGGTCAAGATGTAATAAAAGTAGTTGTAGAAAGTTTTTCCTATATATACCGCCCTCTGCATTGTTACAAGGGTTGGTTAATTGAGAATTTTCACTAGAGACTCGCATTGTATACCTGAGTTTTTCTATAATCAAAGATTGCTGAAAGCTTGGAGAGAAAACTGACTGTTGTAAATGAATGTTTTTGGAGATATGAAGATGGAATTCTTGTGCTGCAACCTGAAGCAATAAGTGCATCTTACCTCTGTTTATTGTTTACCACTATCTAAATAGCAGAAAGAAAGAATAGCTTAGAATTTGTTTAAATACACTCTATGCTCAATTTCTGCTATTTCTTTATGTTTTCCTCTGATTGAATTGGTTATGAATATGAATTCCTCCTGGCTCATGTTTACCCCAATTCACCTATGTTTGCCAATTATCTAGGGATTCTTTACTGCCCCTAGGTAGTGCTCTGTTACCTCCTCTGTTAAGCTGATTGAGAGATTCTTAACTGCCTCTCAATACTTAGCATTTCATTCCATCACCTAAACCTGAAACATTGTTTCATGCGCAGCTATCTTGCTCCATTTTCCCTCTGTTGTGACCAAGAAAAAACGCAGCAGCAGTCCCCCTCCTCGACTCCACGCCCAATGGTTTGAAACCCTTAGATTATGCTCTGCCTCTCTACCTGAAAACATCAATTTTCCCACCAAAAACAAAACAAAAACCCTCTGAACTCAATACCTAGCCTAAAATCCTTTTCAACAAAGCTAAATCTAAAAGAGAGAGCCCTCTCTGATTGCAGGTTGGCTAGAACCTGCAGTCCAAAGTTGGTCTGTGCTTACCTCGGCCATATCCTTTTCCGGAGCTTAAGGACAACCTGAGTGATAACAGCGGCTATATTAAACGGCTAGTTTTTGAAAAATAATATTTAAATCATGATATTAGTTTAAATATTTATTAAAAATATTAATAGGTAATGACAATATTAAACGCCTAGTTTTTGAAAAATAATATTTAAATTAATTTATTAAAACCAAATATTACTAGTTTTTGAAAAATAATAATTAAATAATGATATTAGTTTATTAATTTATTAATTTATTAAAAAAATTATTAATAAATAACCGCTATATTAAATGACTAGTTTTTGAAAATTAAAATTTTAAATTAATTTATTAAAATCAAATATTACTAGTTTTTTGAAAAATAATATTTAAATTATGATATTAGTTTATTAATTTATTAAAAACAAATATTAATAAGTAAACACTATATTATTTTTTTTGTTTAAGCAAGAGACGGTCCTTCTATTGACTTAGATAAGAAAATAAATTACGAAGGTTACAACAAGCGTGCAGAGGCACAAACCCCCATAAAGGAAGAGGGAAAAATACAAAACGTGCCCGCAAAAACCCGCCCATAGGCAAACTAAAATCAAGGCTAAGACAGCCCTAGACCCTTAAGCATGCGCATGGACGAAAACCAAAATGCGTGGAGCAGTGGCCGTCAATCTCCTCCCTCTGATCCTACGGCTAGTATCCATATCGCACGGCTTAAAAGAACGATAAATATCGTGTGATGAGGGTGGTATTCCTTTCTCGTCCCCTGCCACGTGATGCTCACTGAGTGGCATCGCTAGCTTTCCATGTAAACCATATTTTGTTTTGAGGGCGCCCGATGAAGGTGGTAAATCATAAGTAGTTTTGACCTTTCAGACCCACAAACTTGCATGACAAACTGTGGCAGTTGATCTCCCCCCTCCAAATCTAACGACCACTATCAACATCACTCCACCGATAAGCCTGAGGAATACCAGGCGATGAGGGTAGTATTCTCTTTTCTTTCCCCACCACGCATCACTTGCTAAGTGGCATCGCTTACCATCCGGGAAAACCGCTTCCAGGTTAAGGGGTGCTCGATGGGGGTGGTTTCTCTCGAGCAATTTTTTATTTTAGTTCCCAGAGCTGTTTTTGATTCCGGTAACCTCGTGCATGGAATTTCCTTCTTCATGGTAGCCCATTTCCTCATAGTTATTTCCTTTTGAGCAGAAATCCTCTGGCCCGATGACTGTCTTTGTCAAGGATTCCTGTGAGAACTTACAGTGCTCAGCCTCTGAGAAATACTTATGCTTCATTGACATGAAGTGAAATATGGTCTTGTTTCTTATTATGATATTGTTGTCTATCGCTGAGGGTCCGCGCTAAGCATTCATCTCTCATTCTGTCATCTGTTACCTCCTCCCACCTGTAGCACATATCGGTAAACTTGCTTCTAACCCCGTCATTGGCAAGCCAATCCGCCACTTTGTTGGCTTCCTTGCGAACATGCACAAAACTAAGAGTTCTTAGAATTCTTAGGTGTGATTGAATTCTTTGGTAGACTTGCAGAAGCTGCCAGTGACTTGAGATTTTCTCTAGTGCTGCTCCTGCACTTATCCGCTTGACCGAATTAATTACTAACTCCAAGTCAGCCTCAATGATGACATTATGAATGTTGTGTTTGAGAAATATTTCCAAGCATAGCTCCATCGCCATGAGCTCAGCCATATTTTTGGTTTCCTTCCCTAGATAACTATAGAAAATGACCTGTATGTTTCCCTCCTCATCTCTCGTGACCCTTCCATAACCTGCTTCTCCAGGATTTCCTTTTGAGGCTCCATCTATATTAAATTTTAAAAAACCTTGAGAAGGGGGTTGCCAGAAAGCCTTACCTTCTGAGGAATTCTTGTTGAGCTGCAGAGGACACTGGGGGAGATGAACCTATAGCTCCAACTTTTCCAGGATTATGGCCTCTCTGTGTCCTATGGGTTTTCTAGTAGAAGCACTCCCCAGGATGTGGACAGACTCCTTGAGTTGTTTGAGGATTACCTTTAGGATGTTTTTCATTGGGCCCATTTTGTCTTTGAAAATCCTATTGTTGTGCTCCTTCCATATAATCCAGATTAAGAACCTTGGAATCAACGCCCAGGCTGAGTTTATTGTATCATTATCTGAAAAAAATCTGCCAGTTTTTCAGTGTAGCAATGATGTCATCTTCGTGCCTGTCTATTTGCTCGAAGACATCTCTAACCCAGTTCCATAGTGTGGTAGTGTAGGAGTAGCTGTTGAGGAGATGATTTGTGGTTTCTTCCTGTTGTCCACACAGGTGACATCTTGAGGGGCCAACAAAGCCTCTTTTTCTTAGATTATCCCATGTCAGAATCTTGCCCTGATGAACCAACCACTTGAAAAGTTTGACCTTCATCCAATGAGGGTTATCCCAGAGTTCTTTCCACATCTTGTCAATTCTTGGAAGGTTAAGCCCTATGTCTATTCTTTTGGCCTCTATAAAGGTGAAGAGACCTGCCTTGTTCTTTCCCCGTCTTAATTGATCATCTAAGGTTGAGATTAAGATTTGCCTTTTTTCCAAAAGACCCTTCAGGGCTGTAGCTTGAGTATTCAGCATGCTCATCTCATTGTAAATTGGAAGTTTCCAAATTCTCCATTTTCCATTGTTCCTTGATTGATCCCAAAACTCACTAACCCTCCTTAATCCTTTGTTGATGGTATCTGTTTGAATGCTAGCTAAATCCTCATTACTGAGATTGCCCTCCTGCTGCCAATTATCCTCTCAGAACCAGGCCAAATTTTCGCTTCTGATCTCCCAGAAACTATGTTTTTGAACTAGGGCTCTGTTCTCCCAAGCCCTGTTCCAAACTTGAGAACCTTTTACTTGTCCTGTAATTCTTATGAGGTTCGTTTCCTGCCAATTCATTGCATACTTTTGCTCCCATAGTTTTTCCCAGTGGGATTGTATTTCCTTTAGCCATCTCCACCAAACTTTAGCTCCCAGAACTCTGTTTAGAATTTCTGGGTCATGTAGACCCAGACCTCCATGGGATTTAGGTTTGCATACCCTTTACCATGCCACCAGCACACATTTCTTCTTTTCTTCACCTTTACCCCAGAGAAAGTCTCTTTAAATGTTTCTTATTTGAATACTGACCCCAGTTGGTGCCGGAATGGATGATTTCATATAGATAGGGATTGTTTGGAGAATAGCCTTAGTGAGAATCAACCCTCCTGCTAGATTTAGAGCTCTGTTTGTCCACGTGCTGATTTTGTCTTTCAATTGATTTAAAATAGGCTCCTAGATGTCCTTGTGCAATGGTTTATTAGTGAGGGGAAATCCCAGATACTTTGAGGGCAATGAATCTCTTTGAAAGCCCAAAATTATAGATAGATTTCTTTGAATCGAAAGATCAGTATTGAAAAAGAAAATATTTGATTTAGTAAGACTTACCTCAGTACCCACTGCCATAGCAAACTCATGTAGAATTAGCTTGAATGCTTTGGCTTCCTTGATTGTAGGTGTGCCTTGAAGCATAGTGTCATCCAAAAATTGCTAATGTGTCACCGTGTCCCCTCCTTGAGTGAGTCTTAGACCTTGAATTCTTCCTTCCTCCTTAGTAGATCTCACTGCTCTACCTAACCCTTCCATCATTAAGATGAAAAGGAAAGGGGAAAGATGATCACCTTGGTTGAGACCTCTTGAAGGCTTGAAGGTTTTTGAGGGAGAGCCATTGAGAAGAATTGAACAGCTAGCAGTGGTAAGAAGAGCCATGACCCACTTAATCCAATTATAGTCAAAGCCATAATCTTTTAGTACTACTCTTCTATACGTCTAGCTGAGTTTATCATAGGCTTTCGCTATGTTTAGTTGAATTATCATCCCTGCCTACGTATTGGTGATGAGTGAATGAACCACTTCATGCACTTGAATTATGTTATCCAGAATTTGTCTCCCTTCCACATAATGCGTTTGCTCCTCAGACACCAGGGTGGGGAGGAGAGGTTTGATTCTGTTGGCTATTATTTTGGATATTATTTTGTACACCACATTGCATAATGCTATAGGTCTAAATCTGTCTGGAGAGGTGGCCTTTTCCTATTTTGGGATTAAGGCTATGAAATATTCATTGAGCACCCTCAAGACTTTTTTCGATTTGCGAGAGTCTTCTACTACCTCCAAAATATCATGCTTTACAATCCTCCAAGATGTTTTGAAAAAGTCCACATTGAAGCCATCCGGGCCTAGAGCTTTCCCACTATGCATCTCTGTGAAGACTTCCTCAAGCTCTTCCTCTATCACTGGTCTATTTAGATTGTAATTGTCTTCTCTGGAGACCATTTTAGGAATGTACTGTGTAAATTTTTCAGTAAACTATGATCTATCTGTTGTAGTTTCCTCAGCAATTCTCTAAAAATGCTGAACTAGAACCTCTTCCATCTCTTCATGAGTGCTTCTTTCTACACCATGATGATCTATAAGTTTCACAATTTTGTTGTTGTTTCTGTGAGCTATGGTGGATCTGTGAAATAATTTGGTGTTTCTCTCTCCTTCCTCAATCCATTGGACTTTGGATTTCTGTCTCCAGAATATTTCCTCTTGTAGACATATGTTTTCCCTTCATGTTGAAGTGACTCTGCTATCTCTTTCCTTTCCTCTGTGTAGCCTTCTGTGATAAGGATTTGATTCATTTCCTTAAGTTTCTTTTCCACTTCTCCTTTAGCTTTGAAGATGTTACCAAATTCATTTTTATTCCACTCTTTGAGTCTGCCTTTAATGTGTTTGAGCCTGTGATGTTGAAGGAACATCTTTGTACCTTGCAAGTGTAGCTCTTCTTTCCACCATTTTTCAACGTTTGTGAGGAAATCTGAGTGCGTGAGCCAAACGTTCTCAAACATGAAGGGGCTATTCCTTGGTTTACCAATTAGAGAATCTTCCAATTGGATGGGCCAGTGGTCTGAACCTCCAAAAGGAAGGATGAATGTTGTCAGGCCACTCCCCATGAGTAGAAGCTCCTCTGAGATAATTAATCTATCTAATTTTGAGGCTACTTGGATAGAGCCACCTCTTTTGTTATTCCAAATGAAAATACCATTTCTAGTGTCCATATCAACCAGATTCATATCGGTGAGAAAGTTTTGGAAGGCATCTGAATCCCTATAACACTGCTTGTCACCTAGGTTAGATATTCAAGGAGACGTGGTGTCTAGATGCCTCTGCATTAAGCATACCAAATTTCTGAGGATCCCATAGAGCGAGAATGCCACCAACAAATTTATTTGCCTTGACCTCAAGATATTCATATCTGTTTATCCATTTGCTATGTTTTTCTCTGACCTTCTCCACTGAGCATTTGGTTTCCTGTATAAACACTATGTCAGGTTTCTCCTCTTTGATCCTATTGCTTAGATTCCTCTGTTTTCTTCTACTCCCTAGTCCTCTGATGTTCCAGGTTGTGATCTTCATTGAGGTGAGGTTTTGAAGGAGTAACTAGAAATGTCTTTCATCCTTCCTGATTCAATCATGAGTTTGCCACACTCTAGAAACAATTCTTTCTGTCTCTTTCTTCCTCTCTTCTTGCCAGGGTTTTTTGCCAATTTTCTCGTTATTAATCCTATTGAGGAAGCCACTTTATTTACTTGGTTGTCACGTCCTCTTCTGACTCCTATAGCTTTTTGGTGTAACTTGTAAAGGAATATATGTTGTACCTTGTCTACTTCCTCCTGTGGTATGGAGTTTATTCCCAGGTTTTCTCCTTGTTCTAGAAACTTTTATAGCTCTAGGCTCTCCCTTTCCAGGATCTCCTGTAAGTCTTGGTCCTATGTACCACTTTCACTTTGAGTCATTTCATGGTCTTTTTCTATTTCCATGGTGCTCAGTGGGTCTGTTGTGTGTTCATTTTGTTCCTGCGTGAACTCCATGCTGGTCTCTTATCCTTTCCCCCTTTCTACCTGATTCTCCGTTTTCCTTTGATTGCCCTCAGCTTCTTCTCTTTCTTCTAAGATCTCAAATCTATTGTGACTTCTTGTTTTGTTATCATTGGAATTCTTTTGTATCTTACTTCCCCCTCCTTTCCCTTTCCCTCCCATTTTGGTAAAACCTGTATGGTCTTTTTCTATACTGGTGTTTATATGTTCCTCCCTTTTATTAAGAGGACAATCTCCGAATAGGTGTCCATGCTCATGACATTTGTGACATCTGAACGGGATATGCTCATAGTAAACTTTCTGAACCCATTCATCATCATAGACTTCTACAATGACCTCATCTGGAAGAGCTACTGATAGGTCTATCTCCACACATATACGAGCATAGGAGGTATACTTACCTCATAGTGTTGCCTCTGAAATCTTTAAAAAATGACCTAATTTATTGCCTATAGCTTTTAAAGACTCTCGCATCCAATAATCTATAGGTAAGGAGTAGAGTCTAATCCATACCAGTACCGATGTGAATGTTTCTTGCTCCGGCACAAAGTTCATTGTCCATGGCCACATATATAGACCAGCTGCCACATAGAAGTATGATCCTCCTTCAAAAATCCTATCTCGGTCCTCCATGTTCGTGAACACCACTGTAAAGAAACCTTTGGATCCAAGATGTATATTTAACTCACCTTTTGGTTTCCAGTTGTATTTTATCCAAGTGTACAGTGCTTTCTCTGTTAGCGAGATTCCCATAAACTTGCATATTATAGCATAGTTTTCCATATGATCCCTGTAACAATGTAAACTTTGAAACGAGAACTATAAACTGAAAACGGGAACTCTGGCCCAAAAACCCCAAAAAAACCACAAAAACAGTCCTCAAAACGAAAAGTGTGTATATTGGAACGATGTTTTTTTTTAGGTGTCAATTTTGCGGCTGTTTTAAAAATGGCAGTGACTACGAAATTTTCTACGAAATTTTCCTGCAAAATATAGCTTCAGAACGAAAGTGTTGATACTTGAATAATGATTTTTTTTTTAGGTGTCAATTTTGCGGCTGTTTTAAAAATGGCAGTGACTACGAAATTTTCTACGAAATTTTCCTGCAAAATATAGCTTCAAAACGAAAGTGTTGATACTGGAATAATGATTTTTTTTTAGGGTCAATTTTCAAACTTTTTAAAAAATAATAATAAAACCAAATTTTTATGTCTCAAACAAAGTTAAATTTTAAGGAAAAAACACATTAATGTTTCTGGTAGAATATCATTTTTCTTTCCTAAGTATAAATTTAACATGTTTTCAACCACAACATGCTAGATACAAAAGAAATTGAAATTTTTTTAACTATAAAATTAAAAAAACATGACATTATGAACAAATTATATCACTGAATGAATTCAAAAGTCTTTATTTGTATACTGAGTAAAACAGACATTATATCTCTAATTTGATATTGCAGTGTAGATATTTAAACAATAAAATTTATCATACTTAAGACATAATCCAACTCCGCCCACCCCCCCAATTTCTCATTTGGAATGATGACCCAAGTACTAACGACCCATCCCCCGCCACCGCCCCCTTCCCGGACCCCCGCCCACCCCTCCCCCGCCACCGCCCCCTCCCTGCCTACCCATCCCCCGCCACCACCCCCTCCCCGCCCCCCAGCCCACCCCTGCGCTGCCACCGCCCCCTCCCCGCCCACCCCTCCCCCTCCCCCTCCGTGGCAGCGACACCCCCGGGCCGCCCTGCCCCGCCCAACTAGCGGCGGATCGATTCCGAGAATCGACCCGCCACCGGTCGGGTGGGGCGGGGCGGCCCGGGGGTGGCGCTGCGCGGATCTAGAACACATCTACCCAAATCTTCAAGTAATTTCGAATCAAACAATGAATACTTTATTCTCCCACCTTCACATCCAATTGTTTTATTTCTAGACGCACGTTAGGAGGGACAATGTTGAAAATGGATCCACCTTTTTTAAGAGTTGATCTAGTCTATATACTCGTCGCACTTCATTTTATCCCATTCTCTTCTCTTAAACTTCTCTTTTCATTCCTTTTTTTCTAGTTTGTTTCCTCCTATTTGAATTCTCTCATGCATCCCCCTAGCAACTTCCCCTGAATCCTTCTTCTTATTCCAAGAATGGAGGTGAGACACCTTGTCTTTTTGTTCCAAGAATGTACGGGAGACACCTTGTTAAGATATATGAGTAATGGTTTAAATCTAGAAACTGATTTTCTCCCTTATTCATAACTTGAAAAAAGTGAAGATAATAAAATAAGATAGATAAAAATAATAATAATAAAGAAGTCTCTTAAGCCCCTTACTTTTCCCCACTTATAATATCATAATTATTATATAGTCATTAATAGTCTACTTGATCATCATCACTTATTAAATATAAAACTAAAATATACGATTTATAAAACACTATCATATAACTAAATCACAATAATCAATATAGCAAAAAATTAAAATATTTATACATAATTTTTAACTATATTTAATTACAAATTTGAAAGAAATAAATTTAAATGTTACCTAGTTCGATATTTATAAATCTAGAGTTTACATATAGATATAAAAAATAAATATAAAGACTATCCTTCTCTATTTTATTAAATGATAATAAAATGGAAGCCAAGTGATTTGTTGGTCTGCTGCTTCTGCTGCAATGTGATTGCATTCGCAAGAGGCTGCAGTGTGAATGGTCTAATTACACATGGTCTATACAAATCTTAAGGTAATAATTATATATATGTAGTCAAATTCTTATCAAATTTAATGTACTCGAGAGTGTTTTATTCATAAATTTCGAAGTCATTAAAAATGCACCAATAAATAAAAGATCCAACAACACAACCTAAAGTAAATATAAATATTTAAACCTAAATAATTAAACATAAATTCATAATAGAAAATGATCACTTGAATTAAAAGTAGACAATAATTATATCTTTGTAAAATTCCCACACATCTTAAGGCACTTAATGGTGCGTTAGTCATGAATATAATCATGTGAAGGCATGCCATTGGATGAGAGATCCACGGACATACCCTCAAAACATGTACACATTTCAACATAAAGTAATAGCAAAGGATGGTGGTTTGTCAATTAAAAATTAACAATAACATCTAATAAAATTCTTAAAATCTTGAGATGATTTAAAATATGTTCAGTGTTAATTTCAAAACATTTAAAATACGATATTGTATATAAGATCCAATAACCACTCTCAATTTAATGATCTAATAACACACCATCAAACGAGTCGAAAATTCACGATTGAACACATAAAATTGACTCAAAAAATGATCGCAATGCCAATCTCGGACACAAAACAAAACTTTCTCATATTAAAAATTTCTCATAGTTAGAAATAATTCTCCAAACATGTTTTTCTTTTCTTTTAATTATGGTATGCCTGGTCCTTCACTTATGACAAGAACTGCAAGTTGTTAAAACTTTGGCGCGTTGAAAATCCGTTCATTTACAATCATTACTTTTAATCTAATCCCATATATTTAAATTTTATGTAAATACCAAACTGTCGTCTGTATCCACGTTGATACCATTGCTGTACATTTTATAAACACTGTAAAATGCTAAGAGTCTTGTCCTATCTGCCATAATTTTATTGCAAACTGCCATTTTTTTATTATGAAGAGCTTGAAGAGACCAGCTTCTTCAAAGAGAGAACTAGGAGGTAAGGCATTCATTAAAATTAAGCGATACATCGTCCAGGTACTCTGGGTACTGGAGGCCCTATGTGCCAACCAGAGAAGCTCCAACTTGTGGAAATTCAGTAGCAGGAGCTATAGCTACAACAGGTGCTACTGCAAACATATCCATTGTTATCTGCTTCTCATCATGCCTTGCGGCTAGAAGAGCTACCTCCAAACAAACATTCTGAATATTAGCGCTGACAAATTAATAAAGCGAGCTTGTTTACCCGGACCAGGATGATTTACAAAGAGTAACCCTTTACGTATATTGGCAACCGAAGGCTTGCTACATATCTGGATTTTTCAAGAAGGGAACAAACTCCAGAAGTTCAGAGTCAGCTCCTTCACACACAGAAACATTGTTGAATAATAGGTAACCGTGTATACATGGTCAAAGTTAACTTGTTACTACCGGAAGGAGACCTGTTACTACCGGGATGAGAACCGTATGGGAAATACAAAATTCAATTTAAAATAAAAAAAAATCAACCTCTGAAAGGAAAACCGCATGCTTAAATCAAGAGCAAGCGGGAATGAGACGAGGAGGTTCATGAAACTCAATTTTGATATTCGTCGAAGTTGCCCGTCTTAGAGTGTGTCTGTGATTCGATCTCATTATCAGATTTGTTGAGGTCTTGGTCGCAGTTTGCCTTTCTGTTTTACCAGGCTACTGCAATGATGCTGAGCTCTCACGGAATTGGGCTTATAACTGTCATAGCATTCTCTGGCTGCAGTGTTATGTTGTTGGTGTTGGGTCGCCAGAAACTGTTGGAATTGAAGAAGGATTGTTCTTGCCTGCAAGATGAAGTGAACCAGGAGGGCCCTCTCGGATCTCATTCCGGTGTTCACCATCAACAGTAGCATGCAGAGGGAGGAACAACGATCTCATGGAGGATGAGAGGCTCTCAGCCCTCTCCAGGTATTATGGAAAAACCGAAAATTATGTTTATCACGATCATTTTTTAAGTGAAGCTGGTATGGGTCGATTCTTGGAATCGACCCGCTGCCGGTCGGGCGGGGCGGGGCGGCCCGGGGGTGGCGCTGCGCCCAAATTATGTTTATCACGATCATTTTTTAAGTGAAGCTGGTACGGGTCGATTCCGGGAATCGACCCGTACTGGCTTCACTTAAAAAATGATCGTGATAAACATAATTCTGTACTCATCAGGTATTGGATTCCCCGCCCCAATATGAAGTCTGCGTGGATTTTATACAGCAGCACAGCCATTCTTCTCCTTCCTGGCCACTCCGCTTCAGAGCATGCCACCGTCTCGCAGAGAACTCTCATGACTGGTTCAAAAGTGGCAGAGTGAGTATAAAGCTGTTCAGAAGACCACTCAACAATCTTAGAAAGCGTGTCTTCAATCTGAGTTATCCATGGCCATTGTTTTATTGCAAGGCTTCCATAATGTAAAGCCTTGAAATAAAACTCTACACATTTCGCCATCTCGAATTTTGCAGCAGCCGCTCCTCCTTTGCCTTCTTGTGTAGTTAATTCTTGTTGATAGATTGCCCATTCGCTCTTTGCCCACACCCAATTTAAGGCGCCGAGGTTTTTATAACAAGAAGCTCCGCCGTCCGATGTTCGACTCACACGGAGAGCTTTTTTATATAATTCATGAGATTTCTGTAGATTGTAACGCGTCAGAGAAGGGCCGAGATTACCCCTTGAGGTTTTGATGTATACTTCATTTGCTTTTTGCCGTAGAACCTCGCACAATGATCGGAACCCCTTGTTGCCTGGATTCGAGGGAGGGCTTCATTTTATTATACCTCATCTGTGATTATCTCAAGACTGGATTAAATCGAGCCCTCTTTCGTCAGATAGATCCCGTCCAAAATCCAGATAAATTAGGTCAGAACCTATTGCTTGAACGTAGTTGAAAATCATTCCCGAATGAAACTCGGGTTTCATTCAGTTCACTGTAAATAAGTGAGCGTGAAGAACATTTCGAGCACCACATTAACAAAGACGGTAGACGTTTTTCTTAATGTGAGAGATTGAATTTAATGATTCGTGGCGTCAGTGACGATAAGCTTTGAAAAGATTTCCCAGCTTATTGTCAAAGCTTTTCCGTCGAATCTATGCGAAGGAGGACACGCAGGTTCTAAGTTCACGCTAACGAAATCAAATCACAATGGTAAGATAAGGACATGTCATTCAATTTTAATGGAACACAAAGGTGTAGCGATATTAAAAATCATGGTGGGCGAGAGGATTAGTGATGTGTAATAAGATATGCAATTTAAATCTCTGGCGAGAGGAAACAAAAGATGTGGCATCTAGTTTTGATGGACACGATTCGAGCGAATCAAAATGTTGGGTTACAAGAACAAGAGCAACTGCGTAGCAGTTGTCCTTCCATCTATGCAATTTTAGTACCTCCAACCCCAGCGCTAGCGTATAAATCAGTCAATATATTTGTAAGGAATACCCGTACCTAAGGCCCTCACCTCTACACCCTAAATAACATTTGCTTCCACAACCTTATTTGCATCCTAACCAACATGATCTGCAACTAGGGGATGGGTGGGCGGGGAGGGGCTGGTGGCGGTGGAGGGGTGGGCGGGGGCGGTGGTGGTGGAGGGGTAGGCGGGGTGGGCGGGGGCGGTGGCGGTGGAGGGGTGGGCGGGGGCGAGCACAACTGTGATTTTCGCATTGATTTTTAAGTTAATTATTATTTTTTGAAAACAAAAGTTGTTATTATTATTTTTTTGACATGAAATTTATAAAAAAAACTATTATTTGACCATTTTTAGTTAATATTTTTGTATAAAAATTGTGATTTTGACATGTTAATTCTAGCAAAAAATTATCAAAACGTTTGGTTTTTTTGTTATATTTATGTTAAAAATGGTTATTTTTATGTCCATTGTTAAAAAATGTTGTTTTTTAGAAACAATTATTTCATGTGGATTGAAAAATTAATTAAGGATGTATAAATATGTAGATTATCTAAAATTCAAACTATCGACTTTCTAATTTAAAAACGCAAAACAATAAAAACCCCACTAAAAAAAAAAAAAATTAAGATAGAGAACAAGAAAATATAAATAAAATGACCACTTCAAAAACTATCAAATTTAGAAAATAATTTTTTACATTTCACACACTAGAAAATTTAAAGTCAAAAAATAGGTCTTTTAAAAAAAGGGTGTGATGCAGAATACTCACTTTTTAAAATCAGGATGAAAATCACTACCATTCACTACCATTCTAAAACTTAATGCACATGAAAAAAATTAAAGTTCCAAAAACCATGTTCTAAAAAAAACATGTGTATTCTGCATCACCACTTTTGAAAATCGGGTCATTTTTTTGCCACCTCTACAAAACGGGTAACAGTATCAAGTCCCGTTTCAAAGTTTACATTGTTTTGTGTTCTTGCAGAGTTGGATCATTCAATATCACCCGTGATTTAGTATTGGTCTTGGGTTTACAGGGCCCCATCTTGGTTCTATTCTCTATTCCCTGACCTTTGTCTTCTGCTTTCTCCTTCTGTCGGTCTTCCTCGTGGGTCCCTTGCTCTGCATGGGTATTGCTGCCTTTTGCCTTCTGGGTTTAAGTATTTTGTGTCATGTCCTCTGAGGAGTGTAGAGGCTTGTTCTTTTTCCCTGCCCTTCCTTTGTTTTAAACTACATTGCTATAGGAGGGAGTGGAGCTCCCTCCTCCTTGCGCTTCCATGGTTACCTATTTACCTCTGTCATTTCCTTTATTAAACCCTAGAACTAGGTCTTCTCATCCCTGTCCTCAACCCTAGGTGTGTCAAGTAAACACTATATTAAACAATTAGTTTTTGAAAAATAATATTTAAATTAATTTATTAAAAAAAAGGTCAAACTCTAAACAAGGAGAGCAGTCAAAAGTTATAAAAAAGGGTCAAGGCCCTAATCGAGACAAGATCGTTTAATAAATAAAATAATTAATGGAAACAAAATAAACTAAATTAAAAACAATTATTGGAAAAATAAATAAATAAAACAAAAATATACACAAGTCAAAAGATATATATATCTTTTGACTTGTATATATTTTTGTTTTATTTATTTATTTTTCCATTATATATATATATATATATTCAAAGAAAAGTAATCAACAAATAAAATAGGGTCAATAATAAAATATACGGTTGGGGCCCATTAAACAAATAACAAAAATACTAAAAGGAGTTAAGAACGAATATGATGATAAAACACATAAAAACATGAATGATCAAGAAAATAAACTCTAATGAAGAATAAATCAATAACAAATACTATAAAAATGACGCCAATACCTACATAGATAAACAAAGAAACAAATTAAATCCCAAAAAGAAGCCTAAAAAACTAAGAGGATAGGACAGGGATCCAGCTTCTATTAATATTCCAACCATCATCTCTATTTAAATTATGGGGTCTTTTTTCAATTTCTAGGGCCTCCCTCAATGTACGATGTTGGAAATGACTAACCCTAGCAACGACTTGGGCCTCCTCAATGTAGATGTGATGCTTAGATTTATCTACATGATCTGACAAAGCAGAGGAGCGAGTCCTTCCATGCTTGATTTCAGCGGCATGCTCACAAATCCTTTGATTAATCGAGCGACCAATCTCACCAATGTAGGGAGTCCCACAAGAGCATGGGATAACGTAAACACCCTTCATATTCTTGTGGTCCACTCCATCTTTTACAAAGTAGACACCCCCATTTCTGCTTAAGGAAATCTGATATAAGGGCCTAGGATGGCCCTTTTAAGGGCTTTATAGCCATTATAAAATCCTTGACATAAAATATGTCACTCGGAAAAAAATAAATCGATTTTCTTTATAAAAAGATGGGCGGTATCCTAAAGAAAAAAGAAGAAAAAAGGAAAAAGAAAGAAAATAAAAAAAGAAGAAAAAAGCCCAAAAAGGGCACTAACACACAGACAATCTCTTAACGATTTTTTTTTCTCATTTTGCGTCCAAAAGGACAACTTATCTAAAAAGGTCGACAACTCTTTTCTTAGGATGTGATCTATTAAAGACCGAGTGGACCCCAAGAATATGAAGGGTGTTTACGTTATCCCATGCTCTTATGGGACTCCCTACATTGGTGACACTGGTCATTCGATTAAACAAAGGATTCGTGACCATGTCGCTGACATCAAGCATGGAAGTACTTGCTCCTCTGCTTTGGTAGAGCATGCAGATAAATCTAAGCATCACATATCCATTGAGGAGGCCCAATTCGTTGCTAGGGTTAGTCATTTCCATCATCGTGAATTGAGGGAGGCCCTAGAAATTGAAAAGAGACCCAATAATTTGAATATAGATGATGGTTGGAATATTAGTAGAAGTTGGGTCCCTATCCTATCCTCCTAGTTTTTTTGGCTTCTTTTTGGGATTTATTTTGTTTGTTTGTTTATCTATGTAGGTATTGATGTCCTTTTTATAGTATTTGTTGATGATTTATTCTTCATTAGAGTTTATTTTCTTGATCCTTCATGTTTTTATGTATTTTATCATCCTATTCGTTCTTAACTCCTTTTAGTATTTTTTTATTTGTTTAATGGGCCCCATACCCATATTTTATTGTTGACCTTGTTTTATTTATTGACTACTTTTCTATATATATATATATATATATATATATATATATATATATATATATATATATATATATATATATATATATATATATATATATATATATATATATATAACTTTTGGCTTGTGTATATTTTTGTTTTTTTAAATTTATTTTTCTATTAATTATTTTTAATTTAGTTTATTTTATATCCATTAATTATTTTATTTATTAAATGATCTTGTCTCGATTAGGGTGTTAACTCCCTTTTATAATATTTGACTGCCTTCCTTGTTTAGAGTTTGACATTTTTTTTAATAAATTAATTTAAATATTATTTTTCAGAAACTAGACATTTAATATAACCATTACTTAATAATATTTGTTTTTAATATATTAATAAATTAATATCATAATTTGAAGAAGAGTTACCCAACTCGACTAGTGGAAGGTGATCGACAGAGCGGGATACTGTTCTGATCTAAGGTTTTTCTTTAGGGTTTGTGTAGCTGGTTACCATGGCGGGGTGAGGAGGAGGGAGTTATGCACCCTCCTATAGTCAAGTAGTTGTAAATAGAAGCAAGGGAGTTGGTTCCCATCACTTCAAGAAACCAGCAGAGGTGGAAACAGAGATTACGAATAATGAAAAATCAGAAAGCATCGAACCTGAAGAACGGGAAGAGAAACATGAGGAACATAGTAAGGAGAAGAGGACAGAGGGTACCAGTTGGAAATTTGCTCCCATGAAAACATCAGGGGCATGTAAAGCCAAGGTGACCACTATTCCTTGAGTCGTTTTAAGTGACCCAGCACTACAAGTGCACAGAGAACACATGGTGGAATATGTTGTTATCTGTAAGTCCATGGGGATCGGGCTGACGAAGAAGGCTTTGCAAGCATGGATAACGAACCATTGGAAACAAAAGGGGAAAACTGACCTTCACCTTGGGTCCAAGGGTTTCTTCACGACAGTGTTCACAAGCTTAGAGGACAAAGACAGAGTGTTCGAAGGAGGACCCTATTTTTATGCATCTACAAGACTTTACATGAGACCATGGGTAATGAAATTTGTCGCAGAATGAGAGGCTTTGACCTCGGTACCGGTATGGATAATACTCTACTCCCTTCCTTTAGATTAGTGGCTGCCAGAATCTCTAAAAGCTATCGGTAACAAGGTAGGGCATTCTATAAAAATCTCAAATACTACTCTAAGAGGCAAATACACTTCCTTTAACTGAATATGTGTGGAAATGGAATTATTTGGGGCGCTTCTGGATGAAATCATTTTGGAAGTCTATGATGAGGAATGGGTGCAAATGGTAGACTATGAACATGTTCCATTCAGGTGTCGTAACTGCAATGAACATAGGCACCTATACAGGGACTGCCCTTTGAACAAACTGGAGAGAAACACAAAAGCCACCACAGGCAAGGATCCTAAAGGATTTACTAAGATAGGGGGTAAAGGGAAAGGAGGCAAGAGGTACCAAAAGAAAAGTACTAAAGACGGACAAACAAAACACAATAGTTTCAAGAGCTTAGAAGAAGAAGTTGAAAACATGGGACAAACCAGGAATCAGAGAAGCAGGGACCACGAGATGACTCCAAGTGACGCAGGAACGAAGACCATGAACTGCAGGAGATTCTAGAAAGGGAGAATTTGGATCTAAAAAAATTTTGGGAGCAGGGAATCACCAAAGGGGTTGACTCTTTGCCAAAAGCGGAGTTTGATAGGGTTCAATAGCTCTTCTTCTGGAGATCACAAACAAAGTTCTCTAGAGTCAAAAGAAACCATGACAGCCTGGAGAATAGGGGAGTGAAAACAATGGAGGATACAACGATGCTTTCTTCAAAGAACCCGGGTAGGAAAAGAGGAAGGAAGAAACAGAATGAGTTTTTGTCTGAATGTGGAAAACTTATGATTATATCAGGTGAGATGAAGGATCTTTCTAGTTACTCCTTTAAAAACCTTTCTTATTGAAGCTTACAACCTGGAACATTAGGGGTCTAGGAAGTAAAAGGAAACAAAGAAATTTTAGTTGTCAAATAAAAGAAGAAAAATCAGATATGATTATTATTCAGGAAACAAAATGTTCTATGGACAATATTAGAGAGATACACAACAAATGGTTAATCAATTATGAGTATCTAGAGGCAAAAGTAGATAACTCGGCAGGGGGGATTCTCACTCTATGGGATCCTCAAAAACATGGAATCCTAGATGTTGAAGCTTTTAGGAATTATCTATCGATGGTGATTCAACCTTTGGGGGATAAGGAGATCTACATGATCACTAATGTCTATGGCCCTCAAAAACTAGAAGACAAACTAAAGCTTCTCACATCCCTTGAGAAACTGAGGAAGAGACATCCTAATATGCCCTAGATTTTGGCAGGGGATTTCAATATGATCAGATCTCTTAAAGAAAAAAGGAGGTACAAGGAAACTAGGCAGCGACTCCATTTCCTTCTAGAACTTCATGAATAACATGGGGCTAGTGGACACAGAAACATCAAATGGCATTTTTACTTGGAATAATAAGAGAGGAGGAGCTTCTCAATTTGCCTTTAAATTAGACAGATTCATAATCTCAAAGGAACTCCTTATCAAAGACCTTGATATGTCAACTTTAATCCTTCCCTTCCAAGGCTCGGACCACTGGCATTTCCAGATGGAAGCTACTTTTATGGTTACACCAAGGAACAAACCCTTTAGGTTTGAAAATATCTGGCTCTCTCACCCTGACTTCACCAACAATATTGATAAATGGTGGACGGAAGATAGGCTCATTCGAGGCACTAATATGTTCGTACCACAATAGAGACTCAAACACATTAAATCTAGGCTTAAATATTGGAATAAAAAAGAGTTTGGAAATATTTTTAAAGCCAAAAAAGAAGTTGAGAAGAAAATTCAGTAGATTAATTAGATCAACATCCTAGAGAGTTTTATCGAGGGAAGGAAAATTCAGGTTGATTCTCTACAGAATGAATGGGAGGATCGGTGCTTGTAAGAGGAGATTTTATGGAGACAGAAATCGAGGGTTTAATGGATTAGAGAAGGAGAATTAAACACAAAGTTTTTTCATAAATCAAGTTTGGATCTCAGATCTCATAACAAAATTTCCAAACTGAAAGATTCTCAAGGGAAAGATCTTGTCTCACACATAGAAATATAATCTGTCCTAGTTCATCACTTCCATAGCATAACAGAGGAGCCTCTCATTGACAGATCTCGGTTCATTAACAAATTCACAAAGTTCATTCCTAAAATTGTAACCAGGGAAGACAACAGCAATCTTAATAGGCCAGTGTCTGAAGAGGACGTTAGTGAGGTCATGAATGAGATGCAAAATGGGAAAGCTCCTGGCCCTGATGGTTTCAATGTGGATTTCTTCAACGCTTGTTGGATAACAGTCAAACAATATATCCTTGAGGTTGTGGAAGACTCTAGAAGATCCAAAACTGTTTGGAAAGCTCTTATTGCCTCTTTTATAGCTTTGATTCCAAAGTAGGAAAAAGCTATGACACCGAATAGATTCAGACCCATAGCTTTATGTAATTTGGTGTAAAAAATTATCTCCAAAGTGATTGCTAATATACTAAAGCCTCTTCTTCCTACTCTTGTTTCAGAGGAGAAAATTGGTTTTGTGGAAGGAAGACAGATTCTCAACAACATCATACAAGCACATGAGGTGGTACACTGTCTTAAGAGCAAGAAGCAAGCTAGTATGATAATGCAACTGGACCTAGTGAAAGCTTATGATAAGCTAAGTTGGGCATACATCAGGGAGGTGCTAAGAGCTTATGGATTTGACCACAACTGGATAAGATGGGTTATGGCCCTTGTATCCTTAGTTAGTTTCTCAATTCTGCTTAATGGATCTCCCTCTAGAACCTCTATACCTTCTAGGGGTCTCAGACAAGGGAATCCACTCTGCCCCTTCCTAATTGTTCTCATGATGGAAGGACTAGGTAGAGTGATCAAAATATAAAATGGAGAAGGAAGAATCCAGGGTCTGAAACTTACCTTGGTTGGGGATCCTCTACTCATCAACAATTTGTGGATGATAGAATGTTGCAGGGCATTCCTATGGTTAAAGAAGCCAGAGCATTCAAACAAATTCTAAATGACTTTGCTTTGGTGGTTGGTACAGGTAAGCCTTGACAAATCAAAAGTTTTTTTTTCAATACTAACATTGCTATTCAGAGGAACCTTACCATAATTCTAGGGTTTCAAAGGGCTCACTTACCTTCCAAGTAGCTTGGAATGCCTCTTACTGACAAACCTATGAGTCAGGGAGTGTGGGAACTGGTCACCAATAAACTTCAGGATAAAGTCAGGAAATGGACTTGTAGGTCTTTGAACTTGGCGGGGCATCTTGTGCTTAGAAAGGTTGCTCTATAGGCTGTACCCATTTTCATGTTTTCAACCCTCCCTACTCCCAAAGGAGATTTTCTTTGGGGTAAAGGGGAAGAGAAAAAAAAGTGGGCATTGGTAGCTTGTGACAAGCTATGCAAACCTAAGGCCAATGGAGGTTTGGGGCTTCATGACCCTAAAATCCTCAGCAGAGTCTGGAGAGCAAAACTTTGGTGGAGATGGCTAAAGGAATCCACTACTTCACCTGAAGTAACATATTCCTTCCTCCAATTCCATACTAGAGGAGTCTGCATGGGTTTGCTTCTCTCCATGTGGAACTTCTTCAATATCTCATTGGCATACTTTCCTTGAGAGACAAACAATTCCCCATCTCTTTGCCATACTTCCACACCAAGGAAATAATGCATGAGCCCCAATTCCTTCATCTTGAATTACATTGCAAGATCCTCTTTGCAACATTCGACCAAATTCTCATCACCTTTTAGAATCAAATCATCGACATATAATACTATAATAAATAATTTACCTTTAACCACAATATGCTAAAGGTTTGCATTTGCTTCACTTTTGGTGAAGCCCAACCTAGTGAAATAGTTGTTGATCCTAGTGTACCAAGCACAGGTTGATTGTTTCACTCACTCACTCCATTGAGGAAGGTTGTCTTCTCATCCATTTGATGTATCTTCCAATCCATTTGTGCTGAAAATGCTAGAATAGATCTGATTGAAGAGTACCTTACTACTAAAGAAAAGGTCTCCTCGTAATCAATTCCCTCCACTCGAGAGAAACCCTTGGCCACAAATATGGCCTTGTGTTTCTCAACACTTACATCTGCTACTTGCTTCACCTTGTAGATCCACCTGGAACCTACCACTAACTTGTCCTCTGGCCTTGGGACAACTTCCCAAGCACTATTCTTGATAATGGAGTCATTCTCCTCCATGATGACATCAACCCATAGTGGTTGTTGCATTGTTTTCTCGAATGAGGATGGCTCTGTATTTACACTCTCATTCATTAGAGCCATGTAGCCAACGTACCGATCTGGTGACCTCCTCTGTCTGCGCTATGATGTGGGTCCCCCCACATTCTCTCTAACATCATGCATTAATCTGTCATCTTCTCTGGTGTGCTTCTTTCCATCTATGGATGTCTCTGCATGAGTGCATGCTTCCACTCTCTTCTCCTTTGCTTGTGGGTGCTCCACATCATCTTGAGGTTCTTCGTTTGGAGCCAAAAGCTCCTCATCTGCATGTAATTGAAGCTCTGTCTCAAGAGAACATCTCATGGCCTTCTCTTCATCGAACTTCACATATCTATGAACAATTGTCATCCAATGAGATGGTAGGTACACCGGATAGTTGTGAGGTGTATCAGTGTACCCCAAAAATATGCCCAACTCAGCTATCGGCTCTAACTTTTTCCTTGCATCCTTGGTAACATGACAATAAAATGATGAAACAAAGATCCTAAAGTGTGACACATTTGGTTTCTTTCCTGAAAAATATTATTTTGGTGTACTCATCCTGAGAATCCAATGAGGACTCCTGTTATGCACATATACATGTGTGTTGCATGCTTCAGCCCACAAATGCAATGGTAGGCCCTGATCATGTAACATTGTCTGTGCATCTCCCACAATAATTTTTTTCTTCCTTTCAGCCACTCCATTCTGCTATGGGTTATGGGGTGCTATTAACTCCCATCGAATGTCTTCTGATGCACATAAGTTCTTGAACTCATTCGACACATATTCTTCAGCATTATCTTTCTCAAAAATTGCTTTAAATTCACCAAATTTTGAGAATGTCTAGTCTTTCTTCTGCATGAACAATATCCAACACTTATGTGATAAATAATCTACAAATATCACATAATACCTATGCTTGGCCATGTAGGTTTTCGAGAACGGTCAACACACATCTAAGTGAACTCTTTCAAGGATCGCTTGTGCTCAATTGTCCTTATCATGAAAGGTGGATTTGGTGTACTTCCCTAGTGTATACCCTTTGCATGTATCTCATTTATCTAGTGCACCATTGGGAAGTCCTATAGAAATATGCTTCATGATATTCAAGGCTCCATGGTGAAAATGGCCCAATATTCTATGTCATCATTCATTTATGTCTTGGCTCTGCAGCTTCTCTACTTTTGTGCTCAAAGTAGCATAGTCTTCTACATCCGATTTGTAGAGGTTCTTCACCCGAACCGTAGTCTGCTTCACTTGTCTTGTGGCTATGTGACAAAGAAAAGCCTTTAATTTTCTAAATATCACATCGTAGCCACAATCTTCTAATATACCAACTGAAATTAAATTCTTCGTCAGACCCAGAACATACATGACATCTTTTAATGTGAGAGGAGAACCAGACTCCAAAGTAATAGTATCGATGTCAGTCATGCTATACCTTCCATCATCTCCCATATTGATGTGCATCTGGAGGTCCTTCTCCTCCAAGTTACTGAAAAATTCTTTACTGGCAGTCATATGGAATGAGGCTCCACTATTTAGATACCACACTATTGGGACAGGGTCCTTTGGGTCAAATTTTGTTAAAAGTTTGTAAAGATATTGTAAAATATCTGCATTTTGAGGTGCACAGTGTGAGTATCACAGATCAATAGGAACCAATGAGGCTTTAGGAAGGTCAAATCCCCTTAGTTTGTAAAGACAAGTTGTTTTGAGAATTTCCCATAGTTCGCGGACCATGGTATTGTAATGAAGGAAGAGTATAAAAGGAAGTCATAGGAGAGTCATAGGTAAGGGAAGTAAGAAGTGCATGAGTTGAATCTAAATTTGTCTATTCTATACTTGGGTGAAGGGGAAGGCTCATGCAGCTCTATGTGCAGAGACCTTGGTAAGTCTGCAGCTGAGTGCTTGGGCCCCAGCAACTATGTGCGCAGGGTTGGAAAGATTTTGTAACTGAGAATCTGAAGCATAATAAATACATATTTTGAAATGATATCTCTGTAACTGTGTATTACTATTTATTTATAAAATTGTTGTATTTATGAACTATTGAATGAATTTAATCGAGAAAAGTACTTAATAGATTCACGAACACATGGATATGCTTATTTGTATGATGTTATGCATGTTTAGTGCAATCGGAGAAGGACATAAATTTGTTAACTGTAAGTTCTAGGTTTCAAGGGTTAGGGTTTGCGAAGGTCAAGATAAATCCCTAGATTTGCAATAAACACATCACATAGCCCCCTGGATGTAGAAACCTAGTTCTAGCATCCCCCAATACTGCCTCAGGTGAGACTGTAACCTGCGCTATGTGGGTTGTTGTCGAAAGGGCTAATAGTGTAGGGTTTTGTTGGTTAGCGCAACTAACTCCGAACTTGGGTCCAAGCTCCATCAAGCCAACAAATGGTTCCGTTTTCTGGACTGAGATCTATCTGAGGGATGTGTGATGTGCGGTCCATGGAAACCAGCAAAGAAGGAGATTGAAAAGTGGATAGATTGGAAGCTGCATGAGTTTACAGCTGAAGAAAACAGGAATCCGTGTTTGTCGAAAGAAGAGTTGCTGTAGAGATATTTGTATACAGACAAACACAAATTTTTCTTTTTTTTTCTTTTCCTTGTGAATTATACGAATGGTTTTCTAAATTGGCAGATGGTCAACCTACCTAGAAGATGGATAACCCTATTGTGTGGACTCCAGAGTTAGTGAAGCACCTAGAAGGATCAGAATACAAGGTTGTGAAATTTATCACTGAGTTCGTGATTGATATGTCTGTTAGTTATAGCGAAGCTGAACACCGATTTTTTAAAGGACCAGGAGGTAAGTATCTGAAGTCTCTGAAAACCTGTATTAAAATGATACTGTGCGAGAAACGAGTTATGCCACTAAATTGATGTTTAGAAGAGGCTCGATGGGAGCTACACGAAGTGGGAAACAATTTAGAAAAGATCTAGATACAATCGTTGAGTACAATCATCTATTGGGAGCATCCAATAGCGAAGAAGAAAGTAATAGATATCATTTTGGGATTCAACTGCGTTAATTAAGTCATTCATGTATGACCATTTCCATGAGAGGTAATCGTAACTGACTAATTTCTCATGATTTTTGAATAGTTCACTTAGCACTCATTGCATCGGGTGATGCTCACAGGGGTGAAGAAGTGGGATTGAAACTAGTGAAATGAATCACATAGCATCAATCATCAGTTCCGGGGTAGCAAGCTAAGTGGGCTTGGTTGTGGGGAAAACTCCACAGTTAAGCGCGCTTGAGCCAGAGGAGATCTGGGATGGGTGACCTCCTGGGAAGTCCTGGTTACCGGGTGCAAGCCCCAGAAGTGATGATTGATGCTATGTGATTCATTTCACTAGTTTCAATCCCACTTCTTCACCCCTGTGAGCATCACCCGATGCAATGAGTGCTAAGTGAACTATTCAAAAATCATGAGAAATTAGTCAGTTATGACTACCTCTCATGGAAATGGTCATACGTGAATGACTTAATTAACACAGTTGAATCCCAAAATGATATCTAATATAATGCACTGCGTAAACCCCCATACTCAAGAAAGTAATAGTCTGAAGACGCCTAGAGGTACATTGTAGTCAATAGATTAGGGCATTACGAGAATTCCACATCCATCCACTCCACCTCTGCCATCACCTACACCTCACACACCTATGCCTCCACCTCCATTATTTAGTATGGCAAACACTATGAAGATACCTATATTCAGGGGTCTAGGGATAGAAGACCCTGATCAACTCTAGTTTGTAGCAGATGTTGTGTGGAAGTCATATTAGATAACGTATGATGATATGAAGAAAGTGCAGCTGGTCATAACATTGCAAGATAGGGTGCTGACCTGGTATATTAAGTACAATATGACTAATCCAACTACGTCATTGAAAGACACAAAATATGCATTGAATAATGAATTCAAAAAGCCAAAGTCTCAAGCCCATTATGTGAATGGAGTCAAAGAAATTAAGTAGAAGGTTTATGAATCTACATGGGATATTGATCAAAGGATTGAATATCTGCTACAATGAGCTAATCTATAGATTTCAGTTTAGCAACATAAGGATTGGTATATTGTTATGTTGTTGCCTCAATTGAGATTACCATTGTCACAGAAAAATATTGAATTGCAGGCTGAAGCACTGGAAATTTCTACAAAGTTGGAGGCTTCACCTATTAAGGATACGAATCTGGGAGTGAAGCAAATTCAAATGCAGCTGGTTAGCCTGCATATGGAGTTGTTGGATCTTAAAAGGGAAAAGAGGTAAAAAAATGAGACCCGTTCTGAAGTGTGGTGCTTAAAGTGCAAAGGAAATGGTCATGACAAGGATCATTTTCCAGTATATCAGAACTATCTGATTAGGGGAGGTCCTAACACTATGAAGCCATAAAATTATGCTACATCAAGTAACGATGTAATGCCCTAGTGCACTATCTGCCAAATAATAGGAAAACACTCAACTCAAAATTGCCATTTGTTGCATAAGTTCGTACAGACTCCCCAACAACTATTATGCAATTTATGTAATTCTGTAGTCCATGATGAGCACAATTGCTGAATCTATGAGTTAATGATGGACAAAATTCTAACATATAGAGTATAGGCTGAGACACATCTACAAAAATATCAAGGTGCACCTACAATGCACAAAGGATTCCAGGGACGAGGAAGAGGATGAGGGGGAGGATGTGGAATAGGTCGCAGTCATATTATTTGTTACAATTGTCGGAAACCAGGTCACTATGCGTGAGATTGTCAGAACCTGAAACACCCCTCTTATTAGTATTGCCGACAGTTTGATCATGTAATATAATATTGTCCTATACTCATTGCAAAGATGCAAGAGAAGAATAACCAACAACCCACGCAGAACATATAGATGATGAGGTCGGAACCACATGAGGATTTCCCAATCATTAATATAGTTACGCAAAGTGGTCTAGCTACTTGAGAAGATAAAGTTGTAGGGAAACAACTAGAAGAGAATACGTGGGTGCGCAAGGCTGCTGAAAAAGATACTGCATTAGATTCGCATAAGGCAAAATAAGCATTTATGGAGGCGAAGAATAGCTTTTTGGATTCAGGGGCTTCCACATCAAAGAATTAGAATGCATGAACAGAGAAGCCTGAAGAGGTCATTGCTGCGTACGAGATAAATCCCTCAGTATTGAAATCCTTCTTGCAAACCTACATGAAGCTCTTAAGGGACCTGAAAGTAGTCTAGGGACTCCAAGAGTTAATAGATAGTTGCGCTGGTAGAGGTAGGTCGCTACCTAAGAAATGCGCAATACATAGAGTAGAAAGGGTAAGAAAAGGACAGGTTAGGAGATGAGATTGACTACACAGATCAAAGAATTTGAAATGGACCAAGTGATCATAGATTTGGGATCTGTTGCGAATGTTTTGCTCAAACAGACCTGGGAAAGAATGGGAAATCTAATGCCACAGTGGTCCCCAATTCAGCTACGAGTGGTGAACCAACATAATATTATTCTATGGGATGCCTACATGGAGTAATTGTAGGAACTGAAGGGGCACGAACTATAGCTGATTTTGAAGTAATCAAAATAGTGGATGAAAGTAATCCCTACTCGATGTTCCTTGGAATCGATTAGGATTTTGATATGAATGTGGTCATCAACCTGAAGAAATGCAACGTGACATTTTAGAAGAAGGAATTGAGAGTCATTGTTCCATTAGATCCAACTAAATGTGCGTGGTATACTGAACCAGTCCGAGATTACTATGAGGAGGGTGATTTTGAACATATATATAAGCTTACTCCATAGAAAGAGGATTGGATCAATCCTACGACGGATGGAAGAATTACTTGGGAAAAAGATAGCTCCTGTAACTCATATTCAGATGAGGAGCTTGAGCATTGGAAGAATATATTGCATGAAGTATCAATGTTGTGATGCAAGAGACTTGTTGAATCACTCCGATGTTTATCCACCGAGGTATGCAATTTACCATATTATTATGGCTTAGAAGATGTAAATTTGTTTCTCGATAAATTTGAAAAGGATGTACTTGAGGAGAATCTGTTCCAGGCATTGGACATCGTGCTGAGAGCTACACCTACGAGATGGTGGGGTAAAAATAAGAACAATTTTGTAGACTAGAAGGAGTACCGAAGGATGATGAAGTTGCGATTTGGCTATGCAAATACCCACATTACTGAAAAATATACAGGGAAGGATGATCCATGTGAGCATCTAGCTCATTGGATGAAAGCATGGGGAGATGAACCACAACCTGAATGGGTACATATATTTTGCCACACCTTGGATACTATTCCGATGAATTGGTACTTAGAAATAAAGCTGCGACATGGAACCACGGAGTGGGATGTTATGAAGGAGAGCTTTTTGCTAACATTAAGTTTTGAAGAAGGATTCAAATGTATTGATGAAGCATTATAGGAAATCAAGGTTGTTATATTCAGAACACCTGTAGAGCCTATCACGTGGGTACAACCTAACTAGAGTATGCAACTACACCATGCTTTGGAATGCTACAATGTTACCACAGAAGAAGGTGAGGAAGATCCTAGGAATATCAATATCCCTGAGTTAGAGGGACAATGCGAAGTCGATGGGCCTGAGCTAGAGGCTCCTAAAATTTCAAACCTTTGAAGACCAAGAAAGTGAACATTGGGTCGGAAGCATAGCTGAAGTTCAAGAATATAGGTGATTACTAGGATGAGGACATAGCTGACAAGGTCTCAAAGTTGTTACTTGAATATTAGGACTTGTTTCCAGCAGATTTCTCTTATCAAAAGGAGATAATAGTTGATCTGGGTGTTATGAAGATCAATCCAAAGCTAGATGTGAAGCGAGTAAGGCAACGCCCATACCAATTGAATCCTAAATACAAAGAAAATGTGCATGAAGAGCTCGATAAGATGCTCACAGCAGGGATTATTGAGCCTGTAGAAGAATCAGACTGGGTTAGTCCTATGGTAGTTCAAGAGAAGAAGACAAAGGGTGAAATTAGGATCTGTGTAGATCTATGGAAGTTGAATGATGCTTGTGTACATGACCCATTCCCTATGTTGTTCACAGATGAAGTCTTGGAGAACATTGGTGGGCAAGAAGAATACTCTTTTACAGATGGATTCTGAGGATATCACGAGATCAAGATCACCCAAAAGATCGAAGTAAGACTACCTTCTCTACAAAATGGGGCTCTTTTCAATATACAATTATGACCTTTGGACTTAAGAATGCACCTGCGATCTTTTCTAGGGTGGTAGTCATAGTCTTTTAGGAATTTATTCACAAGTTTTTGGAGGTATACTTTGATGATTGGATGGTGTTTGGGTTAGTTAAAAGGCATGTTTCAAGTCTTTCCCTAATGCTGGATACTTGTAGGAAGTATAAGATCTCCCTAAATCTGAAGAAGTGTATATTTCATGTACCATATGGGATATATTTGGGCCACATTGTTTGTAAGCAAGGGATGATAGTGGAACCTACTAAAATTGTGGTGATTATCAATTTGGATCTCCTGAGGAATGTAAAACATTTGCACACAACATTGGGCCATACTGGATACTATAGAAAGTTCATTAAGGCATACATGTGAATCACTGCGCCCATGGAGAAATTATTGAAGAAAGATGCAACATTTTGCTGGGATTATGATTTCTAGAAAAGATTTTATTTTTTAAAGAAAAAGATGGTTACAACACCTATTCTATTGTTCCCCGATTGGAAGAAATAATTTCATGTACATGTGGATGCCTCTTGCGTAGCATTAGGAGAAGTTTTAACCCAACTAGGCATAGGAGATATGGACCATCCAATTGCATTTGCAAGTAGAAAGTTGTCTAAGCTAGAGAAGAATTATTCAACCATGGAGCGTGAAGGGTTGGCGATGGTATATGTGCTCCAGAAGTTCAGGCATTATCTGTTGGGTGTGCACTTCAAAATGTATAAATACCATTCAACTTTGAAGTACTTGGTCAACAAGACAGTGTTGGGGGAGGAAATTTGTAGGTGATTACTATTATTTGAGGAGTATGACTTCAAAGTAATTGTAAAGCTAGGAAGATTAAATGCTAGAGCCGATCACCTTTCATGGATTGAGAATGGTGAATAGCCTACAAGTCTTCATGAAGGATTGTTTGATGCGCAACTCTTTACTTTGTGCGTTGCAGATGAACATTTTGTGGATATAGTCCAATTCTTTTCTACATGTGTATCTCCTGAAGGATATAAGACGTAGAAGAATAAGGAATTGGTGGTCAGGGTTGCATGTTGAAGATAGCAACAAGAAATGCTAAAAATAGAAAATGCTAAAAATATCATTTCTAAAAATAGCACTACTATAAATAGCAGTTTCATCCAGTGTTGAACTTAGCTATATTGGATGAAAATTGAAAGTGCTAAAAATAGCTTTTCTAAAAATAGCATTTCAGATGGATTCCTATTTTAGTAAGTCCCTAGACTAAACATAGGAAGTAAAATTCGAATTTGATATTAACAGTGGTTTGAAAATTAATTAATTAATTCATCTTGATTTAACTAGTTAAGGAAAATCAAACTTGAAGTCTATGTGGGGACATGCAACAGTTTCTCCATTAATTGAGGAATTTATCCTTCAGTTAAAGAGATAAGGATGAGTTCTAATTTGAGATGTAATTAGTTGGCTCAATAAACTGAGTCAAGTCTAGTTAGATTGATTTAAACAGTTTGTTTAAATTAAGTATGTTCAGTTAGTTAATGCATGCTTGCATACAACTGGTGCTCTTCAGTTAACTAAATATTCTCTCATACATAACTCATGCATGTCAGTTTAGATAGAGACCTAGTTGAGATCAGAGGGAGGGACAGTGTACTATCAGTTGCTAGGATATTCCTTGGTGAATATTCCTTGCGTGCAGAAGGATTTCTATCCAAGGGAATTGTGTAGTTACTTCTTCTTGTTTAGTGAGTGTGATGGGGCCAATTCACACATGTGGCTTCACTGGACCCCAAGAAAAAATGGGCAAAGAAATAGGAGCTTGGAGGACTTGATGAGGAAATATACCTGTCTATTATGTCTATGAGCTTCGTTGTTTGATTACAGAGAGAGCAGGAAAGCTTTTGAGTTGATTCTTTTTGTAACTTGGAAAATATTTCCACTTGTCTGGTAATACAGAGTTGGGGTTTTAGGCTGGTGCTTTCCTCTGGTTATATCTTATGTGTTATGTGTGATTGATTTCTTCTTATCAGTTATATGTGTTCTTATTGATGTTGCTCAATTCGATTAAGCTTCCGCTAAATTGTTTGTAGAAATAGATCAAGTATTTTGCTTTAATATATTGCATTATCAGGTGATCTACAGGTGGGAATTTCTACATGGTAACAGAGCAAAGGTGATCAAGGAAGAAAAATATACAAGAAGGAGAAGTTCGAAGTTTGGTTTTTGAATATTGAAATTGAGTTCTTATCACATCTCTATTTCACCTATGGCATTCATTGGTTTAAGACTCCAGTATGCCCTTGATGGCAACTCGAATTATATAGCCTGGAAGGATCGCATGGAAGCAGTATTAGAGGATAATGGTCTAAAGGACTTCATTGACCAAGAATTCCCCAAGCTGATTGATTCTACACAACCGACGGAATGGAAAAAGTGTGTGGCTAGAGCAAGGAGAATCCTCCTCGAGGGAGTTCGAGATCACATTGTCTCAAGCCTCCATGGGAAGGAGACTCCATTTTCGATGTGGAGAACATTGAAAGATCTTTATCAGAATAGCAACGATTAGAGGAAGCTGGCGCTGAAAGACAAGCTTCGTAACATCAAGTGTAAAAAGGGTGACCTGATCTCTACATATCTGAACAAGATCACCACCTACAGGGATGAGCTTGGAAGTGTAGGGATTCTGACAGCGGATGAGGACATGGTGAGTCTTGCACTCCTTATTATTCCTAAGAGCTGGCATAGCTACCAGGACTCGGTCAGTGGAAGAGAAAAACTGCCAGATTGGGAAAGAATTTGGTCGAATCTGATGCAGGAGGGGATAAGAAGAAGCACCAGAGATGGATCCTCATTGAAGCAAGATGTCGAGGAAAATCTAGCCTTAGCGAGCAAGGAAAGGAAATGGAAAGGGAAGGCATCCCAATCCAAATCCGGTTCTTCCCATGGTGGGAAGAAGTTTGACAAATCGAAGGTGAGATGCTTTCATTGTCATGAAGTGGGCCATTATGCTACTAATTGTCCATAGAAGAAATCCAAGAAGGGTTCCTCAAAAGTATCTGATGGTGATGCACTAGCCTCACAGTTTGTGCTGGATTTCTCTCTTATCGCATGCATGGTTTCATCCATGGTGGGATGTGTTTGGTACCTGGACAGTGGAGCCTCTTTCCACATGTTAGGTGACAAGAATCTTTTCAGTACCTTGGAGGAGAAGGATCTCTAGATGCGGATCAAGATGGGCGATGATGGAAAGTACTGTGTCTCAGGTGAAGGTACGGTTGTGTTTCAGAGGGAGGATGGAGATCCCCTCACCCTGAGTGATGTAAAGCATGTACCAGGTCTGAAGAAGAATATTGTGTCCATTGTTGTGCTAGAAGATAAAGGATATGATGTAGTCTTTAGCAAAGGAAAAGTATTCCTGAGGCATATGGGCACTAGACAGACAAAGCGAATAGGGATTCGAGTTAAGAATCTCTACAAGCTACAGGTAGATGACTGTGCTACTTTGTGTTCCAAAGCAGAGATGGTGTAGAGCCAAGATGTTGGCGAGCTATGGCATAGAAGACTGGGCCACTTGCACCATGGAGCCTTGAAGATCATGTAGCAGATTTCTATCGGATTACCCAAGGGAAAACTTGAGCAGACGAGTACATGCAAAGGTTGTACCTTGGGTAAGTATGCGAAATCTTCCTTTCCGGATCGAGACAGTAGAGTTGGAGCAATCCTAGAGCGAGTTCAATCAAATGTATGTGGACCATTCTCTACAGCCTCCACCTCTAAACAAAGGTACTATGTTATTTTTATTGATGATTTTTCTCGTAGATGCTGGATCTACTTTATGCAAAAGAAGGATCAAACCTTCTTGAGGTTTTGTGAGTTTAAAGCCTTGGCAGAGAAAGAATCAGGAAAGAAAATAAAATCCTTGCATAGCGACAATGGTGGAGAGTATGTCTCCCAGCAGTTTAAGGACTTCTATGCTGCAAAAGGAATTAAATGGGAATTGACGACACCCCATAACCCACAACATAATGGGGTAGCCAAAAGGAAGAGCAGATCAATTATGGGAGCAGCTCGAGCGATGTTGCATGACCAAAGCCTACCACTGCACTTGTGGGCTGAGGCATGCAATACAGCAATATATTTGTAGAACAGAAGCCCGCACCGTATACTGGGGATGAAGACACCTATGGAGGCCTATTCTGGGAAGCGACCTGATGTAAGTCACTTTCAAAGCTTTGGATCATCAGTTTATTGTCATGTGACCAAATATGCCAGGAATAAGATAGACCCAACAACTGAGTTGGGAATACTTGTGGGGTACACGCATACACCTCACAACTATCGGGTGTACCTTCCTTCCACTCAGAGGACTCTGGTATGCAGGGATATGAAGTTTGACGAGAAGAAATCCATGTACTTATCACTTGAGAGGGATCTTGAGTTGCATGTAGATGAATAACTTTCAGTTCCTAAGGAGGAGGAGCCTCAGATTGATGCGGAGCAGCCGCATGCAGAGGATCCGGGAGTGGAGACATCCACTCATGTTGATACTTCCAGATATGGGTAGAAGCGTTCAAGGGAAGCTTACAGGTTGATGCTGGATGCGTGGGAGAATGTGGTACAACCATCTTCTCAGCGCAAACAAAGGAGGTCATCCGAGCGGTACACTAGTTACATGGCCCTAGTTGGGGAGTGTGTAGATTCTGAGCCTTCTTCATTCAAGGAGGTAGTGAAACAACTAGTGTGGGTTGATGCAATGGTGGAGAAGTATGACTCCATCATGCGGAAATGTGTTTGAGATGTTGTCCCTAGACCTCAGGACAAGTCAACAGTGAGTTCCATATGGCTTTATGATGTAAAGCAGGCAGCTGATGGCAGCGTTGAGAAACACAAGGCAAGGTTCCTTGCCCGAGGTTTCTCACAAGTTGAGGGGATCGACTACTATGAGAATTTTGCTCCTGTAGCAAGGTACTCATCGATTAGATCGATATTGGCACTATCAGCTCAGATGGGGTAGAAGATCCACCAGATGGATGTGAAGACATAATTCCTCAATGGGACGATTGAGGAGGAGGTGTACATTGAGCATCCAAAAGGTCTCAAAACCTTCGATAGTGAGTCGCATGTGTGCAGACTCAAGAGGGATCTATATGGGCTGAAGCAAGCACCCCACGTTTGGTACACCAGGATCGAAAACTATTTCACTGGGTTGGGCTTCACCAAGAGTGAAGTAGATGCGAACCTTTACCACATCATGGTAGAAGGTAAGCCATTGATCATTGTACTTTATGTCGATGATCTGATTTTGACAGGTGATGATCAGCTGATACAGTCTTGCAAGGAGGACCTTGCAAGGGAGTTCGAGATGGAGGACATGGGCCTTATGCACTACATTCTAGGCATTGAGGTGTGGCAGAGAGATGGGGAAGTATTTGTGTCTCAAGGCAAGTATGCCAATGAGATACTCAGGCACTTTCACATGGAGAAGTGCAAGCCCATGCAGACTCCTCTAACTGGGAACTGGAGGAAGGAGGATGCTACTTCAAGTGAGGTAGTAGCTGCTACTATTTATTGGCAACTGATGGGTTCACTTATGTATCTAGTGAACACATGACCTGACTTATGCTTTGCAGTGAACTAGCTTAGTCAAGCTATGGTTCAGCCTACCAAGTTGTTTTGGAAGGCAGTGAAGCATGTGCTGAGATACCTCAGAGGCACATCTCAGTTTTGATTGTGGTACAGACAGATAGAGGGAGTGAAGCTTTAGGGCTTCACAAATGTGGATTGGGAAAGGAGGCCATCAGATAGGAAGAGCACTTTTGGAGGAATCTTCAACCTTGGTTCAGCTACAGTTTCCTAGTACAGTAGGAAATAAAGATTAGTTGCACTTAGCTCAGCAGAGGCTGAACACATGGCTGCTAGTCAGGCTGCATGTGAGGCCATTTGGATGTAGAAGATTCTAGTGGGATTGTTTGGTTAGAGGATGGATCCTACAGTGATCTACTATGATAATCAGAGTTGCATCAAACTCCCTGAGAATCCAGTTTTTCATGATAGGTCCAAGCACATTGATATCTGGTATCACCATCTTCGAGACTGTGTGGTCAAGAGGATCATGTTGTTGCTGTATGTTTCAACCGAGGAGCAGGATGCAGATATTTTGACAAAGGCATTGTCAAAATGCAAGTTCGAGTTCCACAGAGATAGGATTGGGGTTACTGATAATCCCTTTCTTGTTGAGAGGGAGTGTTGAAGATAGCAACAAGAAATGCTAAAAATAGAAAATGCTAAAAATAGCACTGCTATAAATAGCAGTTTCATCTAGTGTTGAACTTAGCTATATTGGATGAAAAGTGAAAGTGCTAAAAATAACTTTTCTAAAAATAGCATTTCAGATGGATTCCTATTTTAGTCAGTCCCTGGACTAAACATAGGAAGTAAAATTCGAATTTGATATTAACAACAGTTTGAATATTAATTAATTAATTCATCTTGAGTTAATTAGTTAAGGAAAATCAAACTTGAAGTCTATGTGGGGACATGCAATAGTTTCTCCATTAATTGAGGAATTTATCCTCAAGTTAAAGAGATAAGGATGAGTTCTAATTTGAGACGTAATTAGTTGGCTCAGTTAACTAAGTCAAGTCCAGTTAAATTGATTTAAACAGTTTGTTTAAATTAAGTACGTTCAGTTAGTTAATGGATGCTTTCATATAACTACTGCTCTTCAGTTAACTGAATATTCTCTCATACATAACTCATGCATGTTAGTTCAGACGGAGACCCAGTTGAGATTAGATGGAGGGACAGTGCACTGTCAGTTGCTAGGATATTCCTTGGTGAATATTCCTTGCATGCAGAAGGATTTCTATCCAAGGGAATTGCATAGTTACTTCTTCTTGTTCAGTGAGTGTGATGGGGCCAATTCACACATGTGGCTTCACTGGACCCCAAGAAAAATTGCACAAAGAAATTGGGGCTTGGAGGACTTGATGAGGATATATAATTGTCTATTATGCCTATGAGCTTCATTGTTTGATTAGAGAGAGAGAAAGAAAGCTTTTGAGCTAATTCTTTTTGTAACTTGGACAAGATTTCGACTTGTATGATAATACAGAGTTGGGGTTTTATGTTGGTGCTTTCCCCTGGTTATATCTTCTGTGTTATGTGTGATTGATTTCTTCTTATCAGTGATATGTGTTCTTATTGATGTTTCTCAATTCGATTAAGCTTCTGCTAAATTGTTTGTAGAAGTAGATCAAGTATTTTGCTTTAGTATATTGCATTATCAAGTGATCTACAGGTGGGAATTTCTACACTGCAGATTTCTCCGTAATATCAGGGAACTTGTACAAAATGGGGACAAATGAAGTTCTATGTAACAGATTATGAAAGACAAATTATCCTCGCTAAAGCACATGTAGGAGTTGCTGGAGGCCATTATGCTGGAAGAGAAACTGCGAGGAGATCCTACGAGATGGGTTATGGTGGCCAAATGTGCACAAAGATTCAAAGGAGTATTGTAGGGCATGTGATTTCTGTCAAAGGACTGGGAAGCCATCATGAAGGGATGAATTTCCTTTGAACCCATAAGTCTCATTATAGGAATTCAGAAAATGGGAAATATATTTTGTGGGACATATTTAGCTACCATGAAGGAAGAGAGGAGTGCGCTATATCATCACAAGAAAAAATACTTGACCAGGTGGGATGAGGTACATCCCATAAAGGATTGCAGTACAACTACAACTACGAAGTTTATATTTGAGTACACTATGTCTAGGATTGGTTTTCTTGAGATTTTGATGAGCGACAAGGGTTCAAATTTCCTAAATGAAACGAGTGATGCTTTTCTATAAGAATTTCAAATGTATCATTAGAAAAGCACGCCATACCATCCTCACGAAAATGGAAAAGTTGAAGCCTTCAATAAGAACCTGGAGAATGCTTTGACAAAGATATGTAATGTGAATAGGAATGATTGGGATGTGCGCATACCAACTATTCTTTGGGCATATAAAACTACATGTAAGAAGTTGACTAGATAGACACCATTTCAACTAGTTTATGGACAATAAGCGATGATGCCAATGGAGTACATAGTGTCCAGATTGAGGATTTCTACAATCACGGAGATGGAAGATCAGGATATAATGGAAGAATGCCTCACACAGATACTTGAGTTAGAAGAAGATCGATTCTTGGCAAGTTTTCATCAGCAAGTGTAGAAGACTAGAGAAAAAGCATGGCATGATCGCCACATTAAGCAACAAACCTTTAAAAATGGAGATTTAGTGTTGATGTATGATTGCAAGTTTACTAAGTTCCCAGGAAAGTTTTAGATGCGTTGGTTAGGTGATCTGAAAATGGGGCACTAAAGGCTTCTTGTCAGCTTATAAGAACCTTTCCCACTTCCAAAGCTTAAATATTTCCAAGACCTTATGATTAACCAATTGCAGAATTAAAAGCGCTTGAAAGAGGTGTTTGTCTTTTGATTTCCTTTAGACTGTTCAAGTGCTTATGTTCATTTACTTAAACTGATATGAAATGCATATAACAGTAAATAAAGCAGCAAATAAACAAACAAACATAACAGTAATATTAATATTGAGTTCACCCAAAACTCTTGGGCTACGTCTCCTTGAGCTCTAGTCAACTCGACTAGGCTCTCTGGGATTATGGTCTGAATTCTTTTACAAGCTCCATGCTCAACTCCATTGGTTTACACAGAACCTATGGGTTTAGAAATACCATCTTATCCCACTAGCTATCCTCACTTTCTAGATAGATCTAGGCTTCTCTAGACTTGACTCCTTCAATCAGCGCTCTGAGCGATATTGCTCTAGCTTGCACCAACTCCCTTAGAATTCTGTATTGTCTCTAGAATGCTTTCTTCTATCTTCAACACACTCTTAACACAAGCAACAACTTGATCATTTCAACCCTTTGTTGTTCTGCAGCTTCACTACGGCATCATGGCTCTTAGAAGTCTACTTTGAGCTCTATGGCTCTGAGGCTCTACCTCCAACCTCTGGTGGTTATGCCTCTATCAAGCACTGTGGCTCTGCAACTCTGGTGCTCTCGCTCTTGGCTCTGGATCTGGCTCTTGGCTCTGGCTCTGGCCCTCACAAGCTTCTCTTGGCCTCTTCGTGCATCTGTAGTTCGCTTGACCTCTAATCAACTCTCACCAACTTTCCAATGACCTTCAACAACTTTTCGCTGCTGTCAATTGAGCTCTCTGGTTCACTCAACCTCCAACTGACTCCAAAACTCTCTGCCTGCCTCTCAATCATGCTCTCTGGATTTTGTGAGGTATTCTTCCGGCTCTATGGCTTCCTGTCCATTTCTCCATGTGTAATCATTCCTCTGTCCATTCAGTCGGCCCTCTGGCTTCCGGATCTGTGGCTCTATGTGTTACAAACGCATCATTGGTACAAAGTGCCTACTTGCAGTGTGGCACAATGATTAGGGGTATTTACAAAGGAATCAGCACCTTCCTTTAGGTGAAAACCTGAGACTGGAACAAAATTCCAATACATAGAGATTTACCGGAAATGCACTATTGTGCGCAAAATCCCGAACTTCAAATTCTATGGATCGCACTCATAATCCCTATCGAGTCCACCTTCAGTCGCAATATTGCTATCGCATTATCGCATGGCCAAAACCCAAATACATGGTAATATATTGAAATTCCGAAATTCCTGTATTTCAAATATTATGTTATCACGCAGATAATCCCCATCGAGTCTGCCCTTTATTGCAAGTCGCATATCGGCATATCGCAGTGCATTAGCCCTTTGGTATTGGGGATCACCGATTAAACCTAGACCATTGATCCCGCCCCTCTATCCGACGGTCAAAATCACACATCGAATGTCGCTATCGCAATGGCCCCGAGGTCTTTCCATATACCATGGACCACGCCGATGCCGATCTGCTAATCCATCGACCCGCTGATTGCCGATATCTCCAATCATCGCTATCGACTCCAATCACAAATCACAATTGGCATATCGCAGTGCCTGGGGTCCTGATATCGCATGCAAGCCTACCTTTGATGCGATAAGTCAGAAGTTGCAGTCGGGGGAGTCCTTCCACCTTTTCCTTAAGTCCACCCCTTTGTATATTTGTGATGCGATTTCCTTAAGGAGCCTTCTATGCCATTTTTAGAAGAAATGCCTCCTTTTTCAAAGGACAAAGGCAATTTTCTTTCTACGATAACTTCTTCATCCGAAGTCCATTTTAGTCCATTCAAATTGCATTAGATTAAGAGTGAAAATATCTATGCAACAAGACTATTTCTAGGAGCATCCCTTTACTTTTATTTTCCTCTATGAGGAACACCTTATACTTAGAAGTTTATCCAAGATCCATTTTGGATCACGCCTTCCCACTAAAAAGATTTTGGTCTCCAAAAGTCTGATATACTGATATGAACAGTAAATGAGAGTACATCACCCTCTTCTTTCAACCCTCATACACTTGCCTTCATGGCTAGTGCCTCTGAACCAAAGACTTTTGTTTCCAGGAAAACTAGTGTCTATTCGATCTGCTAGTCCCACTGAGACGGGTAGTATCTTAGAAACAAACAATCAAAGCAATTTGTGATTTCCTTTATGTATGACAGATAAGAGAGAAGAAAAGAGGACCAACCTGGATCTTCTACTTGATTCCTTGCTTGATTTCTCTCTCCTTTGGTAGAGCTTGCCACTTTTCTCCTACCTGTCCCGCTTCAGAGAATACCTGTAGAGTCAGAGTAGCAAAACACCATCAAAGCATCTGAATCTATAATATCATAAACAATGAAGAATCAGAAATACATTGATCATACAATTGCATTCATAAACAACAAGATTCACAAATACACTATTATAAGGAGGAAAACTCAAAGAACTTTATTAATATTAGAAGATAGGATTACAACCCAGCTGTCTGATCCAACATCATCCTCCCAACATCAAAGCCCTCTTCACCTCATGAAAAGCAAGATCACCCAACAATACAATGTTTCTTCTCATAGATAAACCAACAACACTTCCTTACAAAATACAAAATTCCATCCTCTAGATCTCTCAGATGAGGGATCCATTTATAGATTTCTTGCAAGGGTGTGAGTCAGCTCTGGGTTTTTGATTAGTGTCATTCCACTGATAGTTCTCAATTCCACTTGGAGATTTCATTGATCTCTTACTCATCCCTGGGCGAATTTAGAGAGGCAAGTGTCATGGGAGAAGTTTCTGGAAGATTCCATGATCATGCACTTAGCAAACTGTCTTGGACATTTGTCCATCCTCGCTCATCGCAACCTACAGAAGGCCTTTTCATTATGCATAGCACCCCCCGGGTGTAGAAGATAAGATGCATCGCACCCTGACCATGGAGCAGTCAAAATGGTCCAGTTTTGGCCAGTTCTGAGTGGTTTTTTTGGTGGAACTTCTGTGAAATGATGTAATCAGTTGACCATAATCCTTTAGGGTATGAAACAACACTTTTAGGGGTTAAAGAGCCCTTGGTTTATGGACATATGAGTTTGGGGTTGCAGTGCCCAAATATGTCTATAACAGTTGCCCCCTAAAGCATGAGGTTGTAAATATTTTGATGTCGGGTGAAATGCTTTATAATGAGGATCCGAGGTATTCGAACTGGAAGGTGACCTGTATAAGATACAATACAATAAATCATTATCATATTATTTCCATGATCTAGCTGAGGCGGGCATTCCCATGCTCAGCTTTATAAATTCATTTTCATGTACATAGGATAGACAATTGTCTACTGTTGCAGACTCGTGATTCTTCGCATGAAGAGTCATATTCCCTGGCTTAGATGACTATTTGTGTAGCTTATGTGTACATTTGATGTCTTTATGTTCCTGAATATATTGTAGCAGGGAAGGATGAAACTAGATCTAGGGTCTTCAAAACTCGTTCAATATTCGCCCGATATACAAGTCGACCCATGTGAAAAGATGTTTCGAAGTCAAACATGGAAAGACATTGTCTGATTACCAGCCAATAATGTAAGTTGTTAACAGGTGCGAGAGGAGTCACCGATAATGATAATGACCCTCAAGGTACTATAGTAAAATTCACGTGGTGTGAATATATGAGCCATTGTCGAACACCACGCAAAATCTTTTGGTCGAAGGTCATTGATGTAAACCTGTCATCGGAAGTGAGAAACTTGCCATTGAGGTATGCAAATTTAAAAATATTGAAAGGGTTGTTTCTAAGTCAACTTCTTGGATAATGAGCTGATGCCGACAAGAAGTGACCCGTCGTAGGAGGGCCTTGATGTATCCCACATCTACGACATGAAACAAAGCAAATGATTTTTCTGGAGGTGAAAACGATCTGATGATACAAGGTTCAGGAATGACGGTCATGAAAAATGAAGGGTGAAGGTATTGCAGTGGATGAGGCGTTAGCTGGATGGTAAATTCTCTGAATGACTTCTCTTGAACATGTCGGTGACACTGAAATGGATTGGTAGCGTTAACCCCAAAAGATGGATGGTACGGAGGACCAATGGTGATATGACCGGTGAACGGAATAACCCAACCCGACTCAATCATGGTGATGGAGTGAAAGTGTCATGTTCAAGAGCGACCTGCTACCAATAAAATTCTTCAAGTTTTCTTCCCTTTTTCCCCAGTCATTGCTGACCAGTACGTCTTTATTTTTTTTCAAGCTTGAGGAGGATAACATATACTTGTTCTATAATTTTCCCTTCGAGCAAACCTGTCACTATATTTTAGCGAGCCTAGCGGCAGTGAAACTCATTCTTGTCTGGATGGACAAGTTTTTTGCTATTATCTTAATGAGTTTGAAAACAAAGATAACTTGGTCCTTTTCATGTTTAAAGAGTTTGAAAAGGGATGAAAAAGAAACTCCAGCAATCCTTTTTCATAGCATAATCCCTTAAGTATGAAAAAGTATAAAATAATATGAAAGGGATGACTTTTCAATCACTTTAGCGAGCCAAAAAAGACAAGTGCTCAATCTTTTTGTTTAATAATCCCTCAGGTCCAAAAGATTAAAATGTATAGGAGGGATGGCGCTTCCCCTTACTTTAACGAGCTATAAAGGCAAATAGCTCGACAATCTTTTTATATTTAACGAGTCTAAAAAGAGTTTAAAAGCGACTCGTTTTTTATGAACGAGTGGTATTTTTGGGTAGCAACTGGTTCCAGGTAAATTTGGAACTTCTCAAAACATGGCAGTGTGAAGAGGGTGGCTAATAGGACCACTCGTTGCAGCTGTTCCTCAAAAGGGTAAACAATCAAGTGGAAGTGTATTATTGGCCAAAAGAATGGAGGTGGCGGTAGGAACACAACCAAGGTTAAAAAAGCTGATAGCAGGGAAATCACAAAGGTTATTTACTGAGGGTGGATTCATTTTTTAATGAGCTTGAACCGGGAGAAACTATGCTCATAGGCGGGTTTATTTTTTAATGAGCTTGAACCTTGCAGAAACATTGCTCATTTTCTTTTTATGTAAGCTAGGAACGACCAAACTATAAATCTAAAAAGTGAAAAACGCTAAAAAGATAAAAAATGAAATTGGTTGTTTTTGCTTGCATAAAAGGGTTTGCATGCCCCCAACATAAAAAAATTCTTCAGTAACCATATGGAAACTTACTGTGGTTAAACAGGATGATTTTCTGTCAATACTTAGACAAAACACTTCCTACACTTTTTCTGCCAAATAGACAAAGTTGAAAGGTCACCCGGACCGATCACATAATTTACAAGGAAACTTATCTCTACAGTTGGGTTTGTTTCTAAAATAGACAAGGGTGCATGCTCCCTAAGGTTCGTTACATTCACCGGACTACTCGCGGTAATTAGGTAGATGGAATGAAGGTTGAAGAGTCATACTTGACTCAAAGAGACCATTTAGGGATGATGTTTGACTTGGAGCTACGTTTGAACTAGGAAATTAAAGTTGGTCGATAAGCTGGACAATTTTTCCTTCATGCGGGAAACACATCACTCGAAAGAGTGTGGAAGCAATAGCTTCCATGCTATAAACATAGTCACATCCAAGGAGTAGATTATAATTTAACGGCCCTTGGACCACCATCACGTTCAAGTGAATGTTTTTCCTTCTCAAAGTTATCGGCAACTTAGGAAGGATCCCTAACAGTTGACAAGTTCCTTTGTTAAAACCTGATAAATTTTGAGTACCAGGCATAAGCGATGGCGAACTAAGCGCTTTCCAAGCAGTTGAGGAAAGGATACTTACTGAAGCCCCTTCATCTATGATAGTGCCAGACACGATCATTTTGTAAGCTTGTACTATGATCTGGAATGGTAAATTAGATGGAAGGCGGGGTCTTGCTAGTTGATTACAATCAAAGGAAATGACTAGACTGCTTGGAGGGGATATCGGATAAATGGTTGAATGAACCCCTTGAACTGGGGAATTTTCCTCCTATTATAAAGAAACGGGTGGATTGCCCCCAAGTTCATTGGACTCTGAAGTAACAAAAATAATTTGAACGGTATCATTCTCACTTTCTCAACCACTTGGTTACTAGCATCGCTATCTTCAGCAAGCGAAGAGGAAGAAGGTGAGGGAGACAAGTTTCCACTGTGGCCACTTCCACCAGATTACTTGGAGGCGGGAGGGAAAAAGTACCCATTAAGGAAGGGTATTTTAGGAGACCTACTCTGACATTTTGAAGCAATTGAGAACTTCCATGGATCTATGGAATGCTTCCAGTAGCTTGTGAAATATTGGGGAAAAGGGTTAGTTGGTCAATGATTGTAATTCCACCTTGGAAGAGAAATGCAATCTTTCTAAAATATGTCGACACAACAATAGCCATAGCATAAATCCAGGGCCTGCCCAATAGGATATTATAGTCAAGGTTTCCATCAATGACCTCGACTTCAATTTCTATTTTCTTGCCCCCCAATTCGACTTGCAAGTTACTTAATATCCCATACGACGTGTATGTTCTTCCATCGAACGCTTTTAATGTCATTGATGATCGTGAAAAGGGTGGCAAGCCTAAATTTTTCTAGCAACTCATTGACATAATACAATTAGATGCCCCCTCATCAATGATTGTTCAATGAACAGTTTTGTTGAGGGCTTTTACCTGAATAAGGAAAGCGAGCTAGGCCGGTAAGTGAGGTTCGTATCCTTTATGATTAAAGGCCACCAGACTGGAATCCGGTGGATCAATCCCACCTATCGCTGATAACAAAGCATGCTTTCGAGAGGGGAAATTCTGTAGTACTTCAAGTGTCGACATAGCGGATGGAAATTGGGCCAGATCCTCCACTATATTATAATTATGTGCTGCTCAGGCATGAGGATTAAATGTCCATTTATGTACTACTCCCTTTGGCGGTTTTATTGTTAATTTAGGAATGATGGGTGGAACAACTTTTGGCGAAGTTGTTGTCGAACTACTAGGTTGATCTGTAGCCTTGTTGTTCGACGACTGTGGATTTCCATAATCTTTATTCCTTGTTGATATCAAAGCATCATTTTTCTATTTTGAGATGGATAGCATAAGCACTTGGGATGGGGAAGCATGACCAGTAGCAATGAGATTAGTTTCTGGGTTTGGAAATGGATCATTCAATACCGCTGAGGTACTTGAAGTCTTTAAAAACTTCGTGACCTCAGCTCGATGTGGACAATTTTTCATATAATGGTCCTCATCACATATGAAACATGGTTGATTAGGTTTCTTTCACCCAGTAGGCTTTCCTGAAGATTTCTCAGGAGTTGAATTTTCCTGTTTCCTCTTATTATTTTTCCCTTTCTTCTTGCCCCCTGGTTGCTTTGGATTTTTTCCCTTGTCAGATGACATGACATTAATCTTCGAGGCAAGAGGTTCTTCATTTGCTTTTTGACTACAAACTGCAAGGGATTTTTTAGATGGAGCCTTTGCGGTTTCCGTGCTTGTGGTACCGATCACACCATCACCAGCATGAGAGTCCTTGTTTAATTTAGGAGGGGGAGGAACGGAAAAATCTTGTCTAGGGGCGTCAGGAATATTGTCGTAGAGCATGCTAGACTGAGTATAGATCAAGTCTAAATATTGTGCACGAGCAATGATTTGCTCTTCAGTGACAACTCACCCCTTAGCAACATCCTCTGTAATAGAGGGAAATAATGACTTAATAAACCATTCAGCTAAAAGTTGATCATGAACATATGTCTTTACCATTCGACGATGACACCACCACTCATGAATATGATCAGATATGTGAGTGGTTGTTGTCTGTTTAAAGTTGGTAAGGAGTTTTGTTCCTGTTTCGTACCTTATGGGTAACTGAAAGTGGGTTAGAAAAGTTGTGGCAAGGGTGCTAAAGTTATCAAACAAGGCTTTAGGAAATTCAATATACCATTTTACTACTGGACCAGTTAGCGTTCGTTGAAAAAGGCAAAGCCTAATCGAATCATCATTCAGGGTGTTAGATGAGCACCACAAATGGAAGGTCATTACATGATTCGATGGATCTTCACCTGGATTTCCATTGAATTTAGGAATATGAGAGGGATGTTTATGAGGAATCGCTGGCCACCAAGGGGCATAAGCAATTGATCATTCGTCAGCCATTTCATATCCGGTAATTCTAGAGTTGCTACAAAAGGCAACTGTTGATTCAGTTTAGGCGAAGCATACCCAGGATAAGATGGAATCACCTAAGTAGTAGGTCTTTGCATACCAACATAATGTATCTGATGCTGGTAACTTTGATAAGGTTGATGGGCATAACCATTATAGTATGGTTGTTGATAACCGTTTTGAAAATGCGGTTGCCCGTTACTTACAAAGCCTTGTTGCTCAGGTCCTTGGTAAGATTTCTGGAATTGCGGTTGTTTATATTGTACCAACCATGGTTGTTGGACCATTTTTTGTTGCCCAATACTCGATGATTGACCAAGATGCAGAGTGATAGTACATGTTTGAGCCTAAGTTGTTCCAGGTAAGGAGGCACTAACCTGAGGTTGTGATTGAGCCACCGAGACAAGAGGCTGTTGTATTGCAACCTGAGAGACTTGAGGTTGACACACAATAGGTGGTGCTTGTACTTGCAATAGAGTCACAATAGCAAGTATAGTGGGAATATTCAACACAATTTGGAATGGTTGCATTAAATATACAACCCTTGGTTATTGAGGCAGTATTGGTACCCAACCACTGGATGTAATTCTAGTTTGACCTGAATTTTGTTGTAAACTCTCATATGGTTGTTCTCCAGGAGGGAACAATGAAAAGGCATAATGCCCCCCATATGGTGGCAATCCAGTGCTTAAAGGATAGATTGGCCTTTGAAGACTGGACTGCGCAAATTAATACTAACATAAAGGATCAATTTGTTGAGTTTCAACATAAGAAATACCAAATGAGACTCCAGATGAAGAAATAGGAACAGACCATGTCATCGAAATAGTCCCTGAGTGGACTCGAGCTAGTGGTTGATAACTAGCCGGGATAGATGGTATACCAACAAACATTGTAGGAATGGCAGCAGGAAGCTCTGCCATAGCCACGTCAGTTGACACAGTCTTAGATGTTGATGGTTTCTCAGACATATTTATCCTATCCAAAATATTTCCTAGTGATTCGACAAGAACTTGCGATGAAATATTATTAAGAGAACTGACTTCAGGATTAGAAGGATATAAGTGGATCCCAGTTCCAAAATGCAATGGAGTACTGGATGGAAGATCCTCTACTATCTCTTCTATGGCAATCAATCCAGGTGGAAGAGGTAGACCGTTAGGTCCGTAAAATATTTTTGAAGTCAAAGAGGGTATAGCTTCTGCAGTAATAGATACTGGAGGGGTGACACCTTCTGAATTCTGGAACTCAACATCTAGATGTTCAGGTAAGTGAACTTCAGTCTTTGGTTCAACTCTACATGGAGTTGTCTCAGGTATAGAAGTGTCTACCATTACACTAGGATCAGTTCTAATGTCCTCTTCTAACTGTAGAGCTTCTTCTGTAAAGGCAAATGTACCAGAAATGATCGAAGTAACTGTAATCTCTGGCGATGTTGAAACACAAGTTTGAAATAAATCAGGTGAATTGGACTCAGTTAAACGAGACCGTTTTTCCCAGAATGGTTTCACCTCCGGAGTCAAAGATGGTTGACTCGCTAATCTCCGTGAACGACGGGGTTTTGATTAGCTTTCTTCCACGATTGCAGATTACTTGATCAACTCAAAATTAAGGGAAAAAGATGTTCCGTATTTAAAAAAAAATTAATGATGCTTTGACACAACTTTGTTTTTTCAATTTTTAAGAGTCGAGAAAAATATAAAGGTGACTCTAGTCGCCTTCGATTTTTAATGAGCCTGAAGTGACAAGTACTCAAATGGACCTTTTCTTTTAAGGAGTCGAAAAGGAATGAAAGTGACTACTCTAGAAATCTAGACAGAGGGATTACCAAACCAATTGTAAAACTGCAAAATACACCTTGGTGATAAATTAAAGAGAAATTACCAACGACTTATGTATGGTAGTCAATCTTCCCGAATATATGTTCAGTGCATTGTGATCGATAGGGCGGCAGACACGACTTCCTATGGATAAAGGATATCAGCCTATTATGGTATCCCAATATATACTCGACAATACGGGGAGCACAAGTCCGTACTAGCACTTGTCATATCAAAGAGGAGGAATCACCCAACCTTCGATGAAAATGATAGTTACTAGGTTTTACAACACCAGAACACGTCTCTAGCCTAGACTTCTAGATGTGTTGCATTAGGTTCCAAAGTGTTTTTATGTTCATTGAGATTTATTTTAGAGTTGATCTTGCGTAGAAGTTTGTCTTACAAGGTTCACCACCTAATGTAGATGTAAAATTCCTAAATATGCAATCTAAAATGATAAACAATCGTTTATTTTGTTTTAGCAAAGAAAATCCTAGCTACAAAGGAAAGAAGATTATGATTCTTTCAACATAGAGCAGAGAGCACACACTAAATGTGCTTTTCCTAAATCATCTTTTGCACACAGTCTAAATGAAATTCAAATGCATGTATTTTCTTTTCATTTCCTTAATGTGAGAATGCTCAAAAGGAAAACTAAGTACAGATCTGAACTATTTTCTTCAAAGCGACATTTCGACAATTTCTTTTCAAAAAACGAAAGGAAGACTAAAATGACACTTTTTGATTTTCAATGGAAAACTGCTTTCGACACTTCAAATATTAACAATTCAAATCAAATACAATGACAAAAGTACAATTGACTGTCTAGAGGAGGAAGACTTTACGACACTCTTATTTTTTACTCAAAATGACAGTTACGACACTTTTTTGCATCAAAAACGACAGTTCGATTAAGCTACTTTCGACAAAGGAGGACAGTAAATGATGGACAAATACATAAAAACGTTTACAAATCCTAATCAATGGAGGCTAAATAATGTAAAGGAAGGAGGCTTGAAGAATGAGATACTGATCATGAATAGCAAAACTACTGAATAAAGCTGAAAATCAGGAGGAAAAACCAACTTTCAAAGAGAGAAACAGTATCACTCAATCATTGCACCTATCCTTAAGGGAAACGTGGACGCATCTCACCTGCAACACACGGGAGGTGCGATGCTTACAGGTTGTCAGTTACAGATAGTGCGATGGACCAGGGATCGAAACTGAGTTTGGTTTTTGCTCAAAATTTGCAACTAAGTTCAATGATTTAGGCTGAGTTATGATGGACAGTAAAAAAAAGTATAGGGGTATGATCTCAAGAGGTTATTAGATACCACAAGGGCACTTAGAATGCTTGTAATTCAAATGTTCAGTTCATAAACCAACCCAGAGATTGACTGAAGCAGCATTCATCTACTTCGCAATTGCATAGCAAAGGTGGTTCGAAGGCTACCTGGCTAACTTCAGGCTCTGTTTGTATTTTATAAAGAAAACAATAATAACAAACAAAATAAGCTATTCAATCCCCAGCTGAGTTGCCATTTTGTTTCTAGGAAAACTAGTGTCTATTCAATCTGCTAGTCCCACTAAGATGGGTAGCTATCTTAGAAACAAACAATCAAAGCAATTTGCGATTTCCTTTATGTATGACAGATAAGAGAGAAGCAAAGAGGACCAACCTGGATCTTCCACTTGATTCCTTGCTTGATTTCTCTCTCCTTTGGTAGAGCTTGCCACTTTTCTCCTACTTGTCCCGCTTCAGAGAATGCCTCTAGAGTCAAAGTAACAAAACACCATCAAAGCATCTTGATCTATAATATCATAAACAATGCAAAATTAGAAATACATTGACCATACAATTGCATTCATAAACAACAAGATTAAAAAATACACTATTATATGGAGGAAAACTCAAAGAACTTTATTAATAGTAGAATTGAGGTTTAGAACCCAGCTGCCTGATCAAGCGTCATCCTCCCAGCATTAAAGCCCTCTTCACCTCATGAAAAGCAAGATCACCCAACAATACAATGTCTCTTCTCACAGATAAACCAACAACACTTCCTTACAAAATACAAAATTCTATTCTCTAGATCTCTCATATGAGGTATCCATTTATAGATGTCTTGCAAGGGTGTGATTCAGCTCTGGGTTTTTTATTAGTGTCATTACACTGATAGTTCTTGGTTCCACTTGGATATTTCATTGATCTCTTACTCATCCCTGGGCGAATTCAGAGAGGCAAGTGTCATGGGAGAAGTTTCTGAAAGATTCCATGATCATCCACTTAGCAAACTGTCTTGGACATTTGTCCATCCTCGCTCATCGCACCCTACAGGAGGCCTTTTTAGTATGCATCGAACCCCCCATGTGTAGAAGGTGAGATGCATCGCACCCTGACCATGGAGCAGTCAGTATGGTCTAGTTTTGGCCAGTTCTGAGTGGTTTTTCAGGTGGAACTTCTAGGAAATGAGGTAATCAGTTGACCATGATCCTTTAGGGTATGAAAAAACACTTTTAGGGGTTAAAGAGCCCTTTATTTATGGACATCTGAGTTTGGGGTTGCAGTGCCCAAATATGTCTATAACAACTTTGACCACTCTCCTTCCTGGATGTGCTGGTCCTCTTGGGAAGAACCGTTTTCCTCCTTGCCTTCATGCATAACTCCTGCTGAGATGGTCACAGAAGGTAGTCTGAACTTATCTGCCTTGATCATTGATCCAAGGTGGCTCAAACCAATGTGAAGTTACATCTGCTTCACAAAACTTTTCATTTGTATCTATTTGACATTCTGTCAACAACAACTATTAACAACAACAGAAATACAGACAATAACTGGATGGCCTAAACTCCTGCTTCAACAAAAGAAATAGATTTCACATATTGTGAATTACCTCCATGTTTTACATTTGCATACAAATGATGGACTAGATAACAAGCCCACAAAACATGCCTTTAAAACAAATGACCCTTCAAGTCAAGCATGTAGAAAAAGACCTCTACGACTCTTTTTCAAAAGATAAAACAATTCATCATTATCTCCATCTTGGAGACCAAATAAACTTTTCCCAAGTCAATATTTACATTACATGCATGCTAAAGCAATCAACCCTTCAAGTTAATTACAAATACATTTTTAAATACAGGGAAATCATCAACATCCCTTTCTTCATGGATATCAAGCTTATGCATGCATTTCATCCTTCAACTTTCGCTTAAGCACACTGTACTTTCGAAGCTGAAATGAACATAATGTTGCAGCATCAAAGTGAGTCTCCTACTCAAATTTTTCCATTCACCTTCTTGGTAAAATCTTGCAACTTTCATTCCATCAACAAAGAAATGCAAATAGATGCAACAAATCAAAAGACATGCAATCTTTAATTGGATAAGAACTATAACCATTTCTTACCAATCCATTTCAAAGGTGCTACCTTTGTCTGCACATCAGCATCAACATGTGAATCATCCTGAAACACATCATTCATGGAATCTTTCTTTCGATTCCTACCATTTTCTATTTCCACCTTCTTCAAGTTTCGTGGAAGCATTGTTGGATTCAAAGTCCAACACTTTTCAGCAACATGTCCTTGCTTATGGAAGTAAGTGCAACACATGTGCATCCTCTTGATAGCATGATTTGCCTTGTCTAATGGACCTTTGGCTTCTTGCTTCCTTTCCTTCAAAAGTTTCCTGTATGTGGCCATTCTCTTCCAACATCTAGAAACATTATAGTTATCCAAACCACATAAGGAACATGCAATTCCTTTCCAATACTTATGTGGAAATTATCATGCTTTGCATAATCACAAGGAACATGGTTAGAACCAGATTTATACCTTTCTCTTTCAACTTTATTGCCTTCATGAGGAGGTGAATTGAATGAAGAAGTAGCTCCCTTTGGAACACCATCAACCTCGTCAATGGTTTCAGAGTTTCCACAACTCTCTGGTTCAAGTGCATGCTTATGAACACCTGCACCCTGCAAATGATGTTCAAGCTATTTCATTCTCCATGAATACAATCTTCAGACTCTTGAGGTAGAAGACCTACAATGAAACTCCTTCTTGGAACTATTTCAATGGTCTTCATGGTAGCTTTGGAACTTTCTCCATAAGACTGTCCATAGCCAAGACCCAAATACTTAGGCCTTTCCTCAGCCATTATTGGCTCAACAATACCCTGTGCATGTTTACCCAAGACTTTTCCTTCAAATCCCATCTTGGACATTAACTTGGAACCTATGTCTCTGGTATGTTTTTCAAAAGAACCAATATAAGCATTCTTAGAAGAATTTGAAGACAAATAGGAATTGTTTACCTCTTCTTCAAGCTGATAATTGACCAAGCCTTCTATGGCAACAAAGAGTTGTGTCTCCAACTCATGCATCCTTTTCAAGTTCATATTTTCAATATGAAGTTTCCTCTCCATTTCCTGCAATTTGTCAGAAAGCAACTACTTCTCTTCCTCCATGGAATTCAACTGCTCTCTAAGTATGTTGCTCTTCCTTCCATCCTCATACATTTCTCTCACCTTGTCCATCATGATGCACAAGTCTTGCTTCTTATCTCCATCAAAGAATCTTGTGAAGAAAGAAGAATTTTAGGACTCACTTGTAGAAGTTGTCATTATGCCAATGAACAAAAGAACTTCAAACAAGATTAACAAAGAGTTTATTCAGCAACCTTTTGCAACAAACCTCTTGTGCTTCAAGGATTTCTTTGAGGTCCTTTGGGATAAGAAGGATGCCTTCAGCCCTTCTTCCTTTTTGTCCTCTCCTGGACTGAGCTATCAATAGCTTTCCATTCACCTCTGCAAACTCAAACAATAGTCAGTCTGCAAACAAGCATACAATAAACCTCTGACTGTTTAAACACCTTTCAGATAGGAAATCTTTGCTCTTTCAATCAAGCATTCTAATCTGATACCACTTGCTCTGGTATAACCAGCTTTGATATCACCTTCTTTGAAGGTGGGGTTAATCAAAACCAAGCTCTGATACCACCTGATCTGAAAATGGGGCACTAAAGGCTTCTTTTCAGCTTACAAGAACCTCTCCCACTTCCAAATCTTAAATATTTCCAAGACCTTATGATTAACCAATTGCGGAATTAAAAGTGCTTGAAAGAGGTGTATGTCTTTTGATTGCCTTTAGATTGTTCAAGTGCTTATGTTCATTTTCTTAAACTGATATGAAATGCATATAACAGTAAATAAAGTAGCAAATAAACAAACACACATAACAACAATATTAATATGGAGTTCACCCAAAACTCTTGGGATACGTCTCCTTGAGCTCTAGTCAACTCAACTAAGCTCTCTGGGATTATGGTCTGAATTCTTTTACAAGCTCCATGCTCAACTCCATTGGTTTACACAGAACCTATGGGTTTAGAAATACCATCTTATCCCGCTGGCTATCCTCACTCTACAAACAGATCTAGGCTTCTCTGGACTCAACTCCTTCAATCAATGCTCTGAGCAATCTTACTCTAGCTTGCACTAACTCCCTCAGAATTCTATATTGTCTTTGGAATGCCTTCTTCTATCTTCAGCACACTTTGAACACCAACAACAACTTAATCATTTTGACCATTTGCTATTCTACAGCTTCACTAGGACATCATGGCTCTTAGAAGTTTGCTTTGAGATCTATGGATTTGAGGCTTTGCCTCCAACCTCTGGTGACTATGCCTCCGTCAAGCACTCTGGCTCTGCGGCTTTGATGCTCTCTCTCTCAACTCTGGCTCTGGCTCTTAGCTATGGCTCTGGCTCTCACGAGCTTCTCTTGGCCTCTGCGTGCATCTGTAGTTCACTTGACCTCCAAGAGACTCTCAGCAACCTTCCAGTGACCTTCAACAACTTTTCATTGTTGTCTTTTGAGCTCTCTAGTTCACTCGACCTCCAAGTGACTCCAAAACTCTCTACCTACCTCTCAATTGTGCTCTCTGGATTTTGTGAGGCATTTTTCTGGCTCTATGGCTTCTTGTCCATTTCTCCATGTGTAATCATTCCTCTGTCTCTTTAGCCAACCCTCTAGATTCTAGCTCTATGTCTTTGCACGTTAGAAATGCATCATTGGTACAAAACACCCGCTTGCAGCATGGCACAATGATCAGGGGCAGTTAAAAAGGAATCGAGGCCTTCCTTCAGGGGAAAACCCGAAACTAGAACAAAATTCCAATACACAGAGATTTACCGGAAATACACTATCGGGCACAAAATCCCGGACTTCAAATTCTATAAAATCTCGCTCATAATCCCTATCGGGTCCACCTTCGGTCACAATATTGTTATCGCATTGTCGCATGGCCAAAACCAAAATACATAGGAATACATTGAAATTATGGAATTCCCAGATTTCAAATATTATGCTATCATGCAGATAATCCCCATTGTGTCTGCCCTTTATCGCAAGTCGCATATCGGCATATCACAGTGCATTCGCCCTTTGGTATCAGGCATCACCGATCTCCCGATGACCAATTAAACCTAGACCGTTGATCGTGCTCCTTGATCCGACGGTCGACATCGCACATTGCATGTCACTATTGCAATAGCCCCACAGTATTTCCATATTCCATGGACCATGCCACACCGATCCGCTGATCACCCATATCTCTGATCATCGCTATCGGCTCCAATCGCAAATCGCAATCAACATATCGCAGTGCCTGGGGTCCCGATATCGCATGCGGGCCTACCTACGATGCGATAAGTCAGAGGTCGCAGTCGGGGGAGTCCTTCCACCTTTGCCTTAAGTCCACCCCTTTTCACATTTGCGATGCGATTTCCTTAAGGAACCTTCTATGCCATTTTTAGAAGAAATGCCTCCTTTTCAAAGGACAAAGAAATCTTATTTCTGTGATAACTTCTTCATCCGAAGTCCATTTTAGCCCATTCAAATTCTGGTAGATTCAGAGTGAAAATATCTATGCAATGGGACTATTTCCAGGAGTATCCCTTGACTTTCATTTTCCTCTGCGAGGAACACTCTAGACTTAGAAGTCTATCCAAGATCCATTTTGGATCATTGGGACGACACATTGTCAAAGGAGATTACGAATGGAGGTGTATTTAAGCTCGTGAAGCTCAATGGGGAGCTATTTCCAGGAATAATTAATGGAAGCTAGGTAAAGTTGTATAGGGGAAATCCTGTGTAATGTCCCTCCCTTAATAATAAATAATAAATAATAATAAATAATAAAATAATTAAAATAATTAAAATAATAATAATAATAATAAATGATAATAAATAATAAATAATATTGAATAAAACGAAATAATAATAAAAATAAATAAAAATAGTAATAAATAATAAATAACCATACTAAAGCTCTAAATAAAAATAAATAGAAATAAAACAAGAAAACAGTAAAAAAATCAGTAAAGCTATCAAAAAGAAATAAAACAAGAAAGCAATAAAGTTGCATGTAGACACATGGAGTGTGTGCATGTGGTTCCCTTTCCAATGTTTGCTCTATTTATTAGATGGCGAGGAGGATGAGAGGCATTCCATCATTCGAAGATTATATCATTCATTCTCTTGGGAGAATAGTGTTCTAAGATAGAGGATTCACTAGTAGTAGTACGTTGATTGAGGGCTCGGGGGTGGCCAATTGTAGCAAGACCTTGCGCAATTGAGCCTATGGTTGGGTGGAGAGTCGTCCCCAAAACCTTGTTGCAGTAAGCAAACTTCAACCACAGGTAAGTGCTACTCATAGTTTGAACTTGATGCTAATTAGTTGATTAATTACATGTTTATTTTGGGCTGTTACATATGGTATCACAGTTTTGGCTCAACCCTTAGGGCCTATGGGCATCTTAGGAAAAAAAAATTGTTTTGTTGGGATTTTTAACTTGACTTGTTTTGAAAGTTATAGGATCATTACTTCCGGGAGGCCACATGTCTTTTTTTAGCAAATCTTATCATGTACATATTTAGTAACGAAGTGCTTCTGGTTTAATTTACTATTTTGAAGGAATTCCCAACCAATATGAGTTTATTTATTTTGGCATGAATATTGGAATTCTCTTTTGGGTTGCCTTTCTTGTTGGTAAGGCTCTCGCTGGTAGAAACTTGCAGACTTATTGCAAAAAGACAAGGGTTTTATTGGCAAGGCATTTTTAGAAGTTTTTTTTTTGGACTTTCTTTCTATTCTTGATTTATTGCATCTCACAGACTGCTAAATTTGCGCATGGATTAATGATGACAATGAGAATCCCTCACAGTTTTTCAAGTTCTGTGTTCTAAATACGCAGATTTACCAGCTCATTGTTTTTTTTTCATTGAAAATACAAATATGATTAACATGTTTAAATAAAATTATGAATCTGTTCCTTGAAGCACTATGCGTTGTGGAGTTTAAAGTACAATTTGCTCCATAAAAATGTGAGGCCAAGAGCTAATACCTCTCTGCAAACTGTCGACGCTCTGTCTGTGCTATACAAATTCTTCAATTCCTCCTCAAAATCTTTGATTTGCTAACCTAAGCGGTTCATCTATGCTAATTTGTGATTTATTCCACATAAGTCTAGAGTTCCAGGAGTTGGTCTTGGCTCTAGCCTTTTCATATCTAGGTTCTTCTGGCTGTTTTTGTTTAATTTACATAAGCTTTATACATTATTGTTATGCTTTTTTGTGTCTCTATGCAATGTTAGACTATCATGTATATTATCTTAATATGTTGCAGATGGGTTGATATTAAATTCTTATTCTTTACTTTTATGGCATTTTTATGGATGTATAGGATATTGGGTAATTATGGTGACTTGAATGGTTAATGATAGCTACGGTGATTAAATAACTGGATTTACAGTTAAGAGAAAAGAAAGTTGGGAGTGTACTTTTATTAATTCTGGTTTGTATGCTTTCAGTGAATTTAGAATCTTTTCTACCCATAAGAACCTCATATGATAGACTTTCTTGAACGTTTTTTTGTTAGGGACTGATTCGATCAACATGATTTATTAAGGGGACAAGGTGCACTGTTTTAAAATCTTGAGGGAATTGATTGACTTATGATATAGTAAATATTAATTGAATGGATCAAGGAAACAACGAAGATGGTGTTGTTGGAGCGTAACTGAATATGTGCTCATGGCTCTATAGATTGGAACTTCATCATCTTTGGTAAGTATTCTTATAGAAAGGCATGGTAATTACTCGAATGGAAATCACCACTTTTATCGCATAAATATAGATACCTTCATCGAAGCAAACACATAGAGATCTTCGTTAATAGAGGCCTATAGATTGACTTCAATAGAAAGATGTAACATTCATTTGGTAGGTGTGGAACTAGGTTTTATATTCTTGGTTTTGCTTCGATTCATTTAGGGATTGTTGGATGTGATATGGATGGATTATTTCTACTCAATTCTAATAAAATAACATACAAAATTGCAACCAAAAAGTATGGGATCACCGCTTCTAATTCCTTTTAAATTCAAAGAATCTGAGCCATTGCATTTCATCTATTGCGATATGTTTTGAAAAATCCCAATTTGAGAGATTGTCGTGGAAAATTGACTTGTACAAGAACAAGTCAATGAATTTCTTTTCCCAATTAATGATCATCTCTACCCTTCTGTCAATTTTCCTTCTTCTAAAAAAAAGATCTTCAAAAGTTGTTCACTTTAAAGGCATCCTCCAATATAGATGCTATTCTCTGAAAAAGGTATTGTTTAGTAGGTTTGAATAATTTCAGTGAATCGAATTTTATGAATTATTTTAATCTACTGCTGTGCAATATATTTTCTTAAAGCAATTATGGGGTTAACTTATCTGAATTCGGCTACATCTTTCATGTTCCCAAATCCAGCTACTATGGTACAATATATCTTCTAAAAAGAATTATGAGGTTCATTGATTGATCTTTTTATTTCTTTTAACACTAATCTAATTCATGCTTTTACCTTTGTGAAGCCTCTACTGCAAGCTTCAAAGCAACAATAAGAATTTCTGGTACATTATTCGATTTTTTTGTTGAGACAACGTTTTTAGTTTTACTCGGACAATTTTGCAAAAGCTATTTATTATTTGGGCCTAGTGCCAATGATAAGCAGTGGCTAAATTCTAAAAATTACTGGAATAATATTCCTTTTATTTTCTTATCCGTTATATGAATCATAAGAACATCTATGCACTGTGCAATTATTTGTTCAAATCGTAGGTGATGCTCCCAAGCTGAATACCCTTTAACTATGCTTAAGTCTGGTCAATTTTATCTCACCCATGGTTTATTTATAGACAACTTGAGCTGGTTAATACGAGGCTCAGATCGTTTTTCTCCTTATCGAATGAGCGTCTTCTTCTTCATCGTCTCAGTAAGTGGCTTAACCAACCTTAATTTAAGAACATGCACATGTTCTTGTAGCGTTTTGGGTTTCTAATTTTCTGCTGGTAAATGGCTGCTTTTGTATTAGTATAGGTTAGATCTATATTAAAATCAGATAATATTACCAAAATTTGGGTGGGCATCAGATCAAATTAATTGCGTCAGACTATGCCATATTGTGTTTGCATTTCCTTATCTTGGTTGTTGTCTGTCAGTTATTTTGAGCTGCAAATTCTAATACCCATAAGTTTTTACCACCCTACTTGACGTGAGTTTTGCCTCATTTTTCAATATATTGGCTCTTAAGCTCATTGAAATAAATAATTTCGCTTCCAATTATAAGCTTAGCTTTGCTCCCAAAGTAATTTATGGTGATTTCGAGTCTTTACTGGGGCATTTCATCTTAGATCACATTGAATTTTTACTGATGGATGTCCTTGACGGGGAGATCTGGGTATTTCATCCATCTGTGATCACTAAGGATGGGTGCCCTTGACAATCGATTGAATTCATACTCGGATTTGTACATCTCTTTTCAAATGGATATGATCAATTTTTGATGCAATCCCTTTTGGAACTTAAGCCAGAGGGTTGGACTAATCTCAGAACCGATCAGTCTGTTAACCTGTTGGCTAGTACAATGTGAAGCAACTTTATGATAAAACAATAGACCATGCTCTACCATGGTATAGCAAGGAGGTTGGTACTTTGTATTGCCTTGTGTAAATTACCCAAGATGGTGTTTCCATGCCAAGGCACAAGTGCTGAAAACATGGAATGCACGCATCACTTATGAATGACAGTTTCAATGGGAGTTCCCTATCTTTGGGAGATGACATGCAGTGTCTGGTTTTCAAAATTTTCAATCGTATCATTTTCACTGATTTGGACATTTTAGCAATATACAGTGAGAATCTCGGATAATAATGTCTTGAGAAGGAAATCTTAGAGCTGAATGCTCTATTTTTAGCCAAATATTCTTGTAAGTTTACAAGGTGTTTTCTTAAACACGCCTTCTCTTGAAGAAGCCCTAGTTTGTCCTACCTGAAGTATTCAAAGGACACTGCAGGTTCTACTCATTGTTATCGTTCTCAGATAGAAATGCACCTGTTGTATGGTCCCAAAACATTCTATAAAATACCAAGTTTACATTTTTTTTTTCAAGTTTATATACAATAGTTCCCAAGTTTATATATATATATATATATATATATTATCCAGTTTATATACAGTAGTTCCATGAGGGTCAAAAGATTGTCTGAGCATAAACGGAACTGATATCTTAGTCTTGGACATTTCGAAGAGTGCTGCTGAAAACTAGAAGGTTTTAGTTGGTGTATTTGAGGAGACGGGACTTGGTCAATAGGCTTCATGATGTGTTTTGGGCCTATTGGACAACAAGGAAGCAAGCTACATGTTGCACACAGTTCAAATTGATGTTCATAAAGGAAGCTATTACATTGGTAGCATTTAGGTCTCCTCTTTTAAGGTTGATGTGGAATAGAGGTGGTAGATATTGAAGTCCTTGAAGAACAAGTCGGAAGAGCTTGAGAGATTGGAAGAGGATAGGTTATGGTCCAAGTTCCATTATGGCAAAAGCCAAATGAAGCAATATTGTGAGAGCATGCTCTTGGCCACACTTTTGAGGAAGGATAATTAGTTTTGCTATATGATAATCATAGAAAGGATAAGATAAATAATCTCAAGCACACAGCATTCAATATTTATTCAAATAAAAAGCTTTGGAATTTAGGTTTGTGTAATCTATTTGTGTAGCATCTAGGTTACAACCATTTGCAGATCCACAAGGTTACCTCAAATGAAGTGCATATTTGTTCAAAGTCCAAGCACCAAAAGAAGCTCCTTCTCTCGTCAAGAATTCCAAGTGCTAAATTCATTATAGCTAAAATGTGTTGTAGACAATAGGTTTGTTCTGAGTTTCCTGGTATTGTTTCGATCTTTATGTTGTAATTAATGAATGTAAAACCTAGTAGCTATTAAAGCTTTGTTAAGGGTTTGATATGGTGTTGCCTTCGTAGGTGCGCTTGTAGGCGGGACATCTTATTAATAAAATGATTTTATTTTGTGTTTTGGGGAGGGATAACCTTCCCAGTCATCCGATCCGATTTTGGGTTGGGTGGCAGTGTCTATTCTTGTTTTATGGTGTGTTTCTATTGGAATATCTCTTTGGTTGTTTGATTTATTAAAGCCCTTATAGTAATCATTTAATGGTCATAAGAATCCCAAGATACGTTCAATAAATTTGTTTAACAATTTATTTTGTTAAAGGCAGTCCATTTAATTTTTTTTCGAACATAAGTTATGATTGCCTAAACAGATACTCAAAATATTTCACTCTACAGAACAAAATTTCAATTTATGTTAAACTTTTGATTCTTTTGATTCTGTGGAAAATTTGGACATGGCATGATTCTGTGCTGGAATTATTCGTGTGTCATTACATTCTAGCAATGGTTGGTTATCATGTGTTCAAACCTGATCAACCTTTGAAAACCTTTTCTAGACGTATCATTATAACAGTGATGATAAAAAGTCTGTATTCAATTTTTAACTATTTAGATGCCAGAATCTAGGAGATAAAGGACACAATAATAAGCAAATCAATTAGAAGCTATAGCATATAAAGCGAAACAACATATTATTGATTTAAGTTGTTTATAAACTGTTAATATCTAAATGCAGCAGTCAATTACTGACTCAAGATAAGTGATCTGCACTCATGATTACAAACAATTGGGTGGATGGAAAGTAGCCATAGTTTGACTCACTTTTTTTTCCCAAAAGAAAACCTTGTGGGTAAACCTGGACACTTCCCCACATTGTGCAAGTAATACCCAGTGTTAACCTGTTAAGTGAATTTCGATGGTTTTTCAACTGAGACTAAAATCACACATAATCTAAGGCAATAGCGGATGATGCTGCAAGCTAGGATTCTGATATTTTTTGTCAGACATTAGTTCCTATTTTTCATTTCTAGGTCACATGAAAACTCTAATAAGCCATTAAATTTTGCTAACGTCAAGGCTAATACATTCTTCTTGATGATACTTCAAATCAATTAACATTATAAATCTGGAACGATCATTGTTTTAAACCAATTGTTGCATTTGCTTGTCAAGATCTTCCGTTTTCATATGCCTGCATATTTCAAGGTCTCAATTCCTAAATTCCTTTTTATGATGCAAATGGATATAAACAGTGGTAATAAATTTCAGTCCTACACACATTTCATCTGACTAATCTATGGAACACTGGTATACTTTATTTTTGGCAACACTAGTGGATCTCTAGATCGATTGATTACTAATGAATTCATATGTGAATGATCTCTTAACACAAAAGTGATATTTACATTTCAATGCATGGGTTCCATGAGCATATATGATATTCTTCATTGAACCATGTTCCACGACACATTAATCGCATGCAATGATCTTTCTATATGTATTTCTGATTTCAGTTTATGATACGTCTAAATCGTACACTATGATTTCAGTTTAGTTTAATTAACTATTATGATGTTGAGTATAATGTTACATGAGGTTTCATGATTCAAGGTTAATTGCATATAGTGGATAAAGTTGTCTAAGGAGAAATGGAAAGGAGAAACTTGCAAATTTTCTAATGATAATAACTAATGATAGCTCATGTGATTATGGCCAGCTTGGATCAGATGCTTAAGGATGTTGAGAGGAAGTGTCACAACAAGGGTAAGAAATCAATAAGAAGAGGCATCCTATTTTAGAACATAATGGAAGAATTTGGTATAATCATAACTTGAGGTATCACTATAGGGTCTATCTAAGGATGATGCGCATAAAGAAGAAAATATTGGCAATCAACTAATGAAGTTGAATAATCATGGTAATAATGAAGGTTAGTTTGAAGGAACCTGGAAGGTATGATGACATAGATAGATAAGCTGTGTGCATGACAACATCTATAATAGTTTTCCCCTTTAATGGGAGAGCCGCATTTGTAAAGTTTTCCATAGGTGACTAACTATATGCATGAATTATGGATATCAAGATGTATGATCAGGAAATTTTATTAGGTTGATGTTTTATGGTGTAAATTATCAACTTCCTAGTTGAAAGAAGTGGAAATGATTATTGAAAAGTAATTGACAACTTGATGAAAACATGACACTAATAAGATAGGTAAGATAACCTAGATCCTAGGGATACGTTGAATAATCTTATTTCATAGTTGGTATTCAATGTTTGTACAAGTAAATGAAATTGATTTTTCTGATGAATCATGATAAGAATTCTTATAGAGTATTATTCTATATTTGATAAGTATTGAGATGTTTCTCATATTGACGATGTTTCATGATATGATGGTAGGAGGATAATGATTTACATGTGGTTCTTATAGTGATGATGTATCCTTATGATGATAGTGATATGCATAGGTATTATGATGTTATGTCAAGGTATATTGACATATTCATTTACTACGTGATGATAGGTATTTGATGGATATGATATGCATAGCGTGGCATAGGAATTATGATGCTATAATATGAGGTTATTGACATGTGGTTCATTTATTATGTGAAGTCATGATATATCTTTGATGCAATATGTTCATGTTATAACCTATGATGGTATTTCATGAGGTGAAGCATGTAATAGTTGCATAAAAATTTATGACATGCATGAGCACACGTTCACAATGATGTATGTTCTCATAATGACATGCAAGACTTGGCATGTGGATTATTTTCTATGATACTATGATGGTATAGCTAATGCATGGTTGCATGTTGAGGTGTGATGATTGACAGGACTCCACAATGGGCCGTGAGGGCCGGTTTATTTGATGATCTCGTGCGAGCCAATACACACGAGGGGGAATAAGTAACACCATATGGGTTGGGGAGAAACTCAATCAACACTACATATGCCAGTGGTTCCTTTGTCTTGTGTAGCTCTTGATGGATAGCTCTTGAAGGGCTATCAGACCATATTGAGGAGGCAATATGTGTACTCCATGAATCCAACACTCGACCCCGAAAGGCAAGATGCATACCTTTCTTTTTCAGCTCGAGACTTAGTTAAAGATGCGCTCGACCAGATATAGATTGATGGCCTTCTTCGTTCGACCTGTTTAAAGGGAGTTATTACCATCAATGTTCGTTATCCGGCCGGAGCTAGACAAAAGCTAGAATGAACTGAAGTTTATATGTCTTGAGATGCCCGGGGAAATGAACTTCTGTTGGAACCAAGAGCGGGAATCACCATTACTTGCCGGACGTGCTTGATGTTCTAGGCTAGGTGCCTGTTATTGGATTGGGATGCCGAAGTCTGGGGGGGGTGTAAGGAATTTGATGCCTGGGGATGTGCACCTTAGTAGCTGTGGAGGGAGTGGGCGAGCTTGCGAGATGCCCGAAGTCATTGAGTACCGTACCGGATGCTTGTCTTGGGGTAGATGAGGTCTCAGTCAGGCACGAGCCTTGGGGCCAGCCTTGGACTAGGATACAGACCAAGTCAGGCTTATGCCTGGTGCCGAAAGTGGGAAAAAGGACAGAGATTCCTTGGGATTTCCCGGGTGTTGTGAAACTTTTGATGCCTACTGGTTATACTAGTTCAGCAGAGGGTGTTACGCAGTAAATTGTCACTGTCTCCTTGTCAGTCTCCCTATCATGCCATGGAATCAAATGCACCATTTTCATGCTCTCTAAACTGGCCAAATGACCCACTTTGCCAAAGTTTATTTCATCAGTGCGTCTGTTATTAAAATAACCACGCTGATAGGCGGCTGATAGTGTAACTGATGCACTGCCAGCGCGGAAGCACATGGGTTTTCCGCGCTGGTCGAATTTCATGAGCCAGCGCATCCTATGAAAATATTAAGCCGCGCTGACACAGCCTGCTCCGTTATTATTATGTGCTGTCAGTGCTCCAGTTCAGTGTTACACCCGCGCTGATCCAGTTTGGGCGAATTTGTTCTAACAGCCAGCCTTCCAGATAACTCCAGACCTGGTTGTTAGCCTTGTGAGTATCGCCCTCCCTTCTATGGCATGTCTGTTCGTCATTTGGAACCACCTTCCTTTGAGATAAGCTTGTCCTCCCACCATTCATGGAGACCTCTTCTCTATTTAAACCTCTACCATTACCATGAGCAGCTAGTTTGGATAGTGTGGAATTCATAGTGCTTAGACTGCTGCTGCTAATAGGTAGTTGGTGTGACAAGTGTGGATTTGTTAGAGGAAGCTTAAGGAAGGTTGTGAGTGTTGCTTGTGTGAGAGAGAGCTTTGTTTTGGGAGAATCTACCTCCAAGGGTGAATGCTTAAGAGACTTGCTGGCTGGACCCTCTAGAGAAGGATTCAGCGTCAGAACTTTGGTTGTAACTTTCTCTGTTATTGATTAATAATAGATGACTACTGTTATGGTTCCATTCTCATTTGTGTTTGTAATGGTTAATGTGAATTACATCCTTTCTGACTGATGTATAATTGCTTTTATTAGATTTCACGCTTGTGTTTGTCTTTCTCTTCATGTGTGCAGGTATCTATTCACGGAGATCGTGGAGGATTGTAACCGGCCAGAGCGAAGGAGCGAGAGCGGCATCTCTTCATCAAACAACATCGTTGGAATCCAAGTAGGTGTTCATTGCCTCTCTTTTATTTGCAATTAGGAACTTGCACAGTAGCATTGATTGATTGTTGCTAGACCCATTCTGGGCTAGTAGGGATCGCCTCTATCCGTAGAGGGGATTTACCTCTCCAACAATTTGGCGACTCCGCTGGGGAGCTGGCCTTTGTCTCTTTTTGTTCATTCTTGTGTTTGAGTTTGATTGTTACTCTCTTTTCAAAATTGGAGATTAGTTCTCTGCTTTTAGCCCTCCTGGTTCAATCTGGGAAGTGTCTTAATTGTTTAAAGAGTTTTGGCCTTGGTTTGGGAGTTTTTGGCTTGATTCTGCCTCTTTTTTAGTCTCAGCGCGGTTTAAATCAAAACAGTTGCGCTGACAGCGCATAGCTGTCTTTTTGACCCCGTTGTCATCGCGCTTGTGCGTAAAACAGTCGCGACGGTTTTGAAATCGAACCAGCGTGCTTAAGTCATGTCCTTCCGCGCTCACAGCGCCTTGTTGCTACGCGTGACCTCTGGTCAGCGCATTGTTGCTGAGCGCTACCCACGCTAATCCTGTAAAATTGAATTTGTTTCAATTTTGCCTCCTGAGCTTGTTGGTTTGACTATCTCCAGCTCTTTCTACTTGGTTTTGACTTGATATTGATTGTTTGAATCGTGAAATACTTGCTTGCGAAGTCTTGTCAGATGAATTTCGTTTTTGTGTCCCGTGACCTAGTGCCATTGTCCCGCTTTCACTGGATTGACCTTGTTTTATTCACTTGTTCACAAAAAAGTTCGTTGCTACTTGCCTTTGCTATTGCGGAAACCTTCCTCTTTTTGCTTTCCTTGCTTGGTTTGTTGAGGTGATTGTTGTTGGACCAGTCCTCGGATTGTTTCACTACCCAGACACAGATCACATTTGTTTGGGTTCAATCAGCTCTTTTCACGCTTGTTGTGCTTTTCATTGAGTGATTTTGTTTCTCTTTACTCGGTGTTGCTGTCTCTCAAAATTCATTTTTAAAGTGCATTGTGCCATTGAAAAAGAAATCAAACTAATATCTTTTTGCATTCAATAGTTAATGAAAAGAAGAGCATTTCATTGATTTGTGTTCTCAAAAGAAAAAATTTATTTCTTTGTCATTAGCTGCATTAGATTGTTTGATTGTTTGAGTTCATTTTGTTTGATTGAAAACTCTTAACCCTCTCATAGTTAGAATTCATCGAACGAAATGGTATTCTTTGGCATGTAGTTTGCATCTAGGTAATTGTGAGAGATCACACGATAAGGCCTGAAACCGAAACTTAATTCAAGATCAACCATAAAATAAACTGAATAAATCTAAAAACGCATTGGAAATTAACGCAAACATCTAGAGGTCTAGGTTAGAGACGTGTTCTGGCGTCTTTAAACATAGTCACTATTGTTTCACATAACGGTTGGGTGATTCCTCCTTCTGTGGCTCGATAGTGGTCTAACACGGACTATGCTCCCACGTACCATCGCGTATATAGGGAGACCCCACTAGGCTTTTATCCTTGATCCATAGGAAGCCGAGTCTGCCGCCCTGCGAGCCGTAACGCACCGAACACAGCATTCGGGAAGATTGACTGTAGTACGGAAAGTCCTTGGTTCTCATACGATTGCCAAGGTGTATAAGCAGTTTTACGGATTGCTTGGTAAACCTTTTTCCTAGAATCTCCAGAGCAGTCACTTTTGATCCTTTTTGGACTCCCTAAATGAAAAGGTGCCAGTGAGCTTCTTGTCACTTCGTGCTCATTAAACATTTGAAGGATACTAGAGTCATCTTTTCGTCCTTTTCTTGACTCTTGAAACATGAAAAGGTCAAGTTCAGTTCCTATGTCTTAAAAATTTATTCGGCCATGATAACATTACCTGGTTAGATTTTGTGTGCGTTAGTTTGAGTAGGTATTTATCGTTAGTTCCCTTTAGGGTTTTGTGTGGGGTTTGTCATCCTGGCTGACCCGTCAACTCCCGGTCCAAGTGATCAAGGTTCTCCATCTTCTGTTGCTCCTGAGGTACCGGTTGTAAGCGATACTCTTCCGGTTATCCCGAGTATCCAGCCTATCAACGTACGTGCCCCAGGCGACGAGGATTACGAAGAAGATTGGAACCCTATCTGGGAGCCTGACGAGGACGATATTCCTGTTACCCCTCCCGGTATGTCGTCTCCGATGTCCACTTCCCACATGGACGAGACATCTCCCAGAGCAGGTGAGACACCCGTGGTGTCAAATGTTGAATCTCCCATCCCAGCTACTTCTCCACTCCCTCCACGGTATCAGTCGATGAGGGATAGAATAGCTGCCAGAATGCCTTCTACGACTATATGGGATCCTAGTCTCATTGCCACCACGGAACCCTTTCTTTCGCAACCCCCTAATACACCTGTTACCTCAGTTCCCACAAATCCAACTGTTTGTGTAGCATACTCAACTCCGGTCGTCAGTGTTGTGACAACATCTTCATCTACAAACCCTGGGGCTGGTCCCTCTCACAGTCAAGTGAGTAATGGCCAACTGGGGCTTTCGTCTGGAGTCATCGATCCTGCACAAAGTGCTCAGCCCTCTTCTGGCCCTGTTCCAGGAGGGGGGCCGTATGATGCCCATGGGCAACCCATTGTGGACCCGAATTATCAAGGTCCACTCTTTTATTATGATTCTACCGGTCAGTACCTCCAGTTCGCTCAATCCGCGCCTCTTCAACCTTTCGTTGAAGTCTCGGTACCATTAAACATTACTTATGATCCCGGTACTCATTCTTTTCATGGGGGCCAGGCAATTCCTGGACAGCCTCAAGGACCACCTAATCTAGGCCAGCCACCTTATGTGCAAGCCCCCCAAGGGCAACCACTTTATGGCCAGTCTTACCCAGGACAATCTGGGGGCCCACAAGGACAACCCTACCCGGGACAACCTTCGGCCATGGGCGGTCCATCTTTTTCCTATCAGAGTCAACCTTCTGGTTATCCAGGGCAACCTGGTACCCAGCAAGGTTATCCGTCTGGTCAGCCAGGACAACCTTACATCCAACAAGGCCAACCTGGTACCCAGCAAGGTTATCCGTCTGGTCAGCCAGGACAACCTTACATCCAACAAGGCCAACCTGGTTTCCAGCAGGGGTATTGTTGGCATTATGGTTCAAGTGTTGTCCTTGATGGCAACTCACTCAGTGGATGGTACAGGTGCTCAAAGGTTAGTACAGGTGATGGCAACTTAATCAGAAGACAGATCTCAGTACAGCATGGCAAGAAAGCTCATACACGTTGTTTCGTTAAGCCCAAGTCGCGTATACACGCAGGTTCGATTCAGAAAAAGCGCGTGTATGTGGAAAGGTTCCTTTGGTTCATGGTGGTTAGTCCTTGGAAGTTGTGCCTATGAATTCGGACCATTATGTCTCGACGGGCGTGTCGATCCCTAGTTTTAAAGTTGATGGTATTGTGTTACTATGGTTTTGGCTCTTGGTATTGAGAAAGGCCTAAGGCTATATAAGGAGAAGAAGATCATTAGGCAAAGATCATCTTTCGACAAGGCATGAATATCTAAGAGAGAAAGAGATCTGATATGCAGGTTCTGAGTTGGTTGATCTGAGCTAAGGAGAGATCTCATCGGTTGATGGAGAACTAGATCTAAGGAGAGATCGGGATCAAATGGTTTGAAGTGCACTATCATGATATGGTTGATTATGCGTATTTCTAGATCTGCATATTGTCGCAATGTTACGTTCTGGGTCTAACTAATATCTGGTACAGCTGCAAATTGAGAAAGTTTATTTTTAGATCTGTACGCAGGTTGGCTTCGGTAAAAGAGCGTGTACACGCGGGTTCTGCTCATTAAAGTAGCGTATATCTTTTGAAGCTTGATTTTTGGGTTTACAGTGGGGTCTAACTGTTATTGCAGAGTTCTGTAGTCTGCTCTGTGTTCTGGTGATTGACAGGGTTCAGTGGTTCAGTGATTCAAAGTTTGGTTGTCTTATGCTTCAATGATCTGTTGTGGAAATTGAATGAATTGTGGTCTTCAGATTATAATGTTGTGCTTCAGGAATATCCAAGTCTGAAAATGTATGAAAAGTGATACCTGGAAGAAGGAAGATTGTAGGTCAGCACCTACGTACTAGTATCTTGGCTAGTACAAGAGCAAAGGGGGTTGGAGCTCCCTTCCAAGGAAGTTTGGAGAACGAGAGAAGGTTGAAGCCTTCTGCAGGTTGTAGCCTGCGTACTGGTATAATGCTGCACCAGTACAAAAGATTGTAAACTGAAGTTTCATATTAAAGAAAGATAGAGACAACTTGCAGCAGGTGGTTTTCACCCACATTGGGTTTCCATCTTATATCTTGGTGTTCATGTGTGTGGCTTTTTATCTGTTCTGTTATACTGCACATGTTTACTGTTAATATGATGAATAATGTCCTGATGCACTTAATTGAAGAATAAGCTAACTAAATTGTGAGTTTTCTGCTTATACGCTGTTTTACTTCGTCACAGTAGCGTGTACACGCTGGTTCACTTAACTGAAGTAGCGTATATGTTTTGGGCATAGAAAAAGTTTGATTACTCTGATAATACTGATTCACCCCCCCTCTCAGTATTATTTCCAACAGGTATCCCGCTGGACAAGCTGGGCAAAATTATATTCCTCAAGGTCAACCAGCAGTCCAACAAGGGTATCCTTCTGGGCAAGGGGGGCAACCCTACGTGCAGCAAGGCCAACCCGTTGTCCAGTCTAGTCAACTTTTTGGGCAAGCGGGACAACCCTACGTACAGTAGGGCCAACCCACTGCTCAGCCCGTGCAACCTTCTGGGCAAGGGGGGCAACCCTACGTACAGCAGGGCCAACCCACTGCTCAGCGAGTACAACCTTCCGGACAAACGGGCCAGCCTTCTATACAGCAAGGCCAACCCACTATCCGCCCTAATCATCCATCTGGACAGGCTAGCCAACCGCAAGGTCAACCAGCCATCCAGCATGCTCAGTGATCTGTTCCGCAAGGACAACCTTTGGTTGCTCAAGGACAACCTGGCACCCAGCAAGTACGTCCTTTTGGGCAAACAGGCCCATCCCAAGTTCAACCAGGCCAACCTTCTGACCAGATGATCCAAGCCCAACCGGTTCAAGGACATTATGCTGGGCCTCAAACTCAAATGAGTTATCAAATGCAAGGCGGGCCACGGCCCCAACCTTCCTACCAAGCGCAGCCTGCTTATCAGGCTCAGTATGGAGCCCAGCAAATGTATGGCTACCAGCAACCCCAGGGGCAAACTCAGTTTACCCCTTATCAAAATTATCAACAGATGCAGGTCACTCCTTACCAAAATTATCAGTATGCTGCACCTGCGGGTCAAGTTGCTAACACATGGGGTGCTGGGGGGCAGACCCAGGGTCAACTGTCTGCATATGGACAGAATCCATATGGGCAGAACCCCTACGGACAAGGTCCCTATGCGCCAGGCCCTTTTGGGCCAGGTCCATCTGGACAAGGTCCCTATGCGCCAGGCCCTTTTGGGCCAGGTCCATCTGGACAGAGTCCATGGGGGCAACCACCACCTGGTTGGAACCCTAATACTGCCTCAAATCCACAGCCACAAATGTCCTTTAACCCTCAGTTGCCATTCTTAGCGACGTTGGAACTTCCGGATGTGTCCAAGCTGACAAATGATCCCATTCTGCATAATCCGTATTGGCCACCAGTTCCAACTAAAATACCCGGTGATTGTCCAAAATTTGATGGCAAAGCTGGTGAAGATCCTCAGGCACATGTTATGACCTATCACCTCTGGTGTTCATCGAACTCATGGCTTGATGACTCTATCCGACTCCGCCTCTTTCAGAAAACTCTCACCGGCTCAACCGCTAAGTGGTACATTGAGCTGAATCGCGGCACGTTTCAAGATTTCAACTCGCTGGCTATGGCGTTCTTAACTCATTTTTAGTTACCCATTCGGTACGAGACGGGGACACATCTCCTCACCTCTCTCAAACAGGATACGGCGACCCATATATCTGATCATATACATGAATGGAGAAGGCGTCGCCGCTTGATCAAATTCTGGATTCCTGATCAACTCCTGACCGATTGGTTCACAACTTCCTTTGTCCCTGCCATTGCACGGGACATCGCCATGGGAGCTTTTGTAACTGAAGAGCAAGCGATCGTGCGAGCTCAGTACCTAGACTTAGTATACTCTCAGTCGGGTACTCTATATGATTATTTGCCAGACGCCCCGAGGCCTGGACAGACCAAAGCTCCGCCCAAACCATCTGTTGATGGAGTCATTGGTTCTGTAAATTCGTCATCGAAGAAATCGGCCGCGAACCCTGGGAAGCAAAAACAGAACGCTTCTAATGGAAATGCTCCTCAGGGCCAATCTAATCCTGGAAGTACCTCCGAGGTAAATGCCGTTTAGTCCACCGCGGCGGACAAATCCTCGAAAGGGAAAAAGAAAGGGAAAGCTAAAGATAAATCTGGACAGCCCAAGCAGGATGCCCCTAAACCTCCGCCCGAGGAAGGAGCTAAACGAAAACCTAAGTATCCTTGTCTCATCTGTGATGAGGATCACTACACTAAGGACTGCCCAAGGCAGTCCGAAGTTAGTCGGTTATTGAAAGGTGCTCCTAGGACTCCCGCCGTGCTTAAAGAGCCTTTCCCTTCCCAGCAGACCCAAATGGTGGCAGACCCGTCTCAACCCTCTTCCTCGTTCGGTTCTCAAGTGTTCATGGCTGGAACGATTCCCATCCATGTTTCAACTCGAGCGAAAGATTATCCATCTCGTGCCAGGAAAGAGCCGGAGGTTCCCTCCAGCGCTCCTCCGTCTAGTTCTGGTCCTCTCCACATCGAAAGGCCCAGCGCTGAGACGATCCCCTGACCCCCTCCAAAAGGTGTACTCAGGAAGTCATCTTACAACCCTAATACTCGTGCTACCCAGCACTACAGCATTGTTGAGGACTTAGCTCAGGCTCCGTCTGCTATGTCCGCTCTAGAAGTCCTCCAGAGCTGCCCCTCCCAGAGGAAGTCCCTGCTATCAGCGATTGGTGGCATCGACCCGGCAGATTCAGATTTGATTTCTTTTGATCTCTAGGGTTTTACACAGAGACTGCCTCACCAAGTCGCTTCCCTTATACAGGTCATCATCAATAGCAGAACGATTCATCGTACGGTTATTGATGAAGGTGCCTCAACCTGCATCATGTCCGTTGCTTGCTGGAAGGCGATTGGTTCCCCTGCTTTGAGTCAGTCCCCTACGACGTTAGAAGCCTTCGATGGAAGAGAGTCCCGTCCTTACGGTATCCTCCAACGCTTACCCATCTCTTTGGAGGGAAAGACCGTAGAAGTGGAGGTCGAAGTTGTCGACGCCAATCTTACTTACAACCTCCTCCTCGGACGAAGCTGGACATATGCCATGCAAGTCGTGGCTTCCTCCCTGTTCTGTGTCATTCGTTTCCCTCACCAGGGGAAGATTGTCACGTGGACCAGCTCTCCTTCTTCGCCTCTATCCGTAGAGGGGATTTACCTCTCCAACAATTTGGCGACTCCATTGGGGATTTACCTGAGTCTTTCGGATGGCTGCGACCATACCTTCTTATCATCATGGTCTCTTCAGCTGGGTGGCTGCGTCCATACCACAGACCTTCTTCGTATGTCTTTTGGATGGCTGCGCCCATGCCTAGACTACATGTAATCGAGATATCAGTTGTACATACGTGCAGGGCCTTCCTGGTGGTGTTCCAGTTCAGCAGTTTTGTAAAGCATTTCACCCCTCCCACTCTCTCGGGCTTCTTGCTTTAGGGGGCATCTGTTACGCAGTAAATTGTCACTGTCTCCTTGTCAGTCTCCCTATCATGCCATGGAATCAAATGCACCATGTTGATGCTCTCTAAACTGGCCAAATGACCCACTTTGCCAAAGTTGATTTCATCAGCGCGTCTGTTATTAAAATAACCGCACTGACAGGCGGCTGATAGTGTAACTGATGCGCTGCCAGCGCGGAAGCACACGGGTTTTCCGCGCTGGTCGAATTTCATGAGCCAGCGCATCCTATGAAAATATTAAGCCGCGCTGACATAGCCTGCTCCGTTATTATTATGCGCTGTCAACGCTCCAGTTTAGTGTTACACCCGCGCTCATCCAGTTTGGGCGAATTTGTTCTAACAACCAGCCTTCCAGATAACTCCAGACCTGGTTGTTAGCCTTGTGAGTATCGCCCTCCCTTCTATGGCATGTCTGTTCGTCATTTGGAACCACCTTCCTTTGAGATAAGCTTGTCCTCCCACCATTCATGGAGACCTCTTCTCTATTTAAACCTCTACCATTACCATGAGCAGCTAGTTTGGATAGTGTGGAATTCATAGTGCTTAGACTGTTGTTGCTAATAGGTAGTTGGTGTGACAAGTGTGGATTTGTTAGAGGAAGCTTAAGGAAGGTTGTGAGTGTTGCTTGTGTGAGAGAGAGCTTTGTTTTGGGAGAATCTACCTCCAAGGGTGAATGCTTAAGAGACTTGCTGGCTGGACCCTCTAGAGAAGGACTCAGCGTCAGAAATTTGGTTGTACCTTTCTCTGTTATTGATTAATAATAGATGACTACTGTTATGGTTCCATTCTCATTTGTCTTTGTAATGGTTAATGTGAATTACATCCTTTCTGACTGATGTATAATTGCTTTTATTAGATTTCACGCTTGTGTTTGTCTTTCTCTTCGTGTGTGCAGGTATCTATTCACAGAGATCATGGAGGATTGTAACCGGCCAGAGCGAAGGAGCGAGAGCGGCATCTCTTCATCAAACAACAGCGTTGGAATCCAAGTAGGTGTTCATTGCCTCTCTTTTATTTGCAATTAGGAACTTGCACAGTAGCATTGATTGATTATTGCTAGACCCATTCTGGGCTAGTAGGGATCGCCTCTATCCGTAGAGGGGATTTACCTCTCCAACAGAGGGTTTCGGAAACATGAAGTAATAAATAACAAAAATAATAATTAATAATTAATAATAAATAATAAATAATAAATAAATAATAATAATAATAATTCAACTTAACTTCGGGAGGAAGTTCCTTAAAGTGGGAGAGTATGTAATGTCCCTCCCTTAATAATAAATAATAAAGATAATAAATAATAAAATAATAATAATAATGATAATAAATAATAAATAATATTGAATAAAACAAAATAATAATAAAAAATAAAAATAGTAATAAATAATAAATAATAAATAACCATACTAAAGCTCTAAATAAAAATAAATAGAAATAAAACAAGAAAACAATAAAGAAATCAATAAAGCTATCTAAAAGACATAAAACAAGAAAGCAATAAAGTTGCATGTAGACACATGGAGTGTGTGCATGTGGTTCTGCTTCCAATATTTTCTCTATTTCTTAGATGGTGAGGAGGATGGGAGGCATTCCATCATTCCGAGATTCTATCATTCATTCTCTTGGGAGAATAGTGTTCTAAGACAGAGGATTCACTGGCAGTAGTACGTTGATTGAGGGCTTGGGGGTGGCCAGTTGTAGCAAGACCTTGCACAATTGAGCCTACGGTTGGGTGGAGAGTCGTCCCCAAAACCTTGTTGCAGTAAGCATACTTAAACCACAAGTAAGTGCTACTCATATTTTGAACTTGATGTTAATTAGTTGATTAATTACATGTTTATTTTGGGCTGTTACATCCTGCCCCTGCGCGATGACTACATGGATGCAGGATAGTCTTAATACTTTAGGCAGTTGGAAGGAAGTGTAGGACTATAAAATGCTCTACCAGGTGAAAATTTTGGTAAAGAGATTGGGTTGTGATATGGCTAGGAGAAAGGTGCATATGGGAGCTGCGGTGAAGGAGTTATGTTATAAAAGGTGGGTCCCATGCATCCTAGCCAAAAAGTGACCATTGGAAGCACTGTAGATGATTGGATGGTTAGTTTTGTCTTAAAAGGAGTGGGGGAAAAACATTTAAGGAGAATATATTTGGAAATTTGCCGCCAAAAGAACATTAACGAAGGATATATGGAGGGAATCAATGGATTTGAATTCAAAAAGGGCTATATATATTGCATCCCGCTCCACATTCAGACACTTTTCCTCGAGAGAGATTTTCTTGAGATTTTGCACCTAAGTTTGAGCATAGAACGTTGTTGTATGTATGGACAAGGTTGGCAAGAGGTAGAGTGGGAATTTTCGCTAAGGGGCTTGGGTTTGAGGGATATTTGTTTGAGTGGCAAAAGAAACTCTTTTGGAAAAGCTTAGCCAAGATGACTGCAACACCACTAGTCCCTTCTACAGTAACCAAGTCACCAAGGCCAAAACCTATTGCCTCCATGACAAGAGAGAAAACATAGAAGAAGCCTCAGCCTCCACCAGTGCGTTAGTCCCCTAGAAAGATACTTATGGAGTGAAGGCAGAAGGGGAAGATGGAAAAAAACAAGCAGACTATGGAACCTAAAGATTTGGAAGAATAAGAATTGGCTGAGGGGTTGGAGGATATCCCTATAGAAGAAGTTGAACGTATCTCTAGACTGTCTCCTTACATACCACCAAGGAAGCCAACATCCAATGTTTTTATGGACCCAGATGCATTAAAATATTAGGTACTCACTTGCTATTACCAGAGCATGTACCCATAGAGGGCAAGTTGTTGGCCCAGGTCCCATATTTGAAGATGGAGGACTCAGCTCTGGATGATTTCACGAAGTACCCTCAGTTTCAGCGCAACAATTATTTGAGATCCATATATTATGAAGAGGTGAGAGTCACAAGGGTAGAGCCAATAAATTAGGAGGTTGGAATCTAGCACGTGGGTCTTTTAAACATGATGTTTGTGGCTGACTTTGGGTGAAGTAATATCAACACGATTTGTGTGCACCAATTGATGGAATTAGTGCACGATGGGTATCTATGGCTGGGTACACCCATCCCCATTGATGAGATGTTGATAAGGTGGATCACCGTGCTCCCCTATCAAGGCATGAACCAAGATGATGCCTTTGTGGGCAAGTTGCAGGAAAAGAAGTTGGTGGACTAGATGAAGAGCGACTTTGGGTTAGTGAAGAAGTATCAATAATAATATGACACCCATACCACTTATTGGATCTTTAGAACATATCTCATGGTGGTATTTACATCCATATACATATACATACATATACATAAAACATCAGCAAAACATATGCCAAACATATACAAACATCAAACCAAAACTACTTTGCCTCAACTAGCAAACAATGAAGGATACAGGGCCCACATTTGATCCACCATCTCCCATGTAGCTTCTTTAGGCCGAAAGTGCTTCCACTGTACTTTAACTTTCTTTAGGGATCTGTACCTAAGCAAGAGATGCTTCCGCTACAATATGCACTGAGGCTTTGAATGGAAATCTCCTTCTCGCTGCACTTGCAATACAGACCAATTAATAACATGATCAACATCCTTTATATACTTCTTAAGCAATGAAATATGGAAAACATCATGGAATTTCACAGTTGTAGGTAGTGAAAGTCGATATGCCACTGGTCTAATCTTCTCAAGGATCTCGAAAGGCCTGCAATACCGTGGTGCCAACTTGGCACATGAACCAATCCTTAAAGATCTTTTCTTGGGAAATACACATGCTCCCTAACATGAAACCCTTTGGATACCCTGTGCTGATCTGCATAACTCTTCTTTCTATCTTATGATATCTTTAGATTCTTCTTTATAACTTGCATTTCCTACTCTGTGTCTTCCAACATATCTGGTCTAATAAGTACCCTATTCAATAGATCACTCCAGTTGATTTGAGTGTTACAACTTTGTCCATTGAATTGCTCGAAAGGACTCATCCTCAATGACTCATGATAACCATTGTTGTATGCGAAATCAATGAGTGGAAGATACTCCTCCCATTTCCTCTGTTGGTGCATCACATGCATCCTCAACATATCCTCCAAGATTCTGTTGACCCTCTTTGTCTATCCATCTTTCTGTAGATGATAAGATATACTGAAAGCTAACTCTACACCCAAACATGCAAACAACTCCTTCCAAAAATTGGAAGTGAACTTTGCATCCCCGTCTGACACAATATTCTTCTGAACACCATGCAATCTTACTATCTCTGTGATGAACACCTGAGCTACCTCATTGGTTGAATATATAGTCTTCACTGGAATGAAGTGAGCTACCTTTCTTAACCTATCAACCACGACCATAAGAGAATCATGTTGCTTCACTATCCTTGGCAAAATCGTAATGAAACCAATAGAAATGACCTCCCATTTCCATTCATGAATCGTTATAGGCTGTAGTAAACCACTTGGATTCTTACATTCCGTCTTTACCTGCTGACAATCTAAACATCTAGCCACGAAATTTTCCACTTCCTTCTTAAAATTCAGCCAATAGTAGAACTTCTTCACTGCATCAATGTCTTCTGATATCTTGGATGACCCAAGTATGGGTTGGCATGAAACTCCCTCAAGATAATATTCTTAAGCTCACTGCAATTTGACACATAGATCCTGTCTCTAAACGTCACCAAACCATCTACTGTGAGATGATATTCTACATCCCAATCACCTGTACCTATACCTACACTTGTACCTGTACCTATACCTATTCTTTGCTCTAACCTTTGCATAATCTCCATTTATTTGTCATACTGCTTTCTTTCCTGCAAGATCATATCCTGTAAATTTGTCCCATAAGAGATCATAGCTGCTATATGATTTACTTGTACCTTCCTACTAAGAGAATCTGCAACCCAATTCTCTTTCCCTTTGATGTATCTGATCTAGAAGTAAAAAATGCTAAGGGTAGATGACCATCTAGCTTCCCTGGCATTTAGATTCTACTGGTCAAATAAATATCTCAACCCACTGTGATCGCTCATCAATGTAAGCCTCCTGCCAAGAAGATAGTGCCTCCACATCTTCAATGCATGTATAATCGCTGCTAGCTAAAGATCATGCATTGGATATTTCTACTCATGCTCATTCAGTTTCTGTGAATCCTAGCACTCTACCTATCCATCTTGGATGAGAACTCCACTAGTTCCTCTCTTGTGAGCATTTGTACACACTACAAACTCCTTGTCCAAATCCATAATCTTTAACATTCGTGCATGTGTAAATAACTGCTTAAGAAACTCAAAACTAGCCTCACATTCTTCTATCCATTGAAACTTCTTACCTTTTTCTACAATGCTATGATAGGATATGCAATGCGTGAGAAGTTCTTGATCAACCTCCTATAGTAACTTGCCAATACTCCATGATAACCCTTATCTTCTCTCGATCCACTGTTATGCCATCCTTGGTGACAACATGCCCCAAATATTGTACCTCGGTCTGAAAGAAGATGCACTTGCTGAGTTTAACATACAATTGATGCTCTCTTAGAAATCTCAACATTGTTGCTAAATGCTCAACATGTTCTTCCTCATTCTTAGAATATACCAGTATGTCATCAACGAATACAATAACAAGGTTGTTCAGATAAGGAGGAAACGCACTATTCATTAAACACATAAATATAGCTGGAACATTAGTCAAACCGAATGTAACACTAATAAACTCATAATTTACATACCTGGCCTTGAATGCAGTCTTAAATATATCCTATTCCTTGATGTGTACTTGATGGTATCCTGATCTCAAGTCGATCTTAGTAAACATTGATTCTCCCTTCAACTTATCAAACAAATCATCAATTGTTGTCCAAGGGTACTTGTTCTTGATTCTTACCTTGTTCAGCTGCCTGTAGTCAATGCACAATCTAAGAGTACAATATTTATTCTTCACGAACAATTCCAGTGCACCCCAAGGTGATATGCTCGGCCTAATGCACCCCTTGGACAACATTTCCTTCAACTACAACTTTAATTCAACCAAATCTGGTGTGCTCATCTTGTAAGTTTCTTTTGATGCTAGAGTTGCCCCTAGCACTAGCTCAATAGAAAAGTCCACCTCCTGATGAGGTGGAAACTCTATAATGTACTCAGGAAATAAATCTTGAAACTGCTGCAAAACTTGGTACCTACTTAACACATCGATATCTTCAACTTCCTTACCCTTGTCACCAGAAATGTGTACTGCAAACATCACACAACCTTTTCTACAACTACACTTAGCCTAAATAGTGATAACCATCCTCACTGATGTAGGCTTCTTCTTTCCCTGCAAAGTCCTCATTTCCCCACTATCATCCACACACTCAATGGCCTTGTCGAAGCAATCCACTTTGGTTCAGTGAAGGTATAACTAATCCATACCCAAAATCATATTATACAATCCCAATGGAAATAGTTTCAAGTGTTCTATTGTAGGCATACCATTTAACTCAAATGCACAAGATCTTACCCAATGGTGAACTCTCTTCTTTGTACCTGTAGCCAATAGTACTAACCGATATTTTGCATGCACTTCTTTTCTCAAACCAAACTTATTCACTAGGTTAGGATTAATATAAGTATAGTTATATCTAGGATAAATCAAAATAGAAACAACTTGATCACAAAGCTTACAATCCATCTCAATGATCGATGCCTAATGATTTTCCTGCCTATTTTCCACAACTGCATAAATCCGAGGGATGCTATTACCAACATAACCAACTCTATGCGCCTCCTGAGCACTGTAGATCTGGGGTCTACCACCACTCTCATACTATGGAAAATCCATATTATGATGATGCTTACCACATATCCAACACTGCAATTGTTCCCTACCACCGCCTCTTTCTTGCTGCTCTCCACATCCCTTTTCAATTGTATTGAATCTCTTGTAAGGAATTGCATTTTATTTCTCACTTTCATATTGAGGTCTTCCTCTCTTTGGTGGCCATTTTGCTTTAGCTTTCACATTTATTTTCAAGTCATACTTAGGCTCAAGTTTACACTTCAATTACTCATAACAATGCTTCAAATTTTGGATGGCCTCCTCCAGTGATCTAGGCTCATCAAAATCAATCTGGTCTCTGTATGAAACTAGCACTCCAGTGATGAATCTCTGAACCTTGGCCTTCTCCTCCTTAAGGTAAGGCACATATCTCAATAGCTCTAAAAATTTACTAGTATACTCATCATGTGTCATAGAACTCATCTGCAACTCATAAAAATCCTTAGCCCTGTCATCATAATATCTCTCCGAAAAATAATTTATGTTGAGGAGCCTTTAAAATGCATGCCAAGTCAAATATTCCTCACGTATACCTTTGACATTCTTCACGTCTTCCCACCAAATATCGTCTCTAACTTTGAGACTGAAAGTAGCTATCTTTGGTTTCATGTTTTTTGAATAATCATGCAATCAGAAGAATTTCTTCATACCAAGCAACCAACCTCTGCATACTATGATTTATTCATTTATCCATCAAAGGTAGGTGTCTTTGATTTCTTAAACTCATCTCGAAAGTATGCCCTATCACTCCTCATGTAAGGATGCTAACGATGACAATCATGATGCTTGTTAGAACGAGAACTGAAATAGCACCTGTGTCTATCACCACTCCTATCTGGAGTGTCCAACAATCTACCATATAACATCGTATTAGATCTATATGACTTTCCTCTACTAGGATACCTACTTCCATATGCCCCATTAGTTATGTCCTCATGTCCATGGCTAATCTGAAGTAGTCCCTATCATTGCAAATCTAATAGACACTGAAGTAGTATAGCACTCACCTCTACTTGTTTCTCTTGTGCCTGCATGATTTTGTCATTATCTTCTTTTCAACTCGTTATTTCTTCCTTCATGCTTCTCAATGTGTTTTCCAAGTCAGACGAGTGCCCCACACCATGCTGCCCATCTGATGCATAGGGAGATTCCATGTATTCTACCACCTTGCTAACCATCTAAACTATTTCCTGCAAGGCATACTATGTCAGCTAAACCAAATCACAATAAACCAATGTACCTTAGCATAATTTAGGGAGGATACCTTGTCTGCAAGATCATCAAATCAACATGATACATGTATAACTTAAACATAACAACATATAGACATATATCAAATAAATGCATCAACGAATAAACATCATTCTAGTTAGGGTCCCATCATCAATGCAAGGCTATATCAACAATGCTAGCTATGACTGCATGCATGAAAACAATGATTACTCCAATGTACATATTGCCACATGAAACTATCAACATGCATAAGCAATGCCTAATCTACTACACATATGCATAAACGCATGTAGTCAAGTATAAGCGATTAATTCTTGTAATCAACCTACAAGACAGATACATGTAATCAAACAACTAACAATGCAACTTAACATACACGGATGTAATCAAGATGCATATAATCATATAACCAGTCATATACTTATGACGATGCATTCCACAAAATCAACATGAAGTTCCTCATGAAAATCTTACTATAATCATGATCAACATAATGCAATGCAACAAGCACATGGAATGCAAGTGTAATAGACACACATTAAAATGACATGCACACATGACCAAGCACATTCAACCAAGGATAGCACAACCACACTTTGATACCAATATGTAACACCCCCTCCTCCCATGTCCACCCAAGAAACTGACCAACCAGGGTAAATATTCAACGAGAGAGGTCACGATATGGGATTCAACTTCCTTGGTGACCTTAAGGAAAATAAATGGATGGAAAATATAAAAAAAAGCCATCCATGTTAGCAACAACACCCTGAGGAGACATGTTAGGCACTCATACATCTTGTCCCTCAATCCCATTGATGATTTAAGCCTTTTAACCCCTGGTCGTTCTCATGTTGTAGGCAAGACAATGTCCAGAACCCAAAGTTGCTCTCATAGGTCTATGTCAGTGTCCATGGATTCTTTTCAACAAACCCATGCTAGCGTCCCTGGGATTTGAGCCACTTTTCTAGCCCAAAATCCCGACCTCTACCAAAAACTTGTTATAACTTTCAGAATCCATCAAAGGCATGATGAAAATATAAACAAATAAAAAATCAACCTCAGGACTAGGCCTGAAAATCCCCAACCGGGACTAACATTTTGTCAAACACTTGGCATCAATGAAACCTACGCATCTAGGATATAATATAGAGCATGAATAACTAAGAGAACTTATGAAACATAACCAAAAGAGTCACCTCCTTCTCCATTGAACTCTTATAACATCAATTAGTTCTTGCATCCATCCATTTAACAATTACAAGAAATACATGAAATAACCATGACATGAACCAGTCATATAACCATGCTTATAACCAACATAAAACCATATAAATATCAGAGATATGACAACCGTTAAATCCACATATAAATAATTGAAAATGTAAGAGAACTTATGTTTTATTAATCACAGAGAAATCCAAATAGTTTGGGACTTCCATGTACCACCTGACCTGTTATAGGGAAAAGTGTCTATATAGAACTGCTCTATCCCACTAAGGTGTGACAGCTGCCCTAGAAACAAACAGAGAAAAGCTACTTTCATTTTTCCTTTATGAATTATAGATAGAGAGGAACAGAAAGACCAACCTCTGTCTTGCGCTAATCTCCTGATTTGATTCCTCTCTTCTTTGATAGTCTTTAGTTACCTGCTCCCTTGCATGCCAAACTTCACAAAGTACCTGCAAGATCACATAAACATAGCACTATACAAAGACATGGATCTATAATCATAAACAATCTAGGATCAGATGTAAATTGACCATACAAATGTAGCAAGCATCAATGACACAAAAGCATGGAGGAAAACTTGAATAGCTTTTATTGATAAACAAGAAAAGAGCCAAGAGGAGTTACAACCAGTTGTTCCGACCCAGCATCAACCTCCTAGCAAAGAAGCCCCTCTTCACCTCAAACAAAGCTTAGATCACTCAACAACCTGATGTTTGTCTCAAGAAACCAACAGCAATTCCTTACAATATGCAAAATTCCAGCCTCTGGATCTCTGGGATGAGGGATCCATATATAGATGTTTGTAATGGAGATGAGTCAGCTCATGATTTGATTAGTGTCTTCCCTCTGATAGTTCTTGCTTCCACTTGGAGATTGATGGTCTCTTACTCATCCTTGGTCGAATTCAGTGAGGCAAATGTCAGGGGAGAAGATTCTGGAAGCTTCCATTGCCTCTCCACCTCACGGAATGACACTGCCATTTATCATTTCTCGCCCATCGCACCCCACAGAAGGGATTTTTGAAATGCAAATGCACCCACACAGTGTATTTAGGTGAGATTCAACGCACTTAGCCAGTGGAGCAGCTGAAATGATCATGTTTTGACCAATTCTGAGCAGTTTTTCATGGAGAACTTCTGGGAGAAGCTGTAATTTGTTGACCTTGTTCCTTTAGGGGTTAGAACAAAACTTTTAGGGACTTAGGAGCCCTTGGTTTATGGACATTTCATGCTTGGGATTGTAGGGCCCAAAAATGTCTATAACAGTTGCCCCCTAAAGCATGAGGTTGTTAATCTTTTGATGTCGGGTGAAATGCTTTATTATGAGGATCCGAAGTTCTTTCAATGCTGGGAGGAGACCTGTAATAAGATACAATACAATACATTATCTTCATAATATTTTCATGATCTAGCTGAGGCGGGCATTCCCATGCTCAGCTTTATAAATTCATTTTCATGTACATAGGATAGACAATCGTCTGAGTGTAGACTGATGATTCTGATAGAGCCATCATCCTTTTGGTTGGATGATTATCTGTGCAGGAATGATGTACATTTGAGGTCTTTATTTCCCTGAATATATATCGCAGCCTAGATGGATGAAACTAGATCCAGGGTCTTCAATCTCATTCGATCTTCACTCGAAGTACAAGTCGATCCATGTGAAAGCTGTTCTCGAGTAGAACATGGAAAGACATCGCCTGATTACCAGCCAATGATGTAAGTTGTTAACAGGCGCGAGAGGAGTCACCGATAATGATAATGACCCTCAAGGTACTGCAGTACAATTCACGTGGTGTGAATAAAGGACTTGGCATCGAACACCACGCAAAATCTTTTGGTCGAAGGTCATTGATGTAAATCTGTCGCTGGAAGTGAGAAACTTGCCATTGAGGCATGCAAGCTTCAAAGTACTGAATGGGGTGTTCCTAGATCAACTTCTTGGATAATGAGCTGATGTCGACAAGAAGCGATCCGTCACAGGAGGGCCTTAATGAATCCCACATCAATGACACGGAACGGAGCAAATGATTTTAATGGAGGTGAAAACGATCTGGTGATATAAAGTTCAGGGTGGCGGTCATGAAAGAATGGAGTATAAATGTATGGTAGTGGGTGAGACACATGTGAATTCTCTGAATGAATTCTCTTGAACATATCGGCGACACTGATGTGATGGATTGGTAGCATTAACACCAAATGTGGATGGTATTATGGGACCATGGTGACATGACTAGTGAATGAAACAACCCAACCCGACTCGGACATGGAGTGGAAGTGTCATGTTCAAGAGCGACTTGCTACCAACAAAGTTTCTTCAAGTTTTCTTCCCAATTTTCCCCAGTCATTGCTGACCAGTACCTATTTATTTTTGTCAATCTTGAGGAGGATAACATATGCTTGTTATATAATTTTCCCTTCGGGCAAACCCATCACTATGTTTTAACGAGCCTAGCAATAGTGAAACTCGTTCTCGTCTATAGACAAGTTTGTCGCTATTAAAATTTTAACGAGTTTAACGACAAAGATAACTCGATCCTTTTCAATTTTAGAGAGTCTGAAAAGGAACGTAAAGGTAACTCCAAAATTCCTTTTTCGTCATCTAATCCCTTAAGCCCGAAAAAGTATAAAACAATACAGAAGGGATGAATTTTCGATACTCTTAACGAGCCGAACAAAACAAGCGCTCGATCTTTTTGTGTAATAATCCCTCAAGTCCAAAAAGATTAAAATCTAGAGGAGGGATGGCACTTCTTGTCCCTTTAACGAGCTGGAGAGGCCAATGGCTCGGCAATCTTTTCATATTTTACGAGTCAGTTGAAAAGAGCTTAAAGGAGACTCGTCTTTTGAGGAACGAGTGATAAAATGGGTAGTAGCTGATTCCAGGTAAGGTTTGGAATTTTCCAATCACGAAAGTGTTACAAGGATGGCTAGTGAAATCACTCTTCGCAGCTGTTCCTCAAAATGGGTAAACAATCAAATGGGGGTGAATGATCAGCCAATGCAAAAGTGCAGGTGACGGTGCAAACACGACCAAGGCTTTAATGGCTGAAGTACTACATTCACGATGGTTATTTACTGGGGAATAGTTCATTTTTTAACGAGCTTAAACGCGGAGGAAACATTTGCTCATGGCTTATGTTTATTTTTTAATGAGCTTGAACTATGTGATAAAATTTCTCGATTAATCGAGTCGTGTGATAAGAATGTCTCATATAAAACGACAATTTTTAGAGTTTTTCCCCACATCCTTTCTTTATGCAAGTTAGGAAACGACCAATCCTACGAGTTTAAAGGGTTAGAGGACCTACAAATTTAAAAAATAAATAGTCGCTCTTCACTTGCAAGCCAAAAGGTTTGCATGCCCCCAGGCATAAAACAGAGTTTCAAGGTTACCCCTTCTTTAGTCCGTTAAAACATTTGTTTTACCGAGAGAGGCCTACCTCTTACAGGTTACCCAAAGATCGTTCTATTCACAGTGCAAACAAAACACTTCTTCGGCGATGTCTACCGAAATAGACAAAGGTGAGTGAAGGAGGCTACTCCACTCGCATAACTTTGACAAGAGAATCTTGTTCTAGAATAACCCCCTCTTCCAATCACGGACGGGAGTACAGACCAGTCATATTCTCTCGTGGAAACCTACCCTATACCCGAAGTTTTCCTGCCGAAGCAGACCAGGGTGCATGCCCCCTGGGTTTCAGTCATGTCCCCCCAAATCACTCGCGCTCATCGGGTGGACGGACTGGAGATTGAGACATTTCTTGCGTGAAAAGACCATTCAGGGATGGTATATGACTATTTGCTCTGTATGATCCAGGAAATGAAAGCTGGTCTACGAGCTTGACCACTCTTCCTTCGTGTGGAAAACACATTACTCTAAAGAGTGAGGAGACAATTGCTCCCATGCAATAAATATAGTCTCGTCCAAGGAGTAGATTGTAATCCAGGGGTCCTTGGACTACCATTACGTTCATGTGAATGGTTTTCCCTCTCAATGTTATGGGCACATCGGGAAGGATCCCTAACGGTCGACTAGTTCCTTTGTCAAAACTTGCTAGATTTCTCATCTCAGCCAAAAGCGATGGCGAACCAAGCGCTTTCCAAGTAGTTGAGGAAAGGATACTCACAGAAGCCCCTTCATCTATGATGGTACCAGCCATAACCATTCTATATATTTGAACAATGATTCAGAATGGTACATTAGCTGGTAAACGGGGTCTGCCTAGTTGATTCGAGTCGAAGGAGACAACTAGGTTGCTTGGAGGTGGGACCGAATAGATGGCCGGGTACGACTCTGATGAACTTCCTTCCTGCGGTAAAGGAATGGGTAAATTGCCCCCATGTTCATTGTAGTCTGTGCTTATGAAAAGAATTTGGACGGTGTCATCCTTGTTCTCTTCAGTGACTGTATCATCTGAAGATGGAACCTCTGAAGGCAAGAACGGGTCAACTGCCACCTCGACCTTTTGACTTTCATCTGGTATGGGTTCAGATGGTTTATCTTCAATGATAGATGCTTCAGCCGACCACCTGAGCAGGCTAGCTAGATTTTCAACTAGTGACGAACTCGGCAAGAGTTTTTTATATCAAGGAGGAAGTCGTAATGGTGAAACCAGACGATCATTCAAAACTCTTTTAGCTTCATCTAAGAAGGGACAATGGTGGACGGCATGATCGCCTTCGCACAGTTTACAAGGAAATCTATATTTTCCTTTTTGTCCTGGGGCTTCACTTTCACTAGTTGACGGTGTGTTTTCAACATGATCATCAGAGGTTGACGACACCGGGTTATACAAACGAGGAGACCAGTCCCTTAAGATCCGAGGGATGCAAGGAAAATCTCGGTGATAGTGGTCTCCTTTGCAAATGACACATGGCGATTTAGGCCTGGTCGGTGCAGTGTGTGGATTTTCGCTAGACGACACTCATTTGCCCCCATTCGCTTTTGGCTCCTTCTTCTTCTTCTCTTTCTTCTTCTTTTCCTTCTTCTCCTTAGGTACTTAGCTTTTGACTTTACCAGCCCCATCAAGCGAAGAGGAAGGAGGAGAGGAAGAATTAGAGGAAGTAGAAGGTTGGTGGGTAACTCTAGAATCATCTAGTTATTGATTCGATTGTTCAGAAATTGCAGTGTTCTGAACGACAGAGGTTGAGAAGAGCCATACAGGCAAACCAATTATCAGTCGTGGAAGCGACAATGTGGCCATATGGGGTGCACCAACATCTCCCCAAGAGGAGAAGGGACTAGGATTTCTTCCAAGGGGAATTCCTTGGTTGCTGGATTCCATTTTCTCAACCCAAGATCAATGTAGGAAAGGGTAATGAATATTACGTTTAAAATAAATTTTAGACGCTTTGACACAACTTGTTTTTTCAATTTTTAAGAGTCGAGAAAAAACAAAAGATGACTCTAGTCTCCTTCGATTTTTAATGAGCCTGAAGCGACAAGTTCTCAGATGGACCTTTTCCGTTAAGGAGTTTGAAAAGGAACGAAAGGGACTGCTCTGGAAATCTAGGTAGAGGGATTACCAAACCAATCACAAAACTGCATAATACTTTTTACGGTACGGCAGTCAATCTTCCCGAATGTTGTGTTTAGTGCATTGCGATCGATAGGGTGACAGACACGGCTTCCTATGGATAAAGGATTAAGCCTATTGGGGTCTCCCAAAATATACTCGACGGTACATGGGAGCACAAGTCTGTACTGGCACTTATCATCTCAAAGTGGAGGAATCACCCAACCATCAGTGAGAATAACAGTTACCAGGCTTTACGACGCCGGAATACGTCTCTAGCCTAGACTTCTAAATGTTGTGCGTTAAGTTCCAAAGCATTGTTAGATTCATTGAATTTATTTTAAGTTGATCTTGTTTATGAAGTTTGCCTTTCAGGTTCACCGCGAGATGTAGATGTAATTCCTAAAATGCAATCTAAGATGATAAACAAACTTTTTATCTTCTTTGTGCAATGAAAATCCTAGCTACTAAGGAAAAGAAAGACAGAATATTTTCACAAAGAGCAAAGAGCACACTCTAAATGCACTTTCCTAAATCAAGCCAATTTGACTGTCTATATGCAAATGCACATGCATGTATTTTTTTTCGACTTTCTTAGTATATGAATGCTAAAAAGAAAGTTGATGCACAAATCTGAATTTCTTTTCAAGCGACAAATATCAACAAGTTTCTTTTCGAAATCAAAAATGGAGACGACCACAACACCTTATGATTTTGAAATGAATACTTGTTCTTGACACTAGAAAATTACAAATTCAGACCAAAAGCAATAGTAACAGGATAATCGACCATCAACAGCAATCAAACTCTTTCCTACGATTGAAATCGACACTTGCAACAGTTTCAAATCAAAGGACGACAGTACGATTATGCTACTTTTGCAAAGGAGAACTGTAAATGACTCAACAAACACACAAAAACATCTACAGTTCTTTTGTACAAAGGAGGAAGAATAACAGCAAGGAAAATGGGTTTCAAATAGACATATACTGATCACAAGCAGCAAAATTCAGGAATAGAACTGGAAAGAATGAATCACAGAAGCCAAAACCGCACAGAGCTAGTCTGATCAGCGCACCTGTAACACAGAGAATTTGAAATGCAACGCATCTTGTCCACTCGGGAAGTGCGCTAAAGTTTAGATTCTCTAAACAGTACCTGCGCTGGGCCAGAAACGAGACTCTGTTTGGGTTCCGGGTCACAGTTTGCAGTTCAGTTCTTGGGTTTTGGCCGAGAAAAAAGCAATCAGTAATGCAACAATCAGGGGTAGATCTAAGGAGGATCTAAGAGCTATTACAAGGGCAATCAGATAGTTTGTGAATCAGTTGTTTAAATCATAAACAGATCCAGTAGATGGATTGAAGTAGCAGTTATCTACTTTGCATTTGCTCTGGCAAATGCAGTTCAAAGGCTACCTGTAAGTTTATGAAATAGACAACAAAGAATGATAAACAAACAAACTAATTATTTCCCCAACGGAGTCGCCATTTTGTTACAGGGAAAAGTGTCTATATAGAACTGCTCTATCCCACTAAGGTGTGACAGCTGCCTTAGAAACAAACAGAGAAAAGCTAATTTCGTTTTTCCTTTATGAATTATAGATAGAGAGGAACAGAAAGACCAACCTCTGTCTTGTGCTAATCTCCTGATTTGATTCCTCTCTTCTTTGATAGTCTTTAGCTACCTGCTCCCTTGCACGCCCAGCTTCACAAAGTACCTGTAAGATCACAGAAGCATAGCACTATACAAAGACATGGATCTATAATCATAAACAATCTAGGATCAGATGTAAATTGACCATACAAATGTAGCAAGCATCAATGACACAAAAGCATGGAGGAAAACTTGAATATCTTTTATTGATAAACAAGAAAAGAGCCAAGAGGAGTTACAACTAGTTGTTCTGACCCAGCATCAACCTCCCAGCAAAGAAGCCCCTCTTCACCTCAAACAAAGCTTAGATCACCCAACAACCTGATGTTTGTCTCAAGAAAACAACAACAATTCCTTACAATATGCAAAATTCCAGCCTCTAGATCTCTGGGATGAGGGATCCATATATATATGTTTGTAATGGAGATGAGTCAACTCATGATTTGATTAGTGTCTTCCATCTGATAGTTCTTGCTTCCACTTGGAGATTGATGGTCTCTTACTCATCCTTGGTCGAATTCAGTGAGGCAAGTGTCACAGGAGAAGATTCTGGAAGCTTCCATTGCCTCTCCACCTCGCGGAATGACACTGCCATTTGTCATTTCTCGCCCATCGCACCCCACAGAAGGGATTTTTGAAATGCAACGCACCCACACAGTGTATTTAGGTGAGATGCAACACACTTAGCCAGTGGAGCAGCTGAAATGATCCTGTTTTGACCAATTCTGAGCAGTTTTTCATGGAGAACTTCTGGGAGAAGCTGTAATTTGTTGACCTTGTTCCTTTAGGGGTTAGAACAACACTTTTAGGGACTTAGCAGCCCTTGGTTGATGGACATTTCATGCTTTGGATTGTAGGGCCCAAAAATGTCTATAACATGACCATAGACATGGTTGAACCAAATCTCTCTTTCAACTAGTCACCCTCATGCCATATTCAAAGTATGAATGTGGGATCTGATAGAAAAACCAATCCAAGAACAACCAATGGGAATATAGAGGTTAAACCACCTTCCACCCTCATCAAACCGTGATCACACCAAAACTGGTGCTCCGATCACAACTAAACCGAACTTGGAATGCCATCCAGAATCCATCACTATCCTTGAGGAATCTTTTGTCTCCTTGTCTCTCAGGATTTACTACAATCCAATCCCACATCACTAAGCCCTAAACTGAGACTAATCTCTCAAGATTTACCCAAATCCAAACCCAGATCGATATGCCCTAAGCTGATACTTCTCCCTCAAGATTTACTGTGTATCCCACCAAAACTGGTTAAGGGATTCCCAGGCCTTTGGGAATGAACCTTGAGACCACCTCCACCCCAGATTCTAAAATCCATCGAGCAAACCAAAGCTCAAAATCGGGATAAACATCCTAACATACCATGGCATCTGGAAAAAGGCAAGTCTAGGCTGAAAACCACTACCATAACCTGACAATACCATGCCACCGACAAGAAGGAACCATACACCAACATGCAAGTTTATGCATGTCCAAACCAGCTAGGAAATCATACATGCAAAAGGTTACCTGCAAGTATTCCCATTGAAACTGCTTGATCCTTCTTTTCCTTCCTTGATCCTTTCTTTCCTTCCTTTCCCTTTTCTTGTTTTTCCTTCCTTGCTCCAATACTAGAATGCTCCAAGAAAACTCTAACTGACCAAGAGTGAGAGAGATAGAGAGAGAATACTGAGAGAGCTCCAAACTTGAACTGACAAAAGATTACCAATTGATCCTCAAAATCCTTTTCATTAACGAGGCCTCTAATTTCTTCATTTTCGATTATTTTCCTTCATTTTCCTCCTCACATGCAACTTGTACTCTTTCAGCTTACTTTTCTCCTAATTTCCTTTATTTTCATAAATAAATGTTCCAAAAATGCCTTTTTTTCCTTTTAATGTCTATGCCTTAGCCTTTGCCAATTTTCCTTATCCAAAACACACATCCCGTGATGTCCACTAGGATATCTTTGCCCAACATTCAGCTTGGAATAAGTGGCACTTAACAGTGGTCTTATTTTGCCTTTATTAAATGTTATTACATGAATTTTCACGAGCGTTGTTACAAATATGAGCTATTTTTCTATTATGATCTATGAGCACTTATACTGGTTAATGTGTTGATTTTATGGCTAGTTTGCCATGGAATTTATCTTGGTTATATGTTCGTTATATGCACAGTTATATGATGTATTCTTACTATCGATATTTGTCATGATTTAATGAGTTATTGAATGATTGATGAATGCATGGGTTAACAACTGTTGTTGCAACTAGCTTGAGAGGGCATTGAGCCTTCTTGATTTTTTTCAGATGAAGTTAAGATGATCATGATCAAATATGCATTCATGACTTGTAAATACTATGTTTACCATCTTTTTGACAGAATGCATATTATGTCCTAACATGTTTTGAGCAAACCCTAGCTTGATTATTTATTGCACATACTTGTCATCATCTTTCATTGTATTCTGGACTGTTCTCACCATTTCTGAGTAGTGGCCTATAGGCCATCGCTGAAAAAAGTGGCACAGATCTTGGAAATGCTAGCACAGAACAGAGGGATTCTAGTTATAATCACATGCATGAAGGCTTGTGGGTGCAATTATAGTCTTCCAAAAAATATTATCCTCTATATTTGAAAATTTTGGCAGAAATATATATATATATATATATATGTATGTGTGTGTGTGTGTGTGTGTGTGTGTGTGTGTGTGTGTATATATATGTGTATATATATGTGTATATATATATGTATATATATATATATATATATATATATATATATATATATATATATATATATATATATATATATATATATATATATATATATATATATATATATATATATATATATATATATGTCAATCAACAAAATTTCATTAATTCCTCAAAAATGTATTACATTCAGCGTGTCGATTTGTCTTTGCTCTCTTCACTTCACTCCAACCGGATTTGTTAGCCAGTAGAGCAATGTGGAAACTTTAAATGTACTGATAATAGATACAAAGCTTACATATACAAAAAGTAATTACCATGCAAAATACCAACAAAACTAGAAACAACCTGTAAAGAGCATTTATAGATGATGAAGTGATGCATCAATCACACCTTGTCCCATAGTGTGGCCCGAGCCTTGATGAACATGGAAATAAATGTGAACGAGCCCCGACTAAAATTCGCCCAACCTTTCACTTGCTCTACGATGGATCCAACACATGGAGGCAAGACGGTCAAGGATTTCTCCTTGGGTTAACTGAATATCGTTAATGTACGAAATAATCACATTACAGTCCTCATATCTCTACTCCTGCAAGACATCTAGTCTATCTACAATAACCCACAGTTGTTTTGCAATTGTGACAAGTGAGGGCAGTTACAACACCCTCCCAAGAGACTGCAGGACTATGATCTCTTCCTCCCCTTTCACACTGCTTCGTGACATGTCTTGTCCCACCACTAGATTGGTTTGCTCGCCCTGCATTCCTCTCGGGTCAACTCCTCGCCCGACATAACCCCAATTTCGATTCATTTTCAATGCAGCAGTGCAACACCAAGGGTAAGACATCCCAAATCATCCACAGAGGTGCACAACCAACCACCTACTTTATGATTTCTACATAAAGGCATAGTCACTAAATCTTTCGACAACTGCCTAGCTAACCAAACCTGCCACCCAAGAGGGCCACAATAGAAACCTACAGTGGCACTCCTCCATAAAGAGACCTTTCCACAGAGATTTATGCCACCAAGCTCCTCACCAAAGTGGCAAGAAACTCCCCTTTTCCCTGCAACATAACACAATGCCACCACCCTGCACCTACAATACCTTAACCAGGTCCACCGAACCTCCACACTTAACCCATTGGGGAAAACCGTAGACAGAGACTCCACCCGCAGAGAAAACCAGGACCAGAACTTCCAAATAATGCTCAAGAACAAAACCACGCACAAAGAAATAACATAAACAAATACTTACCCAAATTTCGCCCCCTCCGGAACAAATGTGACCATGATTGGAAGAGGATTCCAGATTCTTTGAGAGAAAGCCAACCCTTTACAATTCTTTCCTGGGCAACAAGCAACCCTTAGGCCAAGCAACTAGATCCCACACTGCCCAACTCTTCACTGCAACCAACAACTCCTTAAACTCATACTCCCTTTCACCAAACTAGAGTGCAGTTACACCACCAATACCGGAGGAGATGCAAAGGGAAGGAGTATGTTCACACTCAGTCGGGGTAACCTCATTTGCCTTCCCTCCCATACCAGAATGTCGAACAACATGGAGAACACCAGCCTTCCCATTTTTATAAAATGCCTTAACCTTCTCGATTGTTCTGTCTCACTTCCTCCACTTGGCTTGGTTGTCGCCCAAGCCCTTGCCACGTTCCATATTAATTGTAAACTTCATTCCTTATGGCATCTCATATTGTCAGGGTTGTCGAGTCAATCACCCCATTAGAGTGATATACATATGAAAAAAGGGAGGAGATTATAAAACATGTCATGTAAAATTATCATATATATATATATATATATATATATATATATATATATATATATATATATATATATCTTATCATTAAAAGAATATGTATATATTTTATAAATGTAAATTTACATATAACCTCAAAAGTATTCTAAATAAATAATATAAATTCTTTTAACTTTAAACTTATTAGAGGCATCAAATATTTGGAGATAAAAATACTTTTCAAAGTTTTGTAGTTAAAGAAAAAAGGTTTTTTTAGAGGGATTACATTTTTATTGGGCTCCAATGTTTCCTTGACATAGGTTTTCTGTAGTTGGCTCCCATCATTCATTGATCTTTAAATTTTGAACTTAAAATATAATAAAAACTATAACATAAAAAAATGTCTCCCTGATTAATCAAGTCATTATAATTTAATCAAATCCTAATGATGCCATTAATCCGAAAAACATTTGTTTATAATATGGATCACAGATATTCTTTTTTTATTAAGTATATTAAAAAAATCATTTTTTTATAAAATCATTTCTTTTATAGATATAAAATATAATTAAAATTTGTTAAAATGACATATCTCAATTTTCAAAAAATATTATATCTAAAAATATATTTTAAATAATTAAATATAAAATAATAATAATAGATTTCCTCCCTTTATAAATGTATTATGTAACTTGTTAATGAAGCAATATTAAGATTAACATAAATAACTATACAACAATTAAATTTAAGAAAACATATATCTGATTTACGTTATGAAACGTTTGGATGGATTTGATATTCTATGTTCATTGATAGGGTGTTTTTTTGGAGGGAAGGAAATAAGTTAAGATAAAATAAGTTAATGGTTAAGATCTAGAGATATGTTTTAGGAGGGAAAGATTTCTCTTTACGGATTATGAGATAATTTTAGATGATGTGATTTTCCTTAAATAATAATGATGAATCATTCAATAATAGTTGTCTCACAATTAAATTAGTTCACTAAAAAATAAAAATAGAAACCAACTTCCTCATTACAAATTTATTCATAACTCAATTTGAATTGAAAGTATCTTTTATGTATGGATTGTGACCTATGTCGAGTTAAGAGGAAGAATTCTGGCCTGTTGGGATAAATAGAGTATTCTAATGTAAGTTTATAATTCTAATTTACTTATTATAAGATTTATTTAACTATGTATGATTTAAATATAGTTTTAAATTGGAAATTGAAATGTATAGGGAGTAGAAATTAAGTTTATAATTTATTAGAAAAGTGTGAAAAATATTATGTGCAATATATATTTATATAATTTACTACAAAAAAATTAAGAAAATTGAATTAACAATTAAGTTAAACACATTATTAGTGTAATGTCATAAATATAATTTAATATTTCATGATGATAAAATAAAAATTATAATTAATAAAAGTTTAATGTACAATGGTTCAAATGCAATAATCAATATACTAGAAGTCAACAAAATATATTTGGAGATTTTTTCCAATTCAAAAAAGATGGCAACAATTCTTAGAAAGACTTTGATTCAGATCAATAGAATTAATACTAGTTAATAACATGATTTTGATTTTTTTTTCAATTTATCTTTTAATTTAGATAATGAATATAAATAAATACATATTTTAAATTCATTTGTTCAATATGTCACAATTTTTTCTTTTTTCTTTTAATTTCATGAGAATGATTTTTCACCAAAAATGATAATTCAAAAAGGTGTTCAATCACTTAAGAAATTAACAAGGCATTAAAAATAATATTTGTCTAAAACAATTTTTTTAGAATAATTTTTATAAGAGATTTATTTTATTTGAATGTTATCATTATCAATATTTTTCACCAAAAATGATCATTCAAAAAGGTGTTCAGCCACTTAAGAAATTAACAAGGCATTAAAAAATAACACTTGTCTAAAATAATTATTTTTGCAATAATTTTTATAAGAAATTTATTTTATTTTAATGTTATCATTATCAATTAAACCATTGTTTGTGGATGACAGTTCATTTGTTCAATATGTCATCATTTTTTCTTATGTTTATTTCATGAGCATAATTATTCATGAAAAATGATACCTCAAAAAGGCCTTCTAACAACATGAGAAATTAATGAGCCATAAAAAAAAACACTTGTCTAAGACCATTGTTTATGGATGTGTCTTTATCCATTTAAGAGAAATGATATTTCTAATCATTAAAAAACTTGATTAAGGTATCTGTATTGAGAAACATACAAATTTAAGAAGTAAATATACATATATAAGACAAATGTTTTTTCAACAATACATGCTTAGATGCATAATTTGATAATGAGATAAAGATTTCAAAATATATATTTTGAATATAAAACCTATGAAGCCATGAAACCAATAGAAAATATTTTTTTTTGCTTGTATAACCCATCACAAACTATATCTATGAAGCCATGAAACCGATAGAAAATATTTTTTTTGCTTGTATAACCCATCAAAAATTATATAAAAGGTATTTAATTAGAATCCATTACATCTTCAACATCTGTCCATGATCAATATATATCACTAAAAATTGCCTCAAACAGATAAAACCACTTTTATTTGCAATCATTTTTATCATAAAAAATTGTTAAATAAATTTTAATTTTCTTAAATAATTTGATTATTCAAATTCTATTATACTACTCTATAATTATTCTCACCTGGATTATTCTGCTATCGATTATTTTTTGCATAAAAAACAAACACTAAGCAATAACCCTGCATATTACACTTATTTAAACATAATGCGAATATCAAAATTACCATAATATTTGCAAGAACAACTAATCACAATACATCACCAATAACGATCACATCTCACATAGCCACTCAAAACAATGCATTAAAGAAAATACTAGCCTACGCTAAAGTTGGCGAGAAGACGTCGACTACTACAAACCTATATCTTCTTAATTTTCCAAATTCTAAACACAATTCAATGGCAACCTCAAGTTTGGGAATGCAAAGAGAGGAATTTCTCTTGGGAGTGTCATTGCATGCACTTCCTTCATATAGAGTTGGGACGAATCACCTTCAAACCTCTAATTAAAAGTGTGCAGCAATTGAGCCAATGCAAGCGAAATCGTGGGAAGAGCCATAGGGGGACCAGGGAATCCTCTCCTTCCTGCCCCAAATGGGAGCATCCTCAAGTCTTGAGTATTTGTTAAGTCCGTATAATTATTATGTCCACTGAATTCCTCCACAAATCTTTCTGGTTTGAATTGTGAAGCATATTTTCCCCATACAGTAGGATCCCTTCCTATGGCCCACACATTCACCAATAGCGTTGTTTTCTTCGGTATATGATATCCTTCTACTGTCATAGTTTCTGCAGATTCGTGAGGAGCAGATAACGACACTCCTGGGTATAATTACAGAGTCTCTTTCAACACACTATGGAGGTATTTCATGCGTTCCACATCTAAGTCGTTAAATTTTCCATGGCTGCCAACTGTACATTCAATTTCTTCCTGTAATCTCTTCATTGCATGGGGATTTATGAGCATCTCACTCATTGCCCATGCTATGGTAATGGCCGTCGTCTCCATTCCGGCGGCGAACATGTCATGACAAATTCAATTCATTTCTCATGTTAGTAGAAGGAGTGGAGTGACTGAGTATTAAGAATTAGAAAACTGAAAGAGGGAATGATGCCCGAGAGACTTACAAACATAACTTCCTTGATGGTTTCTCGTGTGATTTGGGTGTCTTGTTGCTCACTCTAGATCTGAAGCTGCACATCAACAAAGCTTTTATAATGTTCTGCTTCAGCCCCCAGCTGGCCATCCAAGGATAAGTCCATGCGATGCTCCATATGGTCATGTATGAATTTCTAAGCGAATAAATCGAATATTTTGTTGGCCTCGTTCATTCGTCGATAGATACCTTGCAAATCAAGCCAATCCAAATAAGGAATAAAATTTCCAATGTCAAAAGCTCCCGCTGAAGACATCGCTCTTTATCTTGCTCTTGTAGACTTACTCTTGCAGGCAGTTGTCATGGTTTCAGGAGGGTCGGCCTTGAGCTTGAACTGAACCCAAATGACACCGAAACATACCAGAATGCTCACAACCATGATCCCCATCCCCATGGCCATCTCCGCAAGAATTATGGGAGTCCGAATTGAGGAATGCTTCTTGGCCCAGACACTTGATGAATCCACCCTGCTGCCTCCGATCAGGGCCCGGTTCCAGGGCAAGCCGAGCAATTATGTATGCATTTCCCGTCACTGGCCAGACTACAACACAAAGACCGACACATTCCAGCGAGGCACTCATGGCTATAAGGCACACAGAGCTTTAACGATCGCTGACAAATACTCTGGTACACCAGAGATGATGACGAATATTCATAAGTCCCATAGAGAATTGTAATGAACTAATAGCGTTCTTCCCGTAGAGAATTGCAATGAACTAATACCTTTATTCAATCTGATGGTCAAGGATATTTCTATCGTCTAACACTTAAATCAAAATCAAAAGGCTAAAAAAGGCACAAGTGATACGAGAGGGAATTCATTTCAGAGGGGAATGCCTTAATGCGTAATTAATGAAAACATACATCTGATTTACATTATGAAATGTTTGGATGGATTTGATATTCTATGTTCATTGTTCACTGGCGCCAGTATCCGTGGTTTAGTATTTTATATTCGCTCAAACATCAACTGACATTCAAAAGTCGCAAGTCATTCAGAAGTTGCAAGTCATGATACTCTAATTTTTGTTGGTGTTTTTTTGGACGGAAAGAAATAAGTTAAGAGAAAACAAATTAATGGTTAAGATCTAGAGATATGTTTTAGGAGGGAAAGTCTCTTACTGATTATGAGATAATTTCAGATGATATGATTTTCTTTAAATAATAATGATAAATCAATCAATAATAATTGTTTCACAATTAATTAATTTCACAACTAAATTAGTTCACTAAAAAATAAAAATAAACCAACTTCCTCATTACAAATTTATTCATAACTCAATTTGAATTCATTTTTTAATTGCCATTAAGGGCTCCATCTCCCATATTCTAAATTAGTTCACTAAAAAATAAAAGTAAAAATCAACTTCCTCATTACAAATTTATTCATAACTCAATTTAAAATCATTTGTATTCATAACTCAATTTGAATTCATTTTTTAATTGCTCATTAAAGACTCCATCTCCCATATTCTAAATTAGTTCACTAAAAAATAAAAATAAAACCAACTCCCTCATTACAAGTTTATTCATAACTCAATTTGAATTCATTTTTTAATTGCCAATTAAAATCTCCATCTCCCATATTCTAAATTAGTTCACTTAAAAAAATAAAAACCAACTTTCTCATTACAAGCTTATTCATAACTCAATTTGAAATATTTTTTAATTACCAAGTAAGTGCTCCTTCTCCCCAATATGATCTTCTAGGACTTTTTTATTAAGATGTGACATGTGACCTGAACAATCATTGATTTACGGCCGGGATAATTAAAGGTCTTCGCAACGTAATTCATTACAGATTTATTAATAAGTCAATTCGAATCCAATTTTTAATTCTATAGGACTTTTTTATATCAAGATGTGACCTAAGGAATCAGTGATTAAGGACCGGGATGATGAAAGACCTCTGGTTGCAGATTGCAATTATTATACATAAATACATTGTTTCGCTGAATGATCCACAAAGGTGAAGGACTCCCGTGTTTTTCCTGCACTGAAGAATATGGCAAGGGAACAAATACAGATGTCAAATCTGGAAGAACAACCAGACCTGCTTAAACCGCATGATCGTGTGGAAAGCAACACGGCTGTTCGTCCGAAGGATTCAGGCATCTCAATATGGAAACTTTTTAAGTATGCCGATTCATTTGATCTGTGGCTAATGGCATTCGGCACTGTAGGAGCCATTACAGATGGAATGACCATGCCTTTGATGCGCCTGCTTGTATTAAGCAATTTGATAGACACAGTAGGAAATTTTGGTTCGGCATCCACAGGAGATTTCCGTCGTATTATCAACACGGTAATAATCATTTCCTTTACAACAAAACTTTGCATAATATTCATATTACATATTGATGAATGTGTCGGTGATGGTTACTTGCGCAGTATACTTTACGTCTGCTCTATATATCAATCGCTGCGTTTTTTGCTGCGTTTCTCGGTGGGTATTACATCTTCCTGTTTCTTTCACACCTTCTATAGTTAAATGGTTTTTGATGATCTTATCTATGACTAATGCTTTTCTTTGCTTTCTTTGATCAGAGGCGTTCTGTTGGGCGAGGACCAGCGAAAGGCAGGCATCTCGGATGCGTATAAATTATTTGAAAGCCGTATTGAGGCAGGGCGAGGGATTCTTCGACACCCAAAGAACTACCACAGCAGAAGTGGTTACCAGTGTTACTAATGATACTCTCGTTATACAGGACGTTTTAGCAGAAAAGGTGTGATCTTATTACTCTATTCTGTCATTTAATTTATCAATGTTCAGACTCTTCATTAAGTTCATCTAATTTATCAACGTTTGGACTCTTTACTAAGTTTTCTAATTTTAATATTGCTAATTCTCTTGGGAGAATGTCCATCCTCAGCTACCCAACTTCGTCATGAATACTTCTTTATTCTTCAGTAGTTATTTTGTGGCATTCTACTTGACATGGAGACTGGCATTAGCGTCATTTCCTTTCGTGATCATGCTGATCATTCCCGGCATAATGTATGGACGGATTCTGGTGGGGACTTCTCGCAAGTTCACCGAAGCATATAATATAGCCGGTAATATTGCAGAGCAAGCTCTTTCATCCATTAGGACAGTCTTTGCCTTCGTTGGAGAGGAGAGGACAATGGCTAAGTTCTCCGATGCGCTCAATGGGACTGTAAAGCTTGGGCTTAAACAAGGTCTTGTCAAAGGCTTGGCAGTAGGAAGCGGAGGAGTGACCTTCGGTATCTGGGCATTCAACTCTTGGTACGGTAGCAGATTGGTAATGTATCATGGCGCTAGCGGAGGAAGGATTTTCGCGGCTTCAAGTTGCATACTTATGGGTGGCTTGTAAGCGTTCTCGCTCTATTCATCTCTCTTTCTCATGTACTTCTATAATTGATCCTACAACGGGAAATTTACCACACTTTTGAAGTTCAAACAAAATCTCTGAAAGCACTGTTGCGTTTACAGAGCTCTGGGGACTGCGCTTCCGAATATCAGATACTTTTCAGAAGCACGTGTTGCTTGTAAACGCATCTTTGAGATGGTTGACAGCGAACCGATTTGTTGGATATTTTTCAACGGGAAAATACCAAAAACCAAACATTCAAACACACAGAGGCAATGCTCTGTTTTACCTCCACAGGATCCTCTTGTGCACAGGAAGACTTAAAAAAATTTCACTGAGTAACAGAGTATTTCACCACCATAAAAGATTTCTATTCATTAAAACAAAAACTGATACATCCTCTTTTACTGAGAGGGATTTACCAAAAACAAATACTCTGCCTCTTTTACAAAATGATTTTTACACTGCTGTGTAAAATCTTCATTCACTGCTGTAAAATAAAATTTACCTCATACTGCTATAAAACAAATTACATACTCCCCACACTGCTGTGCATTTTCATCTTGCAAATAAAACAAAGGTCAACAAAAAACTTGCGCTCCACCATTTTCGTATTTCACTTTACTTCACCATCAGTAAAAAAAAACTTACATATTTTTATATGGGCTCCCACGTTTTTCATTTATGCATTATGCACTGCTGTGCATCACAATAGCTTTCATGGAAGTCAACCCCTTTTTCCGCTGCAGCCAAAACTTTTGTTTTTGTTTCACGGTTATATATTATATGAACCCAAAACAAAACATGTGTTTTTTTTAAAACAACGATTCCCAAAGCAAAGACAAATAGTTTTTACGTGCCGTAAGAAACAACAAAAGAAACTTAAGAATTCTACCTACCACTATGACATTTTATTAATTGCCTTAATAACAAAATGTGCGGTCAACCCAAAATTGTTTCACTTCCACGCAATGGTTTTAATTTGATGCAGGCCCGTGCACCTTTAGGAGATCGACGGCGGAGGACACGGGAGCTGATCATACGGTGGAGAAAGATATCGGAAGCCCTCACATGAGTGAACGATAGCTCCCGATGGGTCAAAGTTGCTTACGTCAGGCGAGAGCCACGTGCCTTCACCAAAACGCATCGGAGCAAAACATACGGAAACAACTTTTCGTGGGAAGGCGGTGCGATGAGCTCTGGCCGGTTTTGTGGTTTTCATGCTGGTGGTTTTGGGCTGCGTACGTAAGCAGCGTTGAAATTACGATTTCAACACTCCCCTTTAATTTCAACAGCTGGGCATTCGGTCATACCGAGACACTTTCTTAAAAATTCAAAGCTCTTCTGATCCAATGGCTTTGTCAAGATGTCTGCAACCTGTTCCTGAGTCCTGCAATGTTCTAAGATAATTTCTCCATTGTTCACCAATTCTCTGATGTAATGAAACCTCGTATCAATGTGCTTCGTTCTCTTATGAAACACTGAATTCTTTGACAATGCAATAGCTGAGCTATTGTCACAAAATATCACTGTCGCTTTTGCCTGCTCTTGGCCTAAGCTCCTCAACATCCTTCTCATCCAAACTGCTTGACATGCTGCTGCTGTAGCTGCCACATATTCAGCCTCTGCTGTAGACAATGCTACAATGGACTGCTTCTTAGAAGCCCATGAAATGGCTCCTGAACCCATATGAAAAACATAACCGGAAGTGCTCTTCCGATCATCTACACTTCCAGCCCAATCGCTATCTGTGTAGCCAACCAAATCTGAATTTTCTGAGGCATGATATAGAATTCCAAACATTTTAGTGCCTTTGACATACCTCAAAATTCTCTTTGCTGCCTGCCAATGTGCCTCCTTTGGCCTCTCCATGAACCTGGAAATCAAACTAACAGCATAGATTAAATCAGGCCTAGTTGCTGTTAAATACATAAGGCTGCCCACAATGCTTTTATACAAGCTAGGATCAAAATCCTTGCTGCTGTCCTCTCTGCTGAGTTTTAGTCCCATCACTGTGGGAGTGATTGCTGCCTTGCATTCTTCCATCTTAAATCTGCCCAAAACTTGATTTACATATCTTGCTTGAGATATAAAAATTCCTTTTTCATTTTGATCTACTTCTATGCCTAAGAAGTATCTCAACAAACCCATGTCAGTCATTTCAAATTCATCCTTCATGACTGATTTAAAATTCTCAATAAGATAAATATCATTTCCAGTGAAAATAACATCATCTACATACAAGACAACAATTAAAATTTTACCATCCTTTTCCTTGATGTAGACTGTGGGTTCTCCTTCACATTTGTCGAATTCATTATCCAGTAGATAAGAATCTATCCTGCTGTACCATGCTCTTGGCGCTTGCTTCAGCCCATAAAGAGCTTTCTTCAACTTGCACACTTTGTGCTCTTCACCTTTCTTCTCATATCCGAGAGGCTGTTCCACATAGACCTCTTCCATTAACACTCTATTTAGGAATGCTGACTTCACGTCCATTTGGTAGACTTTCCATTTGTTTTGTGCTGCTATGGACAACACTGTTCTCACGGTTTCCATTCTTGCAACCGGTGCGAAAGTCTCCTCATAATCTCTCCCATACTGCTGCTTGTTCCCTTTGACAACCAGCCTTGCCTTGTGCCTTTCTATCTTGCCTTCAGCATTGCTCTTGGTCTTGTAGACCCATTTCACACCAATGACTTCTTTGCCTTTCGGTAGCTCAACCAAGTCCCATGTCTTGTTTCTCTCTATGGCATTCATCTCCTCATCCATAGCTTCTATCCATTTCCTATCTTTGATTGCATCTTCGAAATGAATAGGATCATCAACATGACAAAACAAGGCAAATAAGGAATTCATTCCTTCATCATAAATGTCACTTAGATTTCTAAACTTCTTACCTCATTCACTTGGTGTGCAAGTGCTTGAAGATGCACTTGAATTTCCTCCTTGTGGTGTGCTTGGAGAAGCACTCTCATTGATCCTTAATGGTGTACCTTGCTGTCCTTGTGTTGTCCTCAATGGTGTCCCTTGCTGTCCTTGTGTTGGCGCTGCTGTTTGGGGATGTATTTCAGCCACCTCCTCATCATCTTCATCATGAGACAAACAGTTTTTGACATTCACTGTTTTCTCTATGCTTCCATCCCAAGCTTCCTCTTCAATGAACTGAACATCTCTGCTGACAAAAAACTTCTTGGTGGATGGGATATACAACCTGTATGCCTTGGATTCCTCACTGTATCCAATGAAGAGACATTTCTCCCCTTTGCTGTCCAACTTCCTCCTTAGCTGATCTGGAATGTGTGCATAGGCCACACATCCAAAAACTCTCATGTGGGTGACTCCTTGCTTTCTCCCACTCCATGCCTCTTCTGGCACTTTGTTCATGACTGCTTTTGTAGGACACCTGTTCAGTATATAAACTGCACAATGTACAGCTTCAGCCCAATACTCATTTGGCAAATGCTTTGCCTTCAACATGCTCCTCGCCATATCCATGATGGTCCTGTTCTTCCTTTCAGCAACTCCATTTTGCTGTGGGGTGTACCGAGTTGTAAACTGTTTATGAATTCCATTTTCTCTACAAAATCTTAGGAATTCCTTGGAGATATACTCACCTCCTCTATCAGTTCTCAAAACTTTTATATGCAGCCCGCTTTGGTTCTCCACAAGTGCTTTGAAATTTTGGAATTTCTCAAACACTTCACTTTTGTTTTTAAGGAAATATATCCAAGTCTTTCTTGTAAAATCATCAATGAATGTCAAGAAATATAGGCTGCCAGCTAATGATGGAGCTTGCATTGGTCCACACAAATCTGAGTGGATAATCTCTAAGGGTGTCTTTGCCCTTATGCTTTTCCCTGATGGAAAACTTTCTCTATGTTGTTTTCCCAATATGCAGCCTTCACAAAGGCTGTCCGGCTTCTCTATCAATGGCAATCCTTTCACCATTCCTTTCCTACTCAACAAATTCAGACCTCCAAAATTGAGATGTCCAAATCTCAAGTGCCACAACCAATTCTCATCCTTTGGCACGCTTCGGAAAGCCTCTTGGGTAACTGCTGCAATTTCTCCTTTGTTTTTCAAATCTGCCCGGATCCTGAGAGGGAACATCCTGTTCCTTGTCATCTTCACTTCAGCAATGCATCTTTTGCTGGGTGGTATGTCCATGATGGTGCACACATCATTTACAAAATAAACATTGTAACCCTTTTGGATAAGTTGTCCAACACTCAATAGGTTACATCTCATTCCGGGGACATAGTAGACATCTGCTATGGTTTTCCTTTCTCCTTGCTTTGTAAATATTTTTACTTCCCCTTTTCCCATAACAGACACTTTACTATCAGTTCCTAGTGTGACCTCTGATTTCATATTCTGATCTAAGGCAGAAAAGAAGGCTATGTTTCCTGTCATATGGTTGCTGCAACCTGAGTCTAAAAACCAAATTTCCTCACTGTTTGTTTCAGCCATGTTACAGGCTAACAACACATTACTTTGACTGTTGTTTTCTCTAGTAACATTTGCATTTTGTCTAGTGTTCATATCATGCTGTTTCTTTCTACAATCACTTGCATAATGTCCATACTTTTTGCAATAATAGCATTGAACATTAGATTTATCATACCTTTGTCCTTGAGCATGATATTGTCCTCCTTGTTGGCTGCTGCCTTGGCCTTGGTTCTGATTTGGATTGCTGCCTCTTCCTTGTGCATTTGCTGAGCTGTTCCTTCCTCCTCTGTTCTGGCTTTTGCCTCTTCCTCTCTTGTTTCCTCTGCCTTGACCTCTTCCTCTTCCAAAGGACATCTGGGTCTTGAAGGCTTGCTCTAGAGATGAGTTTTCATTTCTACTCAACCTCTGCTCATGTGTTATCAGTGATGCATGTAGCTCATCAACTGAAAATCTTGAGAGATCCTTTGTCTCTTCAATGGTGGTGACAATGGCATCAAACTTTGAGGGTAAGACCCTCAATATTTTCTCCACAATCCTCCTATCTTCAATGGTTTCTCCATGAGTTCTCATTTGTGTGATTACACCAATCACATGAGTGAAGAATGAGTCAATGTTATCTGACTCCTTCATGTTCAAGTTCTCAAAATCCTTTCTCAGCAATTGAAGTTTTGCTGTCTTCACTCTCTCCATGCCTTGATAGGCTGTCTTGAGGGTTTGCCATGCTTCATTGGCTGTCTTAGCTGCTGCTAACCTTGGAAACATACTCTGGTCTACTGCTAGATACAACAACACTCGGGCTTTTGAATCCTTCTTCCTATTGTTCTTAAGCAGATCCTTCTCTCCTTGAGTTAATGCATTGAACTCAGTTTCATCCGCTGGTTCTTCAAATCCATCTTCAACTATTTCCCATAAGTCTTGGGAGGCAAGCAGGGCTGTCATAGTTATTGACCAATAATCATAGTTCTTCCCATTAAACTGTGGGAGCTGGGTGTTAAACAAACCCATACCAGTGCTTGTGCTAACCATTCCTTGTATTCTGATCTATGCCACTAAATCCTTGACTGTGTGTTTAAACAGCTGACTGTTTCTTCAGCAACACAAAAAAACTTTGTGAAATACCTGAGTATTCTCTTGACTGAGCCTTCACTTTGCTTGAGAAGTTTTACTGTTGCAACAGGTCCTTCTTTCAGCTTCTTTGTCACCTTCAAAGAGCCTAAGCCTGCTCTGATACCACTGTTGGATATTTTTCAACGGGAAAATACCAAAAACCAAACATTCAAACACACAGAGGCAATGCTCTGTTTTACCTCCACAGGATCCTCTTGTGCACAGGAAGACTTAAAAAAATTTCACTGAGTAACAGAGTATTTCACCACCATAAAAGATTTCTATTCATTAAAACAAAAACTGATACATCCTCTTTTACTGAGAGGGATTTACCAAAAACAAATACTCTGCCTCTTTTACAAAATGATTTTTACACTGCTGTGTAAAATCTTCATTCACTGCTGTAAAATAAAATTTACCTCATACTGTTATAAAACAAATTACATACTCCCCGCACTGCTGTGCATTTTCATCTTGCAAATAAAACAAAGGTCAACAAAAAACTTGCGCTCCACCATTTTCGTATTTCACTTTACTTCACCATCAGTAAAAAAAAACTTACATATTTTTATATGGGCTCCCACGTTTTTCATTTATGCATTATGCACTGCTGTGCATCACAATAGCTTTCATGGAAGTCAACCCCTTTTTCCGCTGCAGCCAAAACTTTTGTTTTTGTTTCACGGTTATATATTATATGAACCCAAAACAAAACATGTGTTTTTTTTAAAACAACGACTCCCAAAGCAAAGACAAATAGTTTTTACGTGCCGTAAGAAACAACAAAAGAAACTTAAGAATTCTACCTACCACTATGACATTTTATTAATTGCCTTAATAACAAAATGTGCGGTCAACCCAAAATTGTTTCACTTCCACGCAATGGTTTTAATTTGATGCAGGCCCGTGCACCTTTAGGAGATCGACGATGGAGGACACGGGAGCTGATCATACGGTGGAGAAAGATATCGGAAGCCCTCACATGAGTGAACGATAGCTCCCGATGGGTCAAAGTTGCTTACGTCAGGCGAGAGCCACGTGCCTTCACCAAAACGCATCGGAGCAAAACATACGGAAACAACTTTTCGTGGGAAGGCAGTGCGATGAGCTCTGGCCGGTTTTGTGGTTTTCATGCTGGTGGTTTTGGGCTGCGTACGTAAGCAGCGTTGAAATTACGATTTCAACACGATTATTGATTGGGAAGATGCAAAAGGAGTAATATTGAAAGAAGTCAGCGGTAAAGTTGAATTTAGAAACGTTGGGTTTGCATATCCATCTCGACCAGAATCCAAGATATTTCGCAATTTCTGTCTAACCATTCCCGCAAACAAGACTGTTGCGCTGGTGGGGAGAAGCGGGTCCGGCAAGTCTACGGTTGTGGCGTTGATAGAGAGGTTCTACGATCCCCTGGCTGGAGAGATTTTGCTGGATGGAGTGAACACTAAAACGCTACAATTGAAATGGTTGCGTTCCCAAATTGGACTAGTAAGTCAAGAACCTGCACTCTTCGCTACATCGATCAAGGAGAACATCTTGTTCGGAAAAGAGGGAGCCAGCATGGATCAGGTTATTGCTGCCGCCAAATCTTCAAACGCTCACGATTTCATTAGTCAACTACCAGATGGTTATGACACACAGGTAATATTTAGGTTTTTACTCTCATTCTTCATTTCTAAAGTGTAGTCAATTTGAGTTTACTTTCTTCAGGTGGGCGAGCGCGGACTCCAGTTGTCGGGAGGGCAAAAGCAACGTATAGCTATTGCAAGAGTTATGCTCAAGGGTCCTCGTCTACTTCTTCTAGACGAGGCCACAAGTGCTCTAGATGCAGAGTCAGAGAGAATCGTTCAGGATGCTCTAGACAAAGCTTCAGTTGGACGCACAACTATTGTAGTAGCTCATTGCCTCTCCACCATCCGCAACGCAGACATGATTGCGGTGGTTCAAAGTGGTCATGTGATCGAGACAAGTATGCTGCATGAAGATCTGATCTGTAAACCCAATGGAGCATACGCTGCTTTGGTGAAACTACAACAGGCTGCGGCAGATAAGCCAGATGATAGATTCGAAGGCACTACTATGCTAGACCAGTCTTTGGTAACAAGGAGTTCTAGCATATATTGTAGATCGAGTTTGAACGCGTCTGTATCAACCCATCCAGAACTGGTACATGAAGACAAGCTCCCTTCCGCCGCTTCATTCCGTCAACTGTTTCTTTTAAATGCCCCAGAATGGAGGCATGCTCTATTGGGTTGTTCAGGAGCCTTAGGCTCCGGAGCCGTTCAACCTGTTTTTCCCTTATTCCTTGGGGCAGTTGTATCTGTATTTTTCCTTCAGGACCATGACCAGATCAAATCCAGTATCGAATATTACTCCTTCATGTTTGTGGCTGTGGGAGTAATATCGTTTTCAGCAAACATGTTACAGCATTACAATTTTGCAGCTATGGGGGAATATCTTACTAAAAGGGTTCGAGAGCGGATGCTGTCCAAAATCCTTACATTTGAGATTGGGTGGTTCGATAATGAGGAGAATTCTAGTGGAGCTGTTTGCTCCAGACTAGCAACAGATGCTAATGTGGCAAGTATCTGACCTTAAAGTTTTAATATTTCCAATAAAATTGTGAATTGTGTTACAGTATTCTAATTATTCGAATATGCAATTTGTGATACAGGTGAGATCTCTGGTCGGAGATCGTATATCGTTACTTGTAGAAACTTCGGCAGCTGTTGTAATAGCCTTCTCGATGGCTTTGATAATAGCATGGCGTCTTGCAGTTGTAATAATCGTAGTGCAACCCATTATTGTATTATGTTTCTACACTAAAAGGGTTCTCCTCAAGGCCATGTCTCAAAAGGCTATAAAAGCTCAAGATCAAGGTAGTCAACTCGCAGCAGAGGCTGTGGCTAATCATCGCACTATTAGTGCCTTCTCTTTACAGGAGAAGATCCTCTCTCTCTTCGAAAAGAGTCAAGAAGAACCTCGCAGAGAGATTATCAAACAATCTTTGTTTGCGGGATTTGCTCTTGGAACATCGCAATGCATCACGCTATGTAATACGGCTTTGAACTTTTGGTATGGAGGACATCTTGTATCAAAAGGACAAATCACATCCAAAGATTTTTTCCAAATTTTCTTCATTCTGATAACCACAGGAAAAGGTATAGCAGAAGCAGGAACTATGAGCAGCGACATTGCTAAAGGATCCGATGCAGTCAAATCTGTGTTTGGCATACTGGACAGAGAAAGCCGCATAAACCCAGAGGATGAGAGAGGCGAGAAAGCGGATAAGATAGAAGGAAACGTGGACCTGAGAAACGTGGACTTCGCTTATCCATCTCGTCCAGGTGTTATGATCTTCAAGAACTTCTGCTTGAGCATAAACGCAGGCAAAAGCATGGCTCTGGTAGGACAAAGTGGATCCGGAAAATCGACTATCATTGGATTAATTGAAAGGTTTTACGATCCCCTAAAAGGATCGGTGAAAATCGATGGCAGCGACATCAGGAGGTTCAATTTGAAGAGTTTGAGGAACCACATAGCTCTGGTAGGTCAAGAGCCCACGCTGTTTGGAGGAAGCATTCGAGACAACATTCTCTACGGAAAAGAGAATGCAAGCGAGGTAGAGATTATCGAAGCTGCAAAGGCTGCGAATGCTCATGACTTCATTAGGTAAATACTGCAATTTTCCAATTGAAACAGAATGTTTATGCAATAATACATATATTCAATCAGCTGTGGTTAAGCAGATTGTTTCTGGAATAAATTAGGACGGACTGAATATGGCAGTGAATTTAACTTGGATTTGTGTAGCTCTTTGGAGAAAGTATACGAAACAAATTGTGGAGACAGAGGAGTGCAATTATCGGGAGGGCAAAAGCAACGCATTGCTATAGCCAGGGCAATCATAAATAATCCGAGCATATTACTGCTGGACGAGGCCACCAGTGCGTTGGACAGCCAATCGGAGAAGATGGTTCAAGAGGCCCTGGACAGAATAATGGTGGGAAGAACGAGTATTGTGATAGCTCATAGACTGACAACCATTCAAAATGCTGATTCGATTACTGTGATTGAAGATGGGAAAGTGATTGAGCAGGGAAGTCATTCGTATCTGATGAGCAAAGGAAAAGGCAATCCATATTACTCTCTCGTCAGTATCCAGCTAGGCTACCACTAGATTCTCACCTCCCTAATTCAAAGGGTCAAAAGTATTCTGGCGTGATCCATGTCCTAAATCTTTCCAAATGCCTTCAGCCAAATTTTGAAGTTGAATTTCATTTCGTTATTTGTCCACGCCCTAAATCATTCAAAATGTCGTCGGCCAAATTTGGAATTTGTACTGTCATCTGTATGACGTTTGACCGTTTAACGTTGATGTCATAATTATATGTTGTAACGAATCAACCAAATTATAATAAAATTAGTTAGCTTCTTGCACGGAATCTCGACATGACTCGGAATTTCAAGTGAAAACAATGGAATATATTTGCTCAATAGTCTCTTAATTTTAAAATAAATTATACTTTATCACACATTAACGTCTTTGTCAACTTAGTCTTTTTCTTTTTAATGTCCTGGTCACCTTCAATCTATTTCATCAAAATCGGCGTCCTTATCTCCGTCGATGACACCTAATTGCTGTCGTTGAATCATCTTCTCTCTTGATTATGGCCGTCTCCTTTCACTTAATCTTTGAAATCCACGTAGACAATTAATCTTTGAAATCCACGTAGACAATTAACTCGTTCAGTATCTGATGTAGTATTTTTATATTACTGTGAAATCTGAGGAGAAAATCAGAGCTCATGCAATGTTTAATGTAGCCAGAAGAAAGTGAATTTAAAAAATAAAATGAAGACAGCGTATACATGGGCCAGCTAGGTAATTATGCAATGCTTTTGAAAAAAAATGTCCTTCTGGATTCACCAGAGTAATGGCTGGAGTAAGCTGAGTTCACTCTTTTCATATTTGTAGGTAGAGGAAGGCATCCAAGTTCTAACCAGAGAAACAATGTAGATTAATAGGATTCCCACGGTGAAGCCTCGGGATATAGAAGTAGTTTGAGCAGAATACATTGTATTTCAAAACCTAATATAACAGACCATCAAAAACCGATAACCATCAATTTGATAACCTAATATTGTTTGTATTAACCTGGCCACGCATATATATATATGAAACTGTAAATTTGATGTGCAAGCATTGAAGTTACTTTTGATGGCGGGTTTACGGACAAGAGGTTTGTACAAGAATGTTGTTTGAGATTTAAAATAAATTATTTTTTAATAAAATAAATAGGTTTATAGTGGTTTAGTGTTTACTATTTTAAATTTAAAGGATTTAAAATAAATTTTTCATAGTGTAATTTGTAATTTAACATTTAATTGAATAATTAAAAGTTTATTTTACAAGTTTAAAGAAAAAAAAGTATAACACAAGGGGAATATTATAATACTAATCTAGATTTATTTAGGAAAAAAAAACCTAAAAAATTATTATTATTATTATTATTATTATTATTATTATTATTATTTGCAATTGAATAATTAAAAGTTTATTTTACAAATTTAAAGAAAAAAAGTATAACATAAGGGGAATATTATAATACTAATCTAGATTTATTTTAACTAAGATTTATCAAGAGTTTATATTTATTTTAATTAAGATTTATCAAGAGTTTATAGGGATTAAATATTTTTTCATTCTAAACTCTAAACCAGATTTGTATTTCAAGAGATTTATTTTAACTCGGATTTATCAAGGACCAAAGGGATCAAATATCTTTTCACTCTAAAAAAATTTTACATGTCAAGAGATTTGATGCCTTTTGGCACTTAGTAGATCAGGAGTTTAGATGGATGTTAAGATAGATCTATACTAGTTTAATTATTAATTAATTATAATTATACTTATAATTATTAATTTTATGCTTTTATTTTATTTTATTTTTAATTTAATTAATTTTGTTTTATTTTGATCGAGTCAAAATGTTAAATAAAATATTACAATATCTCTGCCATACTAGATTGAGAGCGCCTCTTGGCACAATAACATTAAAACAAAAGATATTATAAGTTTAAAAAATGTAAAGTTGTAAATGTGTAGAATAAGGGGTCATAAGAACTTTTTTTTCATTATCAATGAAAACATGATAAAATATCCTTAATATTTGAAATGATAAATAAGTCTACAAAATCTTCAATCCTAAAAAAAAGACAAGATAGAGTTTGCAAAATTTAAAATACTAAAAAAGAAAGAAAAGTAGGATAGGCGATGCTGAACAATTTGACACAAAACCTAGTATCGGATGCCCTAAAAACAAGGCCATTTTTTACTTGAAAATTGAGATAAATTAGAAATTGCAATGGATATCAAATGAGCATTTATCAACCCTTTTTAGAGAATTTATTACATAAAATATATATGATAACATAGAATGATCAAATTTATACCATATATTTTTACTTTTTAGCTAATTTTGTATTAAAATATCAAATATTTACATTAGATATGTTAGTTTTATTGTTTCAAAGATCAAAGACAATAAAATATTTACTCAGTGGCGAACAAAATTAGCTTCAACTAAATATCCAAAACTTGAGAATTCCAAAATATAGTTTTGCCCCACCATGGGGAAACCAACAACAAAAAGCAAAATAGAAAACCTTTAGTGATTGAAGAGTTTGAGACAACAGAAAAAGACACTAAACATAAACTCTAAACATAACAAATAAATAGCCTAGATGGGCTAGCATGAAGATCAAGAATTGAGATGATAAAATATAAGGAGCATGAGCATTAGGAGGCCAATGAAGTATTGAGGGTAATGGGTTGTTCCTAAGCGTAGCATAAGATCTCTAAGCTCATCTAGTTTGTGCATTAATTTGATTTGAGTTTGTCTCCAATCAACTAGAATATTCTTTGGCAACAACTTAACATGGCGTTACAATTGCACTGTATCAAGATAGTGATTTTAACGGCCCTAAGAGTTGCATGTATCTGAAACCCAAGGGACTATGTCTTCCATGACTTCTTAATTAAGATTGACTAATCGTTCTTCTCAAACTTCCTCTTCCACAAGATGGATTTCCCCATGAACGTGTGGAGGCACATGTTCATGACAATTAAGGGTTAAAGATTCATAACTCAGTTTTTCTGGAGAGCCCCTTGAAGTGCCACTACCACCAGTTCCATATTGGCAAGAACCTTGTTGACGAGTCATGGCTACTAAAGGCACCAAGGTGTCATAAAGACTAGGACAAAAATGAGAAGGAAGCAGCAAGAGGCCACTGTGAAAGAAAGAGGCCTTGATAACTTCCTAGGAAAGTTGTATCGATGAGGAGCTTGGGGTCAAGCCTTCACCATTTAAAAAAGCCACAAATATAGGATGGAAATCTAGTGAAGCGGAGGGAAGGAAACACACCAAGTAATCAAACCAGACTCGAAGTGCATGGCCATCACGGGAAACAATAGGTGGAGGTGTCAAAGGATCAACGACAACTCTAAGTAGTGGCCCGAGATGAAGAACATGGTGGAATGAATTCAATTCATGTATATGAATAGATAAAACGTGGCAAGAGACCTCTACCACCCTCCTTGGAAGGTGAGGTCCTATAAATTAACCATAAAGTGGGTGGCATGTGCCAAGAGACCTCTACCACCCTCCTTGGAAGGTGAGGTCCCATAAATTAACCATAAAATAAGTGGCATGTGTAGAAAGGAGGTAAATGGAGAGCACGTCAAATCCATAAAGGTTTACTGCTTATCATAACACCCGATGAAAATAAACTTATACAATACAATAAATTAAAATGAAATAACAAAAAAAACGTTTCAAATCCAAAGCATTTATTTAATGCCTCTTATAATACCCATCAAAATAAACATATACAATACAATAAAGTTAAAAAAAAAAAAAAAACAACAACAACAATTTATTCAAAATTTCTGCTTATTGATCTAAATACAATTATATAATTATTGATTAAATTGCAAATTTTTATTTAGGAAAAAAAAAACCTAGCTCATTTTTAAATAAAATTAACCAAAAGAATACCAATAAAAAGCAAATATATCAAAGAGTTGGACGAAGTTATTAAAAAATAAGTGTACCAACTACCGATGAACCAACTTATATAATACAGAGAAATAAAAAATAAATGGACCACAAAAATACGATGATAAATGCGAATGAGTAACCTATACAAATATTTAGAATGCAATAATTAAAAATAAATATTAGCGCAAATATTTGGAACACGCACTTTGGACATGGGCGAGGAATGCGAGATCATTTAACAATGTACGACACTCCTCCCATTTGAACGCTATTCCACCAATATTGAACTTTATTATATTCGCGAATCGCGACGGCTAACAGATAAATTTATTTTAGATTAGTCATTAGGAAGGCACAAGAGCACAAGTTCTTCTTTCATAGAGAGGATAACAATAACAATGATTAAATCGAGACTATGTGCTGTAAGGCCCTCGATATCTTAGTAATTTTTTTCAGCAATTTCTACGTGAGTCAAATTTATTCTAAATCTGATTTTATTAAAAGAGGGTCATTTTTATTTTTATTTGTTTAGATTTTAGATTTTTGGTTGGAATTTGACTAAAAAATTTATAATTAAAAATTGATTTATGTTGTTTCACTAGTTTTTTGATTGCATATATCAATTCAACACCCTGAAAAACACCTAGGGCACTTTGATTGTGCAAAGTTTATCCATAATTAAATCTAAAATTAATTTTTTATTTTATTATATATAATTAAAAATTATAATTATTATTTTTAACTTTTAATATTGACTAAGTCAATATTAAGTAACTAACTTGTAACATGGTTGTCATACTAGATGTAAAAAGCTTTGGGTCGAATTAATATACTAGCATATATCTATCTTAACTCTAGATCTACAAAGTGTGGGAAGGGATCAAATCTCTTTTTACTTTAAAAGAGGTTTGCATCTTGGGAGTGCCGGGAGAAATCAAATCTCTTTTTATTTTAAAAGAGGTTTGCATCTCAGGTGATTTGATCCCTCACGTCCGTTGGTAAATTGAGTTAAGATGGATCTATGTTGGTTTAATTTGCCCCTTTAAATAGGCTATATTCCACATGAATACTATGGGTGAATACCACGAAAATATTTTTACTTTAAAGTTTCCTTTTATTAATTTTATTTTGTTTTGACTAAATAATATTTCACAATATTATTATTTTTTTAAAATTTTATTTTATTTAATTTGGAAAAAAAAAAAAGACGTTACAACATTTCTTCCACGGAGCCTTTAGATATAACAAGTTAATTTTTTTGATACTACCACTCTAACATAACATGAAATATTATTATTTTTTTAAAATTTTATTTTATTTAATTTGGAAAACAAAAAAAAGACGTTACAACCTTTCTTCCACGGGGCCTCTAGATATAACAAGTTAATTTTTTTGATACTACCACTCTAACATAACATAACCATGAAATTGTAATGATTTTCCACGTATCATTCTGTGAGTGTTAAACTATACATTGGAATTTTGTCATCTATCCAAATTGATTCAATTGAATATCACTTTGCTCTTCTATTAAATTAAATATAACTCGAAATATCTATAATTCACCCAAAGGCATTCTATAACCTTCAAAATTTTAGTTTAAAAAAAATTTAAGTGGATGGTGAAGATTCACATGCACATAATATTCTCAAATCAAACCACAATGCAATATTCATATGAAATATGGAGAGTTGATATTTTTTTCAAATCAAACCATAATGTTTGATGTTTCTATTCTTAAAAAATTTAATGTATAATTTAAATACATGTTTGTTCTTTTCATTCCTCCATCCTTTCTTGTCCTTCATTGTTGCTATTTATTTTGTGTTGCTTCGATTCACTGATTCGGCATTGTCTACCAACGAGGCCACAAGTTTGTTGGGATGGAAGATTTTTTTATTGGAATCCAGTAATTTTTTTATTTATTTTTTATTTTTTATTTTTATTGTTATTTTTTTTAATTAGAATGTTAGAGTGTTTGAATCATTTTTTTGATGGTGGAAATAGATTCAGCACCATCAAGAATCCCTACAATAACCAAAATTCCTAAAATTTGACAGTTGTAACCTAGATATTCAAAAAATTATGTTGGATTTTGTCATAATCTTGCCGGAATTTCCATTCTTTTCCAAGCTAATATGTGGGTTCTTTAGATTACGTGCTTTATGTTTGCTACGTTGTACATACTCATGGGAAATTGGAGCTCATGAATTCCAAATTTTTTGTTGCTTCGATTCACACTTTCGGTGTTGTCTACTGACACCACAAATTTGTTCGAATGACACATTTCTTATTGGAATCCAGTAAAAAAAATTCAAAAAATTAGAATGCTAGAGTGTTTGAATAATTTTTCTGATGGTGGAAATAGATTCAACACAATTGAACCCCTACGACACCCGACATTCCTTAAATTTGACAATTGTAACCCAGATTTTCAAAAATTTATGCTAGATTTTATCATAATCTTACTAGAATTTCCATTCTTTTTCGAGATAATATGTGGGTTCTTTATATTACGTGCTTTATATTTGCTACATTGTACATACTCATGGGAAATTGGAGCTCATGAGTGCAATTGAGTCAATCTATGTGATCCACTCACAAGGATATAAAATCAACATTCAGCAACCATGGCTACAAATTGGAGGACACAACAGAAAACATCACGGCTTGAAGATCTTGGTCTCCTCCGAAAACTAACAACGAGTTTCATGGGGGTCTATTTCATAGAAATTAGATATTTTATCCAAATTTTATTGTTGTTGTTGTGATTTCTAGAGACGTGGTTAATGGATGTAATTTCCACATAAGAAAATGTTCGAAGAAATGCATTTTTCACCTTTTAATTTACATTGAGCTTCCATGAAGATAAAAAAAATTAGAGTATACTATGAGCAAAGCCATATTATTATAGTATGTTTTATCCCATTTTAATTTATTATAGGAAATTATGGTGAATTATGGTTAAATTGGTCCAACCATGTTCACCCATGGTCAATATAATCATGATTATATATTAGCTATGCACAACCATGTTTAATTATAGTGAATCATAATATATCATAGTAAACTATAACTAGCATATCCCGAAATGGGGGTAGTGAACGTTGAAAGGAGAAAAGGAAGATAGAAAATGTGCAAAATATGCAAGGCAAAGTGTGTTTAATAGTTAATTTGTAATAAATTAGGCTTTTTGTTTTCGATAAAATATATATATCAGAGTAGAGTTCCTTTTTCTAAGGACATCACCAAACACTATTACATATGGAATAATAGACAAGAGAAAATATTTCATGTATATAATTACAATCACAACATAGAAAAATCTAGGATGTTGTGACAACACATGGTAGTGGTGAGAGTGACAAAGCATGTCAGCGTGCCTCTTCTTTCTTTCGTAGTGAGACATAGGAAATATCCTTCATCTTTTCATAGTGTTCAAAGGAGAACCATGGTGCTATTCACATTCCTTCTAGAGTAGTAGTGCATGGCATTACTGTGAAGGTTAAGCCTTGATGTTTAGTGTTACCAATGTTAATGATATCCCTTGTCAAGATTATTCCTTGAGATTTATGTATAGTCAGCACCCAAGTCATCTTAAGGGGGATTTGTTTCTTGTTACTTCGTTGTATCGGTGGAATTGGGACATGCTTTGGTTGTGTATTGTCCCATTGAGGGCTAATGTATTTATCAAATTCCACAACAAGATATGCTAGTGAACTTGGAGGGCTACGTCCTAGTGCAAATACAATTTGCATGATTTTTCCAAGAGAACCATTAACTAATCCTACTTGGACCCATAAATTGCAAGATAGAATAACTCGTTGGCCTCCACATAGATATATCTATTTTTCCAATTGGTCATCATCTTGTTGGTGTGCTTCTAATCCATTTGTGAATTCTACAATACTTCGTGCAATTGGCATATGTAATGATTCGATCATGGATTTGTTAAGGTTATCAACAAGAATATTTATTGCAAAGAGTTGGATTGAAGTGTCAAATATATGACATTCTTCGATGGACAAGAATATTTTAGTCCTTGAATGACGGAGGTTCTAGTCATCCATTGTGGGTTTAGCATTGTGATTGTTCATTAAGAGCTAGAGGAAGCGAGCCTGGGTGACGAGAAGTTCTCTTTGTCAAAAAACTATTTGTAAATTAATTATAGTGGTAAAGGTTTTCCATGAATTCCTCCCTATAGTTGCACGTGCATAAAGATGTTTGCCTGTTACTGGTGGAAGATGGCCCAGGTCCTTGATAAGAATTATTGAGCGGTGACCAAATGAGCAGTGGTTTGTTTCTAGAAATGCCTCACACAAACGACTTTCTATTGCAAAAATAAGTTAGAGCCTATGAAACTCATTGAATTGATTAGAATGTATTAAATATGTTTCATCTCTTCTTGGATCATTGTAAGAGATTGACCACTTAAAGGCTTCATGTCTTTCATAGGAATCGAAAACCTTGAATGTACAGTGGTTTCCTGTTTGTTAAATGCTACAAGACCAATAGGGGAAAGAAGAAGTATTAGGCTATAGCTAGTTTTTTCTTGAGAAGATAGTTCCCCTTTTATTCGGCTTATCAAGTAGGATTTTCTGGCACCTGCAGTTCCTTGGACGATAACCTTTAATGGTCCTTTTGGCTCTGCTTCTTGTGGGTGTTGTATAACTATGTCCAATCCATGTTGTTGATGTGTAGAAAGAGTATTTTTGAAAGAACATAAGGGATTATGTTCTTGTATTACTTTCCCATTCCTTCATATAGTTGATGAAGTTAGGTGCAACATCATTTGTATCTTTTGATACTTTTAGTTGATCCCATGGATGGGAAGAGTCGATTCCTCAAAGGCCAAACTTGTCAAGAGAACATAATTAGATATTCCATGTAGGGACCAATCTTGATAAAGCTTTGCATTCATTCATATCCATATCTGATTCTATGCTAATATCGGTAGGTTATTCTTCAGATGGTTGGTCATCAAGAGTGATAATAGGGATGCGATTAACATGCCATGCATGGTAGTCATTTCTTATACTCTCCCAGTTAGCCCAATGTCTTCTTCAGAAAGACCTATGTCTTTATAGACAGAGCAGAAGGCTTTATATAAGAGTAGCTCACTTCAACAGAAATTAACAAAGGCACTAGAAACTTTGTTTAGTATTTTAGTAAAAACTAGCCATACATGGACAATTGTGGGGATGTGCCCTTTTTTCTACTTTTCATATCTTCATGCATGGTTATATGTCCAATATTTTGAAAATTCATGCAAACAGATAACATCCATGAAAGTAGGACAAGTCAAATATGCATCGATGAAGGTAGATCCTGGAAAACTGTCAAACAAATCATGAGAGACTTGATGAAATATTTGGTGACCAACGTTTAATTTGGTGAAGGTGTGACTACATGCGACAAGGGGCAAATTTTGGAGCCTATGGAAAATTTCCTGGGCATTTATGTCACGATCTACAATTGCTTTTGATTGAAAGTGTCAATAGGAATTGAGGCAGAATTATGTGGATGTGATGTAGCTGCAATTTTGGTTAACATATGGTAGTAGGTCTCAGATTTCCCCTCTACTTTGGAAGATTATTTGGAAATGTATTTCAGAACTGCATGATGGGAGAGAGCATGTTAGCAGTATACATTTTCTCTCCATGTTTGAAATACGTTAGGATTATGGATGTTAAGGAACTTGTCATTACATGATGGATGATATATCTTTTAGCCTGTCTTGAAAGCTACCTAGCTGGCTAACCCTACCACCCAAGAGGGCCACAATAGAACCCCATAGTGGAACTCTTCCATAAACATAGAATTATGCCACCAAGCTCCCTTCCAAAGTGGCAAGCAAGTCCCCTTTTTTCCAGCAACACAACACAATGTCACCACCCTCCACCTGCAATACCTTAACCAGGTTCACTGAACCTCGACACTTAACCCACCAGGGTAAACCACAGGTAGGGACTCCTCCCACAGAGGAAACTAGGACCAAAACTTCCAATTAACGCTCAAAAAACTATTTGTAAATTAATTATAGTGGTAAAGGTTTTCCATGAATTCCTCCCTGTAGTTGCACCTGCATAAAGATGTTTGCCTGTTACTGGTGGAAGATGGCCCAGGTCCTTGATAAGAATTATTGAGCGGTGACCAAATGAGCAGTGGTTTGTTTCTAGAAATGCCTCACACAAACGACTTTCTATTGCAAAAATAAGTTAGAGCCTATGAAACTCATTGAATTGATTAGAATGTATTAAATATGTTTCATCTCTTCTTGGATCATTGTAAGAGATTGACCACTTAAAGGCTTCATGTCTTTCATAGGAATTGAAAACCTTGAATGTACAGTGGTTTCCTGTTTGTTAAATGCTACAAGACCAATAGGGGAAAGAAGAAGTATTAGGCTATAGCTAGTTGTTTCTTGAGAAGATAGTTCCTCTTTTATTCAGCTTATCAAGTAGGATTTTCTGGCACCTGCAGTTCCTTGGATGATAACCTTTAATGGTCCTTTTGGCTCTGCTTCTTGTGGGTGTTGTATAACTATGTCCAATCCATGTTGTTGATGTGTAGAAAGAGTATTTTTGAAAGAACATAAGGGATTATGTTCTTCTATTACTTTCCCATTCCTTCATATAGTTGATGAAGTTAGGTGCAACATCATTTGTATCTTTTGATACTTTTAGTTGATCCCATGGATGGGAAGAGTCGATTCCTCAGAGGCCAAACTTGTCAAGAGAACATAATTAGATATTCCATGTAGGGACCAATCTTGATAAAGCTTTGCATTCATTCATATCCATATCTGATTCATTGCTAATATCGGTAAGTTATTCTTCAGATGGTTGGTCATCAAGAGTGATAATAGGGATGCGATTAACATGCCATGCATGGTAGTCATTTCTTATACTCTCCCAGTTAGCCCAATGTCTTCTTCAGAAAGACCTATGCCTTTATAGACAGAGCAGAAGGCTTTATATAAGAGTAGCTCACTTCAACAGAAATTAACAAAGGCATTAGAAACTTTGTTTAGTATTTTAGTAAAAACTAGCCATACATGGACAATTGTGGGGATGTGCCCTTTTTTCCACTTTTCATATCTTCATGCATGGTTATATGTCCAATATTTTGAAAATTCATGCAAACAGATAACATCCATGAAAGTAGGACAAGTCAAATATGCATCGATGAAGGTAGATCCTGGAAAACTGTCAAACAAATCATGAGAGACTTGATGAAATATTTGGTGACCAACGTTTAATTTGGTGAAGGTGTGACTACATGCGACAAGGGGCAAATTTTGGAGCCTATGGAAAATTTCCTGGGCAGTTATGTCACGATCTACAATTGCTTTTGATTGAAAGTGTCAATAGGAATTGAGGCAGAATTATGTGGATGTGATGTAGCTGCAATTTTGGTTAAGATATGGTAGTAGGTCTCAGATTTCCCCTCTACTTTGGGAGATTATTTGGAAATGTATTTCAGAACTGCATGATGGGAGAGAGCATGTTAGCAGTATACATTTTCTTTCCATGTTTGAAATACGTTAGGATTATGGATGTTAAGGAACTTGTCATTACATGATGGACGATATATCTTTTAGCCTGTCTTGAAAGCTACCTAGCTGGCTAACCCTACCACCCAAGAGGGCCACAATAGAACCCCATAGTGGAACTCTTCCATAAACATAGAATTATGCCACCAAGCTCCCTTCCAAAGTGGCAAGCAAGTCCCCTTTTTCCCAGCAACACAACACAATGTCACCACCCTCCACCTGCAATACCTTAACCAGGTTCACTGAACCTCGACACTTAACCCACCAGGGTAAACCACAGGTAGGGATTCCTCCCACAGAGGAAACTAGGACCAAAACTTCCAATTAACGCTCAAAAAACTATTTGTAAATTAATTATAGTGGTAAAGGTTTTCCATGAATTCCTCCCTGTAGTTGCACCTGCATAAAGATGTTTGCCTGTTACTGGTGGAAGATGGCCCAGGTCCTTGATAAGAATTATTGAGCGGTGACCAAATGAGCAGTGGTTTGTTTCTAGAAATGCCTCACACAAACGACTTTCTATTGCAAAAATAAGTTAGAGCCTATGAAACTCATTGAATTGATTAGAATGTATTAAATATGTTTCATCTCTTCTTGGATCATTGTAAGAGATTGACCACTTAAAGGCTTCATGTCTTTCATAGGAATCGAAAACCTTGAATGTACAGTGGTTTCCTGTTTGTTAAATGCTACAAGACCAATAGGGGAAAGAAGAAGTATTAGGCTATAGCTAGTTGTTTCTTGAGAAGATAGTTCCTCTTTTATTCAGCTTATCAAGTAGGATTTTCTGGCACCTGCAGTTCCTTGGATGATAACCTTTAATGGTCCTTTTGGCTCTGCTTCTTGTGGGTGTTGTATAACTATGTCCAATCCATGTTGTTGATGTGTAGAAAGAGTATTTTTGAAAGAACATAAGGGATTATGTTCTTGTATTACTTTCCCATTCCTTCATATAGTTGATGAAGTTAGGTGCAACATCATTTGTATCTTTTGATACTTTTAGTTGATCCCATGGATGGGAAGAGTCGATTCCTCAGAGGCCAAACTTGTCAATAGAACATAATTAGATATTCCATGTAGGGACCAATCTTGATAAAGCTTTGCATTCATTCATATCCATATCTGATTCATTGCTAATATCAGTAAGTTATTCTTCAGATGGTTGGTCATCAAGAGTGATAATAGGGATGCGATTAACATGCCATGCATGGTAGTCATTTCTTATACTCTCCCAGTTAGCCCAATGTCTTCTTCAGAAAGACCTATGCCTTTATAGACAGAGCAGAAGGCTTTATATAAGAGTAGCTCACTTCAACAGAAATTAACAAAGGCATTAGAAACTTTGTTTAGTATTTTAGTAAAAACTAGCCATACATGGACAATTGTGGGGATGTGCCCTTTTTTCCACTTTTCATATCTTCATGCATGGTTATATGTCCAATATTTTGAAAATTCATGCAAACAGATAACATCCATGAAAGTAGGACAAGTCAAATATGCATCGATGAAGGTAGATCCTGGAAAACTGTCAAACAAATCATGAGAGACTTGATGAAATATTTGGTGACCAACGTTTAATTTGGTGAAGGTGTGACTACATGCGACAAGGGGCAAATTTTGGAGCCTATGGAAAATTTCCTGGGCATTTATGTCACGATCTACAATTGCTTTTGATTGAAAGTGTCAATAGGAATTGAGGCAGAATTATGTGGATGTGATGTAGCTGCAATTTTGGTTAACATATGGTAGTAGGTCTCAGATTTCCCCTCTACTTTGGAAGATTATTTGGAAATGTATTTCAGAACTGCATGATGGGAGAGAGCATGTTAGCAGTATACATTTTCTCTCCATGTTTGAAATACGTTAGGATTATGGATGTTAAGGAACTTGTCATTACATGATGGATGATATATCTTTTAGCCTGTCTTGAAAGCTACCTAGCTGGCTAACCCTACCACCCAAGAGGGCCATAATAGAACCCCATAGTGGAACTCTTCCATAAACATAGAATTACGCCACCAAGCTCCCTTCCAAAGTGGCAAGCAAGTCCCCTTTTTTCCAGCAACACAACACAATGTCACCACCCTCCACCTGCAATACCTTAACCAGGTTCACTGAACCTCGACACTTAACCCACCAGGGTAAACCACAGGTAGGGACTCCTCCCACAGAGGAAACTAGGACCAAAACTTCCAATTAACGCTCAAGAACAAAACCACGCAAAAAGAAATAATGTAAACAAATACTTGCCCAAATTTCACCCCCTCCTGTGTAAAAAATCCTATAGATTCACAAGCTCATGTAATCTACTAAAATAAGAGACAAGGATCTACTTCTACTCTTTACAACAACAACACATAAAGATTGAGCAAAATAATAATCGATAAGAGGAAGAGCATTAATGTCACATAACACAATAAATATCCAGGGAAAGCCATAAATCAAAACCCCACTATATGTATTGCATAAATCAGAAATCCAAGATGATAATACAATGCTTGTTCTCACAAGAACAATCCCATCACTCATTCAAATCAATCTCCAACTCACAAGCAAGCAGTAGACCAATACTTAGCCAATTCACCAACTCTCCAAGTCCTTATTTCCTTGTGCCCTTGGTCAAAGAATTTGGATGAATACAATATGCTTTGCTCAACCTTGAGCTTAGCTTGCATAAGTATTTCCTATCCTCCACCTAATGACTTCCTTTTCCCAATACTTATCCAAGTTTCCAAGCCTCTAAGCTTCTAATTTTTTGAACAATTCCAAAGAGAATTAGCCCGTATTTAAAGGGAAATTCCTCATCCATAACTACACAATCCAAAATTAAGTCTAGTTTCTAATTGCATGCACCATTTGTACAACTCAAAAAATTATATAACAAATATTACATTGTCCCTGCACTCTAGTCTCAACTGGGTCTTTCTCAGAATCAACATGCATGAGTTTTTGATGAGGGAATCTTCAATTAACAAGAGTAGCACTAGTTGAGTGCACTAATGCGTCAGCTAACTGTTAACTCACTATTATTTCTTCAAACAATTTGGAATTAATTTAACTGGAATTAACTCAATAAACTCAGTTAACTAATTACCACTCATACTTAACTCATCTTGGACCCCTATAATATAGGGAGAACATATACATGACTTCAGAATGACTTCCAACTTGAAATTCCTAAGTTAACTAAGTCAACTCACTCTACTTAACTATTACAAGTTTCTATGAGAATAAAATTCGATTTTAATTCTCAGTTTAATTCAAGGACAAATTAAACTGGAATTTCTAGATTCTATTTTTATCATTTCTTGTTGCTATTTTCAACATCCTAAACAAATGCGACCATGATTGGAAGAGGATTCCATATTCTTTGAGACAAAGCCAACCCTTTACACTGCTTTCTCGGGCAACCAGAAACCCTTAGGCCAAGCATCTAGATCCCACAGTGCTCAACTCTTCACTGCAACCACCAACTCATTAAACTCACACTCCCTTCCACCAAACCAGAGTGTAGTCACACCACCAATACCAGAGGAGATACAAAGGGAAGGAGCATGTTCACACTAATTTGGGGTAATCTCATTTACCTTCCATCCCGTACCAGAATGTCAAACGACATGGAGAACACCAGCCTTCCCATTTTTATAAATTTCCTTAACCTTCTCGATTGTTCTGTCATGCTTCCTCCACTTGGCTTGGTTGTTGCCCAAGCCCTTGCCACGTTCCATATTAATTGTAAACTTCATTCCTTCTGACATCTCGTATTGTCAAGGTTGTCGAATCAATCACCCCATGAGGGTGATATACATATGAAAAAAGAGAGGAGATTATAAAACATGTCATATAAAGATATCATATATATATCATTTTTATAATTAAAAAAATATGTATATATTTATAAATGTAAATTTACATATAACCTAAAACATATTTTAAAGAAATAATATAGATTCTTTCAACTTTAAACTTATCAAGTTGTTAGAGGGGTCAAATTTTTGGAGATAAAAATACTTTTCAAAATTTTGTACTTAAAAAGAAAGGTTTTTTTAGAGGGATTGCATTTTTATTGAGCTCCAATGCTCCTTGGCATAGGTTTTCTGTAGTTGGCTCCCATCTTTAACTTCTCTTTAAATTTTGAACTTAAAATATAATAAAAACTAAAAACATAAACAAATGTCTTTCAGATTAATCACACCATTAGAATTTGATTAAATCTTAATGATGTGATTAATTCGAAAAACATTTGTTTACAATATAAATCAAAAAAATCTTTGATCTAACACTAAAAACATAATTTAAATTTTTTATTATATATATTTAAAAAATCAATTTTTTAATGAATTTGATAAAATATAATTAAAATTTATTAAAATAACATATCTCAATTTTCAAAAATTATTATTTATATTTAAAAATATATTTTAAATAATTAAAAATATTTTTTTTCTCAAAATTATATCGCCATATATATATATATATATATATATATATATATATATATATATATATATATATATATATATATATATATATATATATATAACAATAATAAAAATAAACTTCGCCCCTATCCTCCAACATAATTATAAATTTATTATGTAACTTGTTAATGAAGAAGTATTAAGATTAACATAAATAACTATATAACAATTAAATTTATGAAAAGATACATCTCATTTACATTATGAAACGTTTGGATGGATTTGATATTCTATGTTCACAGTTCATTGGCATCGGTATCTGTGGTTTAGTATTTTATATTTGCTCAAACATCAACTGAAATTCAGAAGTCGCAAGTCATTTAGAAGTTGCCAGTCATGATACTCTATTTTTTTTTGGTTTGAGAGTGTAACATTTAAAGTTAACTTACCACTTACTAAAAAAATAAAATTAATTACTATATAAAAAAGCCCATCCGGGACTTGGTAATTGGTTCATTATATGCATCACATAAATTTGATTATTTTAAATCATGAGTCTGTAGACTTGACATGCACCAGATCTAATGAATCCCACAGATGGTATTTAAGTTGAAAGGTTTGAGTTTAAATGCGAATGATCTACCATGTGATTTCCCCGTCCTTATGTCTGGGTTGACCTGCTGCCCTCTATACCTGAAGCCACACGGCAGGGAGACATTGAGTAAGGTTGTGTGCACTGGCCAGATGGGTCATGCTGCTTGCGCCATATGTTTGGTGCTGATGCTGTTGATCGGGCTCATGCGATCGGATGGTGGAGATCACTTAGGGTTTCAAACCTTAACTAATTGCTTGTCCTCGACCTCCGTGTGGCTCATTGTTGTCGTTGCTCCTGTGGTTTCTTGTTGCTCCATGTGGGTTTGTCGTTCTACAAGGGTTTACTATTCTGCAAGGGCTCGATGTCTTGATTAGGGTTCTTGTCCGTCTGGGCATCCTCTGAAAATGACGAAGGTGGTAGCCGTTGCCAACGGAGGGCCAGGTAAACCCCTCAGACCGTTGCTTTGTGGTCTTCTTAGATTGTATGGTGGTGTTTACCGTAAAGTTGGACTGAGGTTTTGGAGCCGTGCTAACACTTGGTCTCTGCTGCTTAGAAAAGCCCCATGGTACTTCCAACACTCCGGGCGACAGTCGATTCTAGGATTTAGCTGCAGAAGGTAACTTCTGAGCACTTCTGAACTTGAATGTTTTAAATCCTTTGATTTTCTTAATATTTTTCATATTGTTTGCTCTCTGTGGATAGGGAAGCTACCTCCCGCGAGAATCGACCACCTCTAGGTAACAAAATCTTCCCTTTGTTTATTTACCAAGTTTGTTCGACTTTTCCATAAGGTTTTTCTAACTTAAGGTTTCGGTTGCCTGACAGGTAACTATACAGTGCTTAATGGTATTAGTGTTGGTGAAGGTCGTTCCTCATCAGAGCTTAAATTGCTCACAACGTCATTGTTGGCCCTTCTAGGTTGGAATCTTACCTCTGGCATGAATTAAGTTATGGAACATTTCCCATATGGTCAATGATAGAGACTCCATGTCGAACTGGTTCAAGTTTTATCGTTTTGTTGATTATGTAATTAATTAAACACACATGAATAGTTAAGGGAACTCTCTGTAGGCTCATTTGGTAATTTTTTAGGAGAATACTCCCGCTCTGTAATCGACAGAGAGTTTAAGCTCTTTCCCGCGGAGGATTATTTTGTCAAGCGGCCACTTAAGTGAACCGACCTATGTTCTGTTATTTAAAATGTTTAACTTATGCATTATCATTTACAGGACTTTATCTGAACTGTTCATATGTTTGAAAAATGGCACTGAATTAAGTTAATTGCTATCGTAGTTGTAATCCGGGCCGAGAGGACCCTTCTCTTCTTCATGCAAATATTAGCTAGGATGATTGGAATTCGGTTTAGTTTTTATTCAATATATTGCTAGGTTAAACAATTACTCTGTCGAAATTTTTGTAATTGCATAGTCAAGATATGATGCAGCACCTGCATTCAAACAATTTTATGAATTCTTTCTTTAAATCTGCAATTAATAGTTACATAATATCTGTATTTAAATCTGTGTTCCAACATCTGTTTATTGATTGTCTTTCTATTGTAGTCATTTGTACAGAGTGTGTAAAACTACTTAGGTCATTCCACGGATTCTCAGATAAATAATTTACTTCTATATCTTACCAGTTTAAATTTGATTATAATGGATAGTGTACCGTAATTACCATATGAGCATTCTCTTTCCTTTTTGTTGTGTTACTTAGTAATTCTATGGTTATTAGAATACACTGTCTACCATATGATTCCAGAAAAGTTGTTTTATCTCCTATAGTTACACTTTTCCTTATGACTTATAATATAATTTGTCATACCAGAATTTATTCTATGATAGTTCAAGCATAACAGTTCTATTCTGTCATTAAATGTTAATCTCTATATGCTATCACTAAATATAGAAAGAAACTAACTGGAATACTTATCTATTTCACCTGCAGTTTCCAATAATTCCAAAAAGTCTCTCCTCTCAGCCATGAACCTGGAAATTACGTCGAGGTCCTCCCTCGAGCACTTTCTCTACTGGAATAATATCCAGTTACAGTCAATGCCTTGGGCCTCCGGACTCCACTGTCCAACCTCAAGTCCTGCACTTCATGCACTTCATTTACTGCTCATGAGAAACTTCCCACTGGTTTCCTCTCCAGCTCTAGGATAGTTCTTCTGTGTTCTCTTTTTCCCCTATATCTCCCTTTTCCAGGGCAGGGGTATAACTGTTTCTTGTTAACTATAGTAAACAATTTCTTTTAATTAATCATGTTTCCATTTCTAATCATTCACAATTAGGTATACATAACAGAAATTAAATGTAGTAAAACATAAACCAAATTAATATCCACACTAAATCCTTTCAAGGAGCGAGGAGTGTTACAGAGAGGGTGCTTTTTTGGACGGAAGGAAATAAGTTAAGAGGAAATAAGTTAATGGTTAAGATCTAGAGATATGTTTTAGGAGGGAAAGTTTTCTTTTACGGATTATGAGATAATTTTAGAAAATGTAATTTTCTTTAAATGATAATGATGAATCAATCAATAATAATTGTCTCACAATTAATTAATTTCATAACTAAATTAGTTAATAGAAAACAAGCTAATGGTTAAGATCTAGAGATATGTTTTAGGAGAGAAAGTTTTCTCTTTACGGATTATGAGATAATTTTAGATGATGTAATTTTCCTTAAATAATAATAATGAATTAGTAATATGTTTTAGGAGAGAAAATTTTCTCTTTACAGATTATGAGATAGTTTCAGATGATGTAATTTTCCTTAAATAATAATAATGAATTAGTCAATAATAATTCTCTCACAATTAATTAATTTCACAACTAAATTAGTTCACTAAAAAGTAAAAATAAAAACTAACTTCCTCATTACAAGTTTATTCATAACTCAATTTGATTTTATTTTTTAATTGCCAATTAAGGGCTCCATCTCCCATATTCTAAATTAGTTCACTAAAAATAAAAATAAAAACCAACTTCCTCATTACAAGTTTATTTATAACTCAATTTGAATTCATTTTTTAATTGCCAATTAAGGGCTCCATCTCCCAAATATGACCTTCTAGGACTTTTTTTTATTAAGATGTGAAGTGTGACCTGAACAATCAGATGACCTTCTAGGACTTTTTTTATTAAGATGTGACATGTGACCTGAACAATCATGAAAGGCCTTCGCAACGTAATTCATTACAAATTTATTAATAAGTCATTTTGATTCCAATTTTTAATTCTCAATTAACGTCCCCTGCTCCCAAATCTGATCCTATAGGACTTTTTCATATCAAGATGTGACTTGAGGAGTCAGTGATTAAGGACCGGGATGATGAAAGACCTCTGGTTGCAGATTGCAATTATTATACATAAATACATTGTTTCGCTGGATGATCCACAAAGGTGGAGTCACGTGTTTTTCCAGCACTAAAGAATATGGCAAGGGAACAAATAGAGATGTCAAATCTGGAAGAACAACCAGACTTGCTTAAACCACATGATCGTGTGGAAAGCATCTCAATATGGAAACTTTTTAAGTATGCCGATTCATTTGATCTGTGGCTAATGGCATTCGGCACTGTAGGAGCCATTATAGATGGAATGACCATGCCTTTGATGTGCCTGCTTGTATTAAGCAATTTGATAGACACGGTAGGAAATTTTGGTTCGGCATCCACAAGAGATTTCCATCGTATTATCAACACGGTAATAATCATTTCCTTTACAACAAAAATTTGCATGATATTCATATTACATATTGATGAGCATGTCGGTGATGATTACTTGCGCAATATACTTTACGTCTGCTCTATATATCAATCACTGCATTTTTTGCTGCGTTTCTCGGTGGGTATAACATCTTCCTATTTCTTTCACACCTTCTATAGTTAAATGGTTTTTGATGATCTTATCTATGACTAATGCTTTTCCTTACTTTCTTTGATCAGAGGCTTTTTGTTGGGCGAGGACCAGCGAAAGGCAGGCATCTCAAATGCGTATAAATTATTTGAAAGCCATATTGAGGCAGGGCGAGGGATTCTTCGACACCTAAAGAACTACCACAGCAGAAGTGGTTACCAGTGTTACTAATTATACTCTCGTTAGACAGAACGTTTTAGCAGAAAAGGTGTGATCCTATTAATCTTTTCTGTCATTTAATTTATCAATGTTTAGACCCTTCATTAAGTTCATCTAATTTATCAACGTTTGAACTCTTTACTAAGTTTTCTAATTTTAATACTACTTTTGGGAGAATGTCCATCCTCAGCTACCCAACTTCGTCATGAATACTTCTTTATTCTTCAGTAGTTACTTTGTGGCATTCTACATGACATGGAGACTGGCATTAGCGTCATTTCCTTTTGTGATCGTGCTGATCATTCTTGGCATAATGTATGGACGGATTCTGATGGAGACTTCTCGCAAGTTCACCGAAGCATATAATATAGTCAGTAATATTGCAGAGCAAGCTCTTTCATCCATTAGGACAGTCTTTGCCTTCGTTGGAGAGGAGAGGACAATGGCTAAGTTCTCCGATGTGCTCAATGGGACTGTAAAGCTTGGGATTAAACAAGGTCTTGTGAAAGGCTTGGCAGTAGGAAGCGGAGGAGTGACCTTCGGTATCTGGTCGTTCAACTCTTGGTATGGTAGCAGATTGGTTATGTATCATGGCGCTAGCGGAGGAAGAATTTTCGTGGCTCCAATTTGCATACTTATAGGTGGCTTGTAAGTGTTCTTGCTCTATTCATCTCTCTTTCTTGTGTACTTCTTTAATTGATCTTACAACGCGAAATTTACAACATTTTTGAATTTCAAGCAAAATCTCTGAAAGCACTGTTGTGTTTACAGAGCTCTCAAGACTGCCCTTCCCAATATCAGATACTTTTCAGAAGCACGTGTTGTTTGTAAAGAGATGGTTGACAGAGACCCGATCATTGATGGGGAAAATGCAAAAGGACAGATATTGAAAGACGTCAGCGGTGAAGTTGAATTTAGACACGTTGAGTTTGCATATCCATCTCGACCATAATCCAAGATATTTCGCAATTTTTGTCTAACCATTCCCGCAAACCAGACTGTTGCGCTGGTGGGGAGAAGCGAGTCCGGCAAGTCTACAGCTGTGGCGTTGATAGAGAGGTTCTACGATCCCCTGGTTGGAGAGATTTTGCTGGATGGAGTGAACACTAAAACACTACAATTAAAATGGTTGTGTTCTCAAACTGGACTAGTAAGTCAAGAACCTGCACTCTTCACTACATCGATCAAGGAGAACATCTTGTTCGGAAAAGAGGGAGCTAGCATGGATCAGGTTATCGCTACCACCAAATCTTCAAAAGCTCATGATTTCATCAGTCAACTACCAGATGGTTATGACACACAGGTAATATTTAGCTTTTTACTCTCATTCTTCATTTCTAAAGTGCAGTCAATTTGAGTTTACTTCTTTTGGGCAATACAGGTGGGTGAACGCGGAGTCCAGATGTTGGGAGGGCAAAAGCTGTTGGAAGGAACTAATTCCAACTACCCACATTATTACAGAGGCTAGAATTCAACAGAAGCTTTAAATGTAGATTCTAGAATCCATTGAAAAATGGGCAAGCTTCCTGAAGAAGTGTTGGGAATTTCTGATAATTCCAGAACAGAGAAACAAAGAATAATGCTCTATTTTTAACACTCTGTTTTAACACAGGAAATTAAAAATCGTTTGTTGAATGCAGTGTTTCAACAATGCAGTTTCGTCAACAGAGTTTTAGCAACGAAGTTTCAGCAACGTATTGTTTGCTGAAGACAGAGTTTCAGCAACACTCTGTTTTGACGCCGAGAAACTATTTTCTGAATACGGTGTTTCAGCAATGCACGAAAAAAAAAAGACTTGTATTAATTAACAAGACTGCTGTTACAAAATTCTTCCTCTCACGGAGGGATTACAGTAGGAATGCTTCAGATGCAGTTCCAAAGATTTCACGCTATCTCTGCTTGAAAATTGATATTGTTGTGTCTGCACTACTGTGCATTACAAAATACTCTGTTTCTGCTGAAAAATTAACACACTGTCTCTGCACTGCTGTGTGTAAGAAAAACTCTGTTTTTCTGCTGAAAATCAACACTGTTGCGTGCTGCATATTACATTACATAGTCAACAAAAAAAACTTACATTCGCCCTTCTACACTGCTACGTATTCCTTGCATTCAACTTCTTGGAAAAAATTCCTCTTACATTCGCTGCTGCTAGTTTTTCCATTCCAATACATTCACACTCTGCTGCATTTCGCCCTATTTATCATTCACACTCAGCTGCGCTTCACTTACATTTCTCAACGGACAACAACAAACATTATATTCACGCTGCTGCGTGCTCCCTTTCGTTTTCTTCAACAAACAGAAACATTACATTTCAATCTCTGCACTGCTGTGCATAAAAGTTTCATTCATATGAGCTCGCGCTGCGGCGAATTCCTCTTTTTTTTAACAACACAATAGAAAACTACATGCATATTACTTTGAAAAAAAAATTACTCCCGTGAATTAAAACTTCACCTACATTTACGGACCCCAATACATTTCACTTAATTTCTTTAATTACTTCAGCATGGCGGTAAATTGATTCAGTCAGCGTTGCATACGGTTTTGTCAGTCATACGGAGGTCTAACAAAAATTCCATTTCACTTCACGCAATGTGGTGTAGACCTGTACAGCAACTTTGGTTTCAATCGAATGGTTGTCAGCCTTGATATCAATCGGACGGTTGTGAAACCATATCGCGTGGACCTTCTTGCCGATCTCTATGCTCTGGGGAAAACTGCTTTGACAAAATGACTCAGCCACGTGTCAATCGATGATTGTAATCACTGCCATTTGAGAAATACCACCGTCTCTTGAAAAAAGGTGCGGGGAAGTCTGGCTGGTTTTCTGGAAACAATATGCAGCAGGGGAAATTAACATTTCAACACTCCCCTTTAATTTCAACTGTTGGGTTATTAGTCATACCCAGACATTTCCTCAAAAATTCAAAGAATGACTGTTAATATAGTTCAGCAAGGATTTCATAAGAACCCGTTCACTAATAGCTTCAGTGATAATGAACAAGAATTATAGGTTCCCCCTAACTGTATGCATCGTCTCCTTTTGGCAGAGTCTTCTCAAAAAAATCTTAGATTGGCTGGAGAGCTCAAGGGACTTTCGGACTGTATTTCCTTCCTTCTCCATACTTTTGTAACTTTCTTATTTTGCATGGTTCTAGCTTGTGTAAGAGCCCATGTTAAGTTAGAATCACGTGCCATATGACCAATGTTATGACACTTGAAGCATTCTACATTGTTCATGAATAAGATTTCATGATTTCTTCCTGTAAAATTGTTTCTTGGAGGTTGTCGGAGACTATAACATCTATCTCTATGAGATGCTTTACAGTCTTTTGCCATATGACCAAAGTTTGAACAAGAATAACAATAACCAAAAAAAGAACTTTGGTATCTGGGAGATGGAGGTTTCCTTGATGTGCTTCTGAAGCCTTTCTGCCTTGAGATCCTTCGATGATAACCATTGCCTCTTGCCTCTTTGACACCGTCTACATTTCTTTTTGGAGCTGGTTTTCTACTTGGAGCAAGGTTTCTTCTTGGAATAGGATTTCTTCTATTTTAGCCTTGATTTTTCTCCTTGCCTTTGCTGGAACTAGGAGCATCAAAATTTCTTTTTGGCTTCTTCACATCTCTTTTGCTTAAAGAATTTTCATTCTTGTTTGAGGGTTCACCTGCATACCCGAGTCTTGATTTATCAGATGGACATCTGTGATAGCTGAGCATGTCATCCAAGGCTTGAGATCTCCTCAAGAATTTGTTCATCCCTTCAACCTTTTTTCTGAGGAGGACAATCTCTTCGTCCAATCTTTCACAATCATTATTCTTCTTTGCAAGTTGTTCCTTAGTTTCTTCCTTGCTACAAGTAGCTTCAGTTGCTACTATTTTAAGGGAGATGATATCTGACTTCATTTTGAAGATTTCTTCATTCTTTGCTTGACTGCTCTCTATTCTCTTCTGAGCTCCTTGTGCCTGTTTCTTGGCTTCTTGTAATTGAGACTTAAGGGATGAGAACTCTACCTTGTACTGACCAATCTCTTCTTCAAGTTTGTTCACACTCTTGTGCCTTTGTTCAAGTTGACTGCTTCTTTGTTTTATTCAATTGATTTGTCATGGATATGAAATCTTCATGATGCTTCCTTTTGCTTTGATGAAATTCCTTCTTAAGCTTGGCAAGCTCTTCATCCCTTTCTTGTACTTGAAGCTTGATGATGTCAACTTTCTTCCTTCTTTGATCTTGGTTACCAACTGGAGCTATCTTCTTAAGTGCCTCATTTTCCTTTTTCAAATTGTTAATCTCTTCCATGGCAGTCACAAGTTGAGCGAGGAGTTCTTCTACAAAGTCCTTTTCATCCTTTTCATCTTCTAGGTCTGCTTCAGCCTTGATGTTATCATTCTCATTTTCAGCTTCTATGATGGGTTCAGGATCTCCTTCTTGATTGATGGTCATGGTCAGTGCTCCTTTTGAGTGAAGGTCATGAAGTTTGTCCCATATATCCTTTGCTGATGAATGTTTTCCTAGATTCTTCTTTATAGAATTAGGTAGCCCATTCAAGATTGTCTTTGCTGCTTTTGCATTGTACTAATTGGATTCTCTATCCATCCTGCTATCATCAATCACTGATTCCCAAATTTCAATCCCTTGAGACTGTAAGAAAGTCCTCATTCTTGCTTCCCATATATTAAAGTTCCCATTGAACCTTGGAGCCTCATCAAAATGATTGTCTTCTATTTTAGTAGTAGCGGGAGACACATCCTTAGGAGGATTCGAGACTTTCTTCCTTGACCTAGTCATTTGTGTTCTAAATGTCGACCTTCAAGTTGTTAAGCTTTGAATGAAGGAACCGGGCTCTAGCCATTCTTGCACTCTTAACTGTGCTTCAAAATACTTGACTGTGTATTTAAATTAGTTGACTGTCCTTAACAGTAACACAAAAAACTAACTTGAGAAATACCTTGGATTTTTTCTTGAATGAGTCTTCACTCTGCTGGAGAAGCTGCTGCAGCAAGAAATCCTTCCTTCAGCTTCTTTGACACCTTCAAAGAGCCTGGACAAGCTCTGATACCATGTTGGGAATTTCTGATAATTCTAGAACAGACAAATAGAGAATAATGCTCTGTTTTTAACACTCTATTTTAACACAGGAAATTAAAAATCGTTTGCTGAATGCAGTGTTTCAAAAACGTAGTTTCGTCAACAGATTTTCAGCAACAGAGTTTTGACAATGTATTGTTTGTTGAAGACAGAGTTTCAGCAACACTCTGTTTTGACACCGAGAAACTATTTTTTGAATACGGTGTTTCAGCAATGCACGAAAAAAAAACTTGTATTAATTAACAAGACTGTTGTTACAAAATTCTTCCTCTCACGGAGGGATTACAGTAGGAACACTTCAAATGCAGTTCCAAAGATTTCACACTGTCTCTGCTTGCAAATTGATATTGCTGTGTCTGCACTGCTGCGCATTACAAAATACTCTGTTTCTGCTGAAAAATTAACACACTGTCTCTGCACTGCTGTGTGTAAAAAAACTCTGTTTTTCTGCTGAAAATCAACGCTGCTGTGTATAAAAAAACTTCTTGGATACACTGCTGCGTGCTGCATATTATATTACATAGTCAACAAAAAAAACTTACATTCGCCCTTCTATGCTGCTGCGTATTCCTTGCATTTAACCTGCTGGAAAAAATTCCTCTTACATTCGCTGTTGCGAGTTTTTCCATTCTAATACATTCACGCGCTGCTGCATTTTTCCCTCTTTTTCATTCACGCTCAGCTATGCTTCACTTACATTTCTCAACGGACAACAACAAACATTATATTCACGCTGCTGCATGCTCCCTTTCATTTTCTTCAACAAACAGAAACATTACATTTCAATCTCTGCACTGCTGTGCATAAAAGTTTCATTCATATGAGCTCGCGCTGCTGCGCATTCCTTTTTTTTTAACAACACAACAGAAAACTACATACATATTACTTTGAAAAAAATTTACTCCCGTGAATAAAAACTTCACCTACATTTACTGACCCCAGTACATTGCACTTAATTTCTTTAATTACTTCAGCATGGCGGTAAATTGATTCAGTCAACCTTGCATACGGTTTTGTCAGTCATACGGAGGTCAAACAAAAATTCCATTTCACTTCACGCAATGTGCTGCAGACCTGTACAACAACTTTGGTTTCAATCAGACGGTTGTCAGCCTTGATATCAATCGGACAATTGTTAAACCATATCGCACGGACCTTCTTTCCGATCTCTATGCTCTGGGGAAAACTGCTCTGACAAAACCACTCAGCCACGTGTCAATCGATGATTGTAATCGCTGCCATTTGATAAATAGCACCGTCTCTTGAAAAGCGGTGCGGGGAAGTCTGGCTGGTTTTTTGGAAACAGTGCGCAGCAGGGGAAATTAACATTTCAACAGCCACTGCCCCATCGAACCTTAGAACCTTCTCTATCATGTATAAATACCAATTTAATCAGCGAATCAAGGTAGAAGTTTTAGGTTCCAAGTTGTTAAGTTCTGCATTTCTGAGTTTGAGTCTCTGCTCTCTGATATGGTATCAGAGCCAAGTTAGCTGTGAGAAGATAGAGCTCAGGTGAGCTACTTGGAGGAGGCCGAGTGGTGAATCACTACGTGAGGCCAATTGTAGTGTTGAATGTTTAAGTGAAGTCCTAGAGATATTGTTGTGCAGAGAGTGTGAGCGCACACTGGGTGATAGTTCATTGGTGTAAGTTCGAGTGTTGCCTCGTTGAGAGTTGAGAGCTTAAGGCTGTTCTGTGAGAGAGAGTTGTGTGAACTCTTGAGACAATCGTGTTAAGCTTTAAGGGAAGTCTGGGTGTAGTGCAGTTAGTTGTTTTCCTTCTGCAGCTGCCGTGAACTTGCGTGGAGAAGTCATTTAAGAGCGTGGAGATTCTTTGTAATAGATCACTGCGTAGGAGGACCGTGTGTGAGTTTCGCTGTAAAGTTGCAATACGTTGCTGTGTGGAAGGGCGATCTGGATGAAGGACCGTGTTGGAACCGTTGTGAGAGTTTTGTTACTATTGGAGCTGCTGAGAACATGCAGTCTGCATAAAGCCTGAGGAAATCGACTGCACTTGGGATAATTTCCTACCCGTTGGTTGTCGAGTGCGCCTGAGGAAGTCGAGTAGCTCAGGCCGAGGAGTGGAGACCCCTGTGAAGGTCTCAGGAAATGATATGTGTGTGAAGAGTGGTGGATTGTGTGCCACCTGCGAGCATTGGGTGCATTCTACAACTTCCTGAAGTGTTTGGTATATTGGTAAGGCTGTTTTTGTGCGTTTTATTTACTGGCTGTTGGAAAATCCTTTTGTTTTATGCTTGCAGCCGAGTGTTTTGGAAATTTATGGTGCGAGAAATGACCAGATAGGCACTGTGCACCAGGAGAAGAGTTGTGTGCTCCGGAGAAGGATTGTCTTATGCTTTGATGTTTGCATTATAGGTTGTGTGGATCTGAATTATGATTTTCTGCTTGATTGTCTGATCTAATTGCTAGTGGGGCCACCTTATCTGCAACCATGAGATTGTTGGAGTGTGTTGGTGCTGAAGTTGTAGAATGTGCATGTGTTATTGAATTGCCAGAGTTGGAGGGTCGAGACTGAAGATTAGTAAGGTTGTTTATGCATGTTGTGAATTTGTTAATATTCTTGGTCGTGCACAGATTCTTGGTGGTACGCGGTGCCGTGGAGTGGTGTGTGAGGGCGCATAAGAGCGTTGAGTCACCTATGGTAGAGTGATGGGTCAACAGAGGAGACAGTCTCGGAGAGAATTAAAACAGGTGAAGAGAAATATTGAAATGGAAATAGTTGCAGAAGAATATGAAATGCTTCAACCAACAGTATATCTAAATCAGATAGAAGAATTTGAAGACATTGATGCAATACTGAAATGATTAAATTTATGGCAATTTGTTCAAGGAATTTCTATAAATGCCATTGATAAAAGTAAAGGTGCAGTAGCATTGTTTCTCATCATATCAGCTTTAGATGAAAATATTTTGTCTAATATTTTGTATGAATTGGTGAAATATGTGATGCAAAAATATTTTGGGATATTCTTGAAATGAAATACAATATGGGGGGTAGTGAGAAAGCTGAAGTTGATGAAGGAGTTGTTGCTAAAGGTGATTGTGTTGAAAGCATCATAGTTGGGATTAAGGTTGAAAGTATGTCTTTAGCTTACAATAAAGTAGTATGTGATATTAAGGAAACACCTTGTGATACATAAATTTATGAAGTCAAATTTGATGACAATTATGTATCCCATGATGAGTGGTTAAATATGATGCATGAAAAGCATCTTATTGATGAGTTGTTGTTTGGTGAGAAGAGTTGCCTATCTCGATACACAAATCAAATGCAGGACAACATGTTTGCAGCAACAGAATTGACAAAAGAGGTTGAAGACATGAATCAATCAACTATGTCAGCAAAGAAAAATGAAGGAAGCAAAGCTCTTTCCAAAGAGCACGATGACAAAAATCAATATGGTTCTGCTTATGAATCTAACATTGTTATTTAGTGTGTAGATATTGACAATCAGGAAGAAGCAACAAAACTTGAAGAAATTGCAAGCATTAAGGACAAGTATAAGTCCCAAGAACTTGAATTAGATTACCTTGTTCGGGGTCTTGCATTGCATCCCAATCCGGAAAAGGTTGCTGATGTTAAGTACATAAGCAAGGAGCAGAGGAATTCCTTTAGAAAAGCCAAAAAGGTGAACAAACATGGACCCGAATGCAAAAATGAAATGTTTTGTTGTAGCTGAGACTTAGACCAGCAGGCATATCAATTAAGAGTATGTTTGTTATGTAGTTGGAATTAAGGGGGGGTGTTGGAAGGAACTAATTCCAACTACCCACATTATTACAGAGGCTAGAATTCAACAGAAGCTTTAAATGCAGATTCTAGAATCCATTGACAAATGGGAAAGCTTCCTGAAGAAGCTACCGCCCCATCAGAACCTTCTCTGTCATGTATAAATACCAGTTTAATCAGCTAATGAAGGTAGAAGTTCTAAGTTCCAAGTTGTTAAGTTTGATAAAAGCAACGTATAGCTATTGCAAGATTTATGCTCAAGGGTCCTCGTCTACTTCTTCTAGACGGGGCCACAAGTGCTCTAGATGGAGAGTCTGAGAAAATCGTTCAGGATGCTCTAGAGAAAGCTTCAGTTGGACGCACAACTATTGTAGTAGCTCATTGCCTCTCCACCATCCGCAACGCAGACATGATTGCGGTCGTTCAAAGTGGTCAGGTGATGGAGACAGGTATGCATGAAGATCTGATCTGTAAACCCAATGGAGCATACGCTGCTTTGGTGAAACTACAACAGGCTGCGGCAGATAAGCCAGATGATAGATTCGAAGGCACTACTATGCTAGACCAGTCTTTGGTAACAAGGAGTTCTAGCATATATACTTAATCGAGTTCGAATTCCTCTGTATCGACCGATCGAGAACTGGTACAGGAAGACAAGCTTCCTTCCACCGCTTCATTCCGTCCACTGTTTCTATTAAATGCCCCAGAATGGAGGCATGCTCTATTGGGCTGTTCAGGAGCCTTACGTTCCGGAGCAGTTCAACCTGTTTTTCCCTTATTACTTGGGTCAACTATATCTGTATTTTTCCTGACCAGATCAAATCTAGTATCGAATATTACTCCATCATGATTGTGGCTGTGGGAGTAATATCGTTTTCAGCAAACATTTTACAGCATTACAATTTTGCAGCTATGGGGGAATATCTTACTAAAAGGGTTCGAGAGCGGATGCTGTCCAAAATCCTTACATTTGAGATTGGGTGGTTCGATAATGAGGAGAATTCTAGTGGAGCTGTTTGCTCCAGACTAGCAACACATGCTAATGTGGCAAGTATCTGAACATAAAGTTTTAATATTTCCAATAAAATTGCGAATTGTGTTACAGTATTCTAATTATTCGAATATGCAATTTGTGATACAGGTGAGATCTCTGGTCGGAGATCGTATATCGTTACTTGTAGAAACTTCGGCAGCTGTTGCAATAGCCTTCTCGATGGCTTTGATAATAGCATGGCGTCTTGCAGTTGTAGTAATCGTAGTGCAACCCATTATTGTATTATGTTTCTACACTAAAAGCGTTCTCCTCAAGGCCATGTCTCAAAAGGCTATAAAAGCTCAAGACCAAGGTAGTCAACTCGCAGCAGAGGCTGTGGCTAACCATCGCACTATTATTGCCTTCTCCTTACAGGAGAAGATCCTCTCTCTCTTCGAAAGGAGTCAAGAAGAACCTCGCAGAGAGATTATCAAACAATCTTTGTTTGCGGGATTCGCTCTTGGAACATCGCAATGCATCACCCTATGCAATACGGCTTTGAACTTTTGGTATGGAGGACAACTTGTATCAAAAGGACAAATCACATCCGAAGCTTTTTTCCAAATTTTCTTCATTCTGATAACAACAGGAAAAGGTATAGCAGAAGCAGGAACTATGAGCAGCGACATTGCTAAAGGATCCGATGCAGTCAAATCTGTGCTGGGATACTGGACAGAGAAAGCCGCATAAACCCAGACGATGAGAGAGGCGAGAAAGCGGATATGATAGAAGGAAACGTGGAGCTGAGAAACGTGGACTTCGGTTATCCATCGCGTCCAGGTGTTATGATCTTCACGAACTTCTGGTTGAGGATAAAAGCAGGCAAAAGCATGGCTCTGGTAGGACAAAGCGGATCCCGAAAATCGACTATCATTGGGTTAGTTGAAAGGTTTTACGATCCCCTAAAAGGATCGGTCAATATCGATGGCAGTGACATGAGGAGGTTCAATTTGAAGAGTTCGAGGAATCACATAGGTCTGGTAGGTCAAGAGCCCACGCTGTTTGGAGGAAGCATTCGAGACAACATTCTCTACGGAAAAGAGAATGCAAGCGAGGTGGAGATTATCGAAGCTGCAAAGGCTCATGACTTCATCAGATAAATACTGCAAATTTTCAATTGAAACGGAATGTTTATGCAATAATACATATATTCAATCAGCTGTGATTAAGCAGATTGTTTCTGGAATAAATTAGGACGGACTGAACATGGCAGTGATTTAACTTGGATTTGTGTAGCTCTTTGGAGAAGGGATACGAAAAAAATTGTGGAGACAGAGGAGTGCAATTATCGGGAGGGCAAAAGCAACGCATTGCTATAGCAAGGGCGATCATAAAGAATCCGAGCATATTACTGTTGGACGAGGCCACCAGTGCGCTGGACAGCCAATCGGAGAAGATGGTTCAAGAGGCCCTGGACAGAATAATGGTGGGAAGAACGAGTATTGTGATAGCTCATAGACTGACAACCATTCAAAATGCAGATTCGATTGCTGTGATTGAAGATGGGAAAGTGATTGAGCAGGGAAGTCATTCGTATCTCATGAGCAAAGGAAAAGGCAATCCATGTTACTCTCTCGTCAGTATCCAGCTAGGCTACCACTAGATTCTCACCTCCCTCACTCAAATGGTCAAAAGTATTCTGCCGTGATCCATGTCCTAAATCTTTCTAAACGCCTTCAGCCAAATTTTGAAGTTGAATTTTCATTTCTTCGATATTTGACCACCCCCTAAATCATTCAAAATGTCGTCAGCCAAATTTGGAATTTGTAGTGTCATCTGTATGACGTTTGGCTGTTTAACGTTAATGTCATAATTATATGTTTTAAAGAATCATCCAAATTATAATAAAATCAGTTGGCTTCTTGCACGGAATGTCGACATGACTCGGAATTGCAAGTGAAAACGATGGAATATATTTGCTCAATACTTTCTCTTTATTTAAAAATAAATTATACTTTATCACACCTTAACGTCTTTTTCTTTTTAATGTCGTTGTCACCTTGAATCTATTTCATCAAAATCGGCGTCCTTATCTCCTTCGAGCACACGTAATTGCTGTCGTTGGATCATCTTTACTCTTGAGTATGGCAGTATCCTTTCAGTTAAACCTAAAACAGGTTCCATTAATCCTTGAAATCAACGGAGACAATTAACTCATTCAGTATCTGATGTAGTATTTTTATAATACTGTGAAATCGGAGGAGAAAATCAGAGCTCATGCAATGTTGATGTAGTATTTTTATAATACTGTGAAATCGGAGGAGAAAATCAGAGCTCATGCAATGTTTAATGTAGCCAGAAGAAGGTGAATTTAAAAAATAAAATGTAAATAGCGTATGCATGGCCAGCTAGCTAATTATGCAATGTTTTTGAAAAAATTGTTTTTATCCATTCATTTAGTAGATCTTGAATTAAACTAGTAAAAGATGGACGTTAAGATAAATTTATACTACTTTAATTATTAATTAATTATAATTATATTTACAATTATTGTTTTTATTTTATTTTTAATTTAATTAATTTTGTTTTATTTTGATTGAGTTAAAATGTTAACTAAAATATTACAATATCTCTACCATACTAGATTGAGAGTGCTTCTTGGCACAATGACATCAAAACCAAAGATATTATAAGTTCAAAAAAATATGTAGGATAAGGGGTCATAGGAACTTGGTTTTGATTATCAATGAAAAACATGATAAAATATCCTTAATATTTAAAATCATAAGTAAGTCTACAAAATCTTCAATCCTAAAAAGGAAAGACGAGTAGAGTTGCAAAATCTATAGTACTAAAAATGAAAAACAAGAAGGATAGGACAAAGGCTCAACAATTTGACACAAAACCTAGTATAGAGGCCTTAAAAACAAGGCCATTTTTTTACTTGAAAATCGATATAAATTTGAAATTGCAATAGAGACCAAATTAGCATTTCCCAACCTTTTTTAGAGAATTTATTACACAAAAATATATAATGATAACATAGAATGATCAAATTTATACAATATATTTTTACTTTTTAGCTAATTTTGTATTAAAATATCAAATATTTACATTATATATGTTAGTTTTAATGTCTCCTATATGCCACCTTGTAAAGAAGACCAAAGACAATAAAATATATACTCAATGGCTAACAAAATTAGCTTCAACTAAATATCCAAAACTTGAGAATTCCAAAAGATAGTTTTTCCCCACCATGGGAAACCAACAACATAAACCAAAATGGAAAGCCTTTAGAGACTGAAGAGTTCGAGACAATAGAAAAAGACACTAAACATAAACTCTAAACATAACAAATTAATAGCCTAGATGGGCTAGCATGAAGATCAAGAATTGAAATGATAAAATATAGGGCGCATGAACATTAGTAGGATAATGAAGTATTGAGGCTAATGGGTTGTTCCTAAGTGTAGCATAAGATCTCTGAGCTCATCTAGTTTGTGCATTAAGTTGACCTGAGTTTGTCTCCAATTAACTAGAATCTTCCTTGGCAACAACTTAACATGCCATTACAATTCTATTGTATCAAGATAGTGATTTTAGTGACCCCAAGAGTTGCGTGTATGCGAAACCCAAGGGGCTATGTCAGCCATGACTTCTGAATTTAGAGTGATTAATCGTTCTTCTCAAACTTCCTCTTCCATGAGATGGATTACCTCATGAATGTGTGGAGGCAGATGTGCATGGTAGTTAAGGGTTAAAGATTTAGCTCTCAGTTTTTCTAGAGAGCCCCCTAAAGCACCACTACCACCACTTCCATATTGGCAACAAGATTGTTGACGAGTCGTGGCTACTAAAGGAAACAAGGTGTCATAGAGACTAGGACAAAAATGAGAGGGAATTTGCAAGAGGCCACTGTGAAAGAGAGAGGCCTTGATAACTTCCTAGGAAAGTTGTATCGATGACGAGCTCGGTGTCAAGCCTTCAACATAAAATAAAAGCCGCAAAGATAGGAGGGAAAGTCAGTGAAGCAGATGGAAGGAAACACGCCAAGTAATCAAACAAAACTCGTAGTGCATGGCTGTCAAGGGCAACACTAGGTAGAGGTGTCGAAGGTTTAACTAAAGCTCTAACTAATGGCATGGGATGAAGAAAATGGTGGAATGAATCCAATTCATGTATATGAATAGACAAAATGTGCCAAGTTACCTCTACCATTCTCCTTAGAAAGAAAGATCTCATAAATTCACCACAAAGTGGTGGCATGTGTAAAAATAAATAAATAAAAAACCTGTCAAATCCACAAAGATATAAAACTGGTCTTAACACCCCATCAAAATAAACTTATATAATACAATAAATTAAAATGAAGTAACTAGAAAACTGTTAAAATGCAATGTTTTGTATTAAATAAAATGAAACCCACTGGTCAGCTCTACAAAAGAGAGTCTGAACCAAGAGAGTCTGGCTCTACAGAACGCTCTACATTGTCCATGTACATCACACATTATATAGTAATCACATATTTATGGAAGTTAGAACCATAACCTAAGAAGTAGAAACTAATTCCTATCCTGAGGTCTCGTGAACCAACTCAGTATTCTAAGATATTCTCCATTATCTCTAACACTCCTCCTTAATGGAGAAGGGGTTCATAAATATGCCTAGCATCTCCCTAAACATTTCAAACTTAATCCTGCCAAGAGGCTTAGTGAAAATGTCTGCAACATTATCACATGTATTACAATAAATCAAATTGATTTATTTTGATTGCACTTTCTCCCTGACAAACTGGAATTGTGTATCAATGTGTTTAGTGTTTTTGTGAAACATTGGATTATTAGCAAGTTTGATTGAACTTTGATTGTCGCATTTGATTGTTGTCACATCTTTTTGTTCTTTCCCGACATATTGGAGAAGTCTTCGCAACCAAATTGCCTCACACATTGCTGTGCACATGGCTTGATACTCTGCTTTCGCTAAAGACAAGGAAAATATGTTCTGTTTCTAGCTACTCCATGTAATCACCCCGGATCCAATGTTGAATGCATAGCCTATTATGGATTTGCGGTCATCTACATTTCTAGCCCAGTCTGAATATGCAAATCCTGTCAATCTAACATCAGAGGAATCGGTATAAATAATACCATAATCTACAGTACCTTGTAGATACCTCAAAACAAATTTCACTGCATTCCAGTGACTTTCAAGTGGCTTGGACATGTATTGACTTATCACATTGACTACATAAGCCAAATCTGGTCTAGTATTGGTTAGGTAGATTAGGCTCCCAACCAGTTGTCTGTAAAGTGTCGCATCTGCCTCTTTAGAGCCATCCTCACTCTGCAATTTGATGTTTCACTGTAGTGGTACTATTGCAGACTTACACTGATCCATCCTAAATATTTCTAGTAGACCTTTAATATACTTACCCCGAGACAGAAATTTTTGTCCTAAATCTCTCCAGATATCAAGACCCAAATAGTATCTTAATTCACCAAGGTGTTTCATTTCGAACACCTGTGACATTTGTTACTTGATTTATTTGACTAGAGAAATAACATCACATGTAATAATTAAATCATCTACATACAAAGAAATCAACACTGTGCACCCTTGTTCATCTTGCATGATATACAAATTAGGGTCGTTTTTACTTCTGTTGTAGCCAAATTGCAAAAAAAATGAATCAATCTTTTTATATCAAGACCTGGGTGCTTGCTTTAGTCCATAAAGAGATTTCTTTAATCTACAGAATAAATGTTCTTTCCCTTTCTGGAAAAACCCGTCAGGTTGCTCTAAATAAACCTCCTCTTTCAATTATCCATTTAAAAATGCAGACTTTACATCTAGTTGATGAATCATCCAATGCTTCTTAGTAGATAAAGCAATTAACATTCTGATGGTATTTAGTTTAGTTAGAGGGGCAAAGGTTTCTTCATAGTCTATGCCTCCTTTTTATGAATACCCCTTCGCTACCAATCTATATTTTAATTTGTCTATGGTTCCATCTGCATTAATTTTTGGTTTATACAACCATTTACAACCTATGGGTTGTTTCCCTCTAGGAAGTTCAACTAGTTCCCAAGTGTTTTTCCTGATTATAGATTCATATTCCTGTTCCATAGCTGTTTTCCATTCACTACACTCATTTTCTTTCTTATAACTAGAAGGTTCAACAACATTCATCGTACTAGTTGTAAAAGCATTTTCCCTATATCTTGCAGGCAATTGAGCTTTCCTACCTAATCTCCTGAGTGGTGGCGTAGCTTCAAACCTTGTCTAATCATCATTTTCTTTTTCTTCCCGCTGCTGCTACTGCTATTGCTGCTGTATCTGCTACTGTTCATTTTCTGCCTTTGTATGTTGCTGATCCTGATTGTTTATTGTTTCTTCACTTTCTTCCACCAAGAAAAAAATATCCTGTTCCTCATTGTGCTTATCAGATTCTTCATGATCTTGCTCATGGAATATGACATCACTACTAACAAAATTCTTGTGAGTAGAGGGATTAAATAATATATAAGTTTTATATTGTGAACAATACCCTATAAAGGTACATCTTATGGCTTTTGAATCTAGTTTTATTTTGTCTTCCTTTGGAATATGGGAAAATGCTTTAGACCCAAATACTCTTAAATGTTTTACTGCAAGCTTAAATCCATATAATGCTTTATAAGGAGTTTTAAACTCAAGACTCTTTGTAGGACTCCTATTTTTCAAATAAACTGCAGTATTCAATGCTTCAGCCCAAAAACCATTCGAAAGATTCTTACCTTTCAACATGCTTCTAGCACATTCCACCAATGTTCTGTTCTTTCTTTCTGTTACTCCATTCTGCTAAGGAGTATGGGGTACTGTGAATTGTTGTAATATCCCATGGTCTTTACAATACTTGATAAGCTCACCCTTCCTGTATTCTCCCCCTTGATCAGAGCGGAGAATTTTTATATGCTTCCTTGTTTTCCTTTCAATCATGTTTCTGAAATGCTTAAAGTATTCAAATGTGTGACTCTTCTTACTCAAAAATTATAACCAAGAAAACTTTGTGTAGTCATCAATAAACAATAAAAATATAGTGCACCTCCTAATGATTTTGTTTGCATGGGTCCACAAATATCTGTGTGCACTAATTCAAGTATATCTCTCTGTTTCTTCTCTACTCAAACAAGGAATTCTTCTCTATGCATCTTTCCTAATGTACATGAATCACAATCATTATGCACTTGTTTTAACATAGGAAGATCTCTTACCATTTCCTTTTTCTGAAGTAACAATAAATCATTGTAGTTGATATGACCAAATCTCTGATGCCAAAACTCTTCTGTAGTGAAACGCGCTGCTGTTAAATCTCGAACTGGTGCTGGTCTTACATCCAATTTGTACATACATCTTGTTCGAATTCCTGTAGCAATAGTTTTCATGCCATCTAGCAAATCTTTAATATAACAGTTAGATTTTAAAAATTCAACTTTAAGATCTTGATCTGTAATCATGGATACAGAAATCAAGTTCATTGTTACACCGGGCACATACATGACATTATGAATTTTTCTTACAGTACCATTAGGTAAAATGACAGAAACTTTCCCACACCCTTTGATATGATGACTTCTATTATCACCTAGGTAGATTTGTGCTCCGTCGTTGGTTTCTTTAAAATCTTCGAACCATTGCTTGTTCCCTGTCATATGTGTTGATGCTCCCAAATCTACATACCTGATGTCTGCATCAACATTCTCATCAAGGTTTGCCATGAACAATATGAAGTTCTACTCATGATTATCATTCGTGAGATGACTTGCATGTCATTTTTGCCTCTTCTTTTCTTTATGATATTTCTTCTTCCTGCACTCCCTAGCTATATGACCAAGTTTTTCGTAATAAAAACATTTAATTACAGAGTTGTTTCTATTCGGATTCATACCTTGGGTCGAATTTGGTATTTTCTGTGAGCTTTCTCTCTTTTTCTATTGCGGATTTCCTTTTCCTTTGAAGACGTTATTTTTCACCATCAATGCAAGATCGACACTCTGGGCTTCAAACTCAATCTTCTTTCCTCTTCTTGCATTAGTATTCCTGTCAGTTCTTCAAACTTCAAGATTTTATCTCTCGCATTTATCCCAGTGATGAACATTTGGTAGTCATCAGTCACACCATTCATGGTAATAGTTACAAGATCTGTATCTGCAACTGTATCACCAATGTCTGACAATTTTTTCTTCAGATCTTTGATCCTCGCTATGAAGGTAGCAACTGTTTCATTCTCCTCCATCTTCAGGGATAAGATCTTGCTCTTCACGAACAGAAGGCGATTTGTATTCCTGATCTCATAAAGATCCTTCGAAATTCCCCAGATTTTGCTTGCTGATTTACATTCTCTGATATGTGGTGTGATGTAGTCTTTCACTGACATCTTCAGCAACGTCCTTGCTCTACCTTCTTGCTTCTCCCTGTCTGGGACTGATGTTGATCCAGCTGTTGGGTTCTACTAATCCCCATTTGCAATCATCCAAGCACTCTGCACTTTTAGCAGAGTCCACATCTTGAATTTCCAATTCACATAATTGGAGCCATCAAGCTTGTTATGCTCATTCAAGCATGCTTCAAACATTTGATTATTCATCTTGGCGATTAAAAAAAATTGACAGGTAGAAGAAAATGTTAGATTTACTCCAGATTTGTGTCAAAGACAGAAATCGCTGATCTCCAATATTGTTTGATCTCGCAGCACACATGCAAATCACCATGGCTTCCTTCACAGCCTCTACCACGGCCTCCTCGAAAAACCTTAGCCTTCTGTCGGCAGCTACTGCTAGGACGCAGCCTTCTCTCGGCCTCCATGCAATCCCTCTCTTGTTTGCACAGTCGGCATGAGTTAGCACCACGGACTCGCGACGGTCTTCACGACTGTACTCTCCAGATCTGCGACGGTAGACAAAATAAATACACGCAATGTGCTACAGTGGGATCGATGCGATTAGCCCTCCAATCCACGCGTTGATTTCACCTCAGTCGCGCCTATCAAATCCTTCACTCAGCGTACAGGTTCCTCAACCTTGACGCTCTGATACCATGTTAAAATGTAATGTTCTGTACTAAATAAAATAAAACCCACTGGTCAGCTCTACGAAAGAGAGTTTGAACAAGGAGAGTCTGGCTCTGCAGAACGCTCTACATTGTCCATGTACATCACACATTATATAGTAATCACAGATTTAGGGAAGTTAGAACCATAACCTAAGAAATAGAAACGAATTTCTATCCTGAAGTCTCGTTAACCAACTCACTATTCTAAGATATTCTCCATTATCTCTAACAAAAATCATTTCAAATCCAATGCATTTATTTAATACCTATTCTAATACCTAATAAGCCTAAACATATAGAATAAAAAAAAACTATTTATTCAAAATTTTTACTTATTCATTCAAATACGATTATATAATTATTTGGTTAAATGACAATTTTTTATTAAAAAAATAAAATTGAACGCATAAAAAATTATTCCTTAATTTTAAACAAAATTAACACAAAAACAAATACCAATACATCATGGAGTTATACGAAGTTTTAAAAAATGTGTACCAAATCACTATGAGCCAACCTATATAATACGTAGAATTAAAAAATAAATGGGCCACAAAAATATGACAACAAATGCGAATAGAAAGATCCAAGTAGGTTCATCACTGGTTCATCAGGAGTTGGCTATCAGAGAAATACGAAGAGACACAGAGAAAGAGCAAGCTCGTGACAGGAGCCCCTGCTGGAAATTGGTATCAGAGCCAGTAACGTCTGGTTCTAAAAGGTTGGTACTCATATCTATATTGCTTTAAGTGAGAATGGAGCCATTCAGAAAGTCTGTTTCATTTAGAGAGCTTGAAGAAGATTCACATCCAGAAGAAAATCCTCTTAAAGAAATGTTTGAAAATAGTTCAAGTAGAACCTTAAACTCTGCTGAACTTACTTATGAGGAATTTCAGCCTTCTGCAAGATGGGCTTTACCAGATATAACACCCTCTGAAGTCTATAGTGATTTAGCTCCTTTTCATTTAATTGCTGCATCAAGAATTAGTATTAAAGAGTCTGTTAGTCAAGTTCAGGAGAACTCTGAGAGTATTCAGACAATACCACTGTTAAATCCTCAGGCTTTACAAGCAGAAGCAAAAAGGTTAAAAACAAATTATCTGCATCTTGGTTGCATTCGGGTTGGCATCAATCCTTTGGTCCATAAAGGATTAAAAACATTTGTGCTTGCTACTGTTAGAGATCTAACGCACAACAGATATACAGATTCTATAATCGGAGGGATTGTAGCTCCTTTGTCTGATGGCCCTGTATACTTTGATTGTTTCCCAAACTTTTCTATATATGTGTTTGATGAAACCATTAAAGATATCTTACAGCTGCAAATCCATACTACTGGTTTTGATATGAAGGGAAAGAGGAACAATATAGCCATCCAGACTAAAGCCTGTTTCAGACATACCAACACTTTATGGCCAGCAATCTGTCATACTCCCAGTCGAGATTCCAAATCAAGTGTGGTAGTTAAAATTGACCCAAAGAACCAAAAGATTGAACATCTATTGATAAAATGGGAAGATCTGCAATTCCCTGAACATTGGGTTGTAAATCACTCCAGGCCACAAATTCCCCGAAATATCACTTCTGCCAACATAACTGAAAATGCTTCCAATGCAGTCATATCCTTTCCTCGCAGGTCAACTATTGATCGGAGAAGAATAGACGCTGCTTGTAAAACATCTAAATACTACAGAGATCCTTCCACTGTTGATACCGCCTGTTCATCATCATCCTTTTCTTCCTGTAAACATCCACAGCTTTTCGAATTAGCTCAGCTTGTTAATTTTTCTTCTTTAGAAGTAAAATGTCCAGATTGTACAAATGTCGTAAATCTGCTTACTCTAGCCGAACAAAATGTTCATCTGCACCATAATCCTCGCACTGGTGTTGCTCCTCCATCCACTTCTATCAGCTCATGCCCGAATCCTAAATGTTCTGATATTCCTTTCCCACATGAACCTGAGCCCGATTCAGATCATGTTCTCATGATCCATTCTATAGAAGAAGAAGACCCTAGGCTTACTTAGATGATTTGCTTAATGAGACCAGCAAAGCCGAGGTATGGGTTGGGGAAACTTGAGCAATCAGAACTGATTCCAGAATGCAGATTCAAACAGATTCCTTCTGACTGTAAAAGGCCTGCAGTCATGGAAATGCATAAGTTTTTTTCACTTATGGATGGATGCTTAAAATCACAAATCAGTTCTAAATGGATGAAAGAAATGTTGAATTGGGATTTGTATACAAATCCTCAAGCAGATGAATTTGACCAAGGATATACCCCAGATCAGAAAAGAAAGTTAGCCACAGACTGGAAACATTATATGGAAGTAAATAATGTTTGGATATCTTTCTACTCATGGAAAGATAAAATTGCTCCTATAAATATTTTAACTGATGCTACTTCTAACAGTATCACTGATAAGCATGGATGGACTGCAATTGATGGATCCACAGTTGAAACCCCTACTACTTTTCCCCCATATAAAGGAATCATCTTGGGAGAAAAGACAAATGCAGCCAAAGCCATTCCTCTGGTTCAAAAAGATGATAATGCCTTAGGAATTGATGGTAGAATTCAAAAGGTTAGTGAACAGTTAAATTGGACCAATACTACTCTAAACGGTCTAGAAATGAATGTGGCTAAAGCAGAAGATGTAAAGAAGCAAGTAGATATTGTACAGTCTTCACTTAATTGTGTAAATTCTTGTTTGAATAATTTACAATTTGATTCCAGCATGACTTGTTCTTACACCAAGGAATCATTGAATAAGATTGAAGAAATGGGAGAAAACTTAGTTGGACATATTGATGTGACTAAGACACTCCTTACTGGGTTAAATGAGAAATTTGAAAGGATGCAGGTCACAAAAGTTGAAAAGCCAGTTCCAAATTCTTTCCTGGTAAAAAGAAATATAAAGATTGAGAATCCAATAAGGAATGTACAGAAATTCCCGCTGTTGTTCCCCAAAGAAACCACCTCAAAGACTGATGAGTCTGAACACATCAGTATCGCTTCCTTATTCAGGGAACCAGAAACAGAAGAACAAAAATCTCAGGAAACACAAATCCTCCCAATCTATGAGCCTCTTGAACATAGATTTTCTAGATATTCTGCTCCTGACATTGAAGGGAAGGGAAAATTGCCTGAAGCCCATACTTTCTTCCCTGATTCCCACAGAGAATGGAACATAGACAACATGAGCATTGGCCAAATTCGCCAGATGATTGATTTAATGTATACTGAATATAAACTCATGTGTCTTAGAGGAAAATCAGAGGTAGATGCTTGCAGAACCATCATCCAATGTTTTATAGGTACTCTTCTCAGGTGGTGGGAAACTGAATCTTCTCCTAAACTTATTGAGACCATGGAAGCAGAAGTGCTCAAGGATGAAAAAGGAGATGTTATTCATAATCCTGATGGTACTGTAATAAGCAATATGATTGGTGCACTAACATCAATGATTCTAGAACATTGGTGTGGCTGTGAGACAGAAATTGCCAACAAACATGAGGTCATTTTGATGAACCTCAAATGTCATAAGATGTCTCAATTTGATGATTTCCATAGAGATTGGATGCAACGAATCTATGAGGTGAAAGATTCCAAAAACTTGCTCTGGAAGCAGGTATATCTAGCTGCTCTACCCTCTAGATTTGTTGACTATATTAGATTGCAAGAATTTTTTCAGTTACCTTTTGAGTCTTATACATGGGGAGAAATTTATTCCCTTATTACAAAGACACTGGTAAGTCTTTGTACCAGCTCAAAGGTAAACAAGTCCTTGGAAAAACTGTCCAGACTACCAGATAGAAAGTCCATTTGCAGCAAATATGGACTGACAATAGATGACCCATTGGTCAAAAAGAGAAAGTCTAGGAAGAGGGCCAAAAGAGAATTCAAAGAGACTTTCTACAAAAATCGAAGGGATTATCCAAAAAATAAAAGGAAGTATTCCACAAGGGATAAAAGTCATAAAAAGAAGGGCCACTACAAATATATCCCAAAAACCCATTATTATACTCCTTCTGACATCCATTTGCATACATCCAAGCAAGACAAATGGAACAAAATTACTTGCTGGTTGTGTGGCCAGACTGGGCATACAGCTTCAAGATGTCCCCAAGGGGAAGAATCAAAGCTTAATAAGGGAAAAAAGACAGTTGTTTATGCTCAAAAGGCCAAACAGGTTAAGAAAGAGTATTCAGGCCCAAGCTTTTGCCTGAGATGCAAATCAAGGACCCATGCTACAGAAAGGTGCCCAAATCTTATTATCAAAGACTCAGCCCGACAGCACCAATTAGAGGAATCGTCTCTTGATTCTTTTAGCACTTCAGAAGAAGAATTTCAAGTTAATATGGGCCAGTATACTGATTCTGAATCATCTGAATGTTCTTGCTCTAATTCAGAAGAATGTGCATGTCATATATTTTATGAAGATGATTCTGAATTTTTGTACAGTTCCAGCGAAGAAGAAGAAGAAAGAACAAAGCCTCCTAAAGAAAAAGTCCTAATGGCATCTGCTGAAGAAGAAGCAGAAATGAAGATTTTATCACATATTAGGACAATGGAAGAAGGAGCCATGAAGAACCGCCTGATAGAAGCATTCACAGATCAGCTTAAATCAAAAGCCTCAAAAGAATCAGGTAAGAAACCTTTGTTTGTCGATGCATCCTATGAAAGGAACACTAAGTCTTTCCAAATGCATCACCAGAAACCAGGGAAAGTAAGATCCCTGACTTTGGGAGAAGTGAGTGGTGAAATTCACCAACTCAAAGTAGAGATTTCTGCAATCAAAGCTCAAATTACAGAAATTAAGAAAGGCAAGGAGATTCAAGAAGAGAAAGAAGAAGAATCCTGGAACACAACAGCCCATAGACAAGAAATTCAGGTTGCTGAAGGAAGGTCAGACCCAAACTTTGGCTTTCAAGATATGAGATTGTTTACCATCACATATCAGCAACATCATGTCAAGGTAAAAATCTGTATCCAAGGCCAGATATTTTTCATGACTGCATTATTAGATTCTGGTGCAGATATTAATATTCTTAACATCAGAAATGTTCCAGCAAAATATTGGGTCTCTGCTGAAAGAGAAGTTGTAGGCCTAGGAAATAAGAAACTCAAATATGAAATTCCTAGAGCTTCACTATGTTTTGATACCCACTGTGTATACATGAAGTTTGCCATAGCAGACATCCCTGTTGATTGTATATTAGGGAATGTATTTTTGGCTGCAGTGGAACCTCATGGCTCAGCCAGATTGAAAGGAAGTAGAGCTGGTTATTTCATTTCTGTACCCACATCTAAAGGAAGAAGAAAAAGAATTGAGCTTCCTTATGTTTCAACTCCAAGAGTTTCTACAATGGTTCAAGCCATGCAGAAATTAGACAAAGCAGAATCTTTGCTATCAGATCTTAAAGATCTAAAAAGCACATTGAGAGTAGAAGAACAGCTGAAACTACCCCAAATCAAAAGAAGAATCCAAGAACTGAAAGGAAAACTGGAAGAAAAATGTTGTTCAGAAGAGCCAAATGCTTTTTGGCACAGAAAGCAACATACCATTAAGTTGCCCTATAAAGAAGGATACACAGGAAAGCCCTGTAAAAGCAGAGCGATCCCTATGAGCCAAGAATACAGAGAACTATGCCAAAAAGAAATTCAGCAATTGCTCAACAGAGGATTGATCAGAGAATCCACTAGCCCCTGGAATTGCTATGGATTCTATGTAAACAAAAGAGCTGAACAAATTAGAGGTATCCCTAGACTTGTAATAAATTACAAGCCTCTAAATTCAGTTTTGGCTGATGATACTTATCCCATTCCACATAAAGGAGACTTGATCAGAAGAATTGCAGGGGCAAAAATATTTTCAAAATTTGATTTAAAAGCAAGATTTTGGCAAGTTGCCATTAATGAGGAAGATAAGTTCAAAACTGCTTTTAGTATTCCTGCAGGGCACTATGAATGGAATGTCATGCCATTCGGTCTTAAAAATGCTCCTTCAAAGTTTCAAAAGGTCATGGATGATATTTTTAAGCCATATTTTGATTGGTTACTTGTATATATTGATGATGTTTTAATTTTTTCCAAAAATATTGATGATCACTTCAAGCATGTAAATATTTTCATGAAGTTGGTCAAGAAAAATGGGCTTGTGCTTAGTAAAAAGAAAATAGAAGTATTTCAGACTTCTATAAAGTTCTTAGGCCACCAGATTTCTAATGGACAGATCTCTCTGCAACAACATGCCATTGAATTTGCAGACAAATTTCCAGATGTCTTAAAAGACAAGACACAACTGCAAAGGTTCCTTGGCTGCCTAAATTATGTAAGCAGTTTTTATCAAGACTGTGCCAGTGACAGGAAAGTGCTGAATAAGCGGCTTGGCAAAAATCCCCCTCAATGGTCAGATGCCCATACCAGAGCAGTGCAAGAAATCAAAGCAAAGGTAAAGTCCTTGCCTATACTGTACATAGCAGATGATGAGGCATTCAAAATAGTTGAATCCGACGCCAGTGACATAGGCTGGGGAGGGATTCTAAAACAAAAAGTTGACAAAGAAGGACAAGTGGTACAGTTTGCCTCAGGAGTATGGAACCCAACAAAACAGAATTATTCTATTATTGAAAGAGAAGTGAAAGCTGCATGGAATTGCATCAGCAAGTTTGCAGTATATCTAATAAACAAGCCTTTTCTTCTCAGAACAGATGCGTCAGCAATGAAGAAAGTCCTATCCAAGGACATCAAGAAACCAGAAGAAGCAAAGTTTGCCAGATGGTAGGCGCTCTTTGCAAATTTTGATTTTTCCATTGAGCACATCAAAGGAAAGGAAAATTGTCTCCCTGACTTTCTCAGCAGGGAATACCTTGAACAAAATATAGTACATATCATGATGATTATTACTGAGTGGGACCAGCACCAAAAACAAGAGGTCTTGAGAACCATTCCAGATAATCAAGACTGGGATACATACAGAGACAATTGGAGACCCACATGGCAATTAAGGAACACAAAAGTCCTTGATGCCAACTTACATCCTCACACTGATCTCCAGCATTATGTACCTGAAAGAAAGGTGTACCCAAAGGGCAGAAAATGGATCCATGATATGATGTATGACAAAGCAAAAGCAGATGCTGGAACCGCAAGACGGGCCCTGGAAACGAATTTTCATGACATTGGATGTATCTGGCACCATGGAGGCCGTGACACAGGAATCTATGAAAGCTATTATTGCATCTACCGAACCAGAGACTTGTGGATCAACCAACCCCAAGTCCAACCATGTGCTCGATGGCCCAGAAATGATCCCAAAGTAATGTTCCCTGACACAGTTTATGATTTTTCAGATTATAAAAAGCTGTGGTGGGACTTCATGAATGTTGATGACAGAGAAGAAACCCATTACACAAAGTTGAAATTCAGTACAATGGCAGCATCCCAGAAAAATCTACAATGTGAATGGTTTCAGAATTGGTGGACAGATTACGGAGTTAGCAGAACAGCCATGGACCCAGTATATCATGAAAGATATGAAAGAAAATACTGTCACAGATGTTTTGAGTACAACATTGGGGAATGTTTTCATCGTATATACAGCACAGTCAAAGAAATGACAGTTCAAGAGTGGGATCCTTTTCACATGACAAATTATTCCCTCCAGGAATACATGAGAGAGCACTTAGAATGGTATGTCTTAACCAAAGTCCAGCATCAAATCATACTGGGTAAACCCATGATAGTCCGGAGGATTTATACAAAGGCATGTGATGATCTACTTTATAAAAGAAACAGATTCCCTGATCTGACTGTATTCTGATTACGTACCAGTCACAAGGGCTTAATTGTGACCAGAGTTCCCGTGGGCTTTACTGTTTAAAAGCTTCCACAGTGTAAATATTCTTATCTAGTCTTTTCCCGTGGGCTTTTTGTACAAAAGTATCCACTGTGTAGATAGCCATAATGTCCGAATCTACTTTACAGACTATATCTCATGCGTTACCCGGAAGCAATTATTCGGTCTGTTTTATGGACCCAAATATTTGTGCGGACATCGCTCTGATAAAACAAAAATATGACAATAAATGCGAATGTGCTAACTTATACAAATATATAGAATATATCGCAAATATTAGAACACAATAAATTAAAAAATAAACGGAACACTTTGGACATGGGCGAGGAATGCGAGATGATTTAGCAATGCACGACACTCATCCCATTTGAACTCTATTCCACCAATATAGAACTTTAATATAATCGCGATTGCTGACAGATAAATTTATTATAGATTAATCATTAGGAAGGCACAAGTTCCTCTGGCATAGGGAGGACAACAATAACAATGATTAAATCGATACTATTTAGCTGTGTGGCCTTCAAAATCTTAATTTTTTCCTGAACAATTTTTACATTAGTCAAATTCATTTTAAATCTAAGTTTATTAAAAGAGTTGTTTTTATGTGAGATTTTTTTGGAGTCTTAGGATTTCTCGCTGACTAAAAAGTATGTGGTTAAAATTTAATTTGTGTTGTTTAAACTGATTTTTTGACTATATATATGGATTCAACACCTTGAAAAACCCTAGGGCACTTTGATTGTGCAAAGTTCACCCATCAAACTTGCAATTTCAATGAATCCCTACTTGATCGGAAAATAAACGAGAAAACTTTTCAAAAGGTCTCACATATAGACAACACGTTTCTCAAGTGTGATTAAATCTAAAATTAATTTTTAATTCTATTATATATAATTAAAAATTATAATTATTGTTTTTTATTTTTAATGGTGACTAAGTCAACATTAGGTAACTAACGTGTAAAATGGTTGTCATACTAGATGGAAAAAGATTTGGGCCGAATTAATATACCAACATAGATTTATCTTAACTCTAGATCTAACAAGTGTCATAAGGGATCAAATCTCTTTTTACTTTAAGAGAGGTTTGCATCTTGGGAGTGTAGAGAGAAATCAAATCTCTTTTCACTTTAAAAGAGGTTTGTATCTCAGGAGATTTGACCCCTCATGTCGCTTGGTAACGGAGTTAAGATGGATTTATGTTGATTTAATTTACCCCTTTAGATAGGCTATATTCCACATAAATACTATGGGTGAATACCATGAAATTATTTTTATTTTAAGGTTTATTTTTATTATTTTTATTTTATTTTGACTAAATAATATTTCACAATATTGTTGTTTTTTGTTTTGTTTTGTTTTTTTTTAATGTAATTTGGAAGAGTCAAACGACAAGACATTATAACATCTCTTCCACATAGCCTCTAGGTGTAACAAGTTAATCTTCTTGATACTGCCACTCTAACATAACATAACCATGAAATTGTTATGATTTTCCATGTATCATTTTGTGGGTGTTAAATTGTACGTTGAAATTTTGTCGTCTATCCAAATTGATTCAGTTGAATGTCACTTTGCTCTTCTATTAAATTAAATATAACTCAGGATATCTATAATTTGCCGAAAGGCATTCTATATTTGAATCAATCTTTGAGTTTTTTGTTAGAAAAACAAATTAAGTGGATGGTGAAGATTCACATGCACATAATATTCTCAAATCAAACCATAATGCAATATTCATATGCAATATGGAGAGTTTAGATTTATCTCAAATCAAACCATAATGTTCGACATTTCTACTCTTAAAAAGTTTAATGTGCAATTTAAATACATCTTTGTTTCTTTAATTCCTCCATCCTTTCTTTTCCTTCATCACTGCTATTCATTCTTCGTCACTTCAATTCACCCTTTCTATTCGTCGTTGTCTACTAATGCCACAAATTTTCCCGGATGGTAGATTTCTTGCCATAATTCATTAAAAAAAATTCAAAAAATTAGAATGCTAAAGTGTTTGAACCATTTTTTTATGGTGGAAATAGATTCAACACCATCAATAACCCTTGGGACACCAAAAATCTTGAAATTTGACAGTTGTAACCCAAATTTTCAAAAAATTCTGTCGGATTTTGTCATAATCTTGCCAGAATTTCCATTCTTTTTCGAGTTAATATGTGGGTTCTTTAGGCTACGCATTTTCTATTTTCTATGTTGTACATAATCATTGGAAATTCAAGCTCATGAGTTCCAATTGAGTCAATCTATGCGATTCACTCACGAGGATATAAAATCTACATTCAGTGACTGTGGTTACAAATTGGAGGACAAAACAACAAACATCAGGGCTTGAAGATCTTGGTCTCCTCCGACAAATAACAATGAGCTTCATGGGGATATATTTTTTACAGATTAGATATTTTAACCAAATTTTACTGTTGTTGTTGTGATTTATAGAGACACGGTTGTTGGATATAATTTCCATATAACCAAATGTTAAGAGAAATGCATTTTGCATCTCTCAATTTGCATTGAGCTTCCATACAAATAAAAAAATTGGAGTATACCATGAGCAAAGCCATATTATCATAGTATGTTTTATCCAATTTTAATTTATCATAGAAAATTATGGTGAATTATGGTTAAATTGGTGCAACCATGTTCACCCATGGTCAATATCTCCATGATATATTACCCATGCAAAACCGTGTTCAATTATAGTCAATCATAATATATCATAGTAAACTATAACTAGCATGTCCCCCAAATGGGGGTAGGGAATGCCGAAAGGAGAAAAGGAAGATAGAAAATGTGCAAAATATTCAAGGCAAGGTATGTTTAATAGTTAATTTGTAATAAGTTAGGATTTTTGTTTTCTATAAAATATATATTAGAGTAAAATTCCATTTTTTAAGCACATCACCAAACACTATTACATATGGAATAATAGACAAGAGCAATGATTTCATGTATATAATTACAATCACAACATAGAAGAATCTAGGATGTTGTGTCCACACATGGCAGTGGTGAGAGTGACAAATCATGTAATCATGCCTCTTCTTTCTTTCATAGTGAGACATAAGAAATATCCTTGAAAGGAGAACGATTGTGCTATTCACATTCCTTCTAGAGTAGTAGTGCGTGCCATTTCTCTAAAGGTCAAACCTTGATGTTTAGGGTTATCAATGTCAATTGTAGCCTTGATCATGGTCATTCCTTGAGATTTATGTATAGTCAATGCCAAAGCCATCTTAAGGGGGTTTTTTTCTTGTTACTTCGTTGTATGGGTGGAAGTGGGACATACTTTGATTATGTATTGTCCCATGGAGAGCCAATTTATTTATCAAATTCCACAACAACATATGCTGGTAAAATTGGATGGCTATGTCCTGGTGCATATACAATTTCATGAATTTTATAAGAGCACCATTGACTAATCTTGCTTGGACACATAAATTGCAAGATAAAATAGCTCATTTTCCTACGCATATCAATATCCATTTTTCCAATTGGTCATCATCTTGTTGGTGTGCTTCTAAGCTATTTGTGAATTCTGCAATACTCTGTGAAATTGGCATATGCAATGATTTGATCATGGGATTTGTTATGGTTATCAACAAGAATATTTATTGCAAAGAGGTGGATTGAAGTGTCAAATATATGACATTCTTCGATGGATAAGAATCTGTTAGTCCTTGAATGAAGGAGGTTCCAGTCATATATTGTTGGTTTAGCACTGTGAATGTTAGTTAATAGCTAGCGGAAGAGAGACTAGGCGTCCATAACTCCTCGTTGTTGAAACACTTTTTGTAAATTGATTACAGTGGTAAAGGTTGTCCATGAATTCTTTGCTAGAGTTTTACCTGCATAAAAGGGTTTGTCCATTACTAGTGGAAGCTAGCCCTGGTCCCCGACAAGAATTATTGAGTGGTGACCAAATGATCAGTGGTTTGTTTCTGGAAATGCCTCACGAAAATGACTCTCTATCTGCACAAATAATTTGGAGCCTATGAAATGCATCTCATCGATTAGAATGTATTGAATATATTTCATATCTTGTTGGAAGAATATAAGGGATTGACCACTTAAATTCTTCATGTCTTTGATAGGAATCCGAAGCCCTGAATGTATAGTGGTTGCATGTATGTTAAATGTTGCAACATTGGTAGGGACAAGAAGAAGTATTGGGCTATGGCTAGTTATTTCTTGAGAAGATAATGCCTCTTTGATGTGGCTTATCAAGTAGTCTTTTCTAGTGCATGAAGTTCCTTGGATGATCATCTTTAATGACGCTTTTGGCTCTGCTTCTTATGAGTGTTGTATGACTATGTCCAATGCATGTTGTTGATGTGTAGACAATGTATTTATGAAAGAACATAGTGGATTGTGTTCTTGTATTACTTCCCCATTCCTTCGATTTTAGTTGATGAAGTTAGGGTGCAAAATCAATTGTACCTTTTGATACTTTTAGTTGATCCCATGGTTGGGAAGTATTGATTCCTCAAAGGCCTAGCATGTCAAGAGAAAATAATTGGATATTCCATGTAGGGACCAATGTTGATAAATCTTTCCATTCATTCATCTCCATGTATGACTGTATGCCAATATTGGTAGGTTCTTCTTCAGATGGTTGGTCATCATGAGTGAGAATAGGGATGTGATTAACATGCCATTCATGGTACTCATTTCTTATGCTCTCCTAGTTAGCCAAAATTTCTTCTTCAGAAAGACCTATGTCTTTAGAGAAAGAGCATAAGGGTTTATATAAGAGTAGCTCACTCCAACTGAAAGCAACAAAGGAATTGAAATATTTGTTTGGTATTGTATTAAAAAGTGGCCATACATGGATAATTGTGGGGATGTGACTTTTTTTCCATTTTTCATATTTTCATGCATTGTTATATATCCAATATTTTGTAAGGTTAAGCGAACATATAGCATCCATGAAAGTAGGACGAGTCAAATATGCATCGATGAAGGTAGATCCTGATAAGTAGTCAAAAAACTCATGAGATAATCCACCAAATATTTGGCAACCAAAATTTAATTTGGTGAAGGTGCGACTACATGTGATAAGGGGAAACTTTTGGAGCATATGGCAAGTTTACTGCGCGGTTATGTCACGATCTACAATTTATTTTGAGTGAAAGTGTAGATAGGAATTTGAGGCAGAATCATCTGGACGTCATGTAGCTGCAATTCTTGTTAACATATGGTGGTATGTATTAGATCTCCCCTCTCCTTTGGAATCATATTTGACAATGTATTTCAAAATTGCATTAAGGGAGAGAACGAGTTAGCAGTCAACATTTTCTCTTTGTGTTTGAAGTATGTTAGGATTATGGATGTTTAGGAACTTGTCATTGCCTGCTAGATGATATATCTTTTGGCCTATTTCATCAATGCAGAGTGTTGATTCCATTTTCACCTTTCAAGGGAACTTATACCTACATTCAAAGGTAACCCATTTTTTGCATAGACATGTTTTGTTAGTGCATTTTATATGTCTTTGAGCTTTATTGAAGAGTTGATCATAATCCTAAAGTGGGTTGACTTTAAATATCTCTTGTGTATCTAGCAAGCAAGGGTCATCTTCAATGGATTCATGAATAGCCATGTGTGTGTCATGGTCTTTTCTAGGATTCCAAGGGGTAACACAATTATCAAAGAAACTCTTTTCACTATTGATTTGGTTTGAGTTTTCCCAATCCATTGTTTCCATGTTTGGGGCATCAATAAGCCATAAGAAGCCATGTATATGTGCATAGCCTCGATGTTTCCATTCATACCTACAAAATGAATATAAAATTAGTAGGAGAAAGGATATTTTTTTGAGGTTAAGTAGAGGTAGTATGAAGTATTATAGACTATGCACCTATTGTAGCAGCTACAACCACCCTCCAAAATTTTGGCTCGCATGAAAATTTCAGAGCCTAACTTGGATCCTGCGATTGATTGTCCTTGGTCGTTTATTGGTAAGCCAATGATCTCAAACTTCCCCTCCTTGATCTTAAGAACTTCTCATGTTCTCATCTTTATGCAGCATGTGTCATCTTTCGGCATAGGGGTTGTTGTTTGGCATGCAAAGGGATTGTTTTTTTGCTTCATGGGAATTGTGTGCTTATGAGTGGTTCTCATCACATAGACATGTTTCACACTCACTTCACGCACTCTTGTCACGAAGGTTGTTGCATCAAGAAAAGTATGTCTTATGCATTTTAGATGGTCTATGTTGTGTCATTAGTGTCCATGTGTGATTACAGTCGAGTCCTATCACTGTTTACATATGTGTCACTGATCTCACACTTAGCCATTTCCCAAGCAACCTAGCCTCATCCAGCTTCCCAGAACTTTGCACTTTGCTTCTGCAACCATCAAGCTTCCTCCCTTGCCTACTGAAACCCCACAGTGTGCAAAGACTCCAACATCCCCTGGCATCCAAAATTGCACAGTGCTTTCCTCCAGTGCCCTTCCCAGCCAAAACATATTGTCAATAGAAATGGGCACTATTGTCCCTCAGTTTCTCAGTTTGTCTTGTACCCAGAAACTATGCAATATTGCCTCTCAGCTGCACTGCACTCAGAAATTGCATAGAGGTGTCCTCCTAGGACCCCCATCCTATAGTAGTGTCCCATGCCTAAAAAATGTGCAGTGTTGTCCAAGCTACCCTGTTTGTCTTGCATTCATAAACTACGCAAATGGGCCTCCCATGGCCTCATCTTGGTAGTAGTTACTTCTCGTTGAAACCGTGTTGATCCATCGCTCAATGACTACAAGAAAATGTGACATGCTGAGATCACTCTCAAGGAGTCAAGGAGAAGGACCAAGAGACCAAGTAATGGAAAATGATCATGACCGCATGTAAACTCTTTCAGATGCATGATCATCTCGAGGGTAATTATGGTAAGTAAAGAACACCTGTTGAAGTACACCTCTTAGTTGAGTTTGTAGGAATGCTTGTCATTGTCATATCATCCTGTTCTCAGTAACATGCATGTGCGCAAACAAGAAAAGTCATTTCATATGTTTCCTCTACATATCTTGCTTCGTTTTCTCTTGTTTGACCAACTGTCGTCTTCGACATGTTGATTTCTATTTCATTCTTACGACCTTGTTCTGGTGAGGTTGAAGGTTTTTGTTTGAGTTGTGTTCTCTATGTAAACATCTATTGCACTCACACATGATGTTGTAAGCACTATCGCGCAAGTGTCGTCATGGTTGTCTGAAGGTCTATCCGAAGTGTCGCACTTATCACTTTCATCATTAGACAATCCCACAGTCAGTCACACTGAGCATATGTTGTCTTCTTGGTTCGAGATGTCTTGTCATCAAGTCATGTTGAGTGTGTGTTCACAAGGTCATGTATACATGAGTTCACTAGCTCACACACACAACCATTTTTCTGAAGATCTATCGACCAGACCAACCTCCATCAGACTGACCTCCACTGAGTTGCACTGCACAGTCTCAACCCTCAAAGACCAAGTACTGCTACCCATAATTGCACAGATCTTGAGGCTGCCTCCTTGGCAGTCTGTACTGCTCAATCCTGGAATCGACTTGGCCGACTGTCACCCAGAACATTGCAGAATTTGCCCAAGAATCCATCTCGATTTTTTCTTCCTGCAAGCTAATCCATCATGCCTCCTGCTGGTCACCCAAATATTTTGACTGGGTAGTGAGCCCGGGCTTCACTCCTCCCAAAAATCGTGTAGAAGTTGTCAGCATGCCTGCCTCCGTTGACTAAAGAAATTGCGAAAAAAAGAGGGACAAGCACCCACTTCCTATCATTGCATTGTCTCTAAAAATTGCGTGGTTATGTTAGTTAGTGCCCCTGATAGACGACATGACCAAGCACCTTCACCTAAGGAGAGTGCAACCATGCTATGATACCAATATGTAAAACCCCCTCCTCCGAGGTGCACCCAAGAAACTGACTAGCCAGGCTAAAAATACGACAAGAGAAGTCACTATAAGGGATTCAACTTCCTTGGTGACCTTAAGGAAATGGAACCGATGAAATATATTAAACAAAACCCATCCACATCAGCAAAAACACCTTTAGGAGACTTGTCAAGCACTTAGACATCTTGTCCCTGAGTCCCACTGATGATTCAAGCCTTTTAACCCCTGGTCGCTCTGATGTTGTAGGCAAGACAATGTCCAAAAGCTGAAGTCGCTCTTACAGGTCTATGTGCCAACTTCCTTGAACTCTTTTTAGTAGACCTGTGCTAGCATCCCTGAGATTTGAGCCACTTTTCTAGCCCAAAATCACGGCCTCTTCCAGAAACTTGTTATAACCTTTAGAATCCATCAAAGACATGATGAAAATAAAAACAAATCAAAATTCAATCTCAGGACTAGGCTTGAGCATCCCCAACTAGGACTGGAATTCTGTCAAACACTTAGCATCAATGCAACCTACAGGTCTAGGATACAAAGCAGAGCGTGAATGACTGAAAGAACTTATGAAACATAACCAGAAGGGTCACCTCATTCTCCATTGAGCTGTAGTAACATCAATTAGGTCTTGCATCCATCCATTTAACAATTACAAGTAAATACATGAAATAACCATGACATGAACAAGTCATATAACCATGCTTATAACAACCATAAAACCATATAAATATCAGAGATATGACAACTGTTAAATCCACATATAAACAAGTTCAAAAGTAAGAGAACTTAGCTTTTATTAATCATATACAAGTCTGACCAGGTTTGAGACTTCCACGCACCACTCGACCATAGACATGGCTTAACCAAATGTCTCTGTCAGTGAGTCACCCCTGTGCCATATTCCAAGCATGAATGTGGGATCTCATAGAACAACCAAGGGAATCTATAGGTTAAACCACCTCCACCCTCATCAAACCGTGATCACACCAAAATCGGTGCTCTAATCACAACCAAAACTGAACTTGGAATGCCATCCAGAATCCATCACTATCCTTGAGGAATTTCCCATCTCCTTGTCTCTCAGGATTTACCGCAATCCAATCCCGCATCACTAAGCCCTAAACTGAGACCTGTCTCTCAGGCTTTACCCAAATCCAAACCCAAATTACTAGGCCCTAAATCGAGACTTCTTCCTCAGGATTTACCTTGTACCCCAACAAAGCTGGTGAAGGGATTCCCAGGCCTTTGGGAATGAACCTTCAAACCACCTCTGCCCCGTATTTTTAAATCCATCCAGAAAACCAAAGCTCAAAACCAAGCTAAACATCCCAACATACAATGGCATCTGAGAAAATGAAAGGCTAGGCTGAAAACCAATGTCATAACCCGACAAAACCATGCCACCGACAGCAAGAGAACCATACACCAACATGCAAATCCATGCATGTCCAAACTAGCTAGGAGATGACACATGCAAAAGGTTAGCTCCAAGTATTGTGAGTGAAGCTTCTTGATCCTGCTTTTCCTTCCTTGATCTTTGCTTTCCTTGCTTTCCCTTTGGTAGAGGGAATTACTCCCCTAGGGCTTTTTGGGTCAAACCCTAGCAGACTGTAAGTTGTCTATTCAAAGAAACATGCATTCATACAGCCATTATGCTATTATAAGCAAATTCTATGATAAGGGTACGTACCTTTAGTCCTCCATTTGAGAAGGCCTTTAGGGTCCAAACCATTCTTGGAGTTCCCTTCTTCTCTTTTGTCCTGCAAAACAAACAATTCAAAGAACACAAGAGTACATGGACAAAAACTTATAAAGAAACCATCTTCATGTTACAAAGAAAGGTAGTTAGTTATGAAATCCAAACAACCATCTATACATGAATTCAAAACATGAATATCATTAACATAAAGAAGATTCAATTCGGGAACCAAGACATATGTTTATTTTTATTATAGACAAATAAAGTACATAAAAAGGAATATGTTCACCTGAGTCACCTTCAGCAGGTTCCAAGCAAAGCTTCCTTCCGGATCCGTTCCAGCGTCAAGCCTCTCACAAAACTCCTTCCATGACTCTCTCCATGATGTCATAAATGGTGGATGAACATCAACACACAAGGAAACAAAGGTTTCCTGTACAAAATGGGGGAAGTGCAGAAGGCACAAGGGACTGCAGACCTGGTCAAGGGGAAAATCTCAGCATAATAACGTTTCTCTCTATTCTCTCTTTCCTTAGGCCTTCCCTTTGAGGTCTTTTTATACCATCTCCAAAGTAGTTTTTTAGTTAGGAGTTGGTTGGGAAGAGTTGGGCCACGGGCATTAATAGGTTATCAGCAGGTAAAACCCACGATCTCCGCCCGAAAAAGAAGGAATTTTATATTTTTTTAAGTGTTTTAATACATACACGTGGGTTGGATATACACAGACCCAGAATAAATTTTAGGACCAGGTCTGGAAGGAGGGGTTGCCCTAGGCCATGAGTACAGCATCACAAACCATAAGAGTGAGATTTGGAGCTATAACAGATGCCCCCTAATATATGAGGTCAAAAGGGGTACATGATGGCCGAAATATATTATGCGACTACATGGAAAGGAAGTCCGTCAAAAACCGAATTCAGCCTACCAAGCCACCAAAAAAGATCAGAAAGAAACACTGTCTGAGGCGGGCATACCCATGCTCAGAAAAAGTAAAGCATGTCCGCATATCAAGTACAAGCGGATCCACTAAGTATACAAGTATAAATGACTGAAAGATACGTAATGGATCATCTGATCATAATGAACAAGTGCATGTCTGAATATCACATATAAGACTGTCAATGATGCTGAAAGATGCAACGGATCACTGATATCAAAGACTGATCCCAAAAGGTACCAACTGAACATGATGGAATAGGATGGTACTACACTGCAAACTCAGGTGCCAGCATATAGAATGTCGCCATGACTGACTGCAACATATAAAGTGGAGTGGTATCAACTAGCAGCAACAGAGCAACTGTCAAGTGAACCAATGAATGATGGTAGAACCTGAGGTCTTCACCGACCGCTGTGGTACATATCTACACCATGGGAATAAATGATCTGAAGTCGACCATGTGACAAATCATTTGATTACCGGTCATTGATGTATACTGTTAACAAACACGAGACTACTCACCGATAATGATAATGAGCGTCAAGGTACCTAGTACAATCTAGCAAGTGTGAATAGATGAGCTGGAGTCGAACACCTGTAAGAATCTATCGATCAGGAGACAATGATGGTTTCCCACTGTCGATAGCGAAGGATCTGCCACTAATGACTGCAAACCCCAAGGTACTGCCAAATGGACTCTAGATCTTTGCCCCAGAGCAATGAGTCGGAGTCGATAGGGAAAGATCCGCTAGAAGGAAGGCATTAAGGCATCCTCCATCAATCTAACGCGAGTGTAACCCGTAGGCCAATAATGTGGAAGGAATCAGACGAAAAAGATGTAGTAAACCAACCGAAGTACGTTTCCAGCGTATACAAGATGTGGCTAGCGCACGACAGAAACCCTCTGAACCAACCAATAATGAAAGCTGACACAGAGGCGAGGTATCCACCAATAGGGTCAAATGGAAACCAAGGTATTGCACGAATCCCAATGTGTATAATGTAAGCTGATGTCGAACACAAGGGAAACCACCCAGTCAAAGACCCATGATACTGATCGATGCTGAGCACAAGGTGACCTATCAATAATGAAAATAGGACCAGGGTGTGGCTCTAGGCCTGTCCTCAGAGCTAGGTGTCGTCGTCGATAAGGACAAGACCCGCCAATAAGAAGTCAATGGGGACCTTCTCAAACCGGCACGAGTAAAGGACCAATATAACTGATGTGATGATAGACATGACACTGACAACCAGGGATGGCCAACTGAAAAATGAGTCAAGAGACACCGCAGAGAGGCCGACTCAGGCTAACTTCCCTTGAACAAAAGCACAACTCAATGTGACTATGTGGCAGCATATGATGACTCTGTATAAGTTCGCCATGCAGGAGGCATGAACGAACCCTCCATATGACTGGAAGAGATAACCAATCGGGGGAGAACTGACTCAATAACAAGGTTATGGCGTACCTAAGTCAAACTAAATCCCACCCATGCGGAGGAGACTTTGTTTTGAGTGCTTTGTTCAAGGGCGACACGACTGACTCTAGCTGCCAACAATAAATGGAAATAATGTTGTGCTCCCACTCTTTTTTGGAATATTTAATTTTTTTGTCTTTTTCTGTTAAGCTAGAAAAAGAATAAAAGAATGCTATGGTACAGTGGAAAGAGCGAGTGTCGGTGAAACAGATGATCTAGTTCCTGGGACAGGAACGTTCCTATGCTCAATGCAGGGAGGTGAAAACTGGTCAGTGACACTCAAAGGTATGCTCCTTCCACGGGTCAAGGTGTGTCAAGATGTAGAAGTCAAAGGTATGCAAGGTTGATTTTGCAGATGTCATGGTCAAAAGTTGGCTTAAACACGAGTCCAAGTGAAGCCGGCTCTAGGCCAAAAGGTGCAAATGGTCAACATGCAATGCAGTAGTACAACTCAACACAAAGGAGCCTCTAGGGTATAAGGCCAGAACAAAGCGGAGAAGCTAAGAGGAATGAGTCTTCAACGCATAAGTCACGGCGGGACTACAGAGGACTCCCAAGCCTACTCAAATCGGAGCAACATGGGCAACAAATGTCAGTGAGGTGCTAACTAGGATGCCCATGTAAAGGATGGCTCTACCATCGTGTCATGATTTAAAGAATCAGCGAGTGAAGATGGCTTGCGAACCATAACACGATGGGATCGACCCTATGGCAGATGTATCGGTCAAATGGAGGCTAGTATGCATAATGCAACGGAAAAATTATGTCCCTAAGCTATATGCCAGTGAGAACACGATACCTGCCATGACGGGTCAGCAGTCATGGAACCGTCTCGAACTGTTGAAAACGTCCAAAATGTCCTGAAAAACAAACCAATCTCGACATTCCAAGCTCCCAAGTTAAAAGTCACATGAGGCCAAACTAAATAAAATTTTGAAAAAATTTTGCATTTTCAAAACTTATAAAAAGCATTTTGGACTCACCATTTTTACCATTTGAGTTTGAGAGCAAAAGATTTGGAGCAAAAGGAGCAAACTTCCCACAACCAGATTCAACCGTTCAAATTCGTCGAATACCTCCAGGTAACCCTTATACTTAGCTTGTAATTGATTGTGACAAGTTTTAAGATTTATGATTGATGTTCCACCGTTAAACTTTTGTCAAAAATTCACTCGCAGCATATACGCGGGTTGGTAATATTCAACCCACGTATACGCGAGCCCTACACGCGACTGTGTGCAAAGGGACCCGCTTATACGCCATGAATCATTTTAAACAAAAACTAACGGTTTAAACTCGATTTTTTCTCAGGATGCCTATCACGTGGCGTGAAAGAGAACATGCAGCGATAGACAATGAAGTTATGAACAGTCCAGAAGCATTGGATGCACTCCGGGGATGCGGTTTGCTTAAATTTTTCAAATTGCCAAATATGAAAGTGAACACGCGATTGCTCGAGATGCTCATTGATTATTGGGATGTCGATGAGGAATCTTTTATGATCGATCAGATGCCACTCAGGGTAGAAGTAGAGGACATCTATTTTATCACGGGCCTTTCCCGAAGGGGAGAGGTAGTACAGTCCCGGGGCAGGTCACGGAGTGCCCTCTCTATAAAGGACTATGTACAGATATACTGCCCTGGACATCCCAAGAAGGTTGGGAGCCAGATTTCCATCACACATGTGGCGAGTTTGTCACTTAGGATAATCCTGTTTACCATGGCTCGAGTGAACGGATCATCCTCTCTGCACCAGGCGTCACGGCAAAACATGAGCGTGGCAGTTGACTGTCTTACTACTGTGTTTGACTGGTGTACTCCTCTTCTGGCCAACATGAAGAGCCAGCTCACTTCTATCAGGAGGGGTCAGACTAAAAACTTTGGCTATGGAAGCATCTTGTGCACTTTCTTTTTCGAGAAGGTTCCCTCACTCCGCCCCAGGGTAGCAGTTTCCATCAGCACCCCACGCGATCCACGCATGGGCCGGTGGGCTGATCTGATGAAACGTCTGGGGGTTGGGGAGGTCCCAAGGAATGCATTTGACGATGACTTCTTCACCTGGTGGGATCAGCAGATCATCGCCGTGGATGACTACCCCTATGCTGGACTAGATTTCCGAGGAGATCCTGATTTAGCGTTACCACCGAATGCAGCATGGGGCGAGATTGGTAAGATTTTTTGATTTTATGATTTTTTGGATTTTTCAAATATAATGATGAATTTTGAAAAATATTTTTTGACGAGATTCAAATGACTGATACGGTGATCATGTTCCAGACATTGGGCCTGTATGACCAGATGGATTCCCGCGGCATGGACGGCGTGGCCGAGGAGCCGAAGAGGCGGCTGCTGATACGGAACGGACTCTAAACAACGTCCAGCGACACTTGGCGAGACTGAGCTGCCGAGTACCGATGGCCGTTATAGAGGACCTTCCTCCGGATATGCAGCGTCATGTGGTTGGCATGCCACGTGACTGGGTTCGCATCTTTCGGCGCGTGGCCAATGCTATAGTGACATACTTAGACGCTCATCCTGAGCCGAGGCATTAGATATGCCGGACATAATTATGGGCATTTGAGTCCCAATTTTGTATATTTTTGGACACACATATGTATACTCGAGACGCTTTACGATATATATATATATATATATATATATATATATATATACAGTTTGACTTTTTGATGCTTGATTTTATTGTGATGAATGATTAATATGCCAGTCTAATGCTTGATTAGCGATAGAATCAGCTAACCAATTCTGAGATCTTGGAATATGCAAATAATTAATATAAGTAAATGATCTTTGCAACAACCTCACCCTTAAATACTGACGATATAAAGATGGATCCCGTACCCGATAAATGTTATTTAATTGAGACACTATCAATTGAGAATCAAGATAAACTACCAACGAGTCGATCCCATGAGAGATTGCCTCGTATAATAAATTAATAACAGCAGTATACTCGGCCATATTGTTTGAAGCAGGACCAATGCACATGCTTCTTGATGCCATCAATTGACCAGTTGGATAATAGAGTACCCAAGCTGCGGAAGCAAGATTCCAAGTGTGCCGACTAGCACCATCGGCGAACCCAAAATAAACCAAATCATCCATCAACACCTGCCAAAGCAGACCAAAAAGTGCTGATATCAGAAAACTCTCGATGATATATGTACAAATATACATAAAATACAAAGAAGCCATTGCCTGGTAAAACTAAGCAAAGTACTTCTTTAGGTAGAGCCCATTTCGGGGCTCCGCCAGCTTGTTTCCCTCGAAATCAATTAACTCATACGATCCTTTTTCTAAAACTTGTTTAATCATGAAAGGACTGTACCACATAGGCTTAAATTTTCCTGCCCCTTAGGCATCCTTATCTTGGTCATAGACCAGGACAAGGTCACCTTCAGAAAAGACTCGAGGATGGACAGACTTATCATACTGTGTTTTAACCCTTTTCTTATGGGCCTCATTCATCGTGGCGGCATCTCGACGCTGCTCATCGAGATGTTCCAAGTGAACCAGGCGCTCCTCGAGACTCGAGGTTTCAGGAAGAAGCTCAACAGCCAACTTTAGAGATGGAATTTCGCATTCAACCGGAAAGATAGATTCCATCCCATAAACCAACTGAAAAGGAGTAAAACCAGTAGCCGTTTTGACGGAGGTTCGGTATGCCCAAAGAGCCGAATACAACATAATGTGCCAATTGGATCGATTTTTATCGATTGTCCGTTGGAGTATCGTCTTAAGAGTTTTATTGATCGCCTCGACCTGTCCATTGGCCTGAGGATAATAAGGGGATGAATGCTCCTGACGGAAACCTAATTTAAGAGCCAATTTGGACATTAGTTGATTTTGGAAATGACTGCCATGGTCGGTGACAATCTCTCTTGGGATACCGAATCTTGAGATAACCTGATTGAAAAGAAACAAAGTTGCCATGTCACTATCGTTCTTATAAGTAGGCATGGGCTCAGCCCACTTCGTAAAGTAGTCTACAGCCACGATAATGTACTTGTGATTCGCCGATGAAGGCGGATTACAAGTTGTAAAATCAATACCCCACTTAGTAAAGGGACCGACGGTGACAACGGGAAAAAGGGGAGCTAGATGCGCGCGCATCTTGCGAGTAAAAATTTGACACGGGTGACAGTGTTTTACCGCTTCCACATAGTCCTTAAAGAGTGAAGGCTAAAAATAGCCAGCACGTAAGATGCGCTAGGCTGTAGCAAGCCCTGATAGATGACCACCACAAGCTCCACTGTGGCAATCATTAAGCACAGACTCTGCTTCCTCTAAGGTTAAACAGCGCCGAAGGATTGAATCAACCCCTCAATGGTATAATGTGTCACTAATGATAACATAGTTTTTAGCCAGGTGACGTAATTTGCGACGTTCATCCTTGGAGAAAGTAGAGGGAAACTTCGAAGTCTGGAGATAAATAATGATATCTCCATACCAAGGGTCGAGTGAAGAGATGAGGAATAAATGTTCGTCGGGGAAACTTTCCTCATAAACAGTATCCTCTCCACAAGGAAGCTCAGAAATTAGCTCCGCAAAAACCATAGATTTCTTGGACTTGGCAGGAAAGAACTCGAGATCGAATTCTTGTAAAATGACTATCCATCTATTATATTTGCCCCCAATCACTCGCCTACTGAGGACAAATTGAAATGGATTGACCGCCGCTAAGACAAAAGTTTTGCAAAGCAAGATATAATGACGGAGCCTCTGGACAGTGTGGACAGCTGCCAAGGCCAACTTCTCAACTGGAGAATAGCGTAGTTCAGGACCTATTAAGCCTCGGCTCAAATAATAAATCATGTGCTCGGCAAGAGCATCGTCTTCCTGAACTAGAACCATAGGAATGGTTGATTTTGCTGCAGCGAGATACAAAAGGAAGTCTCTACTATAATCTGGTGGACTCAAAAGCGGGGCAGAGACTAATGCCTTTTTCAAAGCATCAAACGACCGCTGCGCAAAGTCGTCCCAGACAAATGGAACTCCTTTTCATAGCAAACGCATGAACCCTTTAGTAATCTCGGCATAGTTTGCTATAAACCGTCTTAAGAAATTAGCCTTCCCTTGAAGACTTTGAAGTTGACGAATTGAGGACGAGGGAGGCAACTGAACTATTGCCTCTACCTTGAAGGGATCAAACCGAATCCATTCATTGGACACTATGAACCCTAACAACCGACCGGATGTAACCGCGAAAACACACTTGTTGGGATTCAACCAGATTTTATAAAAACGACAATGTTCAAAAACCAATCGAAGATGACTAGGATGATCAGTTCTCTTTTGAGAACGAGCAGCGAGATCATCCAAGTATGCCTCGATGACATGTTTGATGTCATGGAAAGCGTATGACATGGCCCGCTGAAAAATGGCTCCAACATTTTTAAGACCAAAAGGCATATTTCTATATGCAAAGGTACCCCAGGGACATATAAAAGCTGTCTTATGTTGATCTTCAGGATGGATAGAGATTTGATTATAACCCAAAAAACCATCCATGATGGAAAAAATTTCATTAACCGCACACTCATCGATAATCTGATCAATGAATGGCGTGGGGTAATTGTCTTTCGGACAAGCCTTGTTTAGGTCCCTAAAATCGATGCATACTCGGATTTTTCCTTGCTTTTTGTCCAGAGGGACTGGATTAGAAACCCAATCAGTAAGAGGAATAGGGTATATAAAACCCGCCCTTAGCAGCTTCTCAACCTCAGCTTTGATAGCCGCTGCTTTCCTAGGGTTGACCGGCCGAAGCCTTTGACGAACTGGTTTTGCGTTTTCGTACGTCTTGATCTCATGTTGAACTATAGAAGGATCAATGCTAGGCATTTCCTCATAAGACCAAGCAAATACATCACGATATTCCTTGAATAGGTCGGTGTAAATTTGAATTTCTTCAGGGGAACATTCAATTCCGATGAAGATATTCTCGATGACGTTAGGGTCCCTAGAGATGTTTATAGGTATCGTTTTTGAAATTACCGACATATTACCTTCGGCACGAACGTTTGTTGGAGCCAAAGGGTTTGACACCGTACAAACATCACTAGTGAAGAGCTCGGAGAATCTAGATTCTACTTCCTGCAATGGAGGAAGAAAGTATGAACGATGGTGTAAGTCTTCCCATGGTCGATCTATACCCATCATTACTTCGAGGATTGCTTCTTCAGAAGGCAGAACCGAGTCTAAGCAGTCCAAGGCAGAGGTAGAATCAAGGCTCCAAGCCGGGGCCACATGACCATCTAACTCCTCTTCGGAAAAAGGAGTAGAATGGTTGTCTGCAGAGTCTAAGATAGACTGATATCTAAGCTCAGCTGCAGATATAGGGAATGCCATTCCATTTACTTGTCCTTCAACTAATGTGGTTGTAGGTGAAGGCAAGGTCCAAGGGTCTGAAAAATAATGAGTTCGGAAGAACTCTTCTCGAGGAGACTCCTTAGATGATGAAATAGCATTAATTTTAGCGAAAGGAGAGGGAAGATCAAATGTACCCATCAATGAGGAATACATCCCTACTCCTAAATTCTCAGTCGGCGGGCGAGGGTTATCCACTAAAGGGACAATAGAGTCAGAGCTTGCTTGAGGATCAATTGGACGATAGTCCAATTGATCAACCTTAACGATTTTCCCCTCATGAGGAAAGCAAATAACACGAAACAGAGTCGAAACAACGGCATCCATCTCGTATACCCAGTTCCTTCCTAATAGGAGATTATAGTCTAGGTTAGCGTCTATGACCTCTACTTCAATATTGACGACCTTTCCCCCAACACATATAGGAAAGGCCGGGATAATCCCATGTGGCTTGTGAGAATGACCGTCAAATGCAGTCAAGACGGTGGGTGAAGGAACAACCGAAGGTGATCCAATAGCCTTCCAGCATGACATCGACATAACGCATGTGGAAGCTCCTTCATCTACTACGGTGCGAAAAATATTGATTTTCCGGTATGTGGACTTTATTTGAAAAGCCATATGATGAGGGAGTCGCTTTTTGACATTTAACATGTCAAAAGTGAGCACTAAAGAGTTAGCTGGATCGACTGCTCCAATCGCGGAGAGTAAAGCGCTTCTCTGAGCTGGACACGACTGGAGAACCTCTAAAGCGGACATGGCGCACAGACTCTGAGCCAGATCCTCCACAATGGAGTAATTCTGGGCGGCCCTGGCATTAGGATTAATCGTCGCGCGTTTAGCGGAACCTTTCGGTATCCGTGGTATAGTCTCGACAGAGGGTCGCTCGATATGAAGGTCACTACTTCCGGGAACAGTCTTGTCCTTGGATGTTTCGGCTTCACCATAATCACATGACCGAGTAGCCACATGGACGTTAGAACCCATCATGAAAACATTTGACAATTTTTCCCCTTCCTGGTTGCCCCCAGCGGAGGTTCCAGGGTTCGAACTCGCGCCAGCAAAAAGTTGCTGCCCTTGGGGAAATGGGTTGGTTAACACAGCTTGAGAACTAGAAGTCCCTTGCTGTCCTAAGAAGCGCTGAGCGTCTTCAATCTTAGGGCAGAGATGAGTTAAATGGTCTCCACTGCACAACTTGCATGGAAACTTGACTTTCTTTCTCGACTCATTTCTACCACCACCAGCATTGTTGCCGGATTTATTTGCATCAGGCTTCCCATCCTGGTTCTTTTTCTTACCTCGTCCTTTCTTTTTCCCATTGGAATTTTGATTTCCTTGGGATTATCAGATTGGACGACATTTATTGAAGAAGTTTGGGAAGCGGGGGGATTAGACGATGTGACTTGGTTGTTAGAAGCATTTTGCAAGGACAACTGCTGCAATTGATTCAACAAGTTCACGGTAGTTGTGTCTACTAACCCGACGATACCATCCGCGTGCGGACCTGGCTTCGACTTAGCTACATCAACCTTAGATCCAGGAGCATCTGGCAATTACTTTTGTAGGATCCCAGATTGAGAGTAGATCAATTCTAATTGCTGGGCCCTAAAAATGGCTTGCTCCTCAGAATAGACCCCAGACATGGAGACATCCTTGGAGATCTCGGGTTGTAAAGACTTCAAAAACCACTCGAGACGGTACTACGAAGGGATTTCGGCTTTAATGAGCCTCTTTCTCCGTCTCCATTCCTGAATATGGTCAGAAATGTGGGTTGCCTTATCCTGACGAAAGGTGGCCAGAAGTTTAGTTCCGGCATCATAGCGGACAGGCAACTGGAAGTGATTTAAGAAAATATTGGCTAAGTCAGCGAATGATGTAAAGCTGCCCCCTGGAAACTCTATATACCATTTGGCCGCATTACCAGTCAAGGTGCGCTGAAAGAGTCTCAACCTAATCGAGTCATCGATAAGGGAGTTAGATGAGCACCACAAATGGAATGTGGTTACATGGTCGCCTGGGTCTTCACCACTCTTCCCTTCGAATTTTGGAATGTCCGAAGGGAGTTTGGTTGGGACCGGAGGCCACGTCGGATTGTACCTGATTGGGTCATTTGTTAACTTAGTGAGATCTGGCAAGTTTAACGTTGCCAGAAACGGAAGCCTAGGAGGACCTTGGGGATTCCACCCAGACTGGGCAGAACTCCCAAAGCTCTGAAAAGATTGTCCTGGAATTTGGGAGGCACCAGGCTGCCTGAAATGACCAGTAGAATTGGCTGAACCAAAAGGCAGGCCTTGTGGTCCAGCAAAATTCGGAGTTTGACCAACTCTGGCCGTATAACCTCCATAACCAGCAAAGTTTCCTCCTAAAGGATTATAGGGAGTTGATAACCCCTGATACGGATTCCAAGCCGAAGCAAGGGGAGGAATACTTTGAAACATGCTAACCGTGGAGTACGGCCTATTCCCTTGTTGGCCGATAAACTGATTCCCAGTTCCCGCGCTACTAACCCCATGGTTATTCCAACCTTGGAAAGGATTGCTGCTTTGTCCTACAAAAGAAAAAGGCATGGATCCTACCGTCGGGTTGGAATGTGGTATATGACCACTTCCGAAAGGAAAACCCTGGAATGAAGCCGATCCACCCATCATGGACATAGCGGCACTAAACGGAACCGATGGAATACCCTGTGATTGGGTACCAAAAGCATTGGTTTGGGCATTTCCACTCGTGGACGGAATGGAGGTAGACCCAACTAAAGATGTGCTAGCAAAAGATCCGAACAAGGAAGCGGAGGGGATGGAAATGGTTCCTCCCCCTTGCACCGATGTTGGGGTTTGCATAGTCGTAGCACTCGTAGAAGCCATGCTTCCAGTAGTGGTCATCGATGGTAAGCGCGTAGCGTAACCTGGACTTGACGGTCTATGCATCGGAGTCCCAACGTATTGCAATACGTCTGGATGACTAGATGGTAGTGGAGAATTTGGAGCCACTAATGACTCTGAAAGTTCTTCTACCTCTATGTTATTCTCTGCTTGAAAGCGAACTCGAGAAAGGACTGGAGTGTCCCTCTCTTGCTCAGAAGTGCCAGGCCTTGCTTGGCCGCTAATGTCCCCGAGAGGAGGATCAATCCCCGATGCGTCAACCGGCGTGGGACGGAACCCACCGGTAGTATTGCCTCTGCGCCTTCTAGGAGAAGGCTCTAAACTTGGTGGCGAGAGACCACGAAGTCTTCGAGACCGTCTTGGAGATCGGTCAGCCACTTTGAATTTTTTGTTATGATCTAACTAAAGACTCAAAAAAATTGAAAGCTAGGCCAACTAGGAGCACAGAGCACACACTATAAAGTCCCTAAAGATACAGCCAGTCAAACAACTTCCAAGTATTTCCGCTCTGGGTGATTAAGACCGGACACCAAAATACGAGAAAGTGAAATAAGGGGCCTTCCAAAGATAGTCTGGGATGATGAGGGCCCAGTCCTATCAGCGAAGGTATCAGAGGAAGTTACGCTGACCTCCTAACAACAGCCTACGCCGGTGCAAGCCCCCAAGCTTCGCAAGGGTGCCCTCCAGTAGTACTGTCAAGAGTGATGCAACGTCGACCTCAGGTGCCACGGGATTCCCCTCCGCAGCCACCTGTGTAGTTCCCTAGGAGAAGCAACTATGGATACCAACTCGTCGCAGAAGCCAGGCGGAATAGTCGTGAGGTAAGTTCGGACAAGTAGGAGAGGGGGTATCTCTCTTCCCTGTCTTCACAGACCCTCGTGCTTAACTCCCAGATCCGGAGCTTTCCTGGTCTTCCTAACGCTATTGGATTTTCTCTCGTTATTCAGACTCCTACGTTTGACTTTTATATTGCCTTGGAGAGTTAACTCTCCACTCACCTAATCCAAGGCCCTAAAATCCTAATCTTGTTGGTGTAACTGACTAAAACAAAAAGTTCTAGTGGATTTTAGTTAGCGCTTGATTTTATTAGGCTGTTCTTTAAGTCACAAGGTAACGGAAGTGAAACTAGTGGTGTTTTTTGACGCAAAAGAAATTAATAAAAACTTAACTACATGCGCATGCACTTTTACGTTTTTCGATGAAGAGAAATTTCTATAGGGTTCACAGGTACTTCTAATAAAACAAATTTTTCTTTTCTTTTTGTTAATGCACACTTCACACTCACAAAAGCTAACAAAGCTATATATGCCTAAAAGGGGATGCAAATCTATCCTAATGCAACGACTATATGTGGATGCAAGATTCAAAACTACTCTAAAAACAAAAATGAAAGTTGCTTGTTTATCAAACTTTATCTTGCCACTTAAGATGCCTAGACGGAATATGAAATGTTTCCATTCATTTCGTCTAAACACTAAAAACAAGTTCTAAGAAAAACATAAAGCACTTTCACTTCTCTAAAAGGAAACCAAATGAAAAGCAAGTTCAAGAAAGCAAAACTAAGATTTTCAAAAGATTTTCTTCAAAGCAACAAACAAAAAGTCTTTTCAAAAAATGCTCTCAACAAAACTGAAACTTGTGATTGAAGAATAGGCAATTAAACACTTTTGCGAATCAACACCACTTAATGGATGAAAACCCAACAAAAATAAATGTGTTTGAAATCGCTCTTAACAATCAAAAGCAGCAATGAAAGCCTTGGCAATGAAAACCAAAAAGATCAAAAAGACAAATTCCAAGAAAGTGTCAAACAACAACTTTCATGAAACAAAGAAGCAGATGGTCACAAAAAGTGATTTTGTCAAGCAAACAGAAGGTCACCAAAAGCAAAATTAACACAAAGATTGAATTCAATCTTCCTACCCTGATGAAACAGAGCAGCCAAGATTCCTAGCAAGAAATCTTGTGTGCTTCAGCCAAAACGATGACGCTTGCAATCAACAAAAAACCAAACCAACACTCCTTATAATCAGAGAGAATTCAGAACGAGATGCTCGCTGTAAAACAAATAACTAATACTGGAAAATGACTGTTTCAGACTGACTCAAACCACCAGACAAACCTTCAGAGGCCAAAAAGATTTACAAATCTTGAAAATTAGAATATATACGCGACTGTACTGTAGTACAGATTGCATGTATACACGACTGTGTATGAGGAAACTGGCGTATACGAGGGTTCACTCAAAGAAACAAGTGTATATACGCCTCTGTATCTAATAAAAACAGCGTATATGAAAAGCTTCAAGAAAAATAAAAAAGACAAACTGAAGAAACTGGCAAAGCTTAAAGTTCAAGAACAGACCAGACAGTAACAACAAGCAGACAAGGCAGCTGAGCCCTGATTGGCTTGAAACACACCCAAACTAGGAACAACAAGAGTGTTGTCCCCAGTGGAGTCGCCAATTCTGGTAGAGGGAATTGCTCCCCTAGGGCTTTTTGGGTGAAACCCTAGTAGACTGAAAGTTTTCTATTCAAAGAAACATGCATTCATACAGCCATTATGCTATTATAAGCAAATTCTATGATAAGGGTACGTACCTTCGGTCCTACGTTTGAGAAGGCCTTTAGGGTCCAAACCCTTCTTGGAGTTCCCTTCTTCTCTTTTGTCCTGCAAAACAAACAATTCAAAGAACACAACAGTACATGGACAAAAACTTATAAAGGAACCATCTTCATGTTACAAAGAAAGGTAGTTAGTTATGAAATCCAAACAACCATCTATACATGAATTCAAAACATGAATATCATTAACATAAAGAAGATTCAATTCGGGAACCAAGAAATATGTTTCTTTTTATTATAGACAAATAAAGTACATAAAAAGGAATATGTTCACCTGAGTCACCTTCAGCAGGCTCCAAGAAAAGCTTCCTTCCGGATCCGTTCCAGCCTCAAGCCTCTCACAAAACTCCTTCCATGACTCTCTCCATGATGTCATAAATGGTGGATGAAAATCAACACACAAGGAAACAAAGGTTTCCTGTACAAAATGGGGGAAGTGTAGAAGGCACAAGGGACTTCAGACCTGTTCAAGGGGAAAATCTCAGCATAATAACCTTTCTCTCTATTCTCTCTTTCCTTAGGCCTTCCCTTTGAGGTCTTTTTATACCATCTCCAAAGTAGTTTTTTAGTTAGGAGTTGGTTGGGAACAGTTGGGCCACGGGCACTAACACGTGATCAGCAGGTAAAACCCGCGATCTCCGCCTGAAAGAAGGAATTTTATATTTTTTTAAGTGTTTTAATACATACACGTAGGTTGGATATACACAGACCCGCATATACACGCGTTTAACTCAGGTCAATGTCGTGTATAAGGAATAAAACACTGTTTTTTAAATTTTAGGACCAGGTCTGGAAGGAGGGGTTGCCCTAGGCCATGAGTACAGCATTACAAACCATAAGAGTGAGATTTGGAGCTATAACACCCTTTGATTTCTTTTCCTTGCTTGCTCCAATACCAAAGTGCTCCATGAAAACTCAAAGTGACCAAGAGTGAGAGAGAGAGAGAGAATAATGAGAGAGCTCCAAACTTGAACTGAAAAAAGGTTACCAACTGATCCTCAGAAGCCTTTTTATTAATGAGGCCTCTAATTTCTTCTTTTTACATTATTTTCTTTCATTTTCCTCCTCACATGCAACCTGTGACCTTTCACCTTAATTTTCTCCTAATTTTCTTTATTTTCATAAATAAATGTGCCAAAAATGATTTTTTCCCTTTTAATGTATTTTCCTTATCCTTTTCCAATTTTCATTAGCCAAAACACACGTCCATTGATTCCCACTAGGATATATTTGCCCAACATTAAGCTTGGACTAAGTGTCCCTTAATCATGGTCTCATTTTTCCTTATTAACTTTTATTACAAGAATTTTCACCAGGGTTGTTACAAATATGAGTTATTTTTCTATTATGATCTTTGAGCACTTGTACTGGTTAATGTGTTGATTTTATCGCTATTTTGTCATGGAGTCTATCTTGGTTATATGCACAGTTATATGATGTGATCTTACTATGGATCTCTTTCACGATTTAATGAGTTATTGAATGATTGATGAATGCATGGGTTAACAAGTGTTGTTGCAACTAGCTTGAGAGGGAATGGAGCCTTCTTGATGATTTTTAGATGAAGTTAAGATGATCATGATCAAATATGCATTCATGACATGTAAATACTATGTTTACCATCTATTTGCCAAAATTTCTATTATGTCCTAGCAAGTTTTGAGAAAGACCTAGCTTAATTATTGATTGCACAGACTTGCCATCATCTTTGATTGTATTCTGGAGAGTTTTGGGCATTTCTGGGCAGTGGCCTGTAGGCCATCCTTGAAAAAAGTGGAACAAATATCGCAACCACTAGTACAGAATAAAGAGATTCTTGTTATAATCGCATGCATGAAGGCTTGTGGGTGTGATTATAGCCTTCCAAAAAAATATTATCCTCTATATTCGAAAATTTTGGTAGAAATAGAAATAGAAATATATATAATAATTAAAATTATACATTCATTTTATCATATAAATTATTTCATATTGATATTTATGATTAAAATATTTTATTTAAATTTAGTAAATAAACATATAAACCTTAATATTTACAATATATGTGTGTGTGCATGTGTGTGAATCAACATAATTTCATTAATTCGTAAAAAAGTATTACATTCAGCATGTTGATTTGTCTTCGCTCTCCTGGCTTCACTCCGACTAGATTTGTTAGTGAGGAGAGCGATGTGGAAACTTAAAATGTACTGATAATAGTTACAAGGTTTACATATATAAAGAGTAATTATCGCCCAAAACACTAGCAAAACCATTAACAACCTGCAGAGAGCATCTACAGAGGAGGAAGTGGTGCATCAACTACACCTTGTCCCATAGTGTGGCCCGAGCCTTGATGAACATGGAAATAAATGTGAACCAACCACGATTCAAATTCGTCCAACCTTTCACTAGTTCGATGATGGATTCGACGCTTAGAGGTAAGATAGACAAGGATTTTTCCTTGGTTGAACTGAATATCATTAATATAGGAAACAATCTTGTTCCAATCCTCATATATTTGCTCTTGCAAGACATCTAGTCTTTCTACAATAACCCACAATTTTTCTTCAATTTGACAGGTGAGGGCGGTTGCACCACCCTTCCAAGGTACTATGGGACTGTGACCTCTTCCTCCCCTTTGGCGCTGCTTCATGACTTATCTTGTCACACCCCTAGATTGGATCGCTCACCCTGCATTCCTCTCGGGCCAACTCCCCATCGGGCATGGCCCTGCTGTCAATTCATTTTCAACGCAACAGTTCAACACCAAGGGTAAGTTGTCCCAAATCATCCACAAAGTTGCACAACCAACCACATATTTTATGATTTCTACACAAAGGCATAGCCACCCACTCTTTCAACAGTTGCCTAGCTAACCAACCCTGCCACCAAAGAGGGCCACAATAGAACCCCACTGTGGCACTCTTCCATAAAGAGAACTATGCCACCAAGCTCCCTACCATAGTGGCAAACAACTCCCCTTTTTTCCTGCAACATAACACAATGTGAACACCCTGAACCTACAATACCTTAACCAAGTCCATTGAACCTCCACACTTAACCCACTGGGGAAAACCACAATCATAGACTCCACCCACAGAGAAAACTAGGACCAAAACTTCCAAATAGTGCTTAAGAACAAAACTACGCATAAAGAAATAACATAAACAAATACTTACCCAAATTTCTCCCCCTCGTGAACAAATGTGACCAGGATTGGAAGAGGATTCCAAATTCTTTGAGACAAAGGCAAACCTTTACACTTCTTTCCTAGGCAACAAGCAACCCTTAGGCCAAACACCTGGATCCCACACCGCCCAACTCTTCACTGCAAGCACCAACTCCTTAAACTCATACTCCCTTTCACCAAACCAGAGTGCAGTCACACTAATATCGGAGTAGATGCAAAGGGAAGGAGCTTGTTCACACTCAGTCAAGGTAACCTCATTTACCTTCCCTCCCATACTAGAATGTCGAGCGACATGGAGAACACTAGCCTTCCCATTTTTATAAAATGCCTTAACCTTCTCGATTGTTCTGTCTCACTTCCTCCACTTGGTTTGGTTGTAGCCCAAGTCCTTGCCACATTCCATATTAATTGTAAACTTCATTCCTTCTGACATTCAGTACTGTCAGGGTTGTCGAATCAATCACCCCATCAGAGTGATATACATATGAAAAAAGAGAGGAGATTATAAAACATGTCATATATATATATATATATATATATATATATATATATATATATATATATATATATATAGTATATATTTTTACGTATAACCTAAAAAATATTTAAAAAAAATAATAGAGATTTTCTTAATTTTATACTTATCAAGTTGTTAGAGGGATCAAATTTTTGGAGATAAAAATACTTCTCAATGTTTTGTTTTAAAAATAAATGTTTTTTTAGAGGGATTGCATTTTAATTGAGCTCCAGTGCTCCTTGGCATTGTTTCCATCCTTATCTGCTCTTTAAATTTTGAACTTAAAATATAATAAAAACTAAAAGCATAAACAAATGTCTTTCGAACTAATCACATCATTGAGATTTGGTCAAAAGACATTTGTTTACAACATGGATCACAAAAGTCTTTAATCTAACACTAAAATCATAATTTAGATTTTTGAAATATAATTTTTTTATTAAGTATATTAAAAAAATATAATTTTTAATGAATTGAATAAAATATGATTAAAACTTGTTAAAATGACATATGATCTCAATTAAAAAAATTATTTATATTTAAAAATATATTTTAAATAATGGAGAACGATGGTGAATTATGGTGAATTATGGTTAAATTGGTCCAACCATGTTCACCCATGGTCAATATCTCCATGATATATTACCCATGCAAAACCATGTTCAATTATAGTCAATCATAATATACCATAGTAAACTATGACTAGCATGCCCCCCAAATGGGGGTATGGAATGCCGAAAGGAGAAAAGGAAGATAGAAAATGTGCAAAATATTCAAGGCAAGGTATGTTTAATAGTTAATTTGTAATAAGTTAGGTTTTTTTTTTTTTTTTTTTTTTTTTAAAAAATATATATCAGAGTAAAATTCCCTTTATTAAGCACATCGCCAAACACTATTACATATGGAATAATAGACAAGAGCGATGACTTCATGTATATAATTACAATCACAATATAGAAGAATCTAGGATGTTGTGTCCACACATGGTAGTGGTGAGAGTGACAAATCATGTAAGCATGCCTCTTCTTTCTTTCGTAGTGAGACATAGGTAATATCCTTCAAAGGAGAACCATGGTGCTATTCGCATTCCTTCTAGAGTAGTATTGCACGACATTGTTGTGAATGTCAAGCATTGACGTTCAACGTTACCAATGTCAATGGTAGCCTTGATCAAGGTGATTCCGTGAGATTTATGTATAGTTAGTGCCCAAGCCATCTTAAGGGGGATTTGTTTCTTGTTACTTCGTTGTATGGGTGGAATTGGAACATACTTTGGTTGTGTGATTTCCCATGGAGGGCCAATGTATTTATCAAATTCCACAAGAACATATGCTAGTAAACTTGGATGGCTACATCCTAGTGCATATACAAGTTTCATGACTTTTCTGAGAACACCATTCACTAATCCTTCTTGGACCCATAAATTGCAAGATAACATAACTCATTTTCCTACACATATAACTATCCATTTTTCCAATTGGCCATCATATTGTTGGTGTGCTTCCAAGCCATTTGTTAATTCTGCAATACTCTGTGAAATTGGCATATGCAATGATTTGATCATGGATTTGTTATGGTTATAAACAAGAATATTTATTGCAAAGAGGTGGATTGTAGTGTCAAATATATGACGTTCTTCGATGTATAAGAATCTGTTAGTACTTGAATGAAGGAGGTTCCAATTATCTATTGTTGGTTTAGCTCTTTGAATGTTAGTTAACAACTAGCAGAAGAGAGCTTGGGTGTCGATAAGTCCTCATTGTCGAAACACTATTTGTAAATTGATTATAGTGGTAAAGATTGTCCATGAATTCTTCCCTAGAGTTTTACCTGCATAAAGAGGTTTTTCCATTACTGGTGGAAGCTGACCCAGGTCCCTGACAAGAATTATTGAGCAGTGACCAAATGAGAAGTGATTCATTTCTAGAAATGCCTCACACAAATGACTCTCTATCTTCACAAATAATTTAGAGCCTATTCAACTCATCTCATTGATGAGAATGTATTGAATATTCTTCATATCCTCTTGGAGCACTTAAAGGGATTGACCACCTAAAGGCTTCATGTCTTTGATAGGAATTCGAAGCCCTGAATGTATAATGGTTGCATGTATGTTAAATGTTGCAACACTTGTAGGGACAAGAAGAAGTATTGGGCTATGGCCAGTTGTTTCTTGAGAAGATAATTCCTCTATGATGTGGCTTATAAAGTAGGATTTTTTGGTGCATGCAGTTCATTGGATGATCATCTTTAATGACCCTTTTGGCTTTGTTGTTTATGATTGTTGTATGACTATGTCCAATGCATGTTATTGATGTAAAAATAGTGTATTTCTAAAATAACATAGGGGATTGTGTTCTTGTATTACTTTCCCATTCCTTCCATTGTGGTTGACAAAGTTACGTGCAAAAACCATTGTATCTTTTTATACTTTTAGTTGATCCCATGGGTGGGAAGTTTCTATTCCTTAGAGGCCTAGCATGTCAAGAGAACATAATTGGATATTCCATGTAGGGACAAATCTTGATAAATCTTGCCATTCATTCCTCTCCATATTTGATTGTATTCTAATATCGGTAGGTTCTTCTTCAGATGGTTGGTCATTAGGAGTGAGAATAGGGATGTGATTAACATGTCATGCATGGTATTTATTTATTATGCTCTCTCAGTTAGCCAAAATTTATTCTTCCGAAAGACCTATGTCTTTAGAGAAAGAGAAGAAGGGTTTATATAAGAGTAGCTCACTCCAACCAAAATCAACAGAGGCATTGGAATATTTGTTTGGTATTGTCGTAAAAAGTGGTCATACATGGATAATTGTGGGGATGTGCCTTTTTCTCCACTTTTCATATTTTCGTGCATGGTTATATGTCTAATATTTTTCAAGGTCAAGCAAACATATAACATCCATGAAAGTAGGATGAGTCAAATATGCATAGATGAAGGTAGATCTTGATAAGCAGTCAAAAAACTCATGAAATACACAACCAAATATTTGGCAACCAAATTTAATTTGGTGAAGGTGCGGCTACATGTGACAAGGGGAAACGTTTGGAGCATATGGAAATTTTACTAGGTGCTTATGTCATGATCTAAAATTTCTTCTGAGTGAAAGCGTAGATAGGAATTTGAGGTAGAATCATCTCGATGTGATGTAGCTGAAATTTTGGTTAACATATGGTGGTATGTCTTAGATCTCCCCTCTGCTTTGGAAGCGTATTTGGAAATGTATTTCAAAACTGCATCAAGGGAGAGAACGAGTTAGCAGTCTACATTTTATCTCCATGTTTGAAGTATGTTAGGATTATGGATGTTCGGGAAGTCGTCATTGCGTGATGGATGATATGTCTTTTGGCCTATTTCATCAATGTAGAGTGATTATTCCATTTGAACCTTTCAATGAAACTTATACCTACATTCAAAGGTAGCCCCTTTTTTGTGTAGACATGTTTTGTGAGTGCATTTTATATGTCTTTGAAATCTATTGAAGAGTTAATCATAGTCCTGAAGTGGGTTGACTATAAATATCTCTTGTGTATCTAGCAAGAAAGGGTCATATTCAATGGATTCATGAATATACATGTGTGTGTCATGGTCTTTTCTAGGATTCCAAGAGGTAACACAATTATCAAAGAAACTCTTTTCACTATTAATTTGGTTTGGGTCTTCCCAATCCATTGTTTCCATGTTTGGAGCATCAACAAGCCATAGGAAACCATGTGTATGTGCATAGACTCGATTTTTCCATTCATACCTACAAAAAGAATATGAAATTAGTAGTAGAAAGGATAATTTTTCGAGGTTGAATAGAGGTAGTATGAAGTTTATAGACTATGCACCTATACCCATAGTTTATAGCATGCATACATTTGTGTAGTATCTCTTCCTGGAATATTGAAAACCTTTTGTACATGTATGCAACTACACTATGGGGGTGTTCGATCACATTCTTGGTATGCCACTATTGGTCAAGCATTGGATCAACAAGTTTTCCCTCGTGCATAACTGAATGCAAGTCTAGCCATTTTATATATGTTGCACTAAGAGTGAAAAACTATGTCGAGCATTGAAGTTGCATGATCATTACTATTAGCTCAGTCTTCATACAGTGCAGTATGATCTAGTCCCATGAAGGTGTGCTCTGAATTGCATGACATGTTATGGTAGCTTGTTTATAGGAAATTTTTTGAGATGGGAACACAACTCTTCAATTGTGGTTGGTGTATTATGCTCTTTCCTTCGCTTGACAAAGAAGGTCGCTATTGCTTAACTTCGATGGTGCATAGTAAAATTATAGAGGTTATATCTAAATCGAGGATGACTACTGAACCTATTGTCATGGTATCTCATTAAGTGTAAAACATAGCTATCAAGTGGGATGTTCTTCATGCGTGGTTGGTGACGAATGGCATCCCCAGTTGGGAAAAGAGTTGGAAATTCCATGTCAAATAAACCCTCTGTGTTGTACTCATTGATTGGTGATAGACTAATTGTTGGCCATGCAATCATATCTAATGGAGCATTGTTTGATGTGTGAACAATTACTTTTATTTTTTCCATTTCTTGTTGTGTATTAGGCAGTATAAATGCAAAGGAAGACATTGGTTTCTCCACATGGCTAAGAACACAGTGTGTTATATCTGTGGTATTTGACCCTTTGGTAGAAGAACTGTAAGTTTCTACTGACACAAAGTTGAGGTGAGAAGAGAAATTAGTGCAGGTGTTTGGAAGAGATGAAATTGAGTTTAGATCTAGTTGGATATCATTTTGATATTTGTCATGTTGCATCTTATAGAACAATGCACTCATGACATGATATTTTGTGACATTATAATCATAACATTTTTCCCTTCCTCTGGGCCTCTTGACAAGTAAGATGTCAATATCTGAAAGAAGACATGCAAGGTAAGTTGGTATTTGAAAACTTTGTTGTGGGAAACCGAAAGTATGGCCACTATATTTGTATTGACCACCTAGGGCATGCCTAACTTGCAAGTTGGGGTTAACTTTAGCAATGAGCATTTCCTCAACTTGAGTAAGTATTGATAGGACTACGGGTTGGTTAACAGGATCCATATTAGTCCATTTAGAGAATCAATGGATATTTGTTTCTCTATGACATCGATTACAAATGTTTCCATTAAGAGTTGGGCAACAAAGAATGATAGGGTATGATTCCATACATGTAGTACATGTATGTATGTTAAACAAAGCATTTTAATATATTTTCGAAAATATTTGGAAGAATTCATATGGCCATAGTGTTTGAAAACATGAGTTGTTAAACCCATAAGAGGTGGTTCTTGTCCTATGTGTGATGTCTCTCTAAGTCCCTTAAGTTTGTTTGTTTTTCTTAGCATATTTTATCCTATGTTTTTAATTTTGTTGGCTCCTATATGAAGATAGAGTAGTAGTAATTGGGTCAACATTTTTTCTAGTGGAGTATCATGGTTCCATTTAGTTATTATTTTTTGGTTTAGCTCTAGAGAATGGATTATATGATGTTGGTAGTTGTACAAGTTTTTGTTGGGAAGTGTAATTTGTGAAGGTGGTACGTGCAAAATAGTTGATGTCATTAGTTCTTAAAAGAGAGCATGCCTTTGTAATAATATTGAGATTTCTACACTTGTGGTATTTGTTGTTGTTGTTTAGAAGAGGGGGGCATGTTTGGCCCGTTGAAAAGGATTTATTTGAAAATATGTTGGGTGATTTAAACTGTCTTCTTTCCCATCATATATTTGTACCTGATTTCCTTGAATTTTGTAAATTTTGTTGTTTTTGCTTGCACCAATTGGCATTGAATTTCTTCCATAGAAATGCTATAATGGATGAAAGAGCCTCAAAACATAAATACTTTATGTAATATGTATATGGAAAAGAGTACAAAATGTACAAAATGTTGTTTGGAAGAAACAACCAGACTACTTTGCATTCACTATTTAGCCAAGAATTTAGGGATGGGGATTTTTTTTTTAGCTTTGGTAAGTGTTCCATTTCATCACATGAAATCACAAAGAATTTGAATAGTTTTTCATTAGCAAATGTTTCTTCATGTACTACTAGTTTGAACAAGTAACTACTAAAGAACAACTTGGTAAATTTTCTGTGATCTTTTTGGTGTTCCCCTTGATCTGAATTTGGAATATTAGTTTTCTATGCTAAGATCCTCATCAGAATACAAAAATGTGCTTGAGGTTTGTACTCCAAAATAGCAAGTAAAAGGATGAGTTTTTATGTGTGTTTTCTTAAGTTAATTTCATGAAAAACTTTAAACATGAAATCAAAACATTGAATGGAAGCATGCATCAATCAGTAATACACCAACCATTGTTAAAGGAGTTCACCCCTCTTGGGCTACATCTCCTTGGATCAACACTAATGGCATGACCCCTTCTCATTATGCTCAATGTTTAGAAAATAAGAGTACATAAAGTGCTGAGAAATGAAATGGTTAGTTTCTCCTTCAAAGAAACAAACTTTTGCAAGATTTATCGCTCCATATACATGTTAACCTATAGTCAAACATGTAAAATTTCAAAAACAAAGGCATCTTGGACCAAGAACCCATACTCCAACTTCAAAGAGCATCAACAATACTACAATCCACTTGAAGTACATAAACAAGTCTCTTCTACAAAACACATAGAGGAAAGAGGAGTAAAATCTACAGAACTAATGTCATAGCTGTTGTAGAAAGCACATGGAGGTTGGAAAACCCTGCAAGGTCATCTCCATCTCCAAACTCCTCCATAAATTGATTCAACACTCTGGTTGACCATGACACCCCTAGACTTAAATCTGCAAAAATCCTATCTAGAAGTGCTCCTTTCATTATTAAACCTACTCTAATGAGTCCAGAATATCCAAAAATGGCTACCTAGCCTCTTTTTTCACACAATTTGGTGAGAACTAGAGAAGTTGTGACCTCTCCTATTTTTCTCACTATTCCCTCTACATTTTCCCCAAAATTCGGCATCATCCTACAATTTTTCCCGCCAAGCGTTGTAATGGAGTGAAAATTTTCACCGAAAACTGGGTGGAGTTGTAAGATAATTAAAAATTCCTCTAACTCTTAACTTTCAAAAATTCTGGCCACGTGCCTGGGGGCTAAGGCCAACGACCCACCCTTGTCGACCGGCCCCCCACTCCACCTTCGTTTTTCTATTCACATGGGCAGTCAATTGTTTTGGTTATCGTCAGTGCTTTGTTTGGGGCCATGGTTAGCCCCTAACCATGGTCTGTGGACCAGGGTTGGGGGTTAACCACGGTCCCCATCCCCCATGCGTATAACATATAACCATTAAATAGATGTGCCTTCCCTTATGGTTAAGAACCAATGGGTAGGTGGTGTGGTAAGGCTCTGCGCTATGTGTCAAGAGGTGATGGTTTTGGATCCCATGGGCTTCGGCTGAGTTGTTGAACCAAATTTTAGTGGCCTGTTTGGCTGCCATGTGGTAGCCTCCAGCTGGGCCACGTGTTAGCCCGTGGTTGGCCATTGTACCAACCAATAAAAACACACCATTTCTAACCAATACCAAAGTGTCACTTTGCATGATTTGATTCACTGAGAGAAAATTGACTAGTCAAGTGCCACATAACCTGCCCAGTTAGTGCCAAGTCAACAGTACAAATTACTAACTGGGCTATCCATTTTTTTTGAAAATTTCCTTGTTTGACAAAGTGAACATAATTCATTTTTGGGAGCATACGGTGTCCATTTCACGTGAAACAAGTTGCACCAAATTCAGGATGATGAGATCTATGTGGTCATTCAAATTCCACACCATTTTAACAACTTTGAATTTCTGGAAAATTTTGAACTCTTGATCACTATTCCCCACTGAAAAAAATGTGTCCCGAAAATTTCACTTTCAATTGTTCAGCATTTGAATATTCAATTCCTTCACTTTTCCAAACTCAATCTAATCGATGATTGTAGCACCTTGACTTGTACTTGTCTTGGCTCTTTCTCAATATGAACTTGAAATATAATCCGACCAAAGAATTCAAGTTCAATGTTATTCTCATCTTCTCCATGTCACTATGACCATCCACAACAACATCATTCCCAAGGAGAATTCCCATGGCGCTCTTCTGCAAAATCCTTATCAAGAATAAGATCCCAAAAAGAATTTTTCAAATGAACCAAAACAAGTTTCACATAGTGAATAGTTGTATAACTTGAGTGCTTAACACATTTGTAATATAATAAATGTGTTGCAACTACTCTTACAACAGTTTTAAAATTCTTTCTTAAACTACAAATAGAAATCCATTTTACAAGATGGAATAAACTTGACTCCCAAATCTTCCGTTCAAATTGACTATCAACAAGCCAAACCAGCATAACAATGCCAAAGAAAAGGTTGTTGCATATAAATGATTTGTTTTTGAACATCACTTTCACAAATTTCCCAACTATGGGGATATGCAACTAGAAAAAAACAAATATTTTACAAACTTTAGCTGGATAAATAGTCAGCCCATTTCTTACTGAACCAGGTAAATGAACCTTGTATTTGAACTTTTTCTCCTTCTGGAGTTGCTTCAAGGATGGTTGCATCTTGCGTCACTTTCTCTTTTGTCGCTTCCTCTTCTGGTGCTTGTATAATTTGCTTTCCCTTGCCAAGATAAAGTTGTGGAAACAATTTCCAACACTTCTTGACCCAATTCCCACTAATATTGCAATGGGTGTAAAAGTTATTTTGAGCTTATTTTGGCTCACATGTCTTTAATTGTGGATGATATTTTCTCTTTTCAGTCTCAATTCCATTAGACATAAACATCTTCTTGATGATTTCTTTCCTTTTATAGAACTTATCTACACAATGGTTAGATGAAAGGCCAAAGGTGAATGGAAACAAATTCCTGAACATGTTATTGAAATCAGCATGTTGTTTTCCATTATGAAAATCATTTGAATTAACAGGACGATTATACCTCTTTTTTTTGTCCTTTGGCTTACGCTTCTTGCGTGAGGAACTTGCATGGAAAGAATAACATAGCTTTGTTTCTTATTAAACTTTTTCATCTCTCTTTGGAGATGTTTTTTACTTCATTTCCTCCTTATACTTGAGGGACCAAGTCGGTACCAATTTTGGATGCAAATCCCAACATCTTGTCACCTCATGTCCTCTTTTATGGCAAAAGGAACACGACACCCATGAGTTGTCGCTAGAATACCATTCTTCTTTTGCAACATAGCCTAAGCCTTCATATTTAGGCCTCTCCTTTGCCTGAATTGGATTTTTAATGCCTTGATGGTTTACTCCAAGGCCTCCTCCCTTGTAACCCATCTTGGTCAAGAGCTTGGTTACAATTCCTTTACTATGTTTTTCAAAGGCTGCAAATGAATTTACATCAACACTTTCATGTAAAGTAGAAGCATGTAAATGCTTACTATTTTCCTCATCTTTTGATTAAGGTACAAATATGTTTCCAAACTCTCTTTTGATTTTGGATGTCTCCTCTTGGACTCTTTGGGTCTCTTCTTTCAGCTCCTTGAATTTGGGTGCTAATAGAACCTCATCCTCCACATCATGTTGACAAAAGGTACAAACTTATCCATATTCCTTCTCTGAGGGACTTTCTACACTAGCATATTGCATAAGAGTTGTAGAAAAACATGAATATTGTGGATAAGATGGTGGTTTATCACCATTCTTGTTACCTTCTTCCCTTAGAGAACATTCTCCTCTTGGAGGTCTAGAGATTTCACCTTACAATTTGGTATTCCTCTCTTCATAGAGGACTTTTACCATTTCTATCATGTTTAAGAAAGCCTTTCTAAAAGCCTTCAAATCCTCTGAGATTCTTGCAGGCTCTGCTCCTTGGGACATGCTTTTATTGAAGCTTATACTGCAACTTGAGGTAGAACTGGTGGTAGATATTGTAAAAATCTTGTTGTCCTTTCCAAAACCTTCTCCTCACTTGAGCTCCAAAACACATTCACTTGCAAGAAACAATCAATTCCTCCTTGCACAAAGGAAACCAATGCTCTGACACTAACTTGATCTGAATGTGTAATATTAGTTTTCTATGCTAAGATCCTCATCAGAATACAAAAATGTGCTTGAGGTTTGTACTCCAAAATAGCAAGTAAAAATATGAGTTTTTTATGTGTGTTTTCTTAAGTCAATTTCATGAAAAAATTTAAACATGAAATCAAAACACTGAATGGAAGCATGCATCAATCAGTTATACAACAACCATTGTTAAAGGATTTCTCCCCTCCTAGGCTACATCTCCTTGGATCAGCTCTAATGGCATGACCCCTTCTCATTATGCTCAATGTTTAGAAAAGAAGAGTACATAAAGTGGTGACGAATGGAGTGGTTAGTTTCTCCTTCAAAGAAACAAACTTCTGCAAGAGTTATCACTCCATATACATGTTAACCTATAGTCAAACATGTAAACTTTCAACAAACAAAGGCATCTTTCACCAAGACCCCATACTCCAACTTCAAAGAGCATCAACAGTACTACAATCCACTTGAAGTACATAAACAAGTATCTTCTCCAAAACACATAGAAAAAAGAGGAATAAAAGCTACAACACTAATGTAATAGTTTTTTCAGAAAGCACATGGAAGCTAAAAAACCCCTGCAAGGTCATCTCCATCTTCAAACTCCTCCATAAATTGATTCAACACTCTGGTTAACCATGCAACACCTAGACTTAAATTTGCAAAAAGCTATCTAGAAGTGCTCCTTTGATTCCGAAACCTGCTCCAATGAGTGCAAAATTTCCAAAAAAGTCTACTTACCCTTTTTTTGCACCCAATTTGGTCAAAAAATGGAGAAGTTATGACCTCTCCTAGTTTTCCCACTATTCGCTGTACATTTTCCCCAAAATCCGGCATCATCCTACAATTTTTCCCACCAAGCGCTCTAACAGAGCAACAATTTTCGCCAAAAACCAGGTGAATTATTAGATCATTAAAACATACTCTAGCACTTAACTTCTGAGAATTGTAGCCAGATGGGGGGCTATGTGCTCGAGGGAAAAGGCCAAAGGCCCACCCCCACCAGTCGACCCCCCCACTCCACCTCCCTCTTTTTGTTCACATGGGAGGTCAACTGTTTTGGTTATTGTTGGTGGCTTGTTTGGGGCCATGGTTATCCCCTAACCATGGTTCGTGGACTGAGGCCGAGCGTTAACCACGGTCCCCATCCCCCATGCATATAATATATAAGCATTAAATAGATGTGCCTCCCCTTATGGTTAAGAACCAATGGGTAGGCGGTGTGGTAAGGCTTCGCGTTGTGTGCTGAGAGGTGTTAGTTAAAAATATTGTGGCCTCCGGCTCGGTTGTTGAACCAACTTTTAGTGGCCTCTTGGGCTGCCACATGGCGGCCTCTGACTAGGCCACGTGTCAGCCCGTGGTTGGCCACTATACCAACCAATAAAAACACACCATTTCTAACCAATACCAAAGTGCCACTTTGCATGATTTGATTCATTGAGAGAACATTGACCAGTCAACTACCACATAACCTACAAAGTTAGCACCATGTCATCAGTATAGACTGCTGACTGGGTTGTCCATTTTTTTGAAAATTTGCCTGTTTGACAAAGTGAACAGAAAGCGTTTCTGGGAGCATACGGTGTCTATTTCGCACGAAATGTGTTGAGCTAGATTTAGGATGACGAGATCTATGTGGTTGTTTAGGTTCCACACCATTCTAACAACTTTGAATTTTTCGCAAATTTTGAGCTTCTGATCACCCTCATAGCCATTTTCATATAACTTCTCAACAACAATGTCTATAAGTTGTTCTGCAACTTCTTTAAATGTAGTAACATTGATTTTTTTTGTTTGGTCTTCAATGATGAACTCGAAAATGTACTTGTACTCACATTCAAAGACATGTTGATCACACCTTCGAAAATTCCAAACACCATCCTCAATAGGAGTGTTTTTTTTTCATGTGCAATATTTAAAGGTAAGATGGGATGAAATGTAACAATAATTGTTTGCATCTATATAAGTAATAATTTGCTTGACCAAAATGAATGCAGGGTTTGGACCTTTTCCAATCCCCGCATTTTCTATGTCGACAAAGTGCTTTTGACTGGAAGGGTTCCCGCCTAAAGCTCCATCTATGGATAATGAGTGAAAAGTAGAATTTTTCAATGGGTTCTCAAACCATTTTCTCAAATCTTGTGCTTCTTTTAGAATAGGATTGATGGAAAGCTAAGATGTGAAAGTTGTAGTAATTGATATCCTATTAAATTCTATCACTTTTTCAACCTTAAGAGCGATAATTAGAAATCCATTTGGGATAGAATATTGGTCAAAGTTATTTTTGTTACACAATACTCCCCATAATGTGATCTCTATGATATAACCTAACATGTCATTTAGTTGGAGGGTTCTCATGTGTCTTTGTTCCATTATTTCTCATGATGGTTACTAAAGGGATAATGGAAATAGCAAATCTAATAATATCAACTATAACGTTGTTGGATAAAGTTGGTACTTCATTAATAGGAGTGAACAAAAACTTGTGGATTGGTATTGAATGCTCATCTGCTAAACAAGCTTCGATGGTCGAGGTAATATCTAAAGTTATTTCCCAATCATTTTTTAAATGATTGAATTCTTTTTTTGTAAGTTTGATGTACCCTTTTGAGATGATGCACACTTTCCCAATGTCTATGGAAGGATGGAAGTGGCTCACTTCGATGTTGAAGCATGTTATACATATCTCACCACCATCTGCATCATTAACATCAAAGCTAAATACATGGTCGGGTCCCTTGGCATTAACGAATGTGTGTAGATTAGTTTTTCAGAGTACTCTAACTTTCAATGTCCATTCCTTTATGGACGAATGTAAATATGAAATCGATCTAATTGTTGGAGGTACTTTAGTGGTTTCTAATGGTTTTTTTCCATAGGCACATACATATTTTTGCAATGTTGGGTCACCAATAATATTTTCTTTCAAAATATGCACTTCCATTCCATGTACTATCAAAACCTTGAAAAAAAAGAAGGAAAAATAATGTACAAATAATACTTCAATTAATGGTCACATGGTAAGCAATGTCAAATGTGGGTAGTGTGCGTGTTCCTAGTGAGAATGAACAGAAGGTGTATGAATAAAAGCAAGAGAATAGTTGTATAAACTATAACTGGAGTTGAGTTATGTGAAGAAGGTAACTCGAGTACATAGTTGTTATTTTGGATAGATCTAAAAGTGAAATCTTGATGTTGAATCAATGACCCTTTTAAATTTGAAACGATTTGAAATAGCTCCCAAGTGTTGAATCGAACATGATTTTCATTATATTGTTTCCATCAAAGAGTACAAAATACCGATATTCAAAAGTTAATGTAAAGTCCATAACCTATAGAATAGGACTACAAATAATCTCTCCATCTCCAATCCTAATAATAGAGTTTGATGTCAATATAATTTCCATACCTTTGATATTGTGTTTAATAATTTGAAAGAAGAAAGGAACTGAAAAACCACAAAGTGAAAAAATGGTGAAGCAATGTGTTAGGTAAAATAAGGAAAACTATAATGGATACAATTGGAATTTAATGAGAATACATATGAAGAATGGTAAAAAGTCATATGTTAAAGTATCACTAATTAATTAATATACGGTTCTAACTTTTTGAACAATAATAGCTTATGATGTGCATAGTTTAAGAAAGAATATGCATGACATAGTAGGAGAATAAAGCTTAAACTAAAAGTAGCAAATATATTTTAGTATTTGAAGAGTTTTATTTATATGTTGATGATATGAACAATGTTTTTACCATGATATGAATAATACTATTTTAAAAGTGTATATTGATGATATAAAAATATATAGGGGAGAAAGATAACTAGAAATTGCCCCAGATGTTGCAAAGGAAACACTGCAAGGCAATAACATATAACACTAATTAATGCTTCTTTGATAATTGTTAAAAGACATAAAAATATAAACAAAAGGCAAGGACCATGCTACAATGAAATCTTACTACAATAATTCTTTCTTGAACCTAAATCATGAGGCCTATGTTGAAGTTAAAGACCTTGTCTGATTATGCCAACATGAATGCCTCGTAAATAAAGAAATAGATTGTGATTTTCTACCCTCGAAATCAGAGGTTGTTTTGGTACAATTCCTCCATATTTCTTCTTGATCACTTCCTCTTGTTGTAGACAACCTTAATCAATACATTTTTTTTTTTTAGTTTGAAATATATGTCTCCAAAGGACTATAACAATTTTGTAAATAAATTTTGAATTTCTATGTGAATTAAGATCTACCCTTGAATAAAAATGCACATATCTCCAATTTGGAAATTGAACCCAAGAATAGCATCAACTACACCTCTTCTTGAGAAAATTGCATGTGTTTCTCTTTTGAATGTTGACTCACCTCTGTATTATTTCCTTCATGATCCTTGAAACTATTCAAAATATCACATTGCTCTTTACCACTAATCTCCTTGGTGTCTGCCATTTTCTTGTTTTAATACAACGTATTTTTCTTATGTAAATCTAACCTATGTCATGCAATTGAAAATAATGTAGAGATCATTCAACAACATATAAATGATTTTATCTTGAAAATTAAGCAAGTGTGGTCCATAAGAACGACATATCAAAATACCACACCTCACCTTGGTTTTAAAATAATGGTCGCAAATTTTATATAGCGTACTCCTCTATTTGACAAGTAAAAACATTAAAGAGTTATTGTGAATTTTGCATTTTAGACAAGAAACATCGGGATGCATTTGACAAAAAAAGTTGGATGAATATAAAACATGCATGTGGAAATTGCACATAGTGACCTTTGTGGTATCATGAGAATTTAGTCATTGGAAAGTCCAAATTATTTTATGACATCCATCGACCATGCTACAATGAAATCTTACTGCAATACTACTTCCTTGAGCCTGACAAATCATGAGGCCTATGTTGAAGTTAAAGACCTTTCCTGATTATACCAACATGAATGCCTTGTAAATAAATAAATAGATCACAATTTTCTACCTTTGAAATGAGAGGTTGTTTTGGTACAATTCCTCCATATTTCTTCTTGATCACTTCCTTATGCTCTAGACAACCTTAATTAGTACAAATAATTTTTTTTTATATATTTTGAAACATGTGTCAACAAAGGACTATAACAATTTTGTAAATAAATTTTAAATTTTTATATGAATTAAGGTATACCCTTGAATAAAACTACACATATCTCCCATATGGAAATTGAACCCAAAAATAGCATCAACTACATTTCTTCTTGAGAAAATTTCATGTGTTTCCTTCCAAGAAAAAATTGTTTGTGCTTTCTCAAGTACAATTCATTAGCTCTAAAGTCAAAACCCATATTATTATACATCATAAAATCAAACAGATATTAACTCAAAGCATGCATAATATCCAAACCCTTCTCAAAACATTTTGAAGCTAAAAGAAATATGCAATCTGATAGTTTACAGTCAATGAATCAGCTATCCCATGTGAATTGATAAAAATGTATGTTGCCAGCCATGTCATGAATATGAAACATGGTATATTATTTGTCTATACAACATAATTTGGTGCATTTTGGGGTTCACAAGACATTTTGAGTGAATATCAACTCCAACACACTTAATATAAACTCATAACATATAAAAGGTCTCTCCAGATATTCACATTCATTACTAACTGAGAAGACACTCCAAATGCACAAAATATCAAGAGAATCTCAAATAAAGATCACCTTCACCAATAAGCCTGAACATGGATTGCCTTTTCTGAAATAAAAAAGACAAAGTGTTAGCATTCAATGAAATTTCTTCAAAGAAAGATGAACAAAGATAAATCTCCAAATCATGAGAGAATTGAATTCTTACCGATGCAATAGATTGATCACTTTTTTATGTGCCTCTTGGTTGATAGAACTTGTGGAAACAATCTTTGAGTCCTTGATGATACAAAATTGGGTTTCTCATTAGGAGCTAGAATAGAATGTCTCCTTATTATAGGAGTTCCCTTCTCTTGAACATCTAGACTTGACCTTGGAGAATAACCAAAAAAATTTATTTTTTCCGACTCAGTAGAAATCATGTAACTTGGAATCGATGGACTACCTTGAGAAACATGTTCAATATGCTCAGTTTTAAAAGATGCAAATGAACTGTTTGGGTTATTGCTTCTATAACGTTATTTTTCCTATCTTCCTACCTTAATAGTAATTTATGCCTAATAATAGCAGCATTGTGAGTTATATCAAATAGAGTATCTAAATTCCATTACCCTTTAAAGAGCATATTCAATTCTTGTACCACCCACCTTAGCATCCACTCTAGACATCCTAGGTTATTCTTAATTGATCAAGAGTATAGAATTTCTAGGGTGTTTTTTTATGTGAACTAAAATAACTGTGAGGTCCAACACTATGTATGGGGGTTGATTGTAGCTTTGGATATATTATATGAGATGACGCAATGTTTTTATTGTGGCTACAACTTAGTTATCATGATTCGAACTTAGTCACCATCTCAGACCATTGCATCATTGGATATATTTTGTGAGCTAATGTGATGTTTTGTTTGTCACAATGATTCAAAACTTAGTTATTATATCTCAATATTGACTACGTCGCTATTTGTTTTGTATATGAACCCTTTAAAAAAAGCACAAGAACATTTGATTTTACAGTGTGATCTCCCCAACATGGGTGGTGGTTTTAGAAATTGGAGAACAAATTGAGTGGTTATTGTTAGAAATTGTTATATATGGTGGGAAAGTTGGATGGTGTATAGGAAATCTAGATGTCATAACGGATATCTAGTTCAAATTTTCCAGTGTCTCTCGCCACCATGTAGCTAATAGGATCCATTTCAACTAAGAATGACAATACATCATTGTGCCACTGACAAACACCATTTATTTTAGATTGTGACATCCCTAGTCCTTTTCTCTGGTTGTGGATCAAAATATAGAATAGAATAAACTCTTTCTTCAAAAGGCTTTGAAATATCTATTGGATGAAGGGAAAGGTTATAATAAAATTTGTAAAAAAAACTCCTCAATGTTGTCTCAACATACTCTGTGTGTGTTGTAAATACTCAGTTCCAAAACATTTTTCATATATATGTTCACTTGCTTAGAGGAAAAATTGAACAAGCTATGTAAACTTTAAACCATTTAGATCTTTAGGTTCTATTTTTATTTTTCCTTGTTTACTATCAATCCTCATCTTTTAAAGTTGTAAAACATTTATGATATAACTACTTGTTTAGAGGCCAAACTCAATGTGCTATATAAACTATTCAAATCTTCACCCTTTATTAATTTTCGTCCTTCGTGAGACACAATACATCACAACATCACATTCACTTCATCATCAACTTCTCCTTGCATGGAAAGGAAGTATACACTTTTCTTGATTTATATATTTCTATCTCCTTGTTTCCAATGCTAGGTGATGATAGTTTGCCTCGCAAGGAAGCATACAATTTTCTTGATTTATATCTTTTTATCTCCTTGTTTCCAATGCTAGGTGATCAGAGTTTAGACTGAATTAACATATTATGTGTCATTCATGCATGGATATTTTTTCTCCTGAGAATATGTTGTTTTATGTTATCTTTTCTTTAGGCACTCTTCTTTCCAACCTGAAGAATCTTAACATTGTACTATAATGAGTCTAGATTTTGTACAAATCCTACTTCCATGTTGATGATGATTTATATGGATGTCGTTAACCATTTTATGTTAATTTGATCTTATACTCAGTGAGTATGCTTTTTTCTTTGTGGGTTATTGACTTACTAAAGATTGTTTATTCTACTAAGTTTTCATTGTATTTCCGAGTGTTTTAAAAGGAATTGATTTATATTTCAGCAACTGATATGAAGTTGGCCACTTTTGTTCTTTGCACAGATAGGAAAAATATATGGAGCATGAAAAGTATATTCAAGGCACAACCATCATTAGATTTGTAGAGAAAATTATAAAAGAGTATCGCACTTTTCTTATCAAATCTATATGCTCCTATATGCAAAACTTTTCATATTATATCTAAATGCTCCTATATGCAACAATGGTGGCTTTCATCACTTCAAGAGCAATCAAAACAAGTCTATTGAGAAATAAACTCCAACACTGAGAGAGATTTGGTAGCAACTGTGGAATTGGTCAACGTGTCTTGCTATGTGGTGTTAGCTATTGGGAATAACTTTCTCGATCTTGTATAGAAGATTGTAATTTTTCATTTAGCTTATACTAAATTAACCATGAAATTTCCAATATTCAGGGAACACTTTTCATCACATTTGTAAAGCAAATTACAATAGAGTATCACGCTTTTCTTATCATATTTAAATGCTCCTATATGCAACAACTACCTATCACATTTGTACAACAAATTACAATAGAGTATCACACTTTTCTTATCATATTTAAATGCTCCTATATGCAACAACTACCTAGGGAGTAGATTTATCATAGAAGATAGAACTTTTGTTGATAAAAATAGATGTATAGGTCATCTAGATAATTGTTATTATCTATACCACCATGTTATGATATATTATTTTAAAATTTATTGCTTTTAATTTTAAAACTGGGCAAAATTTAGATGGCATAACATATGATATCTTTCTTCGACTATCCTTTTCTTCCCTATGTTAACGTGGACGTTTCCCTTCCCCATGTAATACAATTGCTAGTTTTATTATTTTATGTTTTTGTCTTTTCAACTACTATTATCCATAATGTTTAAATAAAACAACATTAAAGCTAGATTTAATTTAAATATAAAATTATTTTCATACCAATCAATCTTGAAATACTCATTGAAATAATTTAATTTTTCGTAAACCCATTCTCATCTCTTTTCAAATTTTTAAATAAACACCACACACATCTATGAAAAAGTTCATCACTACATAGGCATCATAATCATCACAGAACAATGAATCGAATGGATGCAGAAGTTCATTACCACATACCATTAAAGTGATAAAAATGATGAGAAGTTCTGTTGAGAAAGGAGCTGCTACGATTCAGTTCCGTTCTAGTTTTAATCTAATAAATACATTTTCGAAGCTAGGCGTGGCGTTGGAATCTTCCAGTGGCACCGCCTTTGCCACTGTGAGTCCAAACCTGTTGCCCATGTTCACTTTGTCAGCACTCATGGGAAAGAACCTAGTCAAATGGATGGAGGAGGGATGCCAACAACAGATGAAACCTGTTGCCCATGTTCACTTTGTCAGCACTCATGGGAAAGAACCTAGTCAAATGGATGGAGGAGGGATGCCAACAACAGATGATCATCTGACTGGCCAAAGGAAGCCCCATGCACATCACCTTCCTACACCGAATAGAATCAGCTCGAAGTTTGGTCCACTGTAATCCACACTACTCATCTCCTTATCAAGAAATCTCTTTGGCATAAATTTCAAGGGTTACTTCTAGATTAAAGGGTCATTGAGAGTACTTAGGTGTCACTAATCCTGCAACCTCACAATGATTATTGACTCTGTAAGGGATGAAGAAAGGAGCCGCACCGCCGGGTGCAATCGACGCACTTTTCTCACCATGGCACGAATACAAGGAAGATGCTCTGCATCACTTTCTTCGACCATTCGGTCGTGCCACACTACCTCCTCTAAGTCGGCTTGGACTTGTTTCATCTTTTGCGGATTGCGGATGAGTTCTTTCATCGCCCATTCTATTGTCGTTGCAGTGGTGTCACTCCCGGCCCCAAATATGTCCTGCAATAAAAAAAAAAAAAAATAAGAAAAGAGACTGAACATGAGAAAGAGGACCATAAATACATTTTCCATCAAAATTGAAACAAGCGGAGGGGATCAATACAGTGAAAATGATGTTTGAATGCTTGGTTATTTGATTATTCAAATGCAAATGAAGGTTGAGCAATACGATATGATCCTCTAGGCTTCAAATCCCCACAACTCTGACACGAATCTCACCAACTGGAATTAAGATGTTGACAAGATAAACAATTTTTGTCGCCCAGTTTGCGATTCATCTTCCCAAACAGAGCACTGACTAAACAGTTACTTGAAAAATGGGGCAGTTACTTTTTCCTTTTTCCTTGGGGCAGTTGTATCTGCATTTTTCCTTCAGGACCATGGGAAGATAAAATCTAATATCAAATATTTCTCCTCCATGTTTGTGGTTGTGGGATAAAATCGTTTTAAGCGAACATGTTGCAGCATTACAATTTTGCAGCTATGTGGGAATATCTTACTAAAACTTAAAAGGGTTCGAAAGCGGATGCTGTCCAAAATACTTACGTTTGAGGTTGGGTGGTTCGATAAGGAGGAGAATTCTAGTGGAGCTGTTTGGTCCAGACTGGCGACAGATGTTAATGTGGCAAGTATCTGACCTTAAAGTTTTAATATTTCCAATAAAATTGTGAATTGAATTACAGTTTTCTAATTATTCGAATATGCTATTTGTATTAAAGGTGAGATCTCTGGTCGGAGATCGTATATCATTACTTGTAGAAACTTCGTCCGCTGTGATAATAGCCTTTTCGATGTCTTTGATTACAGCACGGCGTCTCGCAGTTGTAATAATCGCAGTGCAACCCGTTATAATATTATGTTTCTACACTAATCAGGTTCTCCTCAAGGCCATCTCTCAAGAGGCAATCAAAGCTCAAGATCAAGCTAGCCAACTCGCAGAAGAGGCTGTGGCCAACCATCGTACTATTAGTGCCTTCTCTTCACGGAAGAAGATTCTCTGTCTCTTCGAAAACAGTCAAGAAGGCCCTCGCGGAGAGATTATCAAACAATCTGTGTTTGCAGGATTTGCTCTTGGAACATCGCAATGCATCACCCTATGCAAAATGGCTTTGACCTTTTGGTATGGGGGACAGCTTGCATCCAAAGGACAAATCACCTCCAAAGCTGTCTTTCCAAGTTTTCTTCAGATGACCACCGCAAAAGTATAGCGGAAGCAGGAACTATGAGTCTCGATATTGCTAAAGGATCCGACGCAGTCAAATCGCTGTTTGCCATACTGGATAGACAGAGCCGCATAAACCCAGAGAAAGCGGATAAGATAGAAGGAGACGTGGACTTCGCTTATCCATCTCATCCAGCTGTTATGATTTTCAAGAACTTCGGCTTGAGGATCAAAGCAGGCAAAAGCATGGCTCTGGTGGGACAAAGCGGATCCGGAAAATCGGCCATCATTGGATTAATTGAAAGGATTTACGATCCCCTAAAAGGATCGGTAAAAATCGATGGCAGTGACATCAGGAGGTTTAATTTGAAGAGTCTGAGGAGTAACATAGCTCTGGTAGGTCAAGAGCCCCCGCTGTTTGGAGGAAGCATGCGAGACAACATTCTGTACGGGAAAGAGAATGCAAGCGAGATGGAGATGATCGAAGCTGCAAAGGCTGCAAATGCTCATGACTTCATCAGTTAAATGCTCCTGTTGTTGTTCAAACAAATTGTTTATGCAAAAAGATATATATTCAATCAGCTGTAATTAAACAGATTGTTTCTGGTATTAATTTGTATGGAGTGAATCAAGGCAGTGAATTTAACTTGGATTTGTGTAGCTCTTTGGAGAAGGGATACGAAATAAATTGCGGAGACAGAGGAGTGCAATTATCGCGAGGGCAAAAGCAACGGATTGCTATAGCGAGGGCGATCATAAAGAATCCGAGCATATTACCGCTGGACGAGGCAACGAGTTTGTTGGACAGCCAATCGGAGAAGATTGTTCAAGAGGCCCTGGACAGAATAACGGTGGGGAGAACGAGTAATGTGATAGCTCATCGACTGACCAGTGACTACCATTCAAAATGCAAATTCCATTGTTGTGATTGCAGATGGGAAAGTGATTGAGCAGATAAGTCATTCGTATCCAGCAACCCATATTACTCTCTCGTCAGTATCCAGCAACGCTACCACTAGATTCTCATCTCGCTCACTCAATGGTCAAAAGTATGCTGCCGTGTCCAGCTTACGCTACCACTAGATTCTCACCTCCCTCACTCAAGGGTCAAAAGTATCCTGCCGTGATCCATGTCCTAAATCTTTCTAAATGTCTGCCAAATTTTCAATTCTTCGTTATTTGTCGTTTTTAATGCCAATTTGGTCAACGTCCTAAATCTTTCAAAATGTCGTCATCCAAATTTGGAATTTAGAGTCTCATGTATGCAACGTTTAACGTTAATGTCATAAAATGTTATAACGAATCATCTCAATTATGCTATAATCCGTTAGGGCCAAAGAGACTTCTTCCACAGATTCTCTACCTGACTTGGAATTTCAAGTGAAAACTATGGAATATATTTGCTCAATATTTTCATTTAATTTTAAAATAGAATGAGTATATTACACTTTAATGTCGTTGTCAACTTAATCTATTTCTTTTTAATGTCCTTGGAACTCATGCATATCTGATGTAGTATTTTTATAATACTGTGTAATCGGAGGAGAAAATCAGAGCTCATGCAATGTTTAATGTAGCCAGAAGAAAGTTAATTAAAATATAAAATAAAAACAGCGTAAACGTGGCCAACTAGGTGATTATGCTACGTTTGTGAAAAAGATGGCTTATGTGGACTCACCTTGAGTAATGGTTGGAGCAAGGTGACTTCCTCTTTTCATACTTGTACGTAGCGGCGGCATCCAAGCTCTGGCCATACGAACAACGTAGAATATATATATAAACTGTAAATTTGATTCCCACGGTGAAGCCTCAAGATATAGAAGTAGTCTGTAGCTTGAGCAGAATACATTCTATTTCAAAACCTAATATAAGAGACATTAAAAACAAATAACCATCAATTTCATAACCCGATATTGTCTGTATAAACATCGCCACGCTGAAGCTAAAGTATATCCATATACATATAAATAAATAAAAAGAAAGAAACGGTAAATTTGATGTTAAAGCATTTAAGTTACTTTTGATGGCTGGTTTGCACAAGAATGTTGTTCGAGATTGAAAATAAATCAACTCTTAATAGAATAAATAGTAGTTTTATAGTGGGTTAGTGGTTATTATTTTACATTTTAAGAATTAAAAAAAAAAAATTACATTACAATTTTGTATTTCAACATTTAATTGAATAATTAAAAAGTTTTAGAAAAGTTGAATGAAAGGGGAATATTCTAATATCAGCTTAGATTTATTTTAATTCGGATTTATCAAATGTTGACAAAAATCAAATCTATTTTCAAAGATTTGCATCTAAAGAGATTTGATCTTTTGGCAATTGGTAGATCCAGAGTTAAGATGTATCTAGATTGGTTTAATTATCAATTGATTATAATTATAATTATAATTATTAATTTTAATTTAATTTAATTTAATTTAATTTAATTTTAATTTATTTTCAATTTAATTCAATTTAATTTTATTTTGACCTAGTCAAAATGTTAAATAGGAATTACATAAAAACATTTTATCTGATATTCTTACCAGCAAAATATAATTGTTACAAGCCAAATAAAATTGTGTTAATTGATTACGAATGCCAATGAATGACACTGAGTAGTTTTGAGATTGTATTGTATTGTATTGTGTGTTCTTTGGTCGTATATGCATTAAATTAGCAATAGTACCAGAAACGAAACCCCATAAGGCAATAACATACAACACTACTTAATGCTTCTTTGACAACTGTTGAAAGACAGAAATATCAACAAAAGGCAAGGACATGTTACAATGAAATGTTACTACAATACTACTTCCTTTAGCCTTACAAATGTGTTGAAGTTAAATACTTTGTCTCATTATGCCAACATGAATGTAATATACCCACCTATAGGATAATATTTTTTTTTTTTAATTTAAGTCAAACCATATCCTACCACATACATGCATATATAATAATACAGGTTAACTTTACTAATTTTCTGAATACTCATACATGATTCCAGAAATATCAAAGGGTATTGTCTTTTGTATTTTGCGTAATTGGAAAATCTCTCCGGTGGATAATATATTAGTTGACGTATTTAATGCTCGCACCGCTGGCTCTTTACATATGGCTTTGGAATTTATTATCCACTCACTCTGTCACATGATGGGTATGGTCAGAGTACACTCTGCCTTCGCGCCCTCGGGCTTCTCCCCTCATCGACGGTGTGGGTGTATGGATGCCCATCCGAGGCGGTGCTAGACCGATATGCTCCACCCATGTTTATCCTGTAGCGTGGAGTTTCCCAAAACATTTGCATTAGGCATTGCTTCAGCTCTGTCTTACCTTCCTGGCGACGAATTCGTCCAGAACTCCTTCCGGCTGAGTAGATGCAGATGGTTCTTCCACACTGCCGAGCTCCGGACTGAATTTGACCTGGTTATTACAGTATTCATCTTCTGGTAAGAATTTTATCATGCAATATTTTAAGTTTATCATTTTCCTTTCCTCCTTACAACTTTTTCTTTAGTTTTTGTCCGAAACGCTAATAGGTTTCTCACTTGTCTTTGTTATGTGGACGAGGGTTATGGAGCCGACCTCCAGCAATCACCCAAGGGTTTTGGTAGGTGCTTCCCAGGTTTCCAGGGACTACCTCTTCAGCGATTAGCTAATGGGTAAGTCCCTAACCATATTTCTCCTGATGGTAGTCGATTCTCTGGTTCCATTGACAGATTACCCATTCTGCTGTTGGAAGAAGAGGTGATCCAGGTGGATATTGGTGGCCACCTGCCAAGTCCACCTGGACCCCCACCATTGTCTTTCTCAGCATTTTCAGTTTCCTTAATTGTAGCACAACTTACTATTTTTAGCAGTTTTTCGGGTCCTGAACTTCCGGAGCCGTTTTGAGGCCCTAAACGACGTTTTTTGGGGAATCGGAGGCAATGGACCGTGTTGCCCGTTCCAACAATGATAGTGCTCGGACAGATCTTTCTAATGAGCTATTGTACACGTCAAACGGAGATCATATGCCAAAGTTACGACCCCGGGAAGTTGATGTACCAACTTACCCCCAAACGGGGCCCACAGTTTGGCGTTTCATCTCCTAGGGTTAGGTTTTGGAATGTTAAGGGTTTTTCCATTGTTTCTCAACAATAAATAGTCCTTCGAGCCTCATTGTAACACAGTTCAGAGGCATGTAGCCATCACATCTCTTCTCAGAGATAAGCTACCATCGCCCTAGCTAGTTTATTTCCATTTCTGTTTGTAAGCATATTTCAGTATTTTCCATTAATGAAATGAAGTATTATTTCCACTGCATCTTTGTGTATATGGTTATCTCTGTAATTTGTTGCGTTCCTGTTTAAATCCGGATCAGTGGTATCAGAGCGGTCTGCTTTTTCTCTGTTTTTCTTTGCATGTCCCCAACAAGGTCGGGATATAAGGAGTTAGGGCTTGAACTGGTTGAACCTTTGCAAGACCAGCCTCGCAAATCCCGACGGCCTCCCATGGCGGACGAGAAGAAAGACGAGGGGGCAGGAGATCCCATCAAAATCTTGCTCGAAGAAGCGCTCGAGCGACAACGGAACGCGATGATGGACAGCTTTGCGCAGATCCTTCAGCGGCTACCCAGAAGCGGCGCATCGGCTTCCAGCAGCTCCTCTGGAAACGCCACACCCTTTAAGGTACAAGTTAATTTTGAAATCCCCATATTCGAGGGTCAGATAGACGCCGATGCCGTAGATAAATGGTTAAATCTGCTAGAGGGTTATTTTTCTGTTCATGAATTTTCGAGTCGGGAAAAGATTGTTTTTTCTCTTCTCAAAGCAGCCCCCCACGTCAAGGACTGGTGGGAAACCTACTGCGAGCAGAAGGATGAAAGTACTGGCTCACTATTTTCAGCCGCACCCACCTGGGATTCGTTCCGGGATGCCATCAAGGAGCAGTACTACCCTATCGGAAGCTATGAGGATGAATACATAAAGTGGACCACGCTGCGGCAAGGAAGGGACCAAGACGTGCCGGAGTTCACCAATCTTTTCCATACCCTTCGCACAAAGTTGGGTATCAAGGATTCAGAGCAACATTTGATACTCAAATACCGTGGCTGCCTGCACAAGTACATCCAGGAAGAAATACAGTTCCTAAACATCCCCTCGCTCGGCGCAGCATACCGATATGCCGTCAAGGTCGAGCAGAAGTTTAAACAAAAGAAGCGAGACTTTGGATCTGCGAATCCAAAGCAGGGGAAAGGTGCCCCTAAACCACAAAACAAAGGACAAAGCCAAGGCGGGACAGCCCAAGACAACCAGTCGAAGCTGCAAGCAAAGAGCAACGCCGCGAAGCCGAGAAAGGACACTGGAAAATGGTGCGAGTTCCATAAGAGCTCCACTCACAACACAAGTGAGTGTCGGGCCAAGCAGTCACTGGTGGCTGAGCTAAAGGTTTCAGAATCAGATGCATGTTCCGACTCTGAGTCAGAACCCGATAAGGGGTATGAAAAAGGGAAGCAGATCATTGATGCGGATCCCAGCGCCACTGTTGCTACCGCAAAGATCCAGAAAAATGAACCCGAAGATCCAGAGGAGGAGGAGCGTCTCTTCCACTCCCAGATGTGGGTAAAGGGCTCCCCGATACAGTTCATTGTTGATAGCGGGAGTCAAAAGAACCTCATTTCGGCAGAGGTCGTGAAGCGGTTGGGCTTACCGACCACAGCACATCCACAACCATACACCATTGGATGGCTTCACCAAGGGCGAGATCTTCGCGTGAGCCAGCAGTGTCGCCTTCCATACAACATCAAGCCCTTCACGGATGAGGTATTGTGTGATATTGCTCCCCTTGAAGTTTGTGATGTATTACTAGGACAACCATACTTGTGGAAGCGACATGCTGTGTATGAATCAAGGCCCCGTGCTGTTATTATTACATTGGGAAATAAGTTGTTCAGGATACCAGAGGTAGCACCACCTGCCGCCATCTCTTTGATTACTGCAAAACAATGCAGTAAGATCATTTCCAAAACCAGGAAATTTGTTTTCCTGATGATACGCCCTCAAGGGAAGAAGAAGACAGTGGCTGCGGCCTCCAAACGGGGTCCCTCTGCACGGCAGCTACAGATGGACAAGATTGTGGAGGAGTACGAAGACATCTTCACCTCCCCGGCAGGGGTTGCTCTGCACTGTCAAGTCAAGCACTCCATCGATCTGACCCCAGGTGCGCCGCTACCCAATGGACCAATTTATCGGCGCTCCGTTCTAGAGAACAATGAAATCAAGAGGCAGATTCAGGAGCTCCTGCAGAAAGGTCACATCCGTCCGAGTTCTTCGCCCTGTGGGAGCCCGATAGTGTTGGTACAGAAAAAGGATGGGACGTGGAGACTCTGTATTGACTATCGGGCGCTGAACAAGATCACTGTCCGTAATAGGTACCCGATCCCACGGATTGATGACCTCCTAGACCAACTAAAGGGGGCGAAATATTTCAGCAAGATCGATCTGAAGTCAGGATATCACCAGGTACCAATTGAACCCTCAGATGTGTGGAAGACTGCCTTCAAATCCAAGGAGGGCCTCTTCGAATGGTTGGTCATGCCTTTCGGATTGACGAATGCTCCTGCAACCTTTATGAGGCTAATGGATGACATCTTGCAGCCATTCACCAACTCCTTTGTAGTAGTATACTTGGATGACATTCTGATCTTCAGCCAGAGTTGGGAAGAGCACCTCCACCACATCCGACAGGTTCTCCAAACACTGCGGCAACACAAGCTATGTGCCAATTTGGAGAAATGCACTTTTGGCATGACCGAGGTTCAGTATCTGGGATACATCATTGATAAACAGGGGGTGCATGTCGATCCAGCCAAGGTCCAAGTCATTCGGGATTGGCCCTCTCCAGCCACTCTAACAGAGCTCCGCAGCTTTCTAGGTCTTGCCAACTTCTACCGCAGGTTTGTGTTGGGATTTTCTCATATTTCTTGGCCCTTGAGTCAAGTCACCAAGGGCGGGGCGAAAGCAAAATTCTTTTGGTCTGAATCTCAACAGAAGGCATTCAGGGAGTTGAAGGATCGCCTCTGCACGGCACCAGTGCTCGCGTTACCAGATTTACAACAACCATTTGAGGTCGAGACAGATGCCTTTGACTATGCTATTGGGGCAGTCCTTACTCAACATGGACATCTAGTGGCATATCACAGTGAAACACTTTCAGACACAGTCCGGAAGTACCCCACTTATGATAAAGAGATGTATTCCATTGTACAGGCCTGCCGACAATGGAAGCATTACATTTTGGGGAAGGAAACGGTCATCCACACAGACCACCGACCTCTGTAGTTCATACAAACCCAAGGGAAATTGCAGAATGATCGCCATCAGAAGTGGTCTACATACCTGCAACAGTTTCACTTGAATATCAAGTATAAAAAGGGCAGCACCAATAATGTTGCAGATTGCCTCAGTCGACCACCGATCATGGCGCTAACCACCGTGCTCAACTCTTGTGGGCACGAGACTTCTGATTGGCCACTTCTCTACAAAAGCGACCCAGAATTCGGCCACACATACCAGACACTCTTGGAGGGTCGGCAGGTTGCAGATTTTCACCTCCAGGATGCCCTATTATGCCACCTCGGTCACCTTTGTGTTCCTTCAAGCGAGCGTGCCAAGATGATTTGGGAAGCACACTACAGTCGGGCTACTGGGCATTTCGGGGTCGAGAAAACAGTGGCAGTACTGCAAAACTATTTCTATTGGCCGAATCTTCGACAGGATGTTGGGAAGTACATCTGATTATGTACTGCCTGTGCCATTGCCAAACCGACCATTAAGAAGCAAGGCCTCTATACCCCGTTGCCTACCCCTAGTCGACCTTGGGAATCCATCTCCATGGATTACATGTCAGGCCTTCCTTCCACTAAGCATGGAAATGACTGTGTTTTTGTGGTCGTCGACAGGTTCTCAAAGATGGCCATTATGATGGCCTGCAAGAAGAATATCACAGCAGAAGCCACTGCTAAACTCTTCTTTGAACAAGTGTGGGTGCACTTTGGGATCCCACAGTCTATCATCTCAGATCGGGACAGTCGGTTTCTCAGCACCTTTTGGTCCAGTCTCTGGTCAATGCTGGACACCAAACTCACGAAGTCCACAGCCTTCCATCCTCAAACTGATGGCCAGACAGAGGTTGTCAATAGGATGATTGTGCACATTCTGCGCATGTATAACTCAAAGCATCCACGCACATGGGACGAGAGCCTCCCCTACGTTCAGCACAGCTACAACCGAGCTCTTCACAGCTCCACTGGCCATAGCCCTTTTCAGGTGGGTTTGGGATTCCAGCCACTATGCCCCATTGATGTGGCCATGCCACTTGCAGCTACTCACATGAATTCAGCTCATGTCCAGTCCGAAACAGATAAGGCCACCAGCTTCATTGAGCGCATCCAACATATTCGCCAGCAGGTCCATGACATTCTTGAGAAATCAAATGCCAAGTACAAGCAGCGACATGATCAACATCGGGTGCCACACAAGTTTCAGGTGGGCGACAAAGTCTGGTTGCATTTGCAAAAGGAACGCCTTACTGGAGCCTATCGAAAATTGAGACCACTCCGATATGGTCCTTACACCATTACTAAGGCTATGGGAGACAATGCATTTGAGCTCAGCATTCCCCCATTCCTTGGCCTGCACCCAGTATTCAATGTGGACCGCCTTCGGCCATACTTTCCACCATTGCTAGACACATCCGACATTGCAGAACAGCTCAAACCCACAGAATTAAATCCAAATTGCATGGAACAAGCTGCAACTGATCGGATCATGGACACACAGATCAAGAACACTCGCCAACAGAATATCCAACTGTATCGAGTTGTCAAAGCGGGCCAACTCCTTCAGCAGGGCAAGTGGCTCACCAGGGAACAAGTTCAGCAGAAGTTTCCTCATCTCATGGAGGAGCTCAACGCAATGGGGACCATTGCTTCCTAAGGGGGGAGGAATGATCCAGGTGGATATTGGTGGCCACCTGCCAAGTCCACCTGGACCCCCACCATTGTCTTTCTCAGCATTTTCAGTTTCCTTAATTGTAGCACAACTTACTATTTTTAGCAGTTTTTCGGGTCCTGAACTTCCGGAGCCGTTTTGAGGCCCTAAACGACGTTTTTTGGGGACTCTCGGGGCAACACAAGTCCATGGAATGGACTGGACTCATGTTGCCCATTCCAACAATGATAGTGCTCAGATAGATCTTTCTAATGAGCTATTGTACACGTCAAACGGAGATCATATGCCAAAGTTACGACCCCGGGAAGTTGATGTACCAACTTACCCCCAAACGGGGCCCACAGTTTGGCGTTTCATATCCTAGGGTTATGTTTTGGAATGTTAAGGGTTTTTCCATTGTTTCTCAACAATAAATAGGCCTTCGAGCCTCATTGTAACACAGTTCAGAGGCATGTAGCCATCACATCTCTTCTCAGAGATAAGCTACCATCGCCCTAGCTAGTTTATTTCCATTTTTGTTTGTAAGCATATTTCAGTATTTTCCATTAATGAAATGAAGTATTATTTCCGCTGCATCTTTGTGTATATGGTTATCTCTGTAATTTGTTGCGTTCCTGTTTAAATCCGGATCAAGAGGGTTCTTCCTTTTTATTTAGGAATGGCCCTTCGGCCCTAGTCGTTATGACTTTTATTGCATTTATTGTATCAAATTTATGGTGAAGTCTATACGCCGATCGAGGTTACTATGCTCTTTACGGGGTTTTGGAAACCCTGTTCTCGGAGTTATTCCTCTGAATTGTAACCCTGGTTAACTTGACGGATTATTAGATTTGTCATGCCCTCAGGCTTGCTCTTAATTTGCTATGTATTACATTTATTTTAAAGAGGAATGTTCAGGTTATAAACCCTGGTTAGAATCTCATGGGCTTGCTACGGTTTCATTTGTTGGCTGAGCACAATTTTCATATAATTATTCTCCAGCATTTTTTGTTAAGGTATTTGTGACCTGAGTAAGTGTTAAGTTATTAAAAGAAGCATGCCATCTCTGCTGCGCATTGCGACTCTTTTCTTATACTGTAATGTTTTAACCCCCTTCAGGATTCCTTGAGTTATAGAATTATTCCTATGGTTGAGACAATGTAATTTATATTTACAGTTTTGAATCCCACGGATTGCTATTGGGTTTGTACTGCATGTTTTATGGTATTCTGTGTAGGAAACCTCCCGCATGGTGAAAATGTTAAATACCTAGCAAGTTTGTTGCATGTTGGCATATGCTTTCGAGTCTAGCTCTATGATACTGCTAGTCTTCTGTGTGTGTCACTTTTATATATTCTCTTAAGCTTAAATACGTTCCTGAGAGCTCGGGTTATGCTATTATCTAACTTTTCCATGAATACTCACCATCGTATGGTTACGTAGTTGCAAGATTTGTTCTTCTGTCAATAATATATATAGTTACATGATTTGCAATGTTGTCATTTAATAACATAGCTGCATGAAAGTAGGGAAAGAAAGGGTTCTGGATTTGAATTTGATAACCTTGTGGGAACAGTTTTGCCACTCAGCATTTTCTTTAAAATCTTTCATAAATGTCCCTCCGTTGGTTGTGCTCCGAGGTTTTGAATCTACTCTCTAGATTTTCCTGCATTTCTTTGTGTACAAGCATATTTAAGGAAAAAGCTCCTAAATGGTCATTCTATTAATTATTGTATGAATTCTGGTTTACTACAAGGTCAGCCTTTTGAAATTTCGAGTCTGCTATAAATCTTTGAGTTTTTGTTTTAATTTTTGGATAATTTTTCCTACAGACTCCTCTCACAATTATCTCCAAATTCAAGAATAAGAAAAACTCTTCACAAACTACTAACTCTTACATTAGTAAAGATATTCTTAGGAGGACACCCATCTCTCCTCTCATATTTCCTCTACTATTCACTGTAGAGAAAACCTTCCGCACCTCTTTTTCAAAAGAAATATGATACATTATAAAGTTCACATAGCAGTTTTCCCTCAAGGGTTTCTTTACGTACCTGGTGCTCCGGCTGGTAAAGTTCTTCTTGAAGGTCACCCGAAACTAGGTCTGCTACCTCTCAACCGCCTGACCATGAGATTCATCTTTCAAGACCAGAATCTCCCCCCTTGTTTACTTGCTAGGCCACAGTCTTCCGCAAGTTGCTCGCACAGCGTGCAGGGCTATCTGAACATCACCAGACTTAGCCTTCTTTTCTTTTTCTTTTTTCCCTTCTTCTACGTGTCCCTACAACCCAAATTTTCCTCTCCTCCCCTCCTTTTATCTGGAAACTCTTCCAGTTAGGGGAGGTAGTTGGGGTTGCCCTCACAACAACTGTCTTTTTGTACCTCAAGAGGACAACTTCCCCCTTGAGAAGTTACCATCTTTTAAGGAAACATTTGTTACATCTCATAATGAAAACAAATATATTTAAATTTCAAACAGATGATAATATCAGGTTTAGTTTATATTTACCACAGTAAATCAAATATTTACATTTTTTTCCCAGGGAATTACATCTCCCCCCCTGAGATTGGACATCATCCCGATGTCTTTTGGCCATGAACAACCTTGGATAAGCTCCTTTCATAAGTTCTTCATCTTCCCAAGTGGCCTCATCAGACCCAAAGTGCTGCTACTGCACTTTAACTTGGGTAATAACCCCTTTCCATAGCATTACTTCTCTCCGGTCGAGGATGTTCAACGGTTCGACCAAGATTTCTCCTTCCGGTTCGACCTGAAACAAGCAACATCCTAAATCAGTTTTTTCTTTAACAGAGCTCATTTAGATTGATCTACGAGAGCTATTCCTTACCTGTATATCCTGCTAGTTGATTACATGCTTAGGATCATAAACATATTTTTTTGACATGGAAACATGAAAAATGTTGTGGACCCGTATATGACTTGGCAGGGCAAGCTGGTATGCTACCGACCCGATTCTGGCCAAGACCTGAAAAGGTCCACAGAATCGGGGTGCCAACTTAGTGCACCCGCTCCATTGTAACGTGCTCTTTTTTGCTCGAATTCTCACATACACATGATCACCGACTTGATACTCCTTAAACCTCCTTTTCTGGTCAACAAAGTTCTTTTGCCTATCCTGAGCTGTCTTCAGATTAGAACATACCTTTTTAACCATTTCCTCCATTTCCTTAAGCATTTTGCGACCTAACATCAATTTGTCTTCCGGTCCACCCCAGCCTGAGGGGGTACGACACTTTCACCCATACAATACTTCAAATGGGCTCATTTGCAATGATGTATGATAGTTGTATGCGATCTCAACCAAGTGCAGGTAGTCCTCCCACTTGGTTGGTTGCTGCATCACATATGCTCTTAACATGTCTTCCACCACCTGGTTCACCCGTTATGCTTGCTCATCAATTTGAGGGTGATAAGCCATACTGAAATTAAGCCGAGTCCCCAATTCTTCAAAAAATGTTTTCTAAAAGACCGATGTAAATTTTACATCACGATCTGAGATTATTGTCTTTGGTAACCCATGTAGCTTAAATATATTTTGCATGAAAACATGGGCGATCTTCACAGCTCTGTAAGTAGATTGCACCGGTATAAAATGTGTTGACTTACTTAGCTTGTCCACCACCACCATGATGGAGTCGTTATTTTTCTTTGACTTAGGCAAACCCGTTATAAAATCCATAGAGATGGTTTCCCACTTCCATTCTAGAATGGGTAATGGTTGTAATAACCCCGCAGGGTGTTGGTGTTCTTCTTTAATTTGTTGGCATTCTAGACAACGTGCCAAATATCCAGCCACATCTTTCTTCATACCCAGCCAATAATATTCTTTTCGGAGTGCAGTGATCATTTTTTGATATCCTGGGTGTCCAGTGTAATGAATCTTATGATACTCATCAAAAATCAGATTTTTAATGCTGTTATGATTGGGCACATACAACATTTTCTTATAATACAGCATCCCAGCAGCATCCAAAGCATAATCTGGCTGTTTTTCTTTGCTGGTTGGGTGCTGAACTTGCTGTTTTATTTAATGATAAGCAGTATCTTGTTCTGCTACCCTTTTAATCATTTCTTCGAAGGGGCTTTTCCCTTCACTGTAAGAAATCTCGAATAGACATTGCAATTTCCGACTTAAAGCATCCACCACCCAATTCTCTTTCCCTTTCAAATTCTTGATCTCAAAATCAAAACCACTTAAGAAATCTATCCACTGTGCTTGCCTTGAATTTAAGGTGGGCTGACTAAAATAATTGGTCAGACTATGGTGATCTGTTAATAATATATATTTTCTTCCCATAAGATAATGTCGCCACATTTTTAAGGTGTGAATGACGGCTGCCAACTCTAAATCATAAGTGGAATATTTCTGCTCATGCTCTTTTAATTTTCTTGATTCGTATGATATCACCTTCTCTTCCTGCATTAACACACCTCCTACCCCTTCCTTACTTGCGTCTGTGCACACCACGTAATCTTTGCTAGGATCGGCTATGCTTAGAATGGGTGCAGTGGTGAGCAGATATTTAAGTTGTTCGAAACTTTTTTGACATTCAGGGGTCCACCTAAAGGTTCTTCCCTTTTTCTATAAGGAAGTGATTGGATAAGCTACTCTTGAAAATCCTTCTACAAACCATCTGTAATAGCTTGCTAACCCCATGAAAGATCGGATGTCTGCCACATCCTTGGGTACCGGTCATTCCATTATGGTCCTTATCTTTTCGGGATCCACTGTGATTCCTTCTTTAGTGATTATATGCCCCAAATATTGTATTTTTTCTTTAAAGAATTCACATTTGCTAAACTTAGTGTATAATTGGTGTTCTCAGAGGGTTTGCAATATGAATCTAAGGTGCTCCTGGTGCTCCTCCATAGTTCGAGAATAAATCAGTATATCGTCAATGAAAATCAGCACGAACTTATCCAAATACTGATGAAATATGCTATTCATTAGACACATAAAGGTTGCGGGGGTGTTGGTCAACCCAAAGGGTAACACCACAAATTCATAATGGCCATATCGTGTTCTAAAAGTTGTTTTAGCTATGTCTTCCTATTTAATCCTGATTTGGTGATACCCTGATCGCAAATCAATCTTTGAGAAAACTGTTGCTCCTTTTACTTGATCAAATAGTTCATCAATACGGGTTAGAGGATACTTTTTCTTGATCGTCAATTTGTTCAGTTGGTGATAATCCATACACATGTTAAAAGTCCCGTCTTTCTTCTTAACGAACAACACTGGGGCTCCCCAGGGTGACACATTGGGGCGAATGTAGTTTTTGTCCAACAGCTCTTGTAATTGCATTTTTAACTCTGTCAATTCTAGTGTGATCATTCTGTAGGGTGCTCACGACACCAGGGCTGCTCTTGGCACCAGTTCGATGGTAAAATATATGTCTTTTTTGGGTGGCAGTCCGGAATCTCTTCCAGAAACACATCAACAAATTCTTGTATGACATGAATGTTCTCCAATGTGGCTATTTTATCTTTCGAGTTGGCATAACACACTTGGACGGCATAAATCTGACATCCTTTCCTAATGCATTTTTCTAACTGTGAGGTGGTTATGGGCCGAAGCTGCACTGGTCACTTAATTCCCTGCATCTCTTGCTTTATTCTAAGCTCATCTTTATAACAGATAGTCCTAGTTTTACAATTAATTATGGACCAGTGTTTTTCTAACCAATCCATACCAATCAACACATCATATGAACCAAGGGGAAGCACATTTAAATCTGTCGTCACCGGCTGTCATACTATCTTTAAAGGGTAGCTTTTTACCTTAGCAAGTACCCGTCTCTTTGCCCCTGTTGCCAACTGTACTAGTGAAGGGTCCTTAAATTTAACAGGTTGCAATTTACAATGCTCCACAACCTTAGGAATAATATAAATTAACGTAGCTCCAAGATCAATTAAAACAGTTACAGCAAGGTATAAGAGTTTACCTTCAAATTCCACCATGGTTGGCTGGTACTCCACCTGATGATCTTCCAGAACAGCATTAATATTTGGTAGACTCCGTCCTACATCGCTAATTGTAGATGCTTCATAGACCTGGGAAACCTATTTGGTTCCTTTTCATTGAGGGCAGTTTTTTACGTAATGGGGTCCACCACAGCCCCAACATTGCACTAGAGGCCTTGTTGTCCCTTCGTTGTCTATTTTCCTAGGTTTTTCATTGGTTCTAGACTTAATGGGGGGCTTTAATCGGAGCGGATTCTTCTATATGTTGTTGTTGTTTTGCCCCTTGGCGAATCCTTTGTTACCACCACCTCAATTACCTCTAGAATTTCCAGCCATCTTGTTGCTTCTCTTATCGACCCATTTCTTACCTAGGATTTCTCCCTTCTGCTTGCTGTGCTGGTAGAAAATTTGGGCTTTACGTATGGCCTCGTTCATCCTCTTTGGGTTGTCAAATTCGATTCTTGCCCTCATGCTCAAAGGTAAACTATTGACGAACCTCTGTACTTTAGCCTTTTCCTCTCGAATATAAGGCACATAACAGAGCAATGAAGTAAAACGAGTGATAAATTCATCCATAGTTTGTTGTCCCAATCACAGGTCATGGAATTCTCTTGCCTTTTCATCATAGAAGCGTTTGGTCACGTATCTTTCCTTAAAGTATCTTTGAAATTTTCCCAAGTGATATTATGTTCACTTACTCCTCTTACCATCGTAACTTCTTCCCACCACAGGGTGGCTTTTCCCTGTAATTGGAAAATGGCCAACCGTGCCTTGAGGTTGTGATCATATTCATATAGCTGGAAGTATTTGTTCATATTAATCAACCACGCCTCAACTGCTTCCTCCTGTTCTCCGTCAAAGTGTGGCGGTTTGATCTTACGAAATTCCCCTTGCAACTCTATCTGTTTCATTTTTGATGTCTATTGTTCGAAAGCATTATCAAATCATTCCTCATCCCTTCCTTCTGACTCTTCAGGTTCTTTGTGGTGATTATGCTCCTTTGACATCCTTTGCTGCTCAGCGCTGGGAATCAGTGGTTGCTGATTTTGCTTGTTAGATAGGCTTTTTATAATCCTCTCCTGTTCCATAGTTAACCTTGTGTTATCCTCCCACAATCGGGCCATTTCATTTTTCAACTCCTGTACTATCTCCAAAATTGCAAGATTTGTATTGCGAGCCTCCTCTCCAAGTTGTACCCATAATTTAGGGTTATTCTTAGGACCAGTTGCAGGTCCCTGACCCACCACAAACCTGCGTGACGCACTGTCTGCTCTTCTCATATTGTCAGTCTTTTGTTTTTCCTGTACTTAACATAAGAAAAGTAACAGAAGAAGGGTCAATGCATTAACTGTTTTTCTTTAACTGCTCAATAGAGATGAAAATAAATTGTATGTACTTTATCTGTCTATCAGTTTCAATTCCCAGAGGCCACAGTTTTTGATACTTGGCTCTGATACCACTTGTAATATACCCACCTATAGGATAATTTTTTTTTTTTTTTATTTAAGTCAAACCATATTCTACCACATACGTGCATATATAATAATACGTGTTAACCTTACTAATTTTCTGAATGCACATACATCATTCCGGAAATATCAAAGGGTATTGTTTTTAGTATTTTGCGTAATTGGAAAATCTCTCTGGTGGATAGTATATTAGTTGACGGATTTAATGCTGGCGTTGCTGGCTCTTTACATCTGGCTTTGGAATTTATTATCCATCGGCTCTATCATGTGATGGGTATGGTCAGAGTACACTCTGCCTTCGTGCCCTCGGGCTTCTCCCCTCATCGACGTGTGGGTGTATGGATGCCCATCCGAGGGCGGTTCCACCCATGTTTAACCTGTAGCGTGGAGTTTCCCAAAACATTTTCATCAGGCATTGCTTCAGCTCTATCTTACCTTCCTGGTGATGAATTCGTCTGGAACTCCTTCGCGCCGAGTAGATGCAGATGGTTCTTGAACACTGCCGAGCTTCGGACTGAATTTGACCTGGTTATTATATTATTCGTCTTCTGGTAAGAAATTTATCATGCAATCTTTTATATTTATCGTTTTCCTGTCCTCCTTACAGGTTTTTCTTTAGTTTTTGTCCAAAACTCTAATAGGTTTCTCACTTGTCTTTGTTCTGTGGACGAGGGTTATGGAGCCGACCTCCAGCAATCACTCGAGGGTTCTGGTAGGTGCTTCCCAGGTTTCCAGGTCCTACCTCTTCAGCAATTGGCTAACGGGTAAGTCCCTAACCATACTTCTCCTGATGGTAGTCGATTCTCTGGTTCTATTGACAGATTACCCATTCTGTTGTTGGAAGAAGAGGGTTCTTCCTTTTTATTTAGGAATGGCCCTTCGGCCCTAGTCCTTACGACTTCTATTTCATTTATTGTATCAGATTTATGGCGAAGTCTATACGTCGGTCAAGGTTACTCTGCTCTTTACAGGGTTTTGGAAATCTTGTTCTCAGAGTTATTCCTCCAAATTGTAACCCTGGTTAACCTGGCGCATTATTAAATTTGTCATGCCCTCGGGCTTGCTCTTAATTTGCTATGTATTACATTTATTTTAAAGAGGACTGTTCAGGTTATAAACCCTGGTTAGAATCCCGTGGGCTTGCTACAGTTTCATTTGTTGGCTGAGCACAATTTTCATATAATTATTCTCTAGCTTTTTTTGTTAAGGTCTTTGTGACCTGAGTAAGTGTTAAGTTATTAAAAGAAGCATGCCATCTCTGCTGCGCGTTGCGACTCTTTTCTTATACTGTAATGTTTTTACCCCCTTCAGGGTTCCTTGAGTTATAGAATTATTCCTATGGTTGAGATAGTGTAATTTATATGTATAGTTTTGAATCCCACGGATTGCTATTGGGTTTGTACTGCATGTTTTATGATATTCTGTGTAGGCAATCTCCCGCATGGTGAAAATGTTAAATACCTAGCAGGTTTGTTGCATGTTGGCATGTGCTTTCGGGTCTAGCTCTATGATACTGCTAGTCTTCTGTGCGTGTCACTTTTATATTTTCTCTTAAGCTTAAATACGCTCCTCAGAGCTCGGGTTATGTTATTATCTAACTTTTCCATGAATACTCACCTTCATATGGTTACGTAGTTGCAAGATTTGTTCTTCTGTCAATAATATATATAGTTACATGATTTGCAATGTTGTCATTTAATAACATAGTTGCATGCAAGTAGGGAAAGAAAGGGTTCTGGATTTGAATTTGATAACCTTGTGGGAACGGTTTTGCCACTCAGCATTTTCTTTAAAATCTATGTAAGTGTCGCTCCCCTGGTTGTGCTCCGGGGTTCTGAATCTACTCTCTAGATTTTCCTGCATTTCTTTGCGTATAGGCATATTTAAGGAAAAAGCTCCTAAACGGTCATTCTGTTAATTATTGTATGAATTCTAGTTTACTACAAGGTCAGTATTTTGCAATTATGAGTTTGCTATAAATCTTTGAGTTTTTGTTTTAATTTTTGGACAATTTTTCCTACGGACTCCTCTCACAATTATCTCCAAATTCAAGAATAAGAAAAACTCTTTACAAACTACGAAGTATTACATTAGTAAAGATATTCTTAGGAGGACACCCATCTCTCCTCTCATATTTCCTCTACTATTCACTGTAGAGAAAACCTTCTGCACCTCTTTTTTAACAGAAATATGATACATTATAAAGTTCACACAACAGTTTTCCCTCAAGGGTTTCTTTACATACTTGGTGCTCCGGCTGGTAAAGTTCTTCTTGTAGGTCACCTGAAACTGGGTCTACTGCCTCTCAACCACCCAACCATGAGATTCGTCTTTCAGGACCAGAATATCCTCCCTTGGTTACTTGCTAGACCACAGTCTTCTGCAAGTTTCTTGCACAGCGTGCAGGGCTATCTGATCATCACCAGACTCAGCCTTCTTTTCTTTTTCTTTTTCCCTTCTTCTGCCTGTCCCTACAACACAAATTTTCCTCTCCTCCCTTCCTTTTCTCTGGAAACTCTTCCAGTTAGGGGAGGTAGTTAGGGTTTCCCTCACAGCAATTGTCTTTTTTTTACCTCAAGAGGACAACTTACTCCTTGAGAATTTACCATCTTTTAAAGAAACACTTGTTACATCTCATAATGAAAAAAAATATATTTAAATTTCAAACAGATAATAATATTAGGTTCAGTTTATATTTACCACAACAAATCAAATATTTACATTTTTTTCCTTGGGCATTACAATGAATGCACATGAATGCCTTGTAAATAAAGAAATAGACCATAATTTTCTACCTTCAAATCAGAGGTCGTTTTAGTACAATTCCTCCATATTTCTTGTTGGTCACCCTCTGGAAGAGCATCCCTAAATGCCACTCTACACGATTGTTTAAGGTGAGATTCATTATTAGACGATTTAACAATAGTGAGATTAAACCGTTAATAAAACGATTAATTATTATTTAACATAAACATGAAAACATTAAGAAAAATAAATGTTAATTATTGTTCTTGTTTTGCCGTAATTGATTGCGTGGATCTATTGAAAAGTTGTATCAGCTCATAATGCCAAAAATCATATATAAGTATCTACTCATAACACCAAGAATCATCTCTAATTCACAGTTGCAATCGTTTCTCTTTCTCTTTCTTTAGGTTTCTGAGTTCTAAGTATTTGATTTGTTTATATTATATTCTAAGTGTTTAAATGGCTTCATATGATTCTTATTATGAGGATTCTTATTATGGTGAGGATTTCCTAACCCGGGTTTCAACAATTTTTCGTGGGATTACAATGTTTTGAAAAACATGAAAAATGTCAGTCTTGTTGTGCAGAGTCATCTGAAAAGGGTTTATAAATCACTAATATATATATATAAACCAAAACAATTATAAAATAGCAAAACACACCCTGAAAAAATATTGAATCCCTTCGGAAACAAAGAGGGTTAATATATATAAAAACTTGAATGGTTATAAAAGAATGAACTGTCACATTCATTTCGTTTAATGAAGAAGCGATCGTTAAAGATTTGAAAGCCGGTTGAAATGTGAATGTCTATAATGGCTTTAACTAAATTGCACTGTTATCAAAATGTAAATCTTTGAAGTGGCATTGACCTCTTTAACAAAGTTTTTAAATGTTATGAAAATGTAAATTGTGGGAGATGTTTAAAATTATTTATTATTATTATTATTATTATTTTAAATTTTAAAATAAAATTTAAATAGAAAAAAAGACAAACATATATATATATATCAACAAAGTTTTTAAATATCATGAAAATGTAAATGTGAATTGTGAGAGATGCTTTAAATTTATTATTATTATTCTAAATTTAAAAATAAAATTTAAATAGATAAAGAAGACAAACCTATATACATACATACATACATATATATATATATATATATATAGATATATATATATATATAGAGAGAGAGAGAGAGAGAGAGAGAGAGAGAGTGCTATATAGAGAGAGGGAGAGAGCACGTGTTTCCTTTTAACACAAACCAAAACTAAGACAAACTAAAATACACCTTGAGTGGGCCTAATGGTCAAGAGCATGTGTTTCCTCTTAAGATGCCACATGTTCAAAACTAAGGGGGTGGAGTATGTATGCCTTCATAGACTTAGCAATCAAATCGTTGGGTGAAGGTGGGTCCCTTGTCCCACAAACAAGGGGGTCTCATACTGGCTTGGGTCTCATACTGGCTTGGTCATGACCTTAAAATTACATTTACATAATAATAATAATATAATAAATATATTGTAAAATTAGATAATAAGTTACACAACTACACATGCATTTGTTCCAATTTGAACCAAATAAAAAACATTTCAAACAAATCTATTTTTAAGAAACATTTCTAACAACTAAATCTATTTTTATATTTAAAAAATATATGTTAAATTACAAAACTTAACAATTTCATTAGGACTAATATCACCAAATTTTATGGAAAAAAAATAAAAATTCACTTTATTGACCTACACCTTTATATTATTAATTTTTAAAGATTTTTAAATCACCAAATTCATTTTTACATTTAAAAAAAATAAACAATATAAAATTACAAATTCCCTTATACTCGTAAAAAAACCTAACTATGAAAATCTTATTTTCATATTATGAAACAAAACTTCCCTTATGATTAATAATGATTCACAATGTAAATGGAACTATTTTTATATTTAAAAAATATATGTTAAATTACAAAACCTAACAATTTCGTTAGGAATAATATCGCCAAATTTTATTGAAAAAAAATAAAATTTCACTTTATTGACCTACACCTTTATATTATTAATTTTTAAGATTTTTAAATCACTAAATTCATTTTTACATTTAAAAAAAATAAACAATATAAAGTTACAAATTCCGTTATACTCATTAAAACGCCTAACCATAAAAAGCTTATATTCATATTATGAAACAAAACTTTATGATTAATAATTATTCACAATGTAAATGGAAATGTTAGAAGTAAGTTATATTAATTATTCAATTGTTTTTGCATTTTACTTTTTGCTTTTACATTTTACTTTAACCCTTAATGAGTGACATAGCTTTATTAAAGAATAAGAATGAGTTGTAATATATCGGTGAATACTACCCCCAAATATGAGAAAAATTGCCAATTAAAAATACTTAAAAAAAACTATTTGACTGGTAATTTTTTTTAATTAAAATCAACTTTATTAATACCAATTTTTAAGCCATACCTAAAAATATTAATGATAATCAACCTAAAAATTCACTTTATTAAACTACACCTTTATATTATTAAATTTTTAAGATTTTTAGATCACTAAATTCATTTTTACATTTAAAAAAGACGTTACATTTAAAAAAAATAAACATTATAAAATTAAAAATTCCCTTATACTCATATTATGAAACAAAACTAATATATTAATATTAATATAATATAATATAATATTATTTACTATTTACTATTTTATTATTCAAATGAATTAAACTAAAAATTTACTAATTATGAGTGGATTAAAACATAAAACTTATAAATTATAAGAAATCATTTTTAATCTAGTAGAGAGATCTTCTAATTTATCAAAAAATTAATATCCTAAAGGATGGAAAATCGGATAATGATCTTTTCATTAGAGGTCATTAACTAACTTGGAGTTAATAAGATAGTTATTTCTAACCATAACCCACACTTCACGGTAAGTTACACAACTACATATGCATTTGTGACAATTTGAGCCAAATAAAAAACATTTCGAACAACTAAATCTATTTTTAAGAAACATTTCGAACAACTAAATTTAATTTTCTATTTAAATATATATGTTAAATTACAAAACTTAACAATTTCCTTAGGAATAATATCACCAAATTTTATGGAAAAAAAAATCACTTTATTAAACTACACCTTTATATTATTAAATTTTTAAGATTTTTAAATCACTAAATTCATTTTTACATTAAAAAAAAATAAAAAATAAAAAATTACAAATCCCCCTATACTCATAAAAAGCCTAACTATAAAAAAACTTATACTCATAAAAAGCCTAACTATGAAAAAAACTTATACTCATATTATGAAACAAAGCTTCCCTTATGATTAATAATTATTCACAATGTAAATGAAAATGTTAGAAGTATTATTAATTAAATTAAATTATGTTAAATCGTTTCCCGAAAATACGAGAAAAAATGCCAATGAAAAATACTTAATAAAAACCATTTTTCTAGTAAAAATATTTAATTAAAATCAACTCTATTAATACCATTTTTTAAACCATACCTAAAAATATTAATGATGATCAACCTCCAAATTCACTTTATTAAACTACATCTTTTATATTATTAATTTTTTAAGATTTTTAAATCACCAAATTCATTTTTACATTTAGAAAAAAAAACAATCTAAAAATACAAATTCTCTTATACTCATAAAAAGCCTAACTATAAAAAGCTTATACTCATATTATGAAACAAAACTTCCCTTGTGATTAATAATTATTCACAATGTAAATGGAAATGTTAGAAATACGTAATATTAATTACTCAATTGATTTTCCATTTTACTTTAATCCTTCATTCGTTACATAGATTTATTAAAGAATAAGAATGGGTTATAATATATTAGTGAATACTAACGAATACTAATTATCTTTATTATTAATTAAATTAAATCATCCTAAATCTTTTTCTCAAAATATGGAAAAAATTGCCCATAAAAAATACTTTAAACGAACTATTGAAAAAATATTTTTTTAAGTGAATAATACCAATTTTTAAACCATATCTAAAATATATTCATCATCATTTCAGCCTAAAAATATTAATGATGATTGACTTTAATAATTACAAACTTTAACCTTTAATTAAAATAATAAATTATAATAAAAATAAAAATAATTATTTATAATTATAATAAAAATAAAAATAATTATTATAAATAATTTTTAAAACCCTTTTAAAATTCAAAAGTTATTTTTGAAGTTAAAATATTATTTTTACAACACGATCTGTCTAAAAGTCAAAATATGTCAAAAGGAATGATGGCAAAAATGAAATGACATTCACCAACTGGAGTCCTACGATTGACAAAAGGAATGATGGCGAAAGGTTGGTGCTCGTCGTGCGAAAAAGGTAACCGAACCGTGGCCAAGCCCACTACCTTTTAAGGTCGTGGAGGCGGCGTAGTGGTAAGGTCGACCTCGTTATGACGGACCGGTCTTGTGTTCGATCCCGAGCAAGGTTGGTGCTCGTCGTGCGAAAAGGTAACCGAACCGTGGCCAAGCCCACTACCTTTTAAGGTCGTGGAGGCGGCGTAGTGGTAAGGTCGACCTCGTTATGACGGACCGGTCTTGTGTTCGATCCCGAGCAAGGTTGGTGCTCGTCGTGCGAAAAGGTAACCGAACCGTGGCCAAGCCCACTACCTTTTGTGCAGTGATGTGTGGTTTAACGGTAAGTCAAACGGGCGAAGCTCGGGAGACCAAAGTTCAAATCTCATGGAGTACAGTGACCTGCTGTGGTGGCGGCTAGAGGGGCGGACCCCCCCTGACCGCTGGGTCTGCTCTTGCTAAAATCATAGGATCTTAGCATACCCGACTTGCAGGTGGTTGGTTATGCTCTTGGTGTTATAGTGGCAGCAATGAGGTTTGATCCTGGGTCTCCCGTGGATTAAACTTGATATTTACCGATTCACCATGTGGTTAAAAAAAAAGAAAATGAAATGACATTCAGCAACTGGAGTCCTACGATTGAAGTTAATTCTTGAACAGATTTCTAGGATCCGTCAGGTTCAGTCAGAGTGATTTATGTTTCAGTCCTCTAGTGTTGGTCCGGGTAATGACGTCGAAATAATCAGTTATCCTTACGTCTGGATCATCACGTATTTATTATAAATTGTCACAAGACACTTTTTCATATGTAATAATACCATATATTATGTTATTGAAACCTAATTTAATCTTTTCCAAATTGAACGCGGGTTAGATTAATTAATACCTGAAGCTTTGCCTCAAAGAAATCAACGATAGTCGCTGGAATATTCCCTCGAAATCTTCCGTCAATACTTAGAATTGTTATCATATGTTACCTAGATGGTGGGCCATGGTTGATGTTCGAGGCCTATAAAATACTTATATAAACAAACGATATATTGAATGTGCTAAAACGGTTTATGCAGGATATATTCCAGTGGACATAATGAAGAAAACACGTCATTGGACAGATACAAAGAATAGTAAATCGAAGGCAGTTGCAAGACGTACAGGATGAAGACTGATTGCATTAGCGTTTTGAGAAGGGAAGAAACAGTTAAGGTAGAAACAGTTAAGGTAGTTTTATAGAAAGTATATACAATGCCCGTTAATTAACTGTGAAATGGTTCGTTAGGGCAGACACGTGAGATAGTTATGACATCATCCATCAAGTCAGATACATGAGATGGTTATGACATCATTAGATGGCTAAGAATGCTTTAATCGTCTAACAACAGACTTCACAATGTAGAATGGTGCAAGGTGGCATTTAGGGATGTCTTTCTCAGAGGGAATGCCTTACGGCGTAAATATCAACTATTTAAATTATATAGGATAGTTTACTATCTTTTATATGTCACTTTAGAAAGAAGACCAAAGACAATAAAATATATAATCAATGGCTAACAAAATTAGCTTCAATTGAATGTCAAGACTCGAGAAATTTAAAAGATAGTGCTACCCCACCATGGGGAAACCAACAATAGAAACCAAAATGGGAAACCTCTAGAGAGAGACAACAAGAAAAAAGACACTAAACATAAACTCTAAAAAGAACTTATCAATAGGCTAGATGGCCTAGCATGAAGAGCAAGAACTGAAATGATGAAACTTAGGGAGCATGAGCATTAGAAGGACAATGAAGTATTGAGGTCGATGGGTTGTTTCTAAGCATAGCATAAGATCTATGAGTTCATCTAGTTTGTGCATTAGGTTGACATGAGTTTGTCTCCAATCAACTAGAATCTTCCTTGGCAACAACGTAACATGCCATTACAAATCTATTGCATGGAGATAGTGATTTTGGCGGCCCCAAGAGTTGCATGTATCTAGAACCCAAGAGGCTATGTCAACCATGACTTATGAATTCAGAGTGAGTAGTTGTTCTTGTCAAACTTCCTCTTCAACCAAATGGATTTCCTCATGAATGTGTGGAGGCGCATGTGCATGGTAGTTATGGGCTAAAGATTCAAAACTCAATTGTTCCCGAGAGCCTCCTGAAGTGCAATGACTATTGTTTCCATATCAACAATAATCTTGTTGACGAGTCATGGCTACCAAAGGAAACAAGGCGTCAAAAAGACTTGAAATAAATGAGAGGGAAGATTCTAGAGGTTGTTGTGAAAGAGGGAGGCCTTTATAACTTCCTAGGAAAGTTGGATCAATGAAAAGCTTGGGCTAAAGCCTTCACCATCATAAAAAGCTGTGAAGAGAGGAGGGAAAGTTAGTGAAGCAAATGGAAGGTAACACACTAAGTAACCAAACAAGACTCGAAGTGCCTGCCCATCGAGGGCAACAATAGGTGGAGGTGTTGAAGGATCAACCAGAGCTCTAACTAGTCTCGCAGAATGAAGAGCATGGTGGAATGAATCCAATGCATATAGATAAATAAAAAAACCATGCTAAGGGGCCTCTACCACTCTCCTGGGGAGGATTCACCATGAAGTGGTGGCATGTGTAGGAGGGAAGCAAATAGAGAGCACCTTAAATCCAAGGATTTAATGCCTATCATAAGACCCCATAGGGGTAAACTTATACAATACAATAAATTAAAATGAAGTAACAAGAAGGCGTTTAATACTTGTTATAACAACCCATCACGATAAACCTATAAAATACCATAAACTAGCATTTGCACCAGATGTTGCAAAGAAAATGCCATAAGGCAATAGAAAAGGAACTAGTAGCTTGAAGTGTCTTGTAAAATCAATGCAATCTCTACACATCATTATAATGTTTCAAAATTATATATTTACAATGTCCAAGATCATTCAATCAACATTTATTACCACGACAAAGAACAATATAAAGACCTGGAAAATGGGCTTGTGATCACCCTATGAGGACACAAATGAGAATGTTGAAGGTACTTTCCTTGGAAACAACTTTTGAATGGTGCTAGATAATATCTACAATAAACATATGATAGATATTGTATAAAAATCAATATTGGAAACAAGTTACAATTCTAATCAAAATCAATGTATCTATCTATCTATTTTTTTTATATAAAGACTAAAGTCATGATAAGTCGAGTTGACTGTTAGGCATGGATCTCTTGATCTTGCAAAAAAGTTTGTATAAAATACCATAGATTTTGTAAGCCATTGTTGAGGGAGGGGACAGATGGAAAGAGGCACAAAAAATTTGATGGCTTCTTCAATGTCCCAAGAATTCTTATGGCAAGCTACATTGTGATGATCTCCATTATCCAATGATGTCCATGTGATTTGACTACAAGAAAGTTAGAAGTGACCATCTTGACTACTGTGATAGCAATAAGAATTCCTCTAGACAAATATCCCACCAAAACTAATTACAAAGTCGCCCCATCATAAAGAAATATATAAATAATAACATATATTAAACAATAGGGCATGGGTCCAAGCATCACACCATACATAAATAGGAAGTAGAGTACCAGAGTACATTCAAGCAACCTGAAAATTTTCACCACGGATCTTGGTCCTTTGCCTTCTCTAGAAGGTACGATTTTGAAAGGTCTTATTCATCTCTAATACATAACGAAAATCCATGCACTAGAGTTATAAATAAGAACATGGTCACAATTCCCCCTCAACACCAGCATTGATCTGTTTCCCAATTCCTTCCTCTCCAATGTCCAAATGAGAATGGGGATGTTGCAGCCTTGGCAAGGTCAAACTTGGGTATGAGGTGCAGATCATCATATGATTTTCTCTTTTCTAGATCAGACATAGTATCAAAATCCTGATTTATCTCAGAGAAAAGGTCTATGGCTATCTTACGCTGGTGCAAAGGCATGACATCATGGTGGTATTTCAATGATAGTCTTCTGTATGCAACCCTGATATCATTGCAAGAGGCATGATAAGAGACACCCAAAAGAGCATAGTGATCCTTTTTCCTCCTGAAAGAAATATCGCTCTTTTCTTCTGTTGCAAAATTGGCACTGATGGTTCTGCCATTGAAGCTATGAGAAACCCTTAATAACACATTGACAAGACTCAGCTGATTAATTAAATTGGGCTGCTTGTGGTACTTATTGGGAATATCAATTCCCCCATAATCAGAGGGGATTGGCCTCTGGGAGATTGTGAGAGACCCAAGTGTGGAAATCTTCATGATTGATTTCTGTTTTGGAAAATATGGAGACAAGGCTAATTGTATGTATGTTCTGATATCCAAACTTTCTGATTTCAGAATGAGAGGATTGGCTACCATTTATATTATTAGCAGTAGATATTGTCTAGTTAATAAAATAAATATTTTGGTTATCTAATTAATAAAATAAAGATGATGAAAAGAAAAGTCTTCTTGCATGGCATGCCTATTGAATATGGTGTGCATTCTCCATCATGCCTTCATTCTCAAATCTATAGCAATAAATTGTCTTAGTGATCCATCGCCTATTTTGAATAAGTCGACCTTTATTACTAATTCCCTTCATAACAACATAATTGTGACAAAAATCCACCAGTTGTATTCTGCAGTTCACTGAAGTTTTGTGAGGATCCTCTAGCTCAAAAGTGAAGTTAATATTATTGTAACTTTTGCTGACTTTATCTGATTGATGACAATCAAATGAAGCTATGGTGAAATCTACATTCATGTACAATATCCGGAAAGATAGCTGGTCAAAAGGAAAAAATTCACTTGAGTATCACAGTGATACATGTGCAGATTCCCTGAACAGAAAGGTATGCTAGCTAATCTCCATGTCTAGGGATCAATGAAATTTGTATCTTCTTTGTAAAGACCATATTACTTCATAATTTTGTCATTTTGCAGAGATGTGGTTGTTTTAAAATGTGAATTTAAGTCCCTTTCTCCAACATGCATTGGTTAGAGAAACGATACACAAGCTCAGACCCATCTAAACCCAGTTTGATAATTCACCTTGATGGTGCAGAGATGAACCTTCGCACTTCGAGGCTGCTAAACTGAAAAGTTGCATAATCTATATGAGTTTATACAAATTGCAAGGTATCAATTATATATATGCAACTCGGAGTTTGCAATTCCCAATTTTGGGCATGGAATCCCCCCAAGGCATGTTTTGGTGCTTAAAGCCCAAGTTTTGACTAAATCCATTGTAAAAGCTCCGCGAATTATGGGTGTGGAGTGCGAAGTCATAATAGAGTCAGAGGGTTGTCCACCCTTGTTTTTGTAATGTAATGTCGGCTTGATAAACCTACCCATGGTTTGTGGACCATGGGATTGTATAAATAGAGTGAGGCTCTAAGTGTAGAAAGTAGCAAAGAAGAACATGACTAAGAATGGAAGCATAAGAAGTCTAAGTCATTGAGTCAAAGTGTAAAAGGTGTCTTTTGGTCGTAGAGTAGGAGAAGGCTCTGCAGTTGAGTGCGTAGAGGTCTAGTAGTCCACAATTGAGTGCGTGGACCCCTGCAGCTGAGTGCGCAGGTCAGGTCGAGTCTGTAACCGTTGGAAGAATCAATAAAGAGAAGTTTACCATATTTTTGTGTATCTTTTTCTGTTTTAATGTATGAGTGGGTATAAATTGAAATTATATTGTTTATTTGCTGTGGGAACTCATAGAAATGTGTTGTATAAATAAATATAACGTAAGACATCCATTTACGCGAAGATAATTAACTGGTAAGTAAGATCTCGGGTGCGTCATAGGGAAATAATGCAGAATGCTGCTCTAGCAGTGTGGAAGCTCCACAACCCCTAGTTAGGGCTGCGCGAAGGTAGTGCATCAGACCGCGAAAAACAGGGAAGGGTACGAAGTAACCTATGTGAAGGTACGAACAGTTGGATAGAACGAGCCCCTCAAATATTTCAAGGGTGCAGAAATCTGGTTCCATCACCCCCCCATACTACTTTGGGTGAGACCTCAGTCTGCGCTCCACAGACTGTTGCCAAAAGGGCCAGTTGTACATGGATTTGTTTGGCTAAATACCTCTGAACCTGGGTCAGGCCCCAACAAGCCAACAATTGGTTCTGTTGCCGAGACCGAGATCTGCATAGAGATGTCCGATGTCGTATCATTGGAATCTGACAAAGAAAGGAATTGAATATTGGTTGGACATAAAGATTCATGAGTTCACGGCGCAAGAAAATAGGAATCCATGAATATCAAAAGAAGAGTGGTTCGCCTGCTACTTATATACAAAGATCCACGAAAGTTTCTTCGCATCCTTCCCCACTGAGCTGTATGAGTGTATCATGACACTAGCAGATAGCCAAGGAAGGTGTAAGCTTGACAGACCTATTGTGTGGACTCCAGAAGTGGTGCGCAGATTGGAAGCATCAGAGGATAAGATCGTGCATGCTATTGATCACTAGCTCGATTGAATTATAGGAGGATTCATCACCAAGTTCGCAGTAGATACCTCAGTGAGCTATAGCGAAGCGGAACACCGTTTCCTCAAAGGGCTGCGAGGTAAGTACGTTGAATCTTTGAACACTTGGATTAAAATGCTACTGTCTGAGAAATGGGTTATGTGAATCAATTGATGTTTAGGGCTACGGGAGGTGGGAGAATCTACAGAAACGAAGGTAGTATAGAACTAGAAACTAGCCCCTTGATTTCACCTCCACGAGGGGGTGAAGAAGAGCTCGCGAAGGTATCACCAAGAAGTGATATCAATTTGATTAGACAAAGAATTCCATGCATACCACCCCCACCCACACCACCACCAATTTAACTGTCTTCACCCCCATCTTCACCCATATCACCTCCGTCACCACCGCGAATCAATATGGCGAGTGCGATAAAGTTACTAGTGTTCAAGGGTGTAGGGAATGAAGACCGGAACCAGTTTTGGTTCATGATAAGAGCTATATGGGAAGCACAGGGAGTCACAGATGACAATATAAAGAAAGCAACACTGGTCAGCACTCTGCAGGATCGCAAGCTGACCTGGTACATTAAGAAATCCAATGACAATCCGAATGCGGGGATCGCAGATATCCAAGCTACGTTGAACAAAGAATTTAGCAGGCCGAAGTCAGAGATGCAGTCAATCATTGGGTTCAAGGAGATCGTAATGATTCTAGGCAAGACCCCTTCAGAGTTGGATTAGAGACTGAAGTGTACAATCCGTGAAGCTAATATGACATTGATAGATGGACAACGCCGCGCATGGTTTGTAACCTCTCTAACACCGCATCTAAGGAACGCACTGTCACAACAGAGGCTAACCACTCAAGCCAAGGTCTTGGAGATCGCGATGAGGCTACATGAGGCCCCAATATAGGATCCTAACTTGGGAGCTCAGCAGATCCACATGTAGTTGAAAAACTTGTGCCTTGAGATGTAGAGTCTGAAACAGGACAGGACATCTCGCCCAGAGGTGCATGACGAGGTATGGTGTGTTAAATACAAGGGTTAGGGACATGACAAGTAGCACTGCTTGGTGTTCGCGAATTACCTCGTGGGAGGAGGACCAATGCCATTGATACCCAAGGCACAAGCATGACCAAGCGTGGTGCTTGCATTTTGGTGCGCGATTTGTTAGATAGGAGGAAAGCATGCTACAGATAACTACCATTTGTTGCAGAAGTACACATAGAATTTGCAGTAGTTGTTCTGTAATTTCTGTAGGTCAGTGGGACATGATGAGCGCACCTGTAGAAGTTATGAGCTGATTATGGATCGGACCCTTACCTGAAGAGTTTAGGCCAAAATGCGATCCCTTGACCAGAACGCAGGGATGGCGCGAACTAGATTTCAGGGGTGCGAATGAGGCCGGGGTGGAGGAGGACTAGGAAGAGGTCGCGAACAGATAATATGTTACAATTACGGAGGGCCAGGACATTATGCCCACGATTGTACAAATCCAATGCGGCCATCATGTTTGTATTGTACACTATTTGATCATGAGACAGAGGATTGCCCCACATTGATAGCGAGGTTGCACGATAAAGGAGCACTCCAACCTCCCCCGACTTAGAACCTGCAAATGATGAGGTCTGAGCCACGCGATGAAGCCCTTGATGTAAATATTGTGTTCTAGTGTGGAATTATGATAGGGGATGACAAAGACAAGCAACTTGAAGAAAGTACTTGCGTTCGGAAGGCTCCAACGAAGGAACCAGAGTTTGATTTGGAGCGTACTAAGGAAACCTTCATGGAAGCCAAGAATAGGTTTGTCGATCCCTCCACTTCAGGAAGTAAGGACAGAATGGGGCCAGAGATGGACCCATCGACTCTTACCACGTTCTTGGAAACAAGCATGAAGCTGCTATGTGACAACAAGGCTATAAAGGGGCCACAGGAAGTCATAAATAGATCTGTTGGGACCGTGCGAGGAGAACCACGCAGACTCTGGAAGCTCAGAAAGCACACAACGCGAATGGGAAAGGAGATGAGATTGACCACATAGATTAGGGAATATGAGATGGACTAAGTGATTCTAGATCTAGGATCAGACACGAACGTTCTGCCGAAGCAGACATGGGAGCACATGGGAAGGCCTACACTGCAATGGTCTCCTATCCAACTACGAATGGTGAATCAAAAAAATATTCTACCTATGGGGAGGTTGCAGGGAATCACAGTAGATATTGAAGGAGCAAGCGCGCTAACAGATTTCGAAGTGATAGAGATTGTTGATGACGGCAATCCCTACCCCACGCTATTAGGAATAGACTGGGCCATTGACATGAATGGGGTGATAAATTTGAAGAAGTGTAAGATGATTTTTGAGAAGAAGTCTCTGTGTGTGGTTGTACCTTTAGACCCTACAGAAGGATCACGCTACACAGAGCCGGTGCATGACTATGATAGCAACGATGACTTGGACTACATCTACAAGATAACCGCGTGAGAAAGAGACTGGGTGAATCCGACTTCAGATGGACGAATCTCATGGGAGCATGAAATCTCCTGCACATCGGATTTTGATGAGGAAATAGAACGATGGCAGAACCAGTTACACGAAGTAACCACACTGAACCGTAACATGATGACGCGATCGCTGCGCTGTGTATCAACGGAGGTAAGTAAGCTACCTACATATTACGGTTTAAGTGAGGTGGATGAATTCCTGAGCAGATTCGAAAGAGAAGTGTTAGAACAACAATGTTTCGAAGCTTTGAAATGGGTACCGCACGTGATGCCCGTAAGGTGGTGGGGTACACACAAAAGAAGTTTTGAGGACTAGCGCGACTGCAGAAGAATGATGCACATGCGGTTTGGGAAGCCTCAAATGTGATCAACAAATAAGATTTCCAGACGAAATTGTTTGTGCGCCCACCTATGCAGATGGATGCAGACATATGGTGCGAAACCTGCGTGGATGCACACAGTCTTCACATTAGGAGACATGATTAGTAAGTAGATGCGGGCAAGCCAATTGAGCGAATGACCCCTCCGGTTAGAACCACGGAGTATGGAAAGACCAAGTGCACAGAAGGATATCCACACAGGAGCCTTTAAACAAGTATGTGAAGTGCCGAACAAGGTCCACAATGCGAAGCAGACTAACTAGGACCTACGTGTACCAACGGTTCTATGGGCATATAGGACCGCATGCAAGAACTTGATAGCGCAGGCACCTCTCAGGCTAGAGTATGAAGCGAACATTGTAATCCCCATGGAGCATGAAATGCCTAGTCTGCGCATGACAACATTGGTAGATATGATGGTGTGTGGAGCCTTGAAACAAGGGATCATACTACCGAAAGAAATAGAACGCTTGGGACTTGAGGAAGAAATCCAACAGGGCAATTTTAGGCTCCAAGCACTTGAGAAAGAAAGGGTGTGATTAAGGAAGAAAATCACTCTGGTAGAAGCATAAGTCAAGAAGCTGGAGGATGAGATAAGAAGGCCAAGGTGATAAAACATGGTCCACATGATCACGCTGACAAGTTTGAGTACTATCACCGCAATTTGATTAGTCTAATGCCTTGGCTTGGACCCCATATTACTGAGCAAAGTACCCGGGGTGGTGTGTTGCAGATGATAAGGTGCGTGACACCACCATTAACGATAAAAGGTGGGTATTTCCTAGGAAGAATGATGGATGACCAGAGGACATCACATATAGGTGGCCCAGCCACTTGACTAGTTGAGGGAAGTATAATCTTAGCGCTCTAGGTTGTTGAAAGGAAGCGTGGGACTATAAACTATTTTTCCCAGAAGCTGCGCGATGTTGGAGCTGCACGCAGAGGCAAAGAGTCACAAGGTCCACGACTGCATAAGAGGGCTTATGCTGCCGTTAGGGTTGGCTAGAAAGTGACTGTTGGAGTCACTATTCACGATGTGATGCTCGACTTGAGATCAAAAGGAGCGGGCAATAGGCATTTAAGACATGATTTATGGGCAAGGTTTCAGAAAATTTGCTGCCAAGGGAGCATTAATGAACCGGATTTGGGGGAGCGGTCGAATTCAAATTCAAAAGGAACTATAATTACAAAGGACTACCCAGCAAACAACACTTGGTCATTTGAGAATTTAGCAGTTGTTTACCCAACGTAGCCTATGCAGATCCCTGGTTCACTTATGCAGCATGTCAATAGAGCCCCTAATTCTGCGAGTGGTATATTTTTGGTTGGACATGATGGCAGCATCGGAGGATGTTATGGAAATTACAGAGATGACCACCAAAGAGGTCGTGCAGACCCTAACTATGGGAGATGCCCCTGAAGTCACTGGGATTGTGGCAGAAATCCCTAAATCACCGCGCACGTCAAGGCCAAGAAAGACAAACAGGCGATGGCTCCCATACGTATTTCCCTGTGGAACCTGCTGCGCACCAAGTTGTCAATGGAAGAGAAGGGGAAAGCTGTTACCATTGAAACCGATGAGGAGGAAGAAGACCTGGAGGACCTTATCATCGAAGAAGGCAAGGACTAAGGCAGGAAGGAGGAAACTGAGCCTCCGCACCCTGCAACAAAGCTACCCACCTATATCCCCCCACGGAAGGGGAAGGCTAAAGTTCCCAAGGACCTTGACAAGACCAAGAGCTCACTCCAGACCCCACTCCTCCCAGACAACATCATTTTTGATGTCATGCAGCTGGAACGGGTGCCGAGCTTAAAATTTGAAGATTGGGAGCTCATTGACCATGAAAAGTTCCCTCACCTACAGACTGCATAGCTTATGAAGCCTAAGAAGAACACTATGGCAGGGGTTACAGAATTAGAGCTGCGAGAGTGGTTGCGTGGAGTGGAAAAGGCAGGGCTACTTAACCTGCTATGGGTGCCACATTTCCACTGTTCCCCAATAACAATTTTCGTCATCAGGTTGATGCTCTGCCTGGTGCATGGTGGGTGTTTGTGGCTGGAGGAGCGCATCCCCATCACGGAAGACTTGATTCACTGCATTACTCGGCTGTCGCAAAAAGGGGAGGACCCCGTAGACATCTTGGAGGGGAAGAGAAGTGACTTGGCCATCGCGGAGGCCATGAAGAAGAAATACAAGCTGGCGAAGAAGAAAAGGGGCTATGCCATATCCAACATCAATGACAAAGCAGTGAAATTGGTGACCCAAATACTAGCCAGTAAGGTTATGTGCAAGTGTCGCGCGGACGAGGTACCCACATCGGTGGTAGCAATCGCTGAGCAGTGCGCAGAGGGGGTCCAGTTTAACTAGTCCGAGTTCCTCTACAAGGAGTTCCTGGAAAATTGCCGTGAGACCTAGGAACAAGGAAAAACGTTCCACTATGCATGGATTCTGCTGTCCATAGTGCTCATGGCAAGGGAATTGTTATAGACATTTTTGTGCCTTACAGCATTGAGCATGAAATGTCCATAATATAAGGGATCCAAAGTCCCTAAACATGTTGTTCCTACCCCTAGAGGAACAAGGCTAACAAACCACAGCAATTCACAGAAGTTCTCCACCAGAAACTGCTCAAAAACAAGTCAATTCAGTAAAATTTCAGTGGCTCCACTAGCTGTTTGCGCTGAATGTCAAAGCCAACACTGGCTACCTGCGGTGAATGTCAAAGGCAACACTGGCTACCTGCGCTGAGCGAGAGTGGACATGTGGCAAGTTCATTTCTCAAGGTGTCAGAACCCAGGAAGCTTCCAAAATGACACTTGCCTCCATGGAAAATTTTAGGGGCTAATGTTCGCCCAGTGGGCTAATTTTCCATGATTTTTCCACAAAAAAGATTTGCCAATTTCCAATTTTATAAAAGACAATTCGCCCAAATTTTAGAATATAAAATTATTTTACCTTAAAAATCGCCAACATTATATAGAGACTGATTAATTTTACAAATATATCAAGCATATTAGGGATTAGTGAGATTCGCCAATGTTTTAAACTTCAAGAAAATTTTCCATCCTTAAAATTTTCCTTGCTTGCCTCAGGGAATTCGACTGGTGATGAGTAAGAGGTTCCAAATCTCCAAGTGGAAGCAAGAACCTCCAAGTGGAATCAAGAACTGACAGAGGGAGAGGACACTAGTCAGATCTCAAGCTAACTCATCCTCTCTCCAAACATCTATATATGGATCTCTCCTCCATGAGATCTAGAGGCTGGAATTTTGTTATTGCAAAGAATTGCTGTTGGTTTGAGACTGGAACTATTGGGTGCTTAATGCTTTGAAGGGGGTGAAGATAGGAATTCCATTTGCCGGGAAGGAGATGCTAGATTGGAGCCCTCTGGGTTGTATCTCTTCCTGAACCTTGTTATTCATCAATAAAGCTATCTTGGTTTCTCCTATATACTGATGTATTTTTGATGTATGAATGCATTAGTATGTCTAGTTTATTTCTAATCCTGAACTAGTTATGAATATGAATCCATGTCTTGTGTAGTGTTCTCTTCTTGTGATCTTGCAGAAACCTCTTGAAGCTGGGCGAGCGAGAAGGCAAGTAGCTGGGAACTCTCCAAGAGAAGAGAAGCCAGATCGAGGGACAAACGGAAGACACCGATTAGTCCATCCATCTCTCTCTTCATTCTTAATTCATAAAGGAAGAATACTAGAATAGCTGTCTCTGTTTGTTGCTAAGGCACTGTCACACCTTAGGTGGATAGGATCGTCCTGCATAGGCATTTTTCCCCACAACAAATTGGTGACTCTGCTGGGGAGATTTGTTTAGTGATTTTATTTGTGTTTCTATCATTGTTTGTTTCATAGACTTGACAACAACAATCGAACTGCATCTGCTATTCCCGGATGCAAAGTAGACAGTTGCTGCCTTCATCCAATCACTGGACTTGTCTATGATCTAAACAATGGACTCACAAATGATTTGATGATCCTTTGTGATAGATCTTAGTACCCCTCAAAGCATCCCTTTGATTGTACCTTGCTTGTTGCTTTTATTTGGCCTGAAACAGTGAATTAAATAGCAATCTGTGACCCAGAACCTGTGGAAAACGAGAGTTTCTCCTTCAGCGCAAACCCAGTGAAGGGATTCTGCATTCCAACGCAGGTCCCGTGAAGGCTACCTACGTTGAATGTCAAAACCCATGTGTTGAGGTTGCGCTGAACCAGTTTGCCCTTGTGCAGCTGGGGTTCTCTGCTCTGTTTTGCCTTGTTTTGATCTCTGATTTTTGCAGCCTGTAACCAGCATAGGTACCAGTCTAATAACTCCTTTTCTCTGCTTAGATTCCGCCTCCTTTTGTACAAAAAGACTGTGAGTGTTTTTATGTGTTTGTGGCGTCATTTACAGTTTTCCTTTGCATGAGTGAAATAGTCATCCTGTAGCCCTTGATTCAGATCTGTTGATTGTGATCTTAGAAGAGAGTTCATTGGCTGTTTTCAGATTGATTACACATTTACTCTTTCTTATTGGTTTGAATTTGTCTCTTTTAAGTGTCGAAACAAGTATTCATTTCGAAAATCGTTAAGTATTGTAATCTCTTCTACCCTCTCTGATTTCGAAAAAGTAAACTTGTTTGTATTGGTCATTTAAAAGCAAATTCAAAGTTGTACAAAAAGCTTTCTTGGTAGGCATCAATACTAAGAAAGCGGAAAACAAACACCTGCATTGTGCATTTGCATTTTTGATAGTTTGCATGCTTGATTTAGGAAAAGTGCATTAGAGTGTGCTGATTGCTCTTTGAGAAAAGATGGTGTCTTTCTTTTCCCTTAGTAGCTAGGATTTTCAAAGTTGAAAAGATATAAAGCTTGCTTATCATCTTTAGACTGCATTTAGGAATTTGTATCATACATCTCGTGGTGAACCTTGAAAGGCAAACTTTAAAAAGATCAACCTAAAATAAATTGAATGAACTTAACAACGCTTTGCAACATAACACACAACATAGAGGTCTAGGCTAGAGACGTGTTCCGGCGTCGTTAAGCCTGGTGACTGTCGATCTCGTGGATGGTGGGTGATTCCTCCTGAGGGACGATAGCGCCAGTACGGATTGTGCTCCCACATACCGTCGCGTATATATTGGGAGACCCCTATAGGCATAAAAACTTTATCCTTAGGAAGCCGTGTCGGCCGCCCTACTGATCGCAATGCACTGAACACAGCATTCAGGAAGATCGACCGCCCGTACCCTAAAAAGTATTCTGCGGTTTTGCGAAAAGTTTGGCACACCCTCTGCCTAGAACTCTAGAGCAGTTCCTTTTGGCCTTTTTCAGACTCTATAACGGAAAAAGTCCATCCGAGCATTTGTCACTTCGGGCTCATTAAAACATCGAAGGAGACTAGAGTCATCTTTAGCTTTTTCTCGACTCTTTAAAACTGAAAAAGCAAGTTGTGTCTAAGCGTCGTTAAAAATTTATTTTAAACGGAACAATCACCCTTTATTCCTGCTTTGATATTTAGGTTGAAAAAATGGAGCACACCAACCAAGGAGTTCCCCTTGGTGGAAATCCTAGTCCCTTCTCCTCTTGGGGAGATGTTGGTGCGCCCCATATGGCCACATTGTCGCTTCCAGGACTGACAATTGGCCTGCCGGTCTGGCTCTTTTCAACCAATGTCGTTCAAACAACCACTATTCCTGAACAGTCGAGTCAACAGTTAGACCAGACCAGAGTTGCCAACCAGCCTTCTACCTCATCTAACTCTTCCTCTCCTCCTTCCTCTTCACTTGACGGAACTGGTAAAACAAAAAACCAAGTTCCTAAGGAGAAGAAGGAAAAGAAGAAGAGAGAGAAGAAGAAGAAGGAGCCAAAGGCGACTGGGGGCAAACAAGTGTCGTCTGACAAAAATCCACACACAGCACTGACCAGGCCTAAATCGCCATGTGTCATATGCAAGGGAGACCATTTCCACAGAGATTGTCCCTGCATCCCTCGGATACTAAGGGACTGGTCTCCCCGTTTGCACAATTCGGTAGCATCAACCTCTGATAGCCATGTTGACTGCTCACCGTCAACTAGTGAAAGTGAAGCCACAGGATAGAGAGGGAAAGCTAGATTTCCCTGCAAACTGTGTGAAGGCGACCACGCCATCCACCGTTGTCCCTTCTTAGACGAGGCTAAACGAGTTTTGGAAGATCGCCCGATTTTACGAGCGCAACTTCCTCCTGGATATCAAAAACTCCTGCCAAGTCCTTCACTAGTTGAGAACCCGGCTGGCCCGCCCAGGTGGTCAGCCGAAGCACCTATCATTGAAGATGAACCGTCTGGATCCATGCCTGATGAAAGTCAAAAGGTTGAGACGGCAGTTGACCCGATTTTGCCTTCAGAGGCTCTATCTTTGAATGATACCATCACAAAGGAGAATAAAGACGACACCGTCCAAATTCTCTTCATCAACCCTGACTCTGATGAACAAGGGGGCAATGCCCCCATTCCTTTATCGCAGGAAGGAAGTTCGTCAGAGCGATATCCGGCCATTTATTCGGTCCCACCACCAAGCAACCTGGTTGTGTCCTTTGACTGGAACCAACTAGGCAGACCCCGGTTGCCAGCAAGCATACCATTCAGAATTATCGTTCAAATATACAGAATGGTAATGGCTGGCACTATCATTGATGAGGGGGCATCTGTGAGTATCCTTTCCTCTATTGCTTGGAAAGCGCTTGGTTCGCCAGCGCTTTTGCCTGAAATGAGAAATCTATCAGGCTTTGATAAAGGAACCAGTTGACCTTTAGGGATCCTCCCCAATGTGCCTATAACACTGAAAGGGAAGACCGTTCAGATGAACGTGATGGTCGTTCAAGGACCCTTGGATTATAACCTACTCCTTGGACGAGACTATATATATTGCATGGGAGCTATTGTCTCCTCACTCTTTAGAGTAATGTGTTTTCCGCATGAAGGAAGAGTGGTCAAGCTCGTGCACCAACTTTCATTTCCCGGATCACGCATCGCAAATAGTCATATACCATCCCTAAATGGTCTATTCACGCAAGAAGTGTCTCAACCCACGGTCCGTCCTCCTGATGAGCGCGAGTAATCCGGGAGGATATGACTGGAACCCAGGGGGCATGCGTCCTGGTCTGCTTCGGCAGGAAAACTTTGGGTATAGAGTAGGTTTCCGCGGGAGAATATGACTAGTCTGTACCCCGTCCGTATAGGAAGAGGGTTATTCTAGAATAAGATTCTTTTGTCAAAGTTATGTGAGAGGGCGGGTCTCGTCACTCACCTTTGTTTATTTCAGTAGACATTGCTGAGGAAGTGTTTTGTTTGAAAGATTAACGAGACAATCTTTGGGTAACCTGAAAGAGGTAAGCCTCTCTCTTTAAAACAATTGTTTTGAAGGAAAAGAAGTAGAGGTAACCTTGAAATCGTACTTTATACCTGGGGGCATGCAAACCTTTTGGAGTGCAAGCAAAGAGTAGTTATTTATCCGTTTTTGGGGTTAGCCGTTTCCGAACTTGCATAATTAAAGGATGCGGGGCATAGCTTTGTGAGATGAAGCTCCATAAAAAATAGAATCTCAATGAGACACTCTTATCATATGACTGGGTAATCGAGCAGTTTTAGCACACAGTTCATGCTCGTTAAAAAATAAACGCAAGATCCGAGCAGTTTTAACGCGGACTTCATGCTCGTTAAAAAAATAAACATAAGCAATGAGCAAGTGTTTCCACCAGCGTTTAAGCTCATTTTAAAATAAAAAATGAACCTACCCGGTAAATAACCACTGTGAATGTAACCTTATCAGCCATTAAAGCCTTGGTCATGTTTGCACCATCACCTCCACTTTTCCATTGGCCGATCGTTCACCTCCATATGTTTGTTTACCCATTTTGAGGAACAACTGCGAAGAGTGATTTCACCTAGCCATCCTTGTGACACTGCCGTGATTGGAAAATTCCAACCTGTACCTGGAATCAGCTGCTAACCCTGTTTATCACTCGTTCCTCAAAAGATGAGTCTTCTTTAAGCTCTTTTCAACTGACTCGTAAAATATGAAAAGATTGCCGAGTCCTTGGCCTTCCAGCTCGTTAAAGGGACAGGAAGTGCTATCCCTCCTCTAGATTTTAATCTTTTTGGACCTGAGGGATTATTGCACAAAAAGATCGAGTGCTTGTTTTATTCGGCTCGTTAAAACTATCGAAAACTCATCCCTTCTGTATTGTTTTATACTTTTTCGGACTTAAGGGATTAGATGACAAAAAAGGACTTTTGGAGTTAACCTTATGTACCTTTTCAGACTCTCTAAAAATGAAAAGGACCGAGTTATCCTTGTCGTTAGACTCGTTAAAATCATTAAATAGCGACAAACTTGTCTTTAGACGAGAACGAGTTTCACTATCGCTAAGCTCGTTAAAACATAGCGATGGGCTTGCCGAAGGGCAGGTTATAGAACAAGCATATGTTATCCTCCTCAAGCTTGACAAAAATAAAGAGGTACTGGTCAGCAATGACTGGGGAAAAATTGGGAGAAACTCAAGAAAACTTTGATGGTAGCAAGTCGCTCTTGAACATGACACTTTTCCTCCGTACCACAATCGGGTTGGGTTGTTTCATTCACCGGTCACATCCATGGTCTCGCCATACCATCCATATTTGGGGTAATGCTACCGATCCATCGCATCAGTGTCGCCATATGTTCAAGAGAAGTCGTTCAGAAAAGTCAACCGTGTCCCATCCACTGCCATACATTATCCTTCATCCTTTCATGACCGCCACCCTGAATCATATGTCTCAGATCGTTTTCACCTCCATTAAAATCATTAGCTCCGTTCCGTGTCACTGATGTGGGATTCATTAAGGCCCTCCTTTGATGGATCGCTTCTTGTCGACATCAGCTCATTATCCAAGAAGTTGATCTAGGAACAACCCCTTCAGTACTTTGAAGCTTGCATGCCTCAATGGCAAGTTTCTCACTTCCGGCGACAGATATACATCAATGACCTTCGACCGAAAGATTTTGCGTGGTGTTCAACGCCAAGTCCTTTATTCACACCACGTGAATTGTACTGCAGTACCTTGAGGGTCATTATCATTATCGGTGATTCCTCTCGCGCTTGTTAACGGTTTACATCATTGACCGGTAATCAAGCGATGTCTTTCCATGTTCGACTTCAGAACATTTCTCACATGGATCGACTTGTACTTAGAGTGAAGATCGAACGAGTTTGAAGACCCCAGATCTAGTTTCATCCATCCGGGCTGCGATATATATTCAGGAAAGATAGACATTGACATGTACAACATTGCAGCAGATAATCATCCTACTCAAAGGATGATAATTTCATCAAAATTATCAGTCTACCATCAGACGATTGTCTCTTCTATGTACAGAAAAATGAATTTATAAAGCTGAGCATGAGAATGCCCGCCTCAGCTAGATCATGAAAGCAGTATGAAAAATAATGTATTGTATTGTATCTTATTATAGGTCTCCTCCCAGCATTGGATGAACTTCGGATCCCCCTGATAAAGCATTTCACCCGATAAACGGCCTCATACTTTAGGGGGCAACTGTTATAGACAATTTTGTGCCTTACAACATTGAGCATGAAATGTCCATAATCTAAGGGATCCAAAGTCCCTAAACATGTTGTTCCTACCCCTATAGGAACAAGGCTAACAAACCACAGCAATTCACAGAAGTTCTCCACCAGAAACTGCTCAAAAACAAGTCAATTCAGGATCATTTCAGTGGCTCCACTAGCTGTTTGCGCTGAATGTCAAAGCCAACACTGGCACCTGCGCTGAATGTCACTGGCTACCTACGCTGAGCGAGAGTGGACATGTGGCAAGTTCATTTCTCAAGGTGTCAGAACCCAGGAAGCTTCCAAAATGACACTTGCCTCAGGGAATTCGACTGGTGATGAGTAAGAGGTTCCAAATCTCCAAGTGGAAGCAAGAACCTCCAAGTGGAATCAAGAACTGACAGAGGGAGAGGACACTAGTCAGATCTCAAGCTGACTCATCCTCTCTCCAAACATCTATATATGGATCTCTCCTCCATGAGATCTAGAGGCTGGAATTTTGTTATTGCAAAGAATTGCTATTAGTTTGAGACTGGAACTATTGGGTGCTTAATTCTTTGAAGGGGGTGAAGATAGGAATTCCATTTGCCGGGAAGGAGATGCTGGATTGGAGCCCTCTGGGTTGTATCTCTTCCTGAACCTTGTTATTCATCAATAAAGCTATCTTGGTTTCTCCTATATACTGATGTATTTTTGATGTATGAATGCATTAGTATGTTTAGTTTATTTCTAATCTTGAACTAGTTATGAATATGAATCCATGTCTTGTGTAGTGTTCTCTTCTTGTGATCTTGCAGAAACCTCTTGAAGCTGGGCGAGCGAGAAGGCAAGTAGCTGGGAACTCTCCAAGAGAAGAGAAGCCAGATCGAGGGACAAACGGAAGACACCGGTTAGTCCATCCATCTCTCTCTTCATTCTTAATTCATAAAGGAAGAATACTAGAATAGTTGTCTATGTTTGTTGCTAAGGCACTGTCACACCTTAGGTGGATAGGATCGTCCTGCATAGGCATTTTTCCCCACAACAGGAATTACTGGAGGATAGTTAGTTCCTGTAATTGACAGGGATCTGCCAGAGGCCGCGAAGTATGCTTCACTCTGGGCCACAAAGGATGTAAATAGGATTCGCAATAGTAAGATATTCTGGGTGTTCATGTAGATGAACCTCAGAATGGGGATCAATCACAAGCCACAGTTGTCACCCATTGTCTACAACAGCCTAAAGTGTTTTGCAGAGTTTAAAGCGGACATCCACAACATATACATCATAGCGCGCAAGGACCTGACCAAGAAATGGAGAGAGCTACCCTTTGTAGCCACGGACGATGTAATATTCAATGTATTGGAGACATGGCCATCGAAGTGGTGCGCTCCAGACATCAAGAAAATAAAGAAGTCAGTGGCGGAGAGGAGGAAAGAGGAGGCCAAACTGCGCATGGCAGAGTTGGTAGAGAAGAGAAGGAAGGAGGCAGCGGTAGCAGAAGTGTGGGAGGCATGGGAAATTGCACAGATAGTAACTGAATAGGAAAAGGCTGCAGCAACAGTAGTAGCACAGGAGACAACCACGAAGGTGCACGAGGGCCCGAAGTCACCTTCGCATAAACAAGAGAAGGAAAGGGAAACAGAGGAAGAAGAGGGTGGTGCGGATCCACAAACCATGTCAACCCAGCTGAAGCGCTAGCACCCGACTGAGTGAACGGGGCTGCGTAAGAAGGTCAAGGCATAGAAATTGTCTATTGACCTGATCACCCTAACTGAGGGTGATCTGCATGACATCGGCAAGATGGTGTGCGATGTCACCTCCGAGGCCCTCCAAAATTTTATGTAGGTGAACTAGATTGTGCTGGGGGAGCCTCTGAGTGCAACTACAGGGACTCTGAGCGCAACTATAGGAGTTACAGGTTTGCACTCCTTAGGATGGTACCCTTTTGACCATCCTCGCAATCGGAACAACGATAGAAGAACAGATGTTGCACGCTCTTGTGACGAATACCATAGTGCTACTAAAAGGGGAATTGGTGACAACAAATGAGGCCGACAGGCCTATGGTTAGGACATTGAAGGGTATCAACATCAACAAGGCTGCACTCTCGCGGGAGACATTATATGTTCTGTAGGATGGGATAACTGCAGAATTGCGGGCTAGGGAGAGCCGCGCACTGTAAGTCCTCAGTGAGCAGAGAATCAACATGGAGCAGTTGAGTTTGTAGCGTGATGAAGTGGTGTCACAGATGGTACAGGTAATAGATGAAGCTTGTTAGAGCGTCCCTGAGCTGGCCATCCAAGCAGACACACCAGCAAAGGTGCACATCCACAGGCTAGCAGTAGGGGTGTGTGAGGCATGGAAGGAAATGACAAAGGTTCAGGTGGAACTGAACCTTCAGATCGTAGAGCTACAGTTAAAGCAGTAGCCATCCACCCCTTCGGAAGTAAGAGAACAGTGCACCAACGCTATTACAGAAGGATCAGACAAGATCGATGGTACAATGGGAGACTGCACCAGCATGTTGGAGGAGTCATTTGAGGTTCTCATGAATCTACAGGAGGACCCCAACATCCAGTGCTTAGAGACAGAGGCGCAAGAAATCCAACAATAGTATGACAACATCAAAGGAACTACGGAGATGGTGGCCCTCACTTAGAGGCTCGTGTGGATACAATAAGCCAAAGCACTAAAGGAATAGGTGGACGTGACATGGCACAAGGAAGCAGTCCTGAAGGCACATGTTTAGCCTTGGATCGACAAGGCCTTCACCATCATAGTAGAAATTGAAGGCAATATCCCATAAATGTAGGGGATACAGGCACAGATGTAGAGAAGTAGTTCTGATGCCACGGTCTCAGAACAACGCATACAACAGATCCAGCAGGCCGCAGACCAGTGTGCTGCCGACCTTGGAGTAGCTCAAGCAGAGTTGGAGGGACTCCGCGCGAAGATGTCTGCACTGAGAGAGTGACTCGAGGGTGAGTTGCAATGTTTGTGTTAGGGGCTTGTTGCACATGGAATCTCCTTAAGGCATGTTTTGGGGCTTAAAGCCTAAGTTTTCACTAAATCCATTATAAAAGCTCCACGAATTATGGGCGCGGAGCGCGAAGTCATAACAGAGTCATAGGGTTGTCCGCACTTGTTTTTGTAATGTAATTCAGCTTGATAAACCTACCCATGGTCCACGGACCATTGGATTGTATAAATAGAGTGAGGCTCTAAGTGTAGAAAGTAGCGAAGAAGAACATGACTAAGAACGGAAGCATGAGAACTCTAAGTGATTGAGTCGAAGTTTAAAAGGTGTCGTTGGGTCGTAGGGTAGGAAAAGGCTTTGCAGCTGAGTGTGTAGAGGCCTAGCAGTCTACAACTGAGTGTGCAGGGCAGGTCGAGTCCGTAACCATTGGGAGAATCAATAAAGAGAAGTTTACCATATTTCTGTGTATCTTTTCCTGTTTTAATGTATGAATGGGTATAAATTACAAGTATATTGTTTATTTGCTGCGCGAACTCATATAAATGTGTTGTATAAATAAATATAACGTAAGACATCCACGTACGCGAAGATAATTAACTGGTAAGTAAGATCTCGGGTGTGTCTTAGGGAAATAGTGTAGAACGCTGCTCTAGCAGTGTGGAAGCTCCACAACCCCTGGTTAGTGCTGCGGGAAGGCATCGCATCAAACCTCGAAGAATACAGAAGGGCGTGAAGTAACCTGCATGAAGGGACAAACAGTTGGATAGAACTAGCTCCTCAGACATCTCAAGGGTGCGGAAACCTGGTTTTAGCACCCCCCCATACTACTTCGGGTGAGACCTCAGTCTGTGCTCCACGGACTGTTGCCGAAAGGGCTAGTAGTACAGGGATTTGTTTGGCTAAATACCTCCGAACCTAGGTCAGGCACCAACAAGCCAACACCCAATTTCAAGGTGTAAATTGAATCAATGTTTGTATGCTTGCTAATGTTCATATTCAATGCATCCAGCCCATCATCTAAACTGTTACTTAAAGGTTGCCAAACTGTAAAGCTACAAAATGCAATCTTGAGTTTACACAAATTGTTGGGTATCAATTATAAATGTGCAACTTCGAGCTTCATATTTTTACAATTTTTAGGTACACTCAACCTTGCGATGGATGCGTATGTGCTAATTTCCATATTAAATGCATCAAGTCCATCATCTAAACCCTTACTCTTCAAAGTTCTCCTAAGTTTCCAAACTGAAATTGTAGATATAATTGACGCAAATAGTATCAAATAAAGATATGCAACCTCTTACTCTTCAAATTTCTTCTAGGTTACCAAACTGAAATTGAATATCTAATTGACACAATAATATCAAATATAGATATGCAACCTTTTACTCTTCAAAGTTCTTCTAGGTTGCCAAACTAAATTTGCATATTTGATTGACACAAACAATATCAAATATAGATATGCAACATTCAACTTTCCAACCTGGAGGTAAACATGAGACTAGGTTTGAAGTAAGTCTTACTAAGCATCCAATGTTACACTCACATAGTAGTATTTGAAACAAATCTTACTGAAATCCATATTTTGTGGATCCAATGCACCATTACACCCGCATGACAGTGTATTAACATTTCATGTAGTGTAAATACCATACAAAAATTCTTTAAAAAATGAATTCGATATATTTTGGAAATGATTTACTGCACAATAGTATTTGGAACAACTCTTACTGAAATCCATATTCATTGAATCCAATGCACCATTACAGCCACATGATAGTATATTAACATTTCCTGTAGTGTAAATACCATACCAAAGTTCTTTCAAAAATGAAGTTGATATATTTTGGAAATGATTTATTGCATATTAGTAATTGGAACAACTCTTACTGAAATCCATATTCAGTGGATCCAATGCACCATTACACCCACATGACAGTATATTAACATTTCCTGTCATGTAAATGCCATACAAAAATTATTTCAACAATGAATTTGATATATTTTGGAAATGATTTACTGCATATTAGTATTTTTAGTTACCAATGTTTACTAATGACCCTGAAATTTTTATATAGTCGAATAACGTTACTATATTTGGGAGAGAAAGAGCTCTTAAAAGTGAGAGAGTTGCATCTCAAAGTTATTTGTGTTCTTTTCTTAGGTTCTCTAGAATACTTCTATCCTCCATTGCCGCCACAGATTGAAAACTTTCCGCCATTGATTTTTTCAATGGAAAACTATCAAGGAGAGAAATCTTGTTTTTACATACAATTATCAAGGAGACATTAGCAATCCTACAAAGCCATTCGATGTTCAATTTTTTAACTTTGTTACTTCCTAATCAAAGGAGAAAGAACATCATGATTAGACACACAGTTAAATAATATTATGATTCGACACACAGTTGTACTCCTTAAGTTAGGCATTCCAAATAAATTCTACAATATTCTCGAAATATGAGTTACACAGAATGGAATACAGAGTCCAGAGGCTCCTTCCTTAAGTTATGAACTTCACATAGATTCTAAAATATTCTGGAAATCTGAGTTACATGGAATATTCTAAAATCTAGAATGGAGTTACACTGAGGTAAATTACAGTGAGAATATGTGTTAATATGTGTGTTTCATACATTTGGGCTAGATGAATCCTGTAATGGCAGAAAGTTGATCTTGTCTAACTTGAAAATTTTTCTTATATGTGCCATAACCCAAAGCTCTGTATTCTTCAGACATCTATATATACTTAAACATAACAAAGTACAACACAAGATTTTTTAAAATATGTATAACACATTTCTACTTTTAATGGAAATGGAATGATAGGGTCTAGATTTCATAGTTAAAAAGCTCCACTGTAAAAATAAGGGGAAAAATGGTCCATTATCCCTCTGATTTCAAACATGTCCTATGATATCCATATATTCTATGGTACAAAATTCCAATACATACAGTAATAGTAAATAGCATATGTATATAGACATGGGTTGAACAGATCCACTGCGGCTCAACAGAAAAGCACATTTTAGTGCAAAAATTTAGAGGCCTGAGTTTAATGGTAACCAATTCGTGTTGCAGCTTCCCTCAGTTCTTTTCCTTGGTAATGAATGTCCTAGAAAATCATAAACATGACACAACAAATGATTATCTCATAATAAAAATCTAGGCGGTGAATGAAGTTAAACTGAAATAGAGTGAAAATATTGAATAAAAATGCTTCACGAAAATCACATTGTTGAGGCAATTGGGGTCTAAATGAAACAAAAATAGAATGCCAAGATATGCCCTCATGATAGAAACAAAAAAATTGGATAAGGGTTAGCTTGATCCCTAAACCTTAAATGAAACTAACATAAAATGTGATAAACCCTGACCCTTAAACCCCAAATCCTAGATGAAACTAACAGTATCATGGGATAAGCCCGAGAGGCCTAACCCTAAACGCTAAATGTTATGAACATAAAAATGGGAAAAACTATTCACTGATGCAAAGTAATTGGAACAAATTTTACTGAAATCCATATTTAGTGGATCCAATGCACCATTACACCCACATGACAGTATATTAACATTTCCTGTCGCATAAATTCCATACAAAAATTCTTTCAAAAATGAAGTTGATATATTTTGGAAATGATTTATTGCATATTAGTATTTTTAGTTACCAATGTTTACTAATGACCCTGAAATTTTTCTATAGTTGAATAGCCTTACTATATTTGGGACAGAAAGAGCTCTTAAAAGAGAGAGAGTTGCATCTCAAAGTTATTTGTGTTCTTTTCTTTCTCCAGAATACTTCTATCCTCCATTGCAGCCACAGATTCAAAACTTTCCGCCATTGATTTTTTCAATGGTAAACTATCAAGGAGAGAAATCTTATTTTTACATACAATTATCAAGGAGACAATAGCAATCCTACAAAGCCATCCAATGTTCAATTTTTTTACTCTGTTACTTCCTAATCAAAGGAGAAAGAACATCATGATTCGACACACAGTTGTAATCCTTAAGTTAGGCATTGCAGATAAATTCTAAAATATTCTCGAAATATGAGTTACACAGAATGGAATACAGAGTCCAGAGGCTCCTTCCTTAAGTTATGAATTTCACATAGATTCTAAAATATTCTGGAAATCTGAGTTACATGGAATATTCTAAAATCTAGAATGGAGTTACACTCACGTAAATTACACTTAGAATATGTGTTAATATGTGTGTTTCATACATTTGGGCTAGATGAATCCTGTAATGGCAAAATGTTGATCTTGTCTAACTTGAAACTTTTTCTTATATGTGCCATATGCCAAAGCTCTGTATTCTTCAGACATCTATATATACTTCAACATAACACAGCACAACACAAGATTTTTTAAAATATGTATAACACATTTCTACTTTTAATGGAAATGGAATGATAGGGTCTGGATTTCATAGTTATAAAGCTCCACTGTAAAAATAAGTGGAAAATGGTCCATTTTCCCTCTGATTTCAAACATGTCCTATGATATCCATATATTATATGGTACAAAATTCTAATACATACACTAATAGTAAATAGCATATGTATATAGACATGGGTTGAACAGATCCACTGCGGCTTAACAGAAAAGCACATTTTCATGCAAAAATATAGAGGCCTGAGTTTAATGGTAACCAATTGGAGTTGCAGCTTCCCTCAGTTCTTTTCCTTTGTCGTACAAAATCATAAACATGACACAACAAATGATTAGCTCATAATATAAATCTAGGCAACGAATGAAGTTAAACTGAAATAGAGTGAAAAGATTGAATAAAAATGCTTCACGAAAATCACATTGTTGAGGCAATTAGGGTCTAAATGAAACAAAAACAGAATGCCAAGATATGACCTCATGATAGAAACAAAAAAATTGGATAAGGGTTAGATTGATCCCTAAACCTTAAACGAAACTAAAATAAAATGTGATAAACCCTGACCCTTAAAACCTAAATCCTAGATGAAACTAACAGTGTCATGGGATAAGCCCTAGAGGCCTAACCCTAAACGCTAAATGTTATGAACCATAAAATGGGAAAGACTGCTCATTGATGCAAAGTAATTGGAACAACTCTTAGTGAAATCCATATTCAGTGGATCCAATGCACCATTACACCCACATGACAGTATATTAACATTTCATGTCGTGTAAATGCCATACAAAAATTCTTTCAAAAATGAAGTTGATATATTTTGGAAATGATTTACTACATATTAGTATTTTTAGTTACCAATGTTTACTAATGAACCTGAAATTTTGTATAGTCGAATAGCCTTACTATATTTGGGAGAGAAAGAGCTCTTAAAAGTGAGAGATTTGCATCTCAAAGTTATTTGTGTTCTTTTCTTACGATCTCTAGAATACTTCTATCCTCCATTGCTGCCACAGATTGAAAACTTTCCGCCATTGATTTTTTCAATGGCAAACTATCAAGGAGAGAAATCTTGTTTTTACATACAATTATCAAGGAGACATTAGCAATCCTACAAAGCCATTCGATGTTCAATTTTTTTACTCTGTTACTTCCTAACCAAAGGAGAAAGAACATCATGATTCGACACACAGCTAAATAATATTATGATTCGACACACAGTTGTACTCCTTAAGTTAGGCATTCCAGATAAATTCTAAAATATTCTCGAAATATGAGTTACACAGAATGGAACATAGAGTCCAGAGGCTCTTTCCTTAAGTTATGAATTTCTCATAGATTCTAAAATATTCTGGAAATCTGAGTTAAATGGAATATTCTAAAATCTAGAATGGAGTTACACTGAGGTAAATTACACTGAGAATATGTGTTAATATGTGTGTTTCATACATTTGGGCTAGATGAATCCTGTAATGGCAGAAAGTTGATCTTGTCTAACTTGAAAATTCTTATTATATGTACCATAAGCCAGAGCTCTGTATTCTTCAGACATCTATATGTAATTAAACATAACACAATACAACACAAGATTTTTTAAAATATGTATAAAACATTTCTACTTTTAATGGAAATGGAATGATAGGGTCTAGATTTCATAGTTAAAAAGCTCCACTGTAAAAATAAGGGGAAAAATAGTCCATTATCCCTATGATTTCAAACATGTCCTATCATATCCATATATTCTATGGTACAAAATTCTAATACATACAGTAATAGTAAATAGCATATGTATATAGACATGGGTTGAATAGATCCACCGCGGCTTAACAGAAAAGCACATTTTCGTGAAAAAATATAGAGGCCTAAGTTTAATGGTAACCAATTGGAGTTGCAGCTTCCCTCAGGTCTTTTCCTTGGTAATGAATGTCCTACAAAATCATAAACATGACACAACAAATGATTAGCTCATAATAAAAATCTATGCGGTGAATGAAGGTAAACTGAAATAGAGTGAAAAGATTGAATAAAAATGCTTCACGGAAATCACATTGTTGAGGCAATTACGATCTAAATGAAACAAAAACAGAATGCCAATATATTCCCTCATGATAGAAACAAAAAAATTGTATAAGGGTAGCTTGATCCCTAAACCTTAAATGAAACTAACATAAAATGTGATAAACCCTGACCCTTAAACCCCAAATCCTAGATGAAACTAACAGTATCATGGGATAAGCCCGAGAGTCCTAACCCTAAACGCTAAATGTTATGAACATAAAAATGGGAAAGACTACTCACTGATGCAAAGTAATTGGAACAACTCTTACTGAAATCCATATTCAGTGGATCCAATGCACCATTACACCCACATGACAGTATATTAGCATTTCCTGTCGTGTAAATGCCATACAAAAATTCGTTCAAAAATAAAGTTGATATATTTTGGAAATGATTTACTACATATTAGTATTTTTAGTTACCAATGTTTACTAATGAACCTGAAATTTTTCTATAGTCGAATAGCCTTACTATATTTGGCAGAGAAAGAGCTCTTAAAAGTGAGAGAGTTGCATCTCAAAGTTATTTGTGTTCTTTTCTTAGGATCTCTAGAATACTTCTATCCTTCATTGCCGCCAAAGATTGAAAACTTTCCGCCATTGATTTTTTCAATGGCAAACTGTCAAGGAGAGAAATCTTGTTTTTACATACAATTATCAAGGAGACATTAGCAATCCTACAAAGCCATTCAATGTTCAATTTTTTTACTCTGTTACTTCCTAATCAAGGGAGAAAGAACATCATCATTCGACACACAATTGTACTCCTTAAGTTAGGCATTGCACATAAATTCTAAAATATTCTCTAAGTATGAGTTACATAGAATGGAATACAGAGTCGAGAGGCTCCTTCCTTAAGTTATGAATTTCACATAGATTCTAAAATATTCTAGAAATCTGAGTTACATGGAATATTCTAGAATATTGAATGGAGTTACACTCAGGTAAATTACACTGAGAATTTGTGTTAATATGTGTGTTTCATACATTTGGGCTAGATGAATCCTATAATGGCAGAAAGTTGATCTTTTCTAGCTTGAAATTTTTTCTTATATGTGCCATAAGCCAAAGCTCTGTATTCTTCAGACATCTATATATACTTAAAAATAACACAGTACAACACAAGATTTTTTAAAATATGTACAACACATTTCTACTTTTAATGGAAATGGAATGATAGGGTCTAGATTTCATGGTTAAAAGGATCCACTATAAAAATAAGGGGAAAAATGGTCCATTATCCCTCTGATTTCAAACATGTCCTATGATATCCATATATTCTATGGTACAAAATTCTAATACATACACTAATAGTAAATAGCATATGTATATAGACATGGGTTGAATAGATCCACTACAGCTTAACAGAAAAGCACATTTTCGTGCAAAATTATAGAGCCCTGAGTTTAATGGTAACCAATTGGAGCTGCAGCTTCCCTCAGTTCTTTTCCTTGGTAATGAATATCCTACAAAATCATAAACATGACACAACAAATGATTAGCTCATAATAAAAATCTAGGTGGTGAATGAAGTTAAACTGGAATAGAGTGAAAAGATTGAATAAAAATGCTTCACAAAAATCACATTGTTGAGGCAATTAGGGTCTAAATGAAACAAAAACAGAATGCCAAGATATGCCCTCATGATAGAAACAAAGAAATTGGATAAGTGTTAGCTTGATCCCTAGACCTTAAATGAAACTAACATAAAATGTGATAAACCCTGACCCTTAAACCCTAAATCCTAGATGAAACTAACAGTATCATGGGATAAGCCCTAGAGGCCTAACCCTAAACACTAAATGTTATGAAAATAAAAATGGGAAAGACTGCTCACTGATGCAAAGTGGTTGAAGTCGCAATGGTGCACCTCATCAGCCCTAATTACCACAACCACATCTCTAAGATTTGAATCCTTGTGAAGCCTTCAGTAATCTATAACCATGGCAGGGGTTGGCATGTTTGGAATGTTGCCTTTGTCCAGCTCCTTGAGAAATTCAGTGTAGGAGTGCATAGCTTCTTCTTCAAGATAACCCACAATATTGTGTGCAAGTTTGGGGGAAAGGATGTACATGACGAAGTATGCATTGAAGAAGACTCCTTGCACTGTAAAGACTAAAGCCCTCTCATACCACTTGGGTTTTTTCACCTCCATAAATGTCATGAGGTGCATCCTCTCATTCTTAGCTTCTTCTAAAAGAGCTTTTATCCATCCACCATTGTGCTGAAATTTTCTGAGGGACTTGCATTGGAGGAGCATTCCTCCAACCATCCTTGGGACATTAGCCACTGCTTCCAACATCATGGCTCGACAACCATACCACCGCTGCATAGGACAATAAGTGTTAGTGGAAATCCTTTTCAAATTAAGGCCTAGATGAAAATACTAAAGAAAAACACGTACAATCATGAATGTTAAATTAAACATGAAAATACTAAAGAAAAACACATAAAATCATGAATGTTAAATTAAACATCAACAATAAAATGAACCAAAAAAAAAAACATAATCCTCTGATTTTTCTCAAGACTTCCCTCTGTCTTCAAACAGGGGAATATAAAATCTACAAAAAAAACATGAGCAGTAATACTTACCTACTCTCACTACATCACTCTAGGATGGTGATCCATTTCATTAACATTAACATTAACTTGTTGCCTAGCACCGCTTCTGGCATGGGAAGATTCTGTAGAGCACAACAATCTCCAAAAATGTATCACCAGATAAAGTTCAGTCTAATTAATCATAGCAAAACAAATCCAACAATACTTTATTGCTTGATAAACACTTCCCCAACTTTTCAAAACATATTACCAGCCAAATTGGCAACCACAAACAAACACTAATGTAAAAGCATTTCAGAGAGAGACACCTGAACCTTGCTTACACTGATGCTTTACAAACTTTGTTCAACATCCAGGAAGTCACTCAATGTGTAGTGAGTTGAAATGAAAGGAAAGTTTTTAACTAGGGAATCAAATAAATTTAGATTCTCACCTGAAATAACACCTCCGTTGGAAATCTAAGTGACTTCATAGTCCTAAAAGCAAACTTGTCAAGAAATGTCGTCGGAACGTGATGCTTCTTCAAGTCAATGCTCAAGTCTGGAGTGTATGTTTCCCAGGGCTTCTTTACTTCCATCAAAAGCATTTGATACACAGGGATGTTAAGTCAGAGAATTTTTTGATGGGCTCTAAGGGTGAGCTGAAAATTGCAGATTTTGGATGGTTTGTGCAGACCTTTAGTAGTAGGCATACCATGTGTGTAACCTTTGATTATTTACCCCTAGAAATGGTTGAAAATAATGAACACAACACAACAGTTGACATTTAGAGCTTGGAAGTACTCTCTTATGAGTTTCTCTATGGCATTCCATGATTTGAAGCAAAGAAGCACTCTGATAATTACAAAAGGATTTTGAAAATTGATTTCAAGTCTCATCCTATGCTAGCAGTTTCTGCCCTTAATACCACATTGCCAAGACTCAGCTGGTTACTTGAAATTGGGTTGCTTGAGATCACACTGATACACGGACAAATTCCTTGAATGGAAAGGTATGCTAGATAATCTCCATGTCTAGGGATCAATGAAATTTTTATCTTCTTTGTAAAGTCCATATTACTTCATAATTTTGTCATTTGGCAGTACAAAAGCTCAGACCCAACTAAACCTAGTTTGATAACTCACCTTGATGGTGTAGAGATCAAGCTTCGCACTTCGATGCTGCTAAACTGAAAAGTTGCAGAATCGAGCCCATCATCTAAACTTTGTCACTTAAATGTTGCCAAACTACAAAGATGCAAAATGCAATCTTGAGTTTACAAAAATTGTTGGGTACCAATTATAAATGTGCAACTCCGAGCTTCATATGTTTACAACTTTTAGGTACACTCAACCTTGTGATGGATAGGTATGTTCTAATCTCAATATTAAATGCATCAAGTGCATCATCTAAACCCTTACTCTTCAAAGTTCTTCTAAGTTGCCAAACTGAAATTACATATCTAATTGACATAAATAGTATCTAATAAATATATGCAATCTCTTACTCTTCAAAGTTCTTCTAGGTTACCAAACTGAAATTGAATATCAGATTGACACAATAATATCAAATATAGATATGCAACCTTTTACTCTTCAAAGTTCTTCTAGGTTGCCAAACTGAAATTGCATATCTGATTGCTACAAATAGTATCAAATATAGATATGTAGCATTCAACTTTCCAACCTCGAGGTAAACATGAGACTAGGTTTGAAATAAGTCTTACTAAGCATCCAATGCTACACTCACATGGTAGTATTTGGAACAACTCTTACTGAAATCCATATTCAGTGGATCTAATGCACCATTACACCCACATGATAGTATATTAAGATTTCTTGTAGTTTAAACACCATACATAAATTCTTTCAAAAATGACGTTGATATATTTTTGAAATGATTTATTGCATATTAGTATTTGGAACAACTCTTGCTGAAATTGGTATTCATTGGATCCAATGCACCATTACACCCACATGATAGTATATTAACATTTCATGTAGTGTAAATACCATACAAAAGTTCTTTCAAAAATGAAGTTGATATATTTTGGAAATGATTTATTGCATATTAGTATTTGGAACAACTCTTACTGAAATCCATATTCAGTGGATCCAATGCACCATTACAGCCACATGATAGTCTATTAACATTTCCTGTCATGTAAATACCATACAAAAATTATTTCAAAAATGAATTTGATATATTTGGGAAATGATTTATTGCATATTAGTATTTTTAGTTACCAATGTTTACTAATGACCCTCAATTTTTTCTATAGTCAAATAGCCTTACTATATTTGGGAGAGAAAGAGCTCTTAAAAGTGAGAGAGTTGCATCTCAAAGTTGGTTGTGTTCTTTGCTTCGTGTCAGGGAATTGCCATCAATACACCCTGACACTTCATTTTATGATTCCACTAGTAAGAACAAATAATGGAATAAACCAGAACAATTTGGAGGTTGATTAATCCTTTGGATCACTTTGGTTCTCTGTTGACCAATTTATAGTCCATGTGACAATCCCCGACCCCTAAAAACTATTTGATGCTTGGTCTTACAAGAAAACGGTATATTATGCATGTGTAGCTATGATTTCATTCACCCTTAGTGTTTATATTTCGGAAAAAAACTTGTCTTTATCTTATCAATAGATTTACGTGGTTGGAGGGTATGGTGAAAATTACTCATACCTCGACATAGCTAAAGTCTATGATCTTGTAAGAGACCAATGTAGTTAGTTTCCTAATGTGCCAACTACCAAAGGGGATTTCATGTGTGTCGCAGTTGCAGGGGAGATATATGTACTTGGATGGGGATGTTGCAACCCTCGCAGTGTCAAAATAGGGTATGAGGTGTAGATCATCGTATGATTTTCTCTTTTGTGGATCAGACAGAGTATCATAAGCCTCATTTATCTTAGGAAAAAGGTCAGTGGTTATCTCAAGCTGGTGCAGAGCCATGACATCAAGGGGGTATTTCAATGCCAATCTTCTGTATGCAACCCTGATATCATTGTGGGAGGCATGACACAGAAAAGAGCATAGTGATCCTTTTTCCTCCTGAAAGAAATACCCCTCTTTTCTTCTATTGTGATACTGGCACTGATGGTTCTGCCATTGAAGCTGTGAGAAGCCCTTAATACCACATTGCCGAGATTCAGTTGATTACTTGAAATTGGGTTGCTTGAGTATCACAGTGATATATGCATAAATTCCCTGAACGAAAAGGTATGCTAGCTAATATCCATGTCTAGGGATCAATGAAATTTGTATCTTCTTTGTAAAGTCCATATTACTTCATAATTTTGTCATTTGGCAAAGATGTGGTCATTATAAAATGTGAATTAGAATTTAAGTCACTTTCCCCAACATGCACTGGTTAGAGAAACCGTACACAAGCTTAGACCCATCTAAACCTTGTTTGATAATTCACCTTGATGGTGCAAAGATGAACCTTTGCACTTCGAGGCTGCTAAACTGAAAAGTTGCAGAATCTATATGAGTTTATACTAATTGCAAGGTATCTATTATAGATATGCAAACTGTAGTTTGCAATTCCCAATTTCAAGGTGTAAATTAGATCAACGTTTGTATGCTTTCTAATGTTCATATTCAATGTATCCAGCCCATCAACTAAACCTTAATAAACAATAGGATCTCAAGGAGAGAAATCTTCTTTTTACATAAAATTATCAAGGAGACAATAGCAATCCTACAAAGCTATTCGATGTTCAATTTTTTTCCTCTGTTACTTCCTAATCAAAGGAGAAAGAACATCATGATTCGACACATAGTTAAAGAATATTATGATTCGACACACAGTTGTACTCCTTAAGTTAGGCATTCCAGATAGATTCTAAAATATTCTGGAAATATGAGTTACACAGAATGTACTACAGAGTCCAGAGGATCCTTTCTTAAGTTATCCATTGCAAATAGATTCTAAAATATTTTGGAAATCTGAGTTACATGGAATATTCTAAAATCTTGAATCGAGTTACACTCAGGTAAATTACACTGAGAATATGTTTGAATATGTGTGTTTTATACATTTGGGCTACATGAATCCTGTAATGGCAGAAAGTTGATCTTGTCTAGAAGATTAAATTTTGCTAATATGTGCCATAAGCGAAAGCTCTATATTCTTTAGACATCTATATATACTTAAACATAACGCAATACAACACAAGATTTTTTAAAATATGTATAACACGTTTCTACTTTTAATGGAAATGGGATGATAGGGTCTACATTTCACAGTTAAAAAACTCCACCGTAAAGATAAGGGAAAAAAAACTCCACCGTAATGGAGCTTGGGAGTACTCCGTTATGAGTTTCTCTATGGAATTCCACCATTTGAAGCAGAGAAGCACTCTGATACCTATAAAAGGATTATCAAAATTGATTTGAAGTCTCCTCTCACATCAGTAGTTTTTGCCGTTAATACCACATTGCCAAGACTCAGCTGATTACTTGAAATTGCGCTTCTTGAGTATCACAACAATACATGCACAAATTCCTTGAACGGAAATTTATGCTAGCTAATCTCCATGTCTAACAATCAATGAAATTTGTATCTTCTTTGTAAAGTCCATATTACTTCATAATTTTGTCATTTGGCAGAGATGTTGTCGTTTTAAAATGTGAATTAGAATTTAAGTCCCTTTCTCCAACATGCACTGGTCAGAGACACCATACACAAGCTTAGACCCATCTAAACCTTGTTTGATAATTCACCTAGAAGGTGCAGAGACGAACGTTTGCACTTCGAGGCTTCTAAACTGAAAAGTTGTAGAATCTATATGAGTTTATACATATTGCAAGGTATCAATTATAAATATGAAACTTGGAGTTTGCAATTCCCAATTTCAAGGTGTAAATTGAATCAACATTTTTATGCTTGGTAATGTTCATATTCAATGGATCAAGCCCATCATCTAAACCTTAATAAACAATAGGATCTCTTCTCATGATCTGTCAAAAAGACGCAATTTACATAGATCTGGACAATTCAAATTCTAAAGAGAATGAACTCGGCCTACCCTGGACTGTGAACATCACCTGTAACACATAACCTGTGTGTAGAATGAAAACCCGGGTGAAAGAAAACTTGTTTACAAAATCCCAAGTCAATACTCATGCCCCAGACAAAAGAAAACCTATGTACAAAACCCCAAGTCGATACTCATGCTCGGATTAAGAAAAATGCTAGAGGGTTGACTCCAAGCACGGTTAAGATTCCCACCAGTGTTGAGGCTCTGGGAACTAGACCTGCTCTAGCTTTTGAACTGAGCAGAAATGAGAACCATTCGTGAGCATTCCATAGGTCAGGTTAGATTAATCAAGGAAAATCTAGAGTAATCAGTTAAAAACCTAGAGGAGGATGTAGAAAACAGTGAACTTACCTGAGAAACCAAATCGCTGATGAGATCTCAAAACCAGACCGCAAATTCCCTGAACAGAAAGGTATGCTAGCTAATCTCCATGTCTAGGGATCAATGAAATTTGTATCTTCTTTGTAAATTCCATATTACTTCATAATTTTGTCATTTGGCAGAGATGTGGTCGTTATAAAATGTGAATTAGAATTTAAGTCCCTTTCTCCAACATGCATTGGTTAGAGAAATCGTACACAAGCTCAGACCCATCTAAACCTGGTTTGATAATTTGCCTTGATGGTGCGGAGATGAACCTTTGCACTTTGAGGCTTCTAAACTGAAAAGTTGTCGAATCTATATGAGTTTATACAAATTGCAAGGTATCAATTACAGATATGCAACTTGGAGTTTGAAATTCCAAATTTCAAGGTGTAAATTGAATAAGTGTTTGTATGCTTGCTAATGTTCATATTCAATGCATCCAACCCATCATCTAAACCTTATTAAACAATAGGAGCTCTTCCCATGATCTGTCAAAAAGTCGCAATTTACATAGATCTGGAAAATTCAACCTCTAAAGAGAATGAATTCAGCTTGCCCTGGACTATGAACATCACCTGTAACAAATAACTTGTGTGCAGAATGAAACCTAGTGTTAGCTACCTATACCAATAGGTTTCATATTTCATGATTGTCAAAGAAAGTTCCAAATATGCTCTGCTTTGGTGATACAAAGATCCCATATTTCCAAAAGGAGACAATGTGTGTATATAGCTTCATGTTGATTAAGTTTTGATGGGTGGTCCAACAGTCTAATCTGGATCATGCCATGTTTCAATTTTTTTTGTTGTTGTAGAATAGAGAAAGAAGTCTGTCCAAACTGTTTAATCTTGGTAGACCAATAGCTTAGGTAGAGAAGTAAGGTTCCCAACTGCTTAATCTGGGACCTTGGAAGCCATAAGGGTAGTTCTAGATAGAAAATCAAAAGAAAAAGCCAAGAGAAAAGAAAAGGCAAATAAGGGTCTGCAAGTCTAAGTGCACCCTCCAAGAAGAAACAAAAAATGCTAGGCAAGTAGATGGGTAGGCAGATGGGGTTGCAGAAATGGCATTTCTTTCAAATGAATCTTGCTGGTCTAATACACAACAAAGCAAAGGAGCATGACTAACTTCCTTTGCCCCCCTTTTTTCACATTTATTACTAACATCCCTTCATCAGTTGTGTTCATGAAAGAAGTTAAGGTTTTATGTTGGTTCTTATTCCTTTGAGAGCCACATTTCTTGTCTAAAAATTCTTTTCATTTTGATCTACTCCCTAAGCTAAGTGGTTCTCATATAAACTTAGTGATTTCATCCCTCACTCACTTCTTCCATTCATATTAACCCCTAACTTCTTATTATCTAAATCCCCTATATTACCCTTTCCCTATTATTATAAACACTATGGTGTATAAACCCCAAGCATTCTATAAATATCCCTTCCCCTTGGCATTATAGCCATATGTTCACTATCAGGGATTAAATTGACATCTGGTCAGTTTAAGAACCCAAAGCCGTACCCCTCTTTCCCCTTCAGAAGTTTTCTAAACCATGAAACCTTTCATTTGTAAAAGAACCTTGTGAGAAACCCCCATTTGCACCCCTAACCCGCTTCATTTGCAAAAGCATATGAAAAAACCCACTTTTTCATTTTACCCAAAGTTCGGGTGCTGTGCGCATTTTTATGAAAAATACATTGAAAACCATATGAATTTTTCGAAGTCCTAAGTCCCCGCCGGGCACACCTTTCAAAGAAAATATTAAAATAATCCCCGCCCGCTGCCGTATGGTCCTGGCATCTCAACGATCTGTCAACCGTCGCATCTAGCCTTTTTCATCGGACGGCCCACATGAATATCGGAGCGGCCCCGACGTCTGTAGGTTAGCTTCCGATATTTGTTAGAGGGTGACGTCAGGCCTCTGCCACGCGTCAGCCCCACATCATATCGGAGCCCCCTCTGACAATTCAACTTCCGTATAGAGGGCTGTGCGATATCAAACCGCTTACCGCTTCGGGTTTCCGTTAACCAGCTAGGCTAGCGTCACGGCTACGTCATCGCCGCGTCAGCGCCCCCGTTCGACATTTGCTCCACCTGTTCGCCACCTCATCATCCCCGTGGACCACTCTTAAGCCGCCATGTCACCTGATGACATCATGCTGACGTCATCCGACCTTGACCCCACCTGATGACGTCATGCTGACATCATCCAAAAAAAGCGCCAATGTTCCAAAAATCCATATTTTGGCCAAAAAACCGTGTTTTTTGCACTTTTTGCAAAAGCGATTGTTGTTTCTTCTGCATGCATTTTACGTCCAAGCTCTCACCAACCTGCTGAATTCGACCTGGAGATCGTTGGCACGCCAAACCCACCTGCATTCGCCACCATTGCCGCAGTATACCAGGTATTTATCCGAATTATCCTCCCTGCGCCTAAGTTTGTCCATAATTCTCCAAGGATAACTTAAAACACTGAAAAAACACACAATTTACCGGCAAATCCTCTCTGCCTAGTCTCCATTTACAACTGTAAGGTCAAAATTCGACTGCTAAGCCTTGTTTACCCGAGTTTTCACCAAACCTGCAGTCTGTCCACGCATTCGTGGATTTAGACCCTGAAACTATAAAAATTCACCGTGGGGACACTTGAATCAGTCCTGATATTGGTTCAATAGTCTTCTGTGCAGCATTTCAATTGCTACCATTGCCATTTTTTTCCTTTGTTCTTCAGTAAATCACCTTTCTTTCCAAGAAATACTCCTCTGTGTTGCTCTGCATAGTAACACCAGTGCATATAAATAGAAGCCTAAAGTAACCATGGATGCACCAGTAGCTCCTGTAGCCTTGAACATTGCTCCTTTAAATGCTCCTCAGAGACAATTGGAATGGCAACCATTAGCAGACCTGGATTATCAGATATCAGAAGAAATGCTAATGCACAACAAGTACCACATTCACTTGCTGAATGAGTTGAAGATTAAACATGAGGCTGGAACAGATGTATTGGGCATTTGGGATTCTTTCCTCCCTCTCTTCAAGCTCCCTCAGGTCAACTAGTTTCCTGACCTAATCCACCTATGTGCTGAATCCTACGACGCCACTCAGAGGGCTGTGATTGACCCTTCAGACTCAGTTGTTTTCTATGTCACCCCTGAAGCCATCAGAGAGATGCTGCACTTCAAAACTGAGAAGAAACTAGTCCCTTTATCACTGGCTGATCTGATAAACCAAGGAGCTAAATTGACAGATGCTCAGGTCACCAAACTAAATCAATTGTACATTGACTCTAACACTGTGAAGTATCCTCCCATTTCTCATGTTTACCTCAACCAATTGGGCAGGGACCTTGTAGATATGATCAGTCCCATTCTGGGCTATAATTCTATTGAGTTTGTTGATGAAACTGTGCTGGTGATGATGCTCATGTTTGCCCCTGGCAAGTCTCCAATCTGCTATGACTATTCCACCTACATATCTGACAAAATACATGAACAACTAATGAACTTGTCAAGAGAAAGGGTGTTCAGATACACCTCCTACATCTACCACCTTATTTTGTATTATCAACATGAGAAGTTCCACTTTGCTATGAAGAGAGTGGATGCACAAGGAAATCCAAGGTCAGTGGTTTATTGGTCCTCTGCCTTCCACTGCAGATCTAGTTCTCCATATACTTATTGTGAATTTATAGACCTCTTCATCCACCCAGCCATGTCTATGCTCATGAGCTCACCTCCTCCTAGACTAACTGATGAGATGCAGAGGATTCTTCAGTTGTCCAAGGCATACAGCATTGGGGATTGGTACTATTACCAACACCACACAGTCATCAGAATATATGGGTGTGAGTTGCCCCCATACAGATTGCCCAGATATGTGCCCATGAGATTGTTTGCCCTTGAATACTTTAGGCAATTTGGGAATGCTGATGTGCTACATTTTTCAGGCAAGGGCAAGAAAGCACAGCTCAAGGTAAGAAACCAATTAGGCCATTTCATTTACAACAAAAGGGAGGAAGGTTGGCAAGAAGCAGACAGAATGCTAGAATCCCTTGGCCTATAGACCAGTTTCCTTTGGAAACCTTATGACCCCAATCACTTCATAACTTTAAGAAGGGTCAAATATAGGCTGTCCGGTTATGACCATGTAAGGTTGCCTCACATAGAAAAGTATGCAAATCAAATTAAGTGGAGGAGAGGAACCTTAGAGGAGGCTGCCACACAAGAAGACTTAAATCAAAGGGCAGTTAAAAATATCCAAAAGATGGCTGACTTAGAGCTTTGTGCACAGGTATTTGCTCTTCCAGGCACTCAAGTGGGAGCAGCTGCCTCATCCTCCACAGCACAGCAGCAAACAACCAAAGCTACTGATCAAACCTCTAGCAAAGGCAAAGAGAAAGAAATGGAGCCAGAGCAGCCACCTCATGAAGAGGTGCAGCATGAACAAGTACAACAACAGGAAATGCAGCAACAACAAGAGGAGCATCAAGAAAAGGAGAAATCAGGGCAGCAAGAAAATATATCACAGGCCCCAGAATCCACTGGGCAGCAAGCTCAGGACACCCTGCCTCCTAGGTAGGAGACAACAGTGGAGGCCTCAGTCCTCCAAACCCCACAAAAAGAAGACATAAGCAGAAAGAGGGACAGAGAGACTCCCCTTACAACATCAAGAAGTCATGGGGAGAAAAGACATAGAATGAATCCCTTTTCTGAGGAGGAAATGCCTATAGGGCAATCTTTGGGCATGGGCCCACCTAGCATGGAGGCATCTGCAGGTTCCTTCCAGCAGGAACAAGAGAGGACAGTGGGAGGAGAATTCAGCTCCTCAAGCCAGCAAAGAGGAGCTGAGGTGGGCATCAAGCAGCAGTTCATTGACATAAAGAAGAGGAATGAGCCCATAAGAGTACAGCTATATAATCATTTGTTGAAAATGGCTCCCACTAACCAACAAAGACTAATGTCCGCATTTGATGTCCAAGAGGGCAAGATGATCATGAGCCACTTTATGCCAGCCGTCTTGCAGCCGCAGTCAGCTGCAGATTACATAAGGACCAACCTTGAGGTCCTTGCTAAGGACATCCACCCAATGGATAAAATCGAATTACAAAAGCAAACGGGTGAGATGGTGTATGCCTCCTTGGCAGATAAGACCTTGGAGAACTACAGGCTAGAAAATAGCCTAAATAATACAGATGCCCAACTTGAGTTGGAAAGAGCATCCTCTCAAGCAAAGGACAACAGAATCAAAGCCTTGGAGGAGATAATCATAGAACTTGGGCATGATCCCAAGGACATCAAGGCTGTGCAGGCATTGTTGAAATTGAGAGATGCAGATATGGCAGCATTAAGAAAAATGGTGAAAGTCCCAGCAACCATTCACCCACAAACTGGAGAAGTTGCCCAGCTGAGACATGACCAAGATGCATCAGCTATGCTGGTGTCCCTATACAAACAGCTGATCCAAACACAAGAAAAATTGGGAGAATCAGAGGCTGCACAGGCTGCACTGCAGGCAACATTACAACAAAAAGAAGGAGGACAAACATCTCAGCCTCCTCCAGAAATAATTAACCTGGAGGAACCTCCTCAGACTACGGCTCCTCCTACTGAACAGACAGCACCATCTACATCAGCAACTACACCAACAACAGAGCAGGCTCCAAGCCTGGATATGCAGAAGCTCAAGAATGAAATCCAAGCCCTGGAAGCCCAAATGGCAGAGCTAAATGAGGCTAGGGAGAGTCTAGCCAAGCTCAATGAAAGATATGATAAATCCAAGCAGACTGTAGCAGAAAAGGGCAGGGAAATAAAGGCCCTTAAGGATAAGATAAAGGAGCTGGAGAAGGAGCTCACACTTGACAAAGTGACAGCTGAGCTCAAGACAGTCCTATGGGCCAACATTGTCCAATCCATAACTGATCAATGGAAATACATTGAGACCATTCATGAGAAAATAGAGCTCATAGGGAAAGCACAGAGGGAAATCTAGAAAGCAAGGGCATCTCTAGGAAATATGCCTGAGGTTGCCAACAGAATGATTAATGTGCTCAATAACAGAACAAGTGCTCAGCTGGCAACAATGGGAATCACAAGCAGAACTGAGACCATCCAGCTGATAAAGAGGGTCCTTACACTGAGAAGCCTGGTACAAACGCTGGAAAGAAGAAGCCAGGACATGCAGACAGAGGTAAATAAGTCCATGGACAAGTTCACAGCACTACAGGGCAAGGGTCTTCCTAGCTTACTGAACAGCGCAGGGAGACTACTTTCACATGAGCACTATGCCAAGAGGGTCAATACATTCGCTACTAATCAGATCACTGAAAGGCCCAGTACCTCAGAAGAAACAGGACCAGCAACAGGACAAAGTCTCTACAACAGGGTAGAGAACTTATTCTTTATAATGAATGAAATTAAACATCTGTTTGAAGTGCCTCCAAACTTCTACAAATACACAGAGGCAGATGAGACTTTAGAGGCAATTCTGAGACATCAATTGCCCACACAGGAATGGTGGACTAAGGCGATACAGATGATATTATCGACAAGAAGCCATTCACTAAGTTTTTCATCAAAAAATATAAGTTATCATGCACAGGAAAATTTTGATAAAATCAGCATGCATGGAGAAGAATGGGCTGAGCCAACTCAGCAAAAATATTCGGCCACCAATGCAGCAGTGACAGTCACAGGTGACAGGGCCGAAAAGCTACAGGATGACAGAGCTACAAAGACACGTCATTCATCATTTATAACAGAACGTTCAACCGACTCAATGGCCTCCAAAGGTAAAGAAGTTTTCTGACAGCATTAAAGAGCATTTATGTTGTATTCAAAGCTGTAATAACTTCTTATCTTCTTTCTGTACATGTTGGTGATTGTATTTATTTCTCAGATGACTCAACGCCTCAGATTTTTTGTATGACCGCTTGTATATATTCCCCCCTCGCATAAGTTTGCAGAGGGTGGTTGTTGATTTCTTTTCCAGATTTCTTATGCTATAAACTTTCAGAGAATTAATACAAAGCTGATGGAATTTCCAAAGCTCTGCGTTATGTGATGCATTGTGGTGTTTAGCTGAATGTTACAGGATTCCTGCGTATTTCATGACTCAATAAGTTTTCTTTAAACTCTTCGTTATGTGTTTTTGTCATCTTCTCATAGCTCATTCATGTTCTGTGTATCACAGTTAATGGCAAGGAAAAAGAATAGTTCTAGGATTTAATCACAGATTACCCTGAACTCAATCTATGCTATTATAAATGTTTTCTTCAGTTACAGTAATAAAGGTGTAATTCTTAATTGCTGCACCTCTACACTATATCTTTCACAGTGATTATTGTTTCAGGAATTCAAGTATGCTCCTGTGCAGTATATCTCTTTCTCACACTCCCAGCTTAGTGGAAAATTCTTAATTGCTTTCCACTGGTTAAACACATTTCACCATCACAATCTCAAGTTTGTTTCATGAAGTATTTAAATGGCCCTGTAATTTCAGCAACTCAACTCAATATCTCAAACAACCAGTAGCCAAAGACTCCATTGCCCAATGGACTATAACTATCTGAAGGTTTCCACCTTAGGTACAGAAGACATCCCTCAACCAAAACATAAAACCAAACCCTGAACTCATAACTAGCCTAAAATCTTCACAAAACAGAGACAAACCTTAAAGAGAGAGCCCTCTCTGACTACAGCTTGGCTAGAAGCTGTAATCCAAAGATTGGTTAGTGGTTACCCCGGCCGTATTCCCTTGGGAGTCAAAGGGAACAACCTGGGTGATAACATAAATGGCGACTCCACTGGGGAGTTCCTCAGGATTTTCTAATTGCTGTATATTTCTTTAAGCTACTTCAAGTAAATTTTCATGCTAGCTTTAAGATATACACAGTCACTCCAAAATCTTGTCTGGCCCTTGTAGACACAAGTATTCCAAAAACATACTCAAAAACAAGTTCAGAAGCTGGCTCCCAAGAAGAATCCGCGATATACAAGGTCAAATCCTGACCCAAATCCTCCAACTGCTTTTGAAAATCCTAATACAATCGCTAAGATCATTAGGAAGCAGCAAGAACAAGAAACTCTTGCTGATTTAAGTCCTGAGACAGCCTATCCAAACCTTGTTCCAACTCCAATCAAGGTTCTATTTCGGTCTACCCTTGATTCCCCCAGTTCACCATCCACATCTCAAAGTCCTCCGTTTACACCTCCATCCACTGCACATATTCCCTTGACCAACACTCTAGTTTCTACCGTTCCCACTACCCCTGTTGTACCAGTCATTCATGCTATCCCAGTTATCCCTGTCAACCCTATAAATCCTGCAAATATGGCTAACAAATATGCACCCCTGCAGTTGCCTGCTAATGCTGCAGCCCTACCTCAGGACTACCAATCCAAGATTTCATATTTTGACTCCACTGGCCCTTTCACAGCAATTCAGCATGCCAGAAGGATGCAAGACCACTTTGAGAACTATGAAATAGATGATGACAGTGTGAGAATGAGAATCTTTGTTCAGAGCCTCACAGGGGATGTAAGAACTTGGTTTAGATCACTGGCTGCAAATACCATCACAACTCCTGATGAGCTTTATCAAGCCTTTACTAACAGATGGGAGAAAAAGAAAGATCCCCTGCACATACTTGGTGAATATGATACAATCAAACGAGGTCCTCAAGAGACTGTTTTGGAGTATTGTGCAAGATTCAACAACGTATATAACGCAATACCACAGAATTTAAGACCTCCTCCTGATTTAGCCTTGTACAAATTTCCTGATGGTTTTGACCCTGATATGGCATATCAGTTGAAGGAAAGAGCTCCTGAAACCCTTGAAGATGCCGAAAAGGTTGCTGTCACAGTAGAGGCTAACCTGATTGCCAAAAGAAACAGGGCAAGATTGGAAAAGAGAACCACCTTCAAAGAAGAACCCTCAGCCTTTGATCAAAAACTAGATGCAATACTCACTAGTATGAAGAGATTGGGTGATAGAGTAGAATCAGTTGAGAGCAAGTCATCATGGGAAGCACCACAAAATAACCCTATCAGGAATCCAAATTTTAGGAGAAATCAAAGCCCAAACATTGGCAAAACCGGTTCTGATCCAGACATAAGGCCTCCTTTCCAGGAAAACTATACTGAGGCATCCACTTCAAATGAGCAAACAGATGACACCCACATTAACCTAATGGGCCTGAATGATGAGCAGCAAGTTTTTCTGAGTCAAGAAGATCATAAGGATGATGACATTCAGCAATTCCAGACCAGGTCAGGTGAATCATTTGACTTTAAACAAGGATATGACACAGCTGTTTATGAAGTTCATAAACAATATAAGCTAAGAAGCAGAACTATAAATGTAACACAGCCTGAAAAAACAAAGGATAGCCAGCAGCCCAAAAGAGCCATAGTCACAGAGCCAAATGACACAACTGATTCAGTTACAAATGAAATAACCGTTCAAGAAGTCACTGAACCATTGCCTTCAAAACAACAGCCTATGGCTACATCACCCTTGCAGCCCAATCCAAATAACACTGCTCAAGAGATGAGTAAGAAGGACAAGCCTCAAGATCAAGAAAAGAATCAAGAAGAAAACCTAGTGAACAAGGATAAGGCTGTCACCCACAACACCAAGATCCAATCTGAAAGACCCTTTGACTTAGAAGCTGAAATTGGCAAATTGAAGGTAGCTATCCCTCTTTCAGAACTAGCCAAGCATGACATTTATAGACAACAAATCAAGAAGTCCCTTCAACTTACTCGTAATAAAGATAATGTCAATGTGCTGGATGACACCCCAGAATTGCTATTCGGTCCATAGGTTGATGGAAAGACAGCTGTTACAGGTATCTTACCTTTCTATGTCAGCCTGCATGTTCATGACAAGATACTACACAATGCAATGTTTGACTCAGGTGCCTCTCACAACTTGATGCCTAAATCAGTCATGGAAAGATTGAATCTAGATATTACCAAACCATATAAGGACTTATTCTCATTTGACTCCAGCCAAGTTAAGTGTTTAGGTCTGATAAAAGATCTTTGTGTGTCCCTAGTTCAGTACCCTAATAAAACAATTCTAATGGACGTTGTAGTTGCTGATATCCCACCCAAATATGGGATGTTGTTATCAAGATCATGGGGGGCTAAACTCCAAGGTTCCCTACAACTAGACATGTCGTATGCAACCATCTCAGTCTTTGGTCAACCCAAAAGGTTATATAGAGAATCACTTATGAAATACATGGTCAGCAGTGAAGAAAAACCTCAAAATTTTCCCATATATGCTGTCCATTCTGATATAGATTCATACATTCTTTTCAATGATAATTCAGGTCTTATAAATGATGATGAAACCAAAACACTCAAGCAAGATCAGGACATTAATGAACAAGCTGTTGCCCTAGAAATAAAGCTGATCCAATCAAGTAATGAGAATGTCCTAAAAGACAAACTGAATAAAAAACCAGAACTTCAACTCACAATCCCAGATCACAAAGAAGTTATTAGGTCTCCCCTAGAACAAGAGACCTTATGGTTCCTTGAATTTGATGGGTCAGTCAACAAATTAGGGGTAGGAGCAGGGGTTTGGATACATAATAAACAAAACAGTCATGCAGAAGGCCGAGCCTATAGGTTAAACTTCAGATGCACTAATAATATGGCAGAATATGAAGCTCTCTTGCTAGGCCTTAAGCTAGTAAAATCCTTACAAGCCATAAAAATTTCAATTCTAGGAGACTCAGACCTAGTTATCCAACAAGTAAAGGGTAATTTTGTCACCAATGATAAAAGACTGAGATCTTATAGATCTCAGTCTATAACACTAAACTGAAATACTAAACTCTTTCACTGAATTCCAAATCACCAAAATCTCTAGAGACCATAATCTTCATGCTCACAGTTTGGCCACATTTGCAAGTACCTGCAAGCTACCTTTTGAGCCCCACCATTGCTTTACAGTTGAGGTAAAACACAGACCTTCTGCCCAAATAATGTCAAGGACTGGCAAGTATTCGAAGGTGATAAACAAATAAACAATTTCTTGACCTTACAACAGGAATTTGCAGGACTAAATATTGACACTGAGGGAGCAAGTCAATCACAAATACTTGAAAGAGCAAGTCAATCACAAATACTTGAAAGAGCAAGTCAATCACAAATACTTCATAGAGAAAGTCAATCACAAATACTTGATCAACAGAAACATAAGCCAATATCACCTAAAACAGCTAACCAAATCCTACATCCAACAACTTTCAACAAAGACAACATACAAGAAATTCAACAAATCAGTTATGAAGAAATAGCTGGTGCTGAAGCTGAAGTGATACAATTGAAAGAAAATTCCCTTCCAACAGGCCTAACTCCACTAGAGGATATTTTTGACTCAAATGATGTCCCTAGAAAACCAAAAATGCAGCCCCTTAACTCGGCCATTGAAGAATGCAACATTGGAACTGTTGAAAAACCCAAGATAATAAAATTGTCTGCGTCCTTACCTCCTGATCAGAAGCCCAAATACATTGACCTTTTCAAAGAGTTTCAAGATGTCTTTGCATGGAGTTATGAGGATTTAAAATCCTATGACACCTCTGTTATCCAACACACCATCCCTCTCAAGCCAAATCAAAAACCCTTTAATCAAAAATTGAGGAGAATAAACCCTATGCTTCTCCCTGCAATTGAGAAAGAGGTACAAAAAATGTTTAAAGCTGGTATCATAGCACCGATCAGGTTTTCTGATTGGATCTCAAATTTAGTGCCCACAAGAAAGAAAACTGGTGAAATAAGACTTTGTGTTGATCTTAGAAATCTAAACCAAGTGTCCCTCAAAGACAACTATCCCTTACCTAAGATGGATCACATTCTCCAAAGAGTGGTAGGAGCATCAAGGATCTCATTACTTGATGGGTTCTCAGGTTTCAACCAGATCCTAGTTCACCCTGATGATCAGGACAAAACAGCATTTACAACCCCATGGGGAACCTTCAAATATGTAAAAATGCCTTTTGGATTGAAGAATGCAAGGGCTACATTTCAAAGAGCAATGGATATTGCTTTTTCCAAATAGATTCATGACTTTCTTGTCATTTATTTGGATGACCTTACACCTTTCTCAAAATCTGACCAAGAACACTTGAAGCATTTAAGGCAGATCTTCTTAACATGTAGGAAATATGGAATTTCCTTGAATCCCAAGAAGTCTCTATTTGGTTTGGAAGAAGGTAAGCTGTTAGGGCATATCATTTCAAAGGATGGCATCAGAATTGACCTGGACAGGATACAAGCTATCTTGCAAATGCCTCACCCAAGAAATATCAAAGAATTGCAAGCTTTCTTAGGGAAGATCAATTTCTTAAGAAGGTTTATCCCAAACTTAGCAGAACTGATCAGATTATTGAACAACATGCTAAAGAAGGATTCAAAAATGAAGTGGACAGTAGAAGCAAATCAAGCCTTTGAAGGTATAAAATTGGCCCTTACCCAAACCCCAGTCTTAAAAAATCCTCAATTTGACAGAGAATTTATCATTTTCTCTTTTGCCTCCCAGCATACTATTGCTGCTGTTTTATTACAGAAAGATGACCAAGGAAATGAGAAACCCATTGCTTTCTTTAGTAGAGCTCTCAGAGATGCACCCCTGAAATATCAGATCATGGAAAAGCAAGCTTATGCTTTTGTCAAGGCCATTAAAGACTTTAGGATTTACATCCTTTATTCCCATGTTATAGCTTATGTGCCAAGTCCCATTGTAAAAGACATACTTACTCAAGAAAACTTAGAGGGCAGAAGAGGAAAATGGATAGCCAACATCTTTGAATTTGATATTGAAATAAAACCTACAAAATTAATAAAAGGGCAAGGTTTGGCCAAACTAATGACAGAAGCAAACTTCCAAGCCTTACACATAAACCAGCTAGACAATGAACCGGAGCTGGCGACTCCAAAGATCAATATAGCCTTTGAACAATCCCCTTGGTATTCTGATATATGTTATGTGTTACAAAACCTATGTGCTCCCCCAGGATTGTCCAGAACTAAATGTAGGTTCCTAAAAATGAAAGCTTCAAGATTTTGTGTTATGGATGCCAATTTGCTTTGGAAAAACCATGAGGGTATACTGTTAAACTGCCTGATTGAGAATGAGACTAACAATGTCACCAAAGAATTTCATGCAGGTGACTGTGGTGGACACTTGTATTGGAAGTCCACTGTGGATAAGATACCGAGGGCCGGTTACTATTGGCCCACTGTTTTCTCTGATGTCAAGAAATTTACTACATCATGTCATAAATGTCAAGTGTTTGAGGGGAAGAGAAAGTTACTGCCACTTCCTTTGAGGCCTATTGCAACAGAGAGACCTTTTCAACAATGGGGCTTGGATTTCATTGGGGAAATTCATCCCTCATCTTCAGGCCAACATAGATGGATTCTAACAGCTACAGACTACTTTACTAAGTGGATTGAAGCTGTTCCATGCAGACAAACAAATGATTCCACTATCATTCAGTTCCTTGAGACCAATATTCTCTCTAGATTCGATTGTCCTGATAAGATAATAACAGACAATGCTGTTGCTTTCAGATCTAAGAAGATGGTGAATTTCTGCCACAAATTTCACATTACCTTGGGCCATTCTACTGCATATTATCCCCAAGGAAATGGCCTTGCTGAATCATCAAATAAAAGCCTTGTGAACATCATAAAGAAAGTGTTGGAAGAAAATAAGAAGAATTGGAATAAGAAGCTTGTGAATGCCTTATGGGCAGATAGACTAACAACCAAGAGAGCAATTGGGATCAGCCCATATGAGTTAGTTTATGGATTAGAAGCCAAATTTCCTCCATCACTAGGGGTCCCTGTTATGAAACTACTTCAAGAAAGTCAAGCTGAGCCAAATGATATGCAAAGAAGGATCAATCAAATAATATGTTTGCAGCAAACTAGAGACCAAGTTTACAGCAGAGTTCAAGTTTTACAAGAAAAGTTAAAGAAAGCTTTTGATAGAAGGACCAAGGCAGAAGATTTCAACGTTGGTGACAAAGTCCTCAAGTGGGATTCAAGAAGAGAAGATAAGGGAAAACATGGAAAATTTGATTCCCTTTGGAGAGGACCATTTGCTGTCCAAGCAGTACAAGGAAACAATACTTACTTCCTTAAAAGTCTCGATGAAGCTGATTTGGATGAAGGTCCTGTGAATGGCAGGATGTTGAAGCACTATTTTGACTACTATCCATAAGTGCAGCCTGAGTTTCCCTTGTACATATTCAGGTGTATATATTAATTTCGGTTAAAATGTAAAAATGCAGTTTCTCAAGTTTTATTAGTTATCAACAAAAGGCAAATAAATTCAGAGATTTACCAAGATGGGAAGAGTACAATTTGGCATTTCAAAGCAGCATACTTCAAGTTTTGGTAAAAGCAATCAAGGGCCAAGGCATTCTGACCTGCTGTTCTTGGCCTTTCAAATGGAAAAGCCATCCCCATGTGGAGCCACTGTTAGCTACCTATACCAATAGGTTTCATATTTCATGATTGGCAAAGAAAGTTCCAAATATGCTCTGTTTTGGTGATACAAAGATCCCATATTTCCAAAAGGAGACAATGTGTGTATATAGCTTCATGTTGATTAAGTTTTGATGGGTGGTCCAATAATCTAATCTGGATCATGCCATGTTTCAATTTTTTTTGTTGTTGTAGAATAGAGAAAGAAGTATGTCCAAACTGTTCAATCTTGGTAGACCAGTAGCTTAGGTAGAGAAGTAAGGTTCCCAACTGCTTAATCTGGGACCTTGGAAGCAATAAGGGTAGTTCTAGATAGAAAATCAAAAGAAAAAGCCAAGAGAAAAGAAAAGGCAAATAAGGGTCTGCAAGTCTAAGTGCACCCTCCAAGAAGAAACAAAAAATGCTAGGCAAGTAGATGGGTAGGCAGATGGGGTTGCAGAAATGGCATTTCTTTCAAATGAATCTTGCTGGTCTAATACACAGCAAAGCAAAGGAGCATGACTAACTTCCTTTCCCCCCTTTTTTCACATTTATTACTAACATCCCTTCATCAGTTGTGTTCATGAAGGAAGTTAAGGTTTTATGTTGGTTCTTATTCCTTTGAGAGCCACATTTCTTGTCTAAAAATTCTTTTCATTTTGATCTACTCCCTAAGCTAAGTGGTTCTCATATAAACTTAGTGATTTCATCCCTCACTCACTTCTTCCATTCATATTAACCCCTAACTTCTTATTATCTAAATCCCCTATATTACCCTTTCCTTATTATTATAAACACTATGGTGTATAAACCCCAAGCATTCTATAAATATCCCTTCCCCTTGGCATTATAGCCATATGTTCACTATCAGGGATTAAATTGACATCTGGTCAGTTTAAGAACCCAAAGCCGTACCCCTCTTTCCCCTTCAGAAGTTTTCTAAACCATGAAACCTTTCATTTGTAAAAGAACCTTGTGAAAAACCCCCATTTGCACCCCTAACCCGCTTCATTTACAAAAGCATATGAAAAAACCCACTTTTTCATTTTACCCAAAGTTCGGGCGCTGTGCGCATTTTTATGAAAGATACATTGAAAACCATATGAATTTGTTGAAGTCCTAAGTCCCCGCCGGGCACACCTTTCAAAGAAAATATTAAAATAATCCCCGCCCGCTGCCGTATGGTCCTGGCATCTCAACGATCCGTCAACCGTCGGATCTAGCCTTTTTCATCGGACGGCCCACATGAATATCGGAGCGGCCCCGACGTCCGTAGGTTAGCTTCCGATATTTGTCAGAGGGTGACGTCAGGCCTCTGCCACGCGTCACCCCCACATCGTATCGGAGCCCCCTCTGACAATTCAGCTTCCGTATAGAGGGCGGTGCGATATCAAACCGCTTACCGCTTCTGGTTTCCGTTAACCCGCTAGGCCAGCGTCACTGCTACGTCATCGCCGCGTCAGCGCCCCCGTTCGCCATTTGCTCCACCTGTCCGCCACCTCATCATCCCCGTGGACCACTCTTAAGCCACCATGTCACCTGATGACGTCATGCTGACGTCATCCGACCTTGACCCCACCTGATGATGTCATGCTGACGTCATCCAAAAAAAGCGCCAATGTTCCAAAAATCCATATTTTGGCCAAAAAACCGTGTTTTTTGCACTTTTTGCAAAAACGATTGTTGTTTCTTCTGCATGCATTTTACGTCCAAGCTCTCACCAACCTGCTGAATTCGACCTGGAGATCGTTGGCGCGCCAAACCCACCTGCATTTGCCACCATTGCCGCAGTATACCAGGTATTTATCCGAATTATCCTCCCTGCGCCTAAGTTTGTCCATAATTCTCCAAGGATAACTTAAAACACTGAAAAAACACACAATTTACTGGCAAATCCTCTCTGCCTAGTCTCCATTTACAACTATAAGGTCGAAATTCGACTGCTAAGCCTTGTTTACCAGAGTTTTCACCAAACCTGCAGTCTGTTCGCGCATTCGTGCATTTAGACCCCGAAACTATAAAAATTCACCGTGGGGACACTTGAATCAGTCCTGATATTGGTTCAATAGTCCTCTGTGCAGCATTTCAATTGCTGCCATTACCATTTTTTTCCTCTGTTCCTCAGTAAATCACCTTTCTTTCCAAGAAATACTCCTCTGTGTTGCTCTGCATAGTAACACCAGTGCATATAAACAGAAGCCTAAAGTAACCATGGATGCACCAGTAGCTCCTGTAGCCTTGAACATTGCTCCTTTAAATGCTCCTCAGAGACAATTGGAATGGCAACCATTAGCAAACCTGGATTATCAGATATCAGAAGAAATGCTAATGCACAACAAGTACCACATTCACTTGCTGAATGAGTTGAAGATTAAACATGAGGCTAGAACAGATGTATTGGGCATTTGGGATTCTTTCCTCCCTCTCTTCAAGCTCCCTCAGGTCAACCAGTTTCCTGACCTAATCCACCTATGTGCTGAATCCTACGACGCCACTCAGAGGGCTGTGATTGACCCTTCAGGCTCAGTTGTTTTCTATGTCACCCCTGAAGCCATCAGAGAGATGCTGCACTTCAAAACTGAGAAGAAACTAGTCCCTTTATCACTGGCCGATCTGATAAACCAAGGAGCTAAATTGACAGATGCTCAGGTCACCAAACTAAATCAATTGTACATTGACTCTGACACTGTGAAGTATCCTCCCATTTATCATGTTTACCTCAACCAAATGGGCAGGGACCTTGTAGATATGATCAGTCCCATTCTGGGCTATAATTCTATTGAGTTTGTTGATGAAACTGTGCTGGTGATGATGCTCATGTTTGCCCCTGGCAAGTCTCCAATCTGCTATGACTATTCCACCTACATATCTGACAAAATACATGAACAACTAATGAACTTGTCAAGAGAAAGGGTGTTCAGATACACCTCCTACATCTACCACCTTATTTTGTATTGTCAACATGAGAAGTTCCACTTTGCTATGAAGAGAGTGGATGCACAAGGAAATCCAAGGTCAGTGGTTTATTGGTCCTCTGCCTTCCACTGCAGATATAGTTCTCCATATACTTATTGTGAATTTATAGACCTCTTCATCCACCCAGCCATGTCTCTGCTCATGAGCTCACCTCCTCCTAGACTAACTGATGAGATGCAGAGGATTCTTCAGCTGTCCAAGGCATACAGCATTGGGGATTGGTACTATTACCAACACCACACAGTCATCAGAATATATGGGTGTGAGTTGCCCCCATACAGATTGCCCAGATATGTGCCCATGAGATTGTTTGCCCTTGACTACTTCAGGCAGTTTGGGAATGCTGATGTGCTACATTTTTCAGGCAAGGGCAAGAAAGCATAGCTCAAGGTAAGAAACCAATTAGGCCATTTCATTTACAACAAAAGGGAGGAAGGTTGGCAAGAAGCAGACAGAATGCTAGAATCCCTTGGCCTACAGACCAGTTTCCTTTGGAAACCTTATGACCCCAATCACTTCATAACTTTAAGAAGGGTCAAATATAGGCTGTCCGGTTATGACCATGTAAGGTTGCCTCACATAGAAAAGTATGCAAATCAAATTAAGTGGAGGAGAGGAACCTTAGAGGAGGCTTCCACACAAGAAGATTTAAATCAAAGGGCAGTTAAAAATATCCAAAAGATGGCTGACTTAGAGCTTTGTGCATAGGTATTTGCTCTTCCAGGCACTCAAGTGGGAGCATCTGCCTCATCCTCCACAGCACAGCATCAAACAGCCAAAGCTACTGATCAAACCTCTAGCAAAGGCAAAGAGAAAGAAATGGAGCCAGAGCAGCCACCTCATGAAGAGGTGCAGCATGAACAAGTACAACAGCAAGAAATGCAGCAACAACAAGAGGAGCAGCAAGAAAAGGAGAAATCAGGGCAGCAAGAAAATATATCACAGGCCCCAGAATCCACCGGGCAGCAAGCTCATGACACCCTGCCTCCTAGGCAGGAGACAACAGTGGAGGCCTTAGTCCTCCAAACCCCACAAAAAGAAGACATAAGCAGAAAGAGGGACAGAGAGACTCCCCTTACAACATCAACAAGTCATGGGGAGAAAAGACATAGAATGAATCCCTTTTCTGAGGAGGAAATGCCTATAGGGCAATCTTTGGGCATGGGCCCACCTAGCATGGAGGCATCTACAAGTTCCTTCCAGCAGGAACAAGAGAGGACAGTGGGAGGAGAAGTCAGCTCCTCAAGCCAGCAAAGAGGAGCTGAGGTGGGCATCAAGCAGCAGTTCATTGACATAAAGAAGAGGAATGAGCCCATAAGAGTACAACTATATAATCATTTGTTGAAAATGGCTCCCACTAACCAGCAAAGACTAATGTTCGCATTTGATGTCCAAGAGGGCAAGATGATCATGAGCCACTTTATGCCAGCCGTGTTGCAGCCACAGTCAGCTACAGATTACATAAGGACCAACCTTGAGGTCCTTGCCAAGGACATCCACCCAATGGATAAAATCGAATTACACAAGCAAACGGGTGAGATGGTGTATGCCTCCTTGGCAGATAAGACCTTGGAGAACTACAGGCTAGAAAATAGCCTAAATAATACAGCTGCCCAACTTGAGTTGAAAGAGCATCCTCTCAAGCAAAGGACAACAGAATCAAAGCCTTGGAGGAGATAATCATAGAACTTGGGCATGATCCCAAGGACATCAAGGCTGTGCAGGCATTGTTGAAATTGAGAGATGCAGATATGGTAGCATTAAGAAAAATGGTGAAAGTCCCAGCAACCATTCACCCACAAACTGGAGAAGTTGCCCAGCTGAGACATGACCAAGATGCATCAGCTATGCTGGTGTCCCTATACAAACAGCTGATCCAAACACAAGAAAAATTGGGAGAATCAGAGGCTGCATAGGCTACAATGCAGGCAACATTACAACAAAAAGAAGGAGGACAAACATCTCAGCCTCCTCCAGAAATAATTAACCTGGAGGAACCTCCTCAGACTACGGCTCCTCCTACTGAACAGACAGCACCATCTACATCAACAACTGCACCAACAACAGAGCAGGCTCCAAGCCTGGATATGCAAAAGCTCAAGAATGAAATCCAAGCCCTGGAAGCCCAAATGGCAGAGCTAAATGAGGCCAGGGAGAGTCTAGCCAAGCTCAATGAAAGATATTATAAATCCAAGAAGACTGTAGCAGAAAAGGGCAGGGAAATAAAGGCCCTTAAGGATAAGATAAAGGAGCTGGAGAAGGAGCTCACACTTGACAAAGTGACAGCTGAGCTCAAGACAGTCCTATGGGCCAACATTGGCCAATCCATAATTGATCAATGGCAATACATTGAGACCATTCATGAGAAAATAGAGCTCATAGGGAAAGCACAGAGGGAAATCCAGAAAGCAAGGGCATCTCTAGGCAATATGCCTGAGGTTGCCAACAGAATGATTAATGTGCTCAATAACAGAACAAGTGCTCAGCTGGCAACAATGGGAATCACAAGCAGAACTGAGACCATCCAGCTGATAAAGAGGGTCCTTACACTGAGAAGCCTGGTACAAATGCTGGAAAGAAGAAGCCAGGACATGCAGACAGAGGTAAATAAGTTCATGGACAAGTTCACAGCACTACAGGGCAAGGGTCTTCCTAGCTTACTGAATAGCGCAGGGAGACTACTTTCACATGAGCACTATGCCAAGAGGGTCAATACATTCGCTACTAATAAGATCACTGAAAGGCCCAGTACCTCAGAAGAAACAGGACCAGCGACAGGACAAAGTCTCTACAACAGGGTAGAGAACTTATTCTTTATAATGAATGAAATTAAACATCTGTTTGAAGTGCCTCCAAACTTCTACAAATACATAGAGGCAGATGAGACTTTAGAGGCAATTCTGAGACATCAATTGCCCACACAGGAATGGTGGACTAAGGCGATACAGATGATATTATAGACAAGAAGCCATTCACTAAGTTTTTCATCAAAAAATATAAGTTATCATGCACAGGAAAATTTTGATAAAATCAGCATGCATGGAGAAGAATGGGCTGAGCCAACTCAGCAAAAATATTCGGCCACCAAAGCAGCAGTGACAGTCACAGGTGACAGGGCCGAAAAGCTACAGGATGACAGAGCTACAAAGACGCGTCATTCATCATTTATAACAGAACGTTCAACCGACTCAATGGCCTCCAAAGGTCAAGAAGTTTTCTGACAGCATTAAAGAGCATTTATGTTGTATTCAAAGCTGTAATAACTTCTTATCTGCTTTCTGTACAAGTTGGTGAATGTATTTATTTCTCAGATGACTCAACGCCTCAGATTTTTTGTATGACCGCTTGTATATATTCCCCCCTCGCATAAGTTTGCAGAGGGTGGTTGTTGATTTCTTTTCCAGATTTCTTATGCTGTAAACTTTCAGAGAATTAATTCAAAGCTGATGGAATTTTTAAAGCTCTGCGTTATGTGATGCATTGTGGTGTTTAGCTGAATGTTACAGGATTCCTGCGTATTTCATGACTCAATAAGTTTTCTTTAAACTCTTCGATTTGTGTTTTTGTCATATTCTCATAGCTCATTCATGTTCTGTGTATCGCAGTTAATGGCAAGGAAAAAGAATAGTTCTAGGATTTAATCACAGATTACCCTGAACTCAATCTATGCTATTATAAATGTTTTCTTCAGTTACAGTAATAAAGGTGTAATTCTTAATTGCTGCACCTCTACACTATATCTTTCACAGTGATTATTGTTTCAGGAATTCAAGTATGCTCCTGTGCAGTATATCTCTTTCTCACACTCCCAGCTTAGTGGAAAATTCTTAATTGCTTTCCACTGGTTAAACACATTTCACCATCACAATCTCAAGTTTGTTTCATGAAGTATTTAAATGGCCCTGTAATTTCAGCAACTCAACTCAATATCTCAAACAACCAGTAGCCAAAGACTCCATTGCCCAATGGACTAGAACTATCTGAAGGTTTCCACCTTAGGTACAGAAGACATCCCTCAACCAAAACATAAAACCAAACCCTGAACTCATAGCTAGCCTAAAATCTTCACAAAACAAAGACAAACCTTAAAGAGAGAGCCCTCTCTGACTACAGCTTGGCTAGAAGCTATAATCCAAAGATTGGTTAGTGGTTACCCCGACCGTATTCCCTTGGGAGTCAAAGGGAACAACCTGGGTGTTAACACCTAGGATGAAAGAAAGCTTGTGTATGTCGATATTCATGCTTGGATTAAGAACAACGCTAGAGGGTTGACTCATGGCACGGTTAAAATTCCCACCGATGTTGAGGCTTTGGGCACTAGAGCTACTCTAGCTTTTGAACTGAGCAGAAACAAGAACCATTCTTGAGCATTCCATAGGTCAGGTTAGATTAATCGAGGAAAATCTAGAGTAATCAGTTAAAAACCTAGAAGAGGATGTATAAAACAATGAACTTACCTGAGTAACCAAATCGTTGATGAGATCTTAAAACCAGACCACAACTTATTCAACATCCTTAAGGCTCCAAATACACCAACAGAGGGTCGCAGACATAGGAGGAAATTATTCCTCCAAGACTCTATGAGTTGCACCTGCAAGAGAAAAGGAATTCCAACGAAATCTTATAAATCAAATCCAGAAGACACCCACAAGTTCAATATTTTTCCTACTCCACAGGGCCTGCATAGTGGCCAGTAGATTTAAGCAATATCCGGGATGACGCAAGTCTGCGCCATTCCCATGTGACATCTTAGAGCGGACATGGATGGTATAACAATGGACATGGATGGTATAGCAGTGTTTTAGAAAACCTATAGAAGAGGCAAGATAGTTATGGTTTCAGTTATAACGAGAACTTTAATCTAATGGTGGAAAACATTTTAATCATCTAACATCAAATCAGAGGGATCATAGTAAGACATGTAAGGCAAGAGGGGAGTTGATCTCAAAGGGGAATGCCTTACGACGCAATTAAAAACGAAATAACACTTTAACTGCAAAAAAGAAATACAATACCAAAAAAAACTACAAATTAATAGTTTAAACTTACCTTTCTTAAAAATAAATAATGAGTTGTAAACAAAAATAACATTAAAAAAATATCAATAAAAAAATACGTCAAAGAGTTAAACGAAGTTATTAAAAAACAAGTGTACTAACTCATGACGAACGATCTTATATGGTACAGAGAAATAAAACTAGTATTTGCACTAGGAGGTGCAAAGCACCGCCGTTAATCTATGTGGATTTTTTCTAAGGTTGGAAACAGTGATTGCAGACCTAGCAGTGCCTTTGGATCACTCGCAAACATTAAGAAAATTATTCTAACATCCATAAAGAAATGAACCAAGAATCTTCCAATATAAATAGAACATAATAAGAAGATAATGTTGACACATACTATAACTACTTGGAATCAGACATGAGAGCACCTGGATAGCTTCATAAATTTATCAACCTTAAATTAGCAGCAACAAGGAAATCATTATTTCAGAAAGCATTAAAATTGCTGATGTCAAAATCAATAAACAAACACTAATAGTGACAACCCTCCACATGATGTAGGGCATGAGAAAAAGTTTGATTTAAGAAAAAAAATCCAGAATATATTGATGGTCACTAATAACACCTAGTCAAATACTCTCCAATGACTTTTGATTTCTTTGGATAAGACTACCAATCTCGCTGGATATACCTATCAGTATTCATTGAAACCAGCACAACAACGAACATATTTATCATCATTTTCATCTCTAATTAATGCTTATGCTTTCTCCATCTCTCCGCCTTACTACTAAAAGGATTGAAGGTTCATTGTTTTCTTAATTGTTGAATAATTTCAACCAAAACATGTGTATTTTTCTAGATTTAGTCAACTATCTGAGTTCAGAAGCAGAGTACCTGGCATGGTTTCCCTTGTCTGTCATTGTCAGCGCCAATTTTGTGTATTCATTTGAATTTTTGTTTTCCATAAATTCATCTCTGCATACTATAATTATCTATATTTTGTATGTCCTGAGGATGTTGGGCTTGTTATCACCCCAAGAAACTCTCCTAGGTTGTATATCAGAGATGCTCGGGAACATTACAAACTCAAAAAAATTGTTGGAGATGGGTGGATGAATGGAAGGAATGATGCATATTCAAGCCAGATAACCACTTCTACTATGCTTAACCCCAGACATGGGTGAACACCCCCAGACTACAAGGCTTTAGACCAAAAATTACTCATAGTTTGAGGAATAAGTGAACATGGAGAATACTGGCCACACCAGCAGATGCACAAGACCATGTGATGGCCGGCTGCAACTAGTTAAAAGTTTTGTAATTTTATTTCCTAATGCATAGACAGGATGACAGCTCTCTGGCACTAAGCAAACAAAAACCTGCATAACATATTCAATGATACATACTAGATTCTAACATAGAGGTGGGATGACAACCCCTCTAATGCTAAATATCAAGAGCACATGAAGAATGCATAATAGGCACAGCCTAGAACAAAGGAGAAATGGAAAGTGAGCAATTAACAACAAAAAAAGCTTGTATTATATGAAAATGAAGACCAGAAGTTGCAGGTATCATAGTAGTTACAGTCTCCAGAATTTGAACCTTACATCAAATCAATATCCATCAACCTTTTTTACATCTTGTTTCTCGATATGTATAGAGGTTGATTACAAAAATATCTGCTATCCTAAGTGTGGAGGGGTCATAATGGACCACCAACCACCTTAACTCTCTGATATGGGTCTCTGATATAATCTGCTGATTCCGTGAATGAATTTTGACCTTCTTTGGTACTTTATTGTCCTTCTCAAATAGGTGGAATGTTGTATGGAAAAAGTTCCATAACTGGTAAATGTGTTTATCTGGTCAAGGCTGTCCTTCTTTCCCTTCGGATGTACAATGCGTTGAATGCAGTAGTTGAAGCTTAACTGTGAAGAGTACTGGTGGATGATTGCCTTCGTCCCTTGGAAGCATGGTATAGGCCAAACACACGAAAATTGCATGGAAAACGAACGAAGGGCTGGGAATGAATGTTAGCCGTTGGATGGAACTAACAGATGGCTGAGATCTCATGGTGGGAGGCGATGGAAAGACGCAGGGCGGAGTGACTATGAGTCGTCAGATCACATATATGGATGGCGGAGATCATTTGATAGGGAGTATCGGGAGAAGGCCTGAATGGACAAACATGAGCCGTCGGATCACGGTCGGGCAGATCCAACGGTGATCGAGGGTGGAAGTTGAATGGGAGATAACGAGCGAGAGAATGGAGTACGGGCGGTAAGCGGTATCCCCGCACCACTATCAGGGGACACTGATATTCGTACACAGGGGTCGCGATCATGTTAAATGAGAGACAAGTGGCGGAGGAAAACCGCCTTCCCCGCGGGTTAATGCGCGAGCATGTTCCAGGGATGGGAGGTGCGATTGCCGTTCGATTGTGGCGGGGATGATCAGATGGCGGGGATTAATCGCACAAGTTTTCGGGACTGATGTGACAGGGACAACAAGGTTAACAACGTGGAGTTATATGAATATAGTCATATGGGTTTAACTTTGCGCCTGGGACCCGAGGGAAAAATGGGTTAATATGGGGTTTATAAAGGATTATAGAGGAAAACAGAAATGATGAGTTAAGGGAGAAAAATGAGAATGAAAGGGAAGCAAGGAATGGAAAGTTTTAGGAAGGAAAACAAAGATAGCAGAGTGAAAGGAACTAAGCGGGGAAATAGGGAGAGGCGAGGATAACCATTATAAACCATCTTTGAGCCAACAACCCAGGACCAAGCTTATTCCTCCTCCTCGAAAAATAACATGTAGTAGAGCTAACACTGGCTCCTTCTGGGGATGAGATCCTCCCTGTGAGGTCTCAAGAACCTGCAAATCAATGCCTTCCTGATGAAAACAAATTAACAAAATTCCTAGCATTCCATTGGGCATGGAGTCTAACTGAACCTATGTTAAAACTGATAAAAAAAAATATTTACAACTTTAAGGCCAAAAGACCTTAAATCACATAAATTTTGAGAAAATTCCCATTAACTGGGCCATCAAAAAGTGCCTCTCCTCCCATACTTTTCAGTATGAAGGTGTTGTTCCCTTGAATTTGAGAAATGATGAAAGGACCTGTCCAGAAAGCATCAAGTTTCCCATGGTTGCCTTTCTTTTCCTTCAATGCATCCCATTTCAGAACCAAGTCTCTAACCTAAAAATTTTCTGATATTGTCCCTTTGTCAAAGGCTTCCTTGATTTTTATCTAATGTGATGCAGCCTTTTCAACCAGCTGTTCTCTAATCTGATGTACCTCTGCTAAATCAGTGATCCTCTTTGCCATGTCTCCTTCCTCATTTTGCTCTTCTTGAAGGAATTTTGCCACAGGGAGAGTTAACTGAATGGGGAATACAGCTTCAGTACCATTTACCAGCTTCAAAGGAGAATTCCCTGTGGATCTTTTACTGTTCACTCTGTGAGCCCATAGTGCATACTTGAGCTTTGAATCCCAATTCTTTTTATTGTCCTCTAACAACTTTTTAATTATCCTTATCAGGCTTTTATTAGAGGATTCTGCCAGACCATTTCCTTGAGGATAATATGAGGTGGAATGAACCAGTTTAATACCCATTGAATCACACATATCCACCAATTCTTTTGCCTTGAATGCTGGTGCATTGTTTGTGACTAACTTATGTGGACAACCAAATCTGGTAAATATATTCTCTGTCAAAAATTTCATGACCACATTATGATCAGCCTTTCTCGTAGGGACTTCTTCAATCCACTTAGTGAAATAATCAGTGGCTACTAATATCCATATGTGTTGGCCACTGGAATGTGGATTGATTTCTCCAATGAAATCCAAGCCCCACTACTGAAAAGGTCCTTTTGCCTGTATTGGTTTTAGGAGCAGGGACTTCAACTGCTGCTTTCCTTCAAATCTTTGGCACCTGTCACAAGATTTAACAAATGAAAACACATCAGAAAATAAGGAGGGCCAATAGTACCTAGCTCTGAGAATTTTGTGGGCAGTGGTTTTCCAATAGTGTTATCCTCCACACATGCTAGAATGCAACTGCTGCATAACTTCTATTGATTGTTCTTTGTCTAGACACCTCAAAAGCACTCCAAATAAATCCATCTAGTTGAGAAGATTTTCATTAATGCAATATTTAGCTGCCCTAAGCTTAATAGTTTTGGCTTGACTTTGAGTAAATCCTGAAGGGATTTCTAGCTTTAGTAAGAAATTAATTATTGTAGAATACTAATCAGAAGAAGCTAGATTTTCAGCCACTGACTACTTTATCTATGGTTCAGTTGCTTCCTCTTCTTCATCTGTCTGACTGATTTATGTAATTGTGCACAGGAAATTTATATCCAATGGTCTACAATTTTCTTTAGTCAATAACTTGGCAAGGCCCTGATCTTTGACTAGCTTGGTGGGCTTCAATTCTACATTAAATTCAATCAACTTTGCAATCCATTTATCCCTTCTTCCATCAACATCAGGTTGTGTTAACACATCTTTTATTACAGCAGAAGGTACATATGCAACTATCTTGGAATGCAAAATGTAAACTCGGAAAGCCTTCAAAGATTTAATAAGAGCATATGCTTGTTTTTCAATAATGTCATACCTCAGTTCAGCATCCCTTAAGTTTTTGCTAAAAAATGCCCCTGGATGCTGTGAACCTTCTTCATCTGCTTGCAATAAAACTGTTGCAATGGTGTCTTCAGAGGCAATTGAAAATATATGGAACTCCTTACTGTAATTTGGGCTTATTAAAGTGGGAGCCTCCATGATAGCTTTCTTAATTGACTCAAAAGATCTTCTTGCTATATCAGTCCATTTAATTTCTGCCTCTTTCTTCAACATGGAGGTAATATGCTTCACATATTCAGCAAAATTCGGGATAAACCTCCTTACAAAGTTAATCTTGCCCAGAAAGGACTGGATATCCTTCTTTGATTTCGGGACAGACAAAGTCTGTATTGCTTTGACTCTTTCTGGGTCAATTCGGATGCCTGCAGCAGAAACAATATGTCCCAACGACTTGACTTCTTCTAAAGCAAATTGTGATTTTTTAGAATTGACTGAAATCCCAAACCTTCTGCACTTCAGGAACACTTTCCTCAGATGTTGTAAATGGTCTTGATGGCCACTGGAGTATACTGTTATATCATCTAGGTAGATGAGGACAAATTTATCCTTCTCTCTAACAAATGCTATATCCATAACTCTCTGAAAGGTGGCTCCAACATTCATCAGTCCAAAAGGCATCTTAGCATACATAAAAGTGCCGCAAGGAGTGGTGAATGAAGTCTTTTCTTGATCATCCAGATGCACAACAATCTGATTAAACCCTGAAAAACCATCCAAGAAAGACATTACTTTGGCTCTTGAGACTTTTTGCAGCAAATGCTCTTTCTAGTTGTCTTTCTTAGAGCATTTGTTTAAGTTTCTGAAATCAACACACAATTTGATTTCTCCACTTTTCTTCCTCACCACTACTAGGTTGGCTACCCACTTGGAATATCTAAGAGGGACTACGATCTTGGCAGCCAACAACTTTTTTATTTATTTTTCAATTAGAGAGAAGAAGCATAGGATTTATTGGTCTCAGCTTTTGTTTGAAAGGTATGGTGTCTTTCTCTAGAGGGATTTTATGTTGAATAATCATTTTTTCATATGTTTTCAGATCACTATATTCCTAGGCAAACACATCAGCAAATTGCTTCATTAAATTGCAATATTCAGCATTTTGGTCAGCAAACAGATGAGTGGAAAAATCTATGTATCTAGGCTGACCTAGGCTTCCTATATCATCCTTACAGACTACAGATTGATCTTCTTTTTGGGCAGCCTTGTAAGGCACATCATTCTGGTCAAACAGTCTTTCTAGAGGAATTAAACCCTTAGGAATATGATTGCTAGGGAGCTGGACAATGCTATTTTTGCCAAATTTATTTCTAAGCTGGGATTGGGGGCTTTCTTGCAAATCTTCATTTTCTTGGTCAATTTGCATTTCAGAAAACTCACCAATGACTTACAGAAACCTATTTATTTCATCATCATCTTCAAAAACTTTCCAATGCTGGACATTATCAGGCAAGGACGGTATATGTTTCATTTGGGCTTCATAAACTAGTCTCGGAGGCATAGGAGGGATAAACAGGCTAGCAGAAATAGCAAGGGAATCAACAAGCTAATTTTTGGCTCTAGGGATGTATGAGATACAGAAATTATCAAAAGAGTCTTTGAGTCTCCATACCTCATCTCTGTATGCTTTCAGCCTTGGGTGCTTTGCTTGAAATGTTTTGTTCACCTGTTGAATGATCAGATTAGCATCTCCAAACACTTTTATGTTCTTGATTCCTCTGTCTTTAGCTGCGTTCAGTCCCAATATCAGAGCATCATACTCTGCTATATTGTTTGTGAATTGGAAGGCCAGCTTAAAATATAGTTGTGTGCTTTCTTGTTGTGGAGATACCAGCACCACCCCTACTCCTGTAATCTCCCTGGAACATGCTCCATCTAAGAACATCTCCCAAACCTGACTTCCTTGCTCTTCCTCGGCCTGAACTGTTTCTTTCCTGAGTTGCATTGAGGTCTTCTCAGATTCTTCTATTTGGAGAATACATGCTCCAAAATCGGTGTCCACAGCATATATGGGATGATTAGTAGGATCCTTCTCATCACTGATGATGTATGCCAACTGTGCTTCTCTGTACAATCTCTTACTTTCTCCTCCAAAACTAGGACAGTGGCATAAGATAGGTCATTTTGTAATGTCCCACCTAATTTCTTAATCCATCCTCTAGAAAACAACATGCCAAACCTAGGAGGGGCATTTGCTACCACAATATCCATCATCATACTCTTCATGGGCATCTGAGTTAAGGTAATGGCTAGGTCTTTGATTAATCCTAGGCATTTCACTTTCCTTGAATCAAAAGAGAATAAATCATGATATGGTTTGGTGATGTCAAGGCCTAACTCTTCCATGACATCTTTAGGCATTAGATTGTGGTTGGCCCCTGTATCTAGCAGGAAATTGTGGAGTATTTTGTCATGAATGGTCAAGGAGACATAAAAAGGTGGAGAATTATTATCAACAAGTTCAATCATGGGGCTAAGCAAAACGACAGGCTTATCATCTTGAAGATTGATAGATTCAGTGGAGGTTTGTGTGGTTTCCAGCTCAAGGGCCTCAAGAATAGGCTTTCTAAACACTTCACTCTTGACCAACTCTATCAGAGGCATAGGTATTTTTAACTTTTGGACTTCTGATTCAAAGCTCAAAAAGGAAGGTAACTTGTCAGAACCTCTTACCTCTTGAACTGGTGCTTTTAGGATGACTGGGTCAGCTGCTGGTCTTCTATGTCTGATATTCTGTGACTCTGTTTGGACAACAACTCTTTGGGCAGGATTCTCCTTGACATTTTTTGCATTTGACCTCAGATTATATCTTCGCTGCTCCTCAATTTGTAGAATAGCTTCTCTGTCCCACCCCTGACTGTCTTGTTCCTGCACTAATGATTCCTCATACGCAGCCAATGTCAAAAATGCAGCATTGCCTTGATCTTCCATGTAGTGAATTTCATCCTCATCTTCAAACTGTTCCTCCTCCATGACTATATTTTGGAAAGGAGCTTTAACTTTCTGTTCTTCTTTTGATTCTTCACCCCTCTGAATAATTTGTAACTGTTCATTTTCTCTTCTGAATGGATTGGGATTTCTTGGAGCAAATGTCTTCTGCTACCTCATTTTTCCTGAATTCTGCTCAACCTTCAGCTTATATAGTTCAGCAGCCAATGACTCTATCATCTTATTCATTTTATCTAATTTAGGTTCTGAAGATGAAGCAGAAGAAGTAGAAGCCTGACCTCTCTGCCTCTTTCTGTCAGCTTGACTTTTGAGCTTTTCTGCAGCCATGATCTTAGATTCCACCTCTAGTGTTGCATCCTGCATGTCAGCTAGAGTGGCACATATTCTTTCTCTTAATAATAGGCAGAAATCAGAGTCAAAAGCATTGGCATAAGTGAGTTTGGCAGAGGTGGGGGTAGGCTTTACCTCAGCTGGTATCTTACTATACATACGACTGAATCTTTTATTAAAATTTGGCAATGATTCCCCATTTTCCCTCTTTAGGTTACCAAACTCAGTATGGTAATATAGCAAGTCTTTTTTATCTCCCTAGTGCTTCAAAAATGCATCATCTAAGGCTTCAATATCAACAATAGATCTAGGGGTCAATTCTCTAAACCACTTCCTAGCCTCTCCATCAAGGCTCTGTACAAAAAATCTCATCCACACATGATTTTCACTTATATCTAAGTTATCAGCATAACTATAGAAAGCCTCAAGGTGTTCTTCAGTTGTTACTCCCTCTGTACCAGTGAATTTGGGCATATATTTTTGATACTCTCCAACGGGCATAGCATTTAAAGGAGAAGGCAAAACTAAAGGTCCATACCTAGCAGCTATTATTCTTTCCATCTTCGTAGGAGTTTGCTGGCCTGCCATAACTGGGATATGTGGGAGAATACTAGCAGATTGAACGGTGGGAAACAATGGAACAGATGGAAAAGACAAAGGGATGTTATGGACTATATGGGAAACTTTCTTTGGACTGAAATTCAAAGGGGAACTAAATGGACAAGGGGCTGTATTAATCTCTGAAGGAATTTCCTTATTAACAATGCTGGGCTCTAAATCTTCAAACTGTATATCTTCAACTATAACTTTATCTTTCAGAGATGCATGAGATTTCTTAGGCTTACCTGATCCTGATGCCCCTTTCTATGATGCTTTCTTCGATTTGACAGTCTTCTCAGGGTTGGGCACTGGTTCAACTGGTGATTTCTGAGGATTTCTTCGAGTATGTCTTACAAACTGAGCCAGAACTTCAATGTGGAGTAACCAAATGCTGGTGTTCGTCCAGTGGAGTCGCCAAAAAGATGATTACAACCAGAAATGTGCCCAGACCTTGTCTATCATCAAAATCTGGAACTGTGTCGTTCTCCCAAGGAAACCGAGCTTCAATTTCCAGATAAACACTTCTACTATGCTTAACCCCAAACATGGGTGAACACCCCCAAAACTACAAGGCTTTAGACCACCAATTACTCAATGTTTGATGAATAAGTGAACATGGAGAATACTGACCACACCAGAAGATGCACAAGACAATGTGATGGTCAGTTGCAACTAGTTAAAAGGTCTGTAAATCTATTTCCTAATGCACAGAGAGGATGACAGCTCTCTAGCACTAAGCAAACAGAAACCTGCATAACATATTCAATGATACATACTAGATTCTAACACAGTGATGGGATGACAACCCCTCTAATGCTAAATATCAAGAGCACATGAAAAATTCATAACAAGCACAACCTAGAAAAAGGAAGAAATGGAAAGTGAGCAATTAACAGCTAAAGAAGGTTGTATTAGATGAAAATAAAGACCAGACACTACAGGTATCACAGTAGTTACAGTCTCCAGAAGTTGAACCTTACATCAAAACAATATCCATCAGCCTTTTTTACATCTTGTTTCTCGGTATATATAGAGGTTGATTACAAAAATATCAGTTATCCTAAGTGTGGAGGGGTCATAATGGACCACCAACCACCTTAACTCTCTGATACGGGTCTCTCATACAATCTGTTGCTCCCATGAATGAATTTTGACCTTCTTTGGTACTTTGTTGTCCTTCTCAAACAGGTGGAATGACGTATGGAAAAAGTTACATAACTGGTAAATGTGTTTATCTGGTCAAGGCTGTCCTTCTCGTCCTTCGGATGTACAATGCGTTGAATGCAGTAGTTGAAGCTTAACTGTGCAGAGTGTTGGTGGATGATTGCCTTCGTCCCTTGGAATCATGGTATAGGCCAAACACACGAAAAATTGCATGGAAAATGAACGAAGGGCTAGGAATGAATGTTAGCCTATGGATGGAACTAACAGATGACTGAGATCTCATGGCAGGAGGCGATGGGAAGACACAGGGTGGAGCGAATATGAACCGTCGAATCAAATATATGGATGACAAAGATCATTTGATAGGGAGTATCGGGAGAAGGCGTGAATGGAGAAACGTGGGCCATCGGATCACGGTCGGGCAGATCCGACGGTGATCAGGGGCGGAAGTTGCACAGGATCTAACGAGTGGGAGAATGGAGTACGGGCCATAAGTGGTATCCCTGCACCGCTATTAGGGGACGGTGGTATTCATACAGAGGGGTCGCGATCACGTTAAATGAGCGACATGTGGTGGAGTAAAACCTCCTTCCCCATGGGTTAATGCGCGGGCATGTTCCAGTGGCGGGAGGTGCGATTGATGTCTAATTGCGGCGGGGATTATCGAACGACGGGGATTAATCGCACAAGTTTTCAGGACTGATGTGACAGGGACATCAACGGTAACAATGTGTGGTTATATGAATATAGTCATATGGGTTTAACTTTGTGCCTGGTACCCTAGGGAAAAATGGGTTAATATGGGGTTTATAAAGGATTATCGAGGAAAACAAAAATGACGGGTTAAGGGAGAAAAATGAGAATGAAAGGGAAGCGAGGAATGGAGAGGTTTAGGAAGGAAAACAGAGATAGCAAAGTGAAAGGAAGTGAGCAGGGAAATAGCGAGAGGCGAGGATAACCACTGTAAGCCATCTCTGAGCTAGCAACCAAGGACCAAGCTTATTCCTCCTCCTTGAAAAACAGTAACATGTAGCAAAGCTAATAGGCCTCGATGAAAAAAAATGAAAAATAGTGAAATGTAATGTGCATGAACCTAAACCATGCTATATGGATAGAATAACACTAGGGTTAATCGTTAAAAAAATAGAATTCTGAACCAGAGCATATAACTATAATGAAAGCTTTTCCTAGTCTCGAAAAGAATTTTAAAAATACATTATGATTACTTTACTTAGGTAAAAGTATGATTTAAAAAAAAACAGTTGGAAAAAAATATAATGATGATATTCTCACAAATTTTTGATGTAGGAGAGGTACTTGAATTATGTATATTAGGTCACATCACAGATGGAATCAAACTTGGAATAAAATTGATTAGAATCAAACTTACAATAAAATTCATTGGAAGAAGTACCTGAAAAAGACAAAAAACATATCATAGTTAGCAATTAAATAATACTTCAATGCTATGTAAAGATTGAACACTACATCATTCAATTTCCACGTAAACTACAGTGAATAATATTTAATATCATGTAAACAACTTTGAACCCTACATCATTTGATTCTCAAGTAAACTATAGTGAATTGGTAGTGTCCCTTGGTCAAACAGACAAACCATGACTCCACCGACTCCATGACTGGAAAGGCTATGAATCATTGTATCTACTGTGTTCGATCGAGACCATTCTCGTGGATTCAGGAGTCATGAGAAAGTGCTCTAGATTTACACCACTAGGCATGTAACCAATGTTCATTATGATTTAAGTATTGGAAGTAAAATACATTATTGTAGTATTTTATGGTCCTTTTAATATTAATTTACTAAGGTATTGTTTAATTATGGTATGTTTTATAGTTATTAACTATAATTATTTTAAATAGTATGAGTTTTTGAGAATTTAACATTCAAAAAAACCCTAAGGCACTCTAATTATAAAGAGCTCATAGTTCAAATTTAATATCTTGAAAAATCTTAATGCAGTTTAACTATAGAGCGTTCACAATTTAAGCTTATAATTAAAAGGTGTTTTACTAAGGCCACAATTTTGTTCAAGACGTTATTTATCGCTGCAATATGTACATTTACATTTTTTCTGAGCATCAGTGTGTTTGTATTATTTGTTTTTGTGGTGGAAATAGATTCAACATCATCAAAAACCATGGTGCATTTTGTATTGTATTTGTCTTAGTTGTTGAATGGTTTAGTGATGTACTTTTGAGAATAAGGATGTTATGTATTGTTTATGCCTATTATATCTACATTTCATTGTTTATTTGTCGATATAATAGGCATAAACAATAGATATCATCCTTATTCTCCAAGGTACATTAGCAAACCATTCAACAACTAAGAGAGATACAATACAACAAGCATCAAAATCTCAAATACTCAATCTTTCAACAACCATTACAAATGGGGTAGACCTTTTTATAGCGTTCTTGCTTCAAACCTTACATCAATAAAATAATATTATTGGAGTTTATTCCTGAGATCTAACCTAGGAATGGATAAATAAAGGATATCCTTTTATTAGCTTGATTGGATATAATCTAGCATACATAAAATAAAATCAGTGTTGTCACATGAAAACATCTCCAAAAACTCAGCTCAACAAAGATGAGACATCCTCCATGTGATACATATAACGTATGTCCAAGGAGGCTAGAGCAATGAAGATAATGATCTCCATCATATGTAAACTTGTTAAAGAAAATATAACCATCTTGGAACCATATGACAATGAGGAAAATAATAGACAGACCATCAATACACGAAACATTCACACAAATGTAGCATATTATCAAATATGTCAAAGGGATTGCCTATAAGGAAATCTATACATCCTTGACATGCCGATCGAATCCCAGCGCTAATGTAACTTTGGTGCATAAATTCATCAATCAATATGAAAGGCACACACATAAACTTTGAAATTATTCATACTTATCTAGATGTCATAACATCAACCATTGAGTAGTAGTCACCATATAGATAATACCCCAGATTCTTACAGGCTTAAACTTTACAACATATTGGGTTTTATTCCAATAGTTTGTAGTAGTAATAAAACAACTTGCATTGTTACCCAAAATCTTATATTGAAGTTGTATATACAAGAATTTAAACAGAGGATATAGCAACATGTTATAATAATGCAATTGCTACAACTATTGTTGACAGTTCATGATGTAGAAACGTATTAAAAGTTAACAACATTTTTAGAAGTTTGAAACAATACTTTACAACTACCTATGTGTTACAGCAGATTTCTTGTGTTTCTTTCGTTGATCATATTAACACATTGAGACCGTGGAATACTAGTGGGTGACTTCATAATTCGAAGTTGCAAGAATCACTTGCTGTCACATGTTCTCTCTTGCTATTTATCTGAAAAAGCCCAATCTATAACCACAATAATTGATTCAGTATGAGTCTTTTTCTTTTCCACTGTATACTTATATGTCGGGAGATTAATAATTTCACAATCGTTAGAGAGAACACATGTTACTAGAACAATTGTAAGAGAATCTCAGAGCTGTAAATTGCCCAGAACAGAGTTATATTAGGTCACAGTCAATGTACAAAAGCTAGCCATGTACCTTTAAATATTTTTGATGTATTCTTGCTATCACACTCAAGGATTATATTTGAGACAGTAAGAGAATTCCCTCCCTCATTTTACAAGGCCTGCTATAGTGCTTGATGACCCAAACTTGTTAAGACCTTGCATCATTATGTAGAGGTCTATTGGTAAATATACAGATTCAAAATCCATTAGACCACCCCCTACTAAACCCAGAAGGAAAACCTTGATTTTAAGGTGTTTAATTCTGAGTGACCTAGATTGGTAAAAGCACCAAGTCCCTAATTCTTCTCCCAACCATTGATAGTCTGCCAATAGAGCAGTTGCCACCCCTAGCTTAGGACCAAACTAGGGATTCCAAAGGTATTTTTCCACTTCCACCCTGACTATAAAGGTAAGCTTATATCGGGATTCCATAGAAAATCCTCCTCCACCCATTAACCATTCAAGGGATTTTAGAGATGAAATTTCTCCATCCTTCATTGATTCAAGGATTCCAGAGTGTTTCCACCCTAAAATGCTTCAGTACCCGCGCCCTATGTTGGGAATCAAGAGGGTACTATAACTGATTATTTAGTAATGAAAACGAGTGTAGGCCTCCACCCCTTAGATACTGAGGGACTCCAGAGTATAATCCTCCACCCTCAGTTTAGCTAAGAACCCTAGAGAACTAAGCACTAGCTATGATTAATGGCAGTCCAAGGGTTTAGGTTATTTTGCACTGTTATGATTATGACAGTCCAAGGGTTAGGGTTATGTAAGAAACGGAAACCAGACGGAAACGCCGTTTTCTACGGTTATTTTAGCTAACGGTGCATATATATGGAAATTTTTTACAGGTGGTAGTTCGCATTCTGAGTTTAGTATTTCACATCTTTATTGTAGATTTCAGTCATGTAAAACATTCAATAATCTAGAGGCTTATTCCAAGAAATAGAAAATTGATTATTTATGTACTATTGTCCCTTTTTTAGTTGATTTGTTTTGCTTTAACACCTGTGCGCTTTCCTTTTCTCCTGCCCCGATTCACTAGAGTGCAAAGAAACCTGAAAATGGACTAAAAATTAATGATAAACCAATCCGTTTTCGTTGGACTCGTTTCAGAATTCCTGAAGACAAGTTAAATCTCGTTTGTTCGAGAAACATATAATGTATCGTCGTAGGGTAGAGAAATTTGATCTAAAGTACTCACCATTATACGAAGTAGCAGGATGAAAATGCAAAGACCGGATTTTCTGACGCGAAAATTGGGAAGCTAAGCGGAAATCGAATTTCAAACCCTTAGGGTTTGGGAGAGAAAAAATCCAAAGGGCACCCTCTCAGAGAGAAAGACTGACCTTAATGCCCCGCTTTAATCACGAATACTGCAACCACAGTGCAAACTAGTAAACGTTCAGATTCTGTGGGCGTTAAACACAATATTATGTAGACCTTGTTGTATGTTCGAATTCTGTCGTGTATCCAAATCGATTCAATTGAATATCACTTCGCTCTTTTATTCAATTAATTATAACTGGGGACATCTATAATTCGCCGACGGGCATTCTCTATTCGAATCAGCCTTCAGAATTTTAGTTTTCAACAAATTTATCGGGATGGTTAAGATTCACTTCCATCTAATATTGTTCGTTCTGGAGACCTGAGATTTATCTGTAGAGCAGAGATTTATCTGTAACCATAATGTTACGACGTTTCTGCTCTTACAAAAATATAATGGGCCATTTAAATACATGTTCGTTACTTTCATTCCTACACCCTTTCTGTTTGCTATGTTGTACATAAGCATGAGAATTTGGAGCTCACGATTTCCAATTGAGTCAATCCTATGCCATTCACTCACGAGGATATAAAATCTACATTCACCGACTGTGGCTAGAAATTGGAAGACATAACGGCAAACATCATGGCTTGGATGTATGGATCGCCTCTGACAACTTGTGTGGATCTGTTTTATTCAGATTAGATATTTCAACCAATCTACAGTTGTTGTTACTATTTTCTAGAGACGTGGTTGATGGATGTAATTTTTTTTGAAGACAAAACGATTATAGCTCAGTGAGTGATTGTTACTATTTTCTAGAGACGTGGTTGATGGATGTAATTTTTTGAAGACAAAACGATTATGGCTCAGTGAGTGATTGGGAGGGTTTGATGATAACCTCCCTACTCGAGTATCCAAATCGATTCAATTGAATATCACTTCGCTCTTTTATTCAATTAAACATAACTCGGGAGATCTATAATTCGCTGACTGGCATTCAGAATTAGCCTTCAGAGTTTTAGTTTTCAACACATTTATGCGGATGGCGAAGATTCACTTCCATCTAATATTGTTCGTTCCAGAGACCTGAGATTTATCTATAGAGCAGAGATTTATCTCAAACCATAATGTTATGATAACGCTTCTGCTCTTAAAAAAATATAATGGCCCATTTAAATACATGTTCGTTCCTTTCATTCCTTCGCCCTTTCCTTTCCTCCATGGTTACCATTCATTATCCGTCACTTCAATTCACCCTTTCTGTTTGTTATGTTGTAGATAAGCATGGGAAATTGGAGCTCACGATTTCCAATTGAGTCAATCCTATCAAATTTTTTTCTTATTCATTTTAATATGATTATATAATTATAGCTAGATTTTAATTTTTTAATTTTTAAATATATTTTTTTAATGCATAAAGAAAAATACAATACCAAAAAAACTACAAATTAATAGTTTAAATTTATCTTAAAAAAAAGAGCACTGAGTTGTAAACAAAAATAACATTAAAAAATACCAAAAAAAACAAATATGTCAAAGAGTTAAAAGAAGTTATTAAAAAATACATGTACTAATTCATGTACAAAGAACAAACTTATATGATACATCAAAATAAAACTAGCATTTGCACCAAGAGGTGCAAAGAACTGCCAATATGCCCATAACCTATTTGGTCTTTTTTCTAAAGTTGAAAACAGTGATTGCAGACCTAGTAGTGCCTTTGACCAAATTTGGATCACTCGCCAACATTAAAAAAATTATTCTAATGTCCATAAAGAAATGAACCAAGAATCTGTCAATATAAATAGAACATAATAAGAAGATAATGTTGACATGTACTATAACTACTTGGAATCAGACATGAGAGTGTCTTGACAACTTGATAAATTTATCATCCTTAAATTAGTAACAGCAAGGAAAGCATTACCTCAGAAAGCATTAAAATTGCTGATGTCAAAATAAATAAACAAACACTTTTAGTGACAACCCTCCATATGATGTAGGGTGTGAGAAAAAGTTTGATTTAACTTGATAAATTTATCAGCCTTAAATTACCAACAAAAAGGAAAGCATTATCTCAGAAAGAATTAAAATTGCTGATGTCAAAATCAATAAACAATCACTTTTAGTGACAACCCTCCACATGATGTAGGGTGTGAGAAAAAGTTTGATTTTCAAAAAAAAAAAAATTCAGGAATATATTGATGGTTTTTTCGTAGCTATAAATCACTAATAACACCTACTCAAATACTCTATCCAACTACTTTTGATTTCGCTGAATACGACTACCAATCTAGCTCGATATACCTATCTATATTCATTGAAACCTGCACAACACAACACAGAACATATTTATCATTGTTTTCATCTCTAATTAATGATTTCACTTTCTCCATCTCTCCGCCTTACTACTAAAAGGCTTGAATGCTCATTGTTTTCTTAATTGTTGAATAATTTCAACTAGAAAATGTGTATTTTTCTAGATTTAGTCAACTATCTGAGTTCAAAGCAGAGTACTTGGCATGGTTCCCCTTGTCTGTCACTGTCACCTCCACTTTTGTGTATTCATTTGAATTTTTGTTCTGGAGAAATTCATCTCTGCATACTATAATTATTTATATTTTGGATATCCCATGGATGTTGGGGTGGATGAGCAAAAATGAAAAATAGTGAAGTGTAATGTGCATGAACCTGAATCGTGCTATATGGATAGCAATGACACTAGGGTTAATTGTTAAAAAATTAGAATTCTAAACTAGACTATATAAATATAATGAAAGTGTTATCCTAGCCTCCAAAAGAATTTTAAAAATACATTATGATTATTTTACTTAGGTAAAAGTATGATTAAAAAAAAAAAAATTTGAAAGAAAATATAATGATGATTTTTTCACAAATTTTTGATGTAGGAGAGGTACTTGAATTCTTTACATTAGATCACATCACAACTGGAATCAAACATAGAATAAAATTGATTGGAATCAAACTTACAATAAAATTGATTAGAAGAAGTCCTTGAAAAAGAGAAAGAAAACATATCATAGTTAGCAATTAAATAATACTTCAATGTTATGTAAATATTTGAACACTACATCATTCAATTCCTAGGTAAACTACAATGAATAATATTTAATATCATGTAAACAACTTCGAACCCTACATTATTCGATTCTCAGGTAAACTACAGTGGATGAGTAGTCTCCAAGGTTATTATTTTGGTCTGTTGGTCAAACAGACAAACCACAACTCCACCAACTCCATGACTAGAAAGGCTATGAATTGTTGTATCTACTGCGTTCAATCGAGACCATTCTTGTGGATTTAGGAGTCATGAGAAAGTGCTCTAGATTGACGCCACTAAGCATGTAACCAATGTTGATTTTGATTTGAAATATTGGAAGTAAAATACATTACTGTAGTATTTTATGGCCATTTTAATATTAATTTACTATGTAACCAATGTTGATTATGATTTGAAATATTGGAAGTAAAATACATTACTGTAGTATTTTATGGCCATTTTAATATTAATTTACTAAGGTATTGTTTAATTATGGTATGGTTTGGAGTTATTAATTGGAATTCTTTTAAATAATATGAGTTTTTAAGATTTTAACATTCAAAAAAACCTTAAGGCGCTTTAATTATAAAAGAGTTCACAGTTCAAATTTAATACCTTGAAAAATGTTAAGGCACTTTAACTGTAGAGAGTTCACATTTTAAACTTATAATTAAAAGGTGTTTTACTGAGGCCACAATTTTGTTCAATTTTTTTTTTGGTTGTAATCTGTACATTTACATTTTTCTAAGCATCAGAGTGTTTGTATTGTTTTTTTTTTATGGTGGAAATAGATTCAACATCATCAAAAACCATGGTGCATTTTGTATTGTATCTATCTTAGTTATTGAATGATTTGGTGATGTACCTTGGAGAATAAGGATGCTATGTATTGTTTATGCCTATTATATCTACATTTCGTTGTTTGTTTGTATTTGTAGATATAATAGGTATACACAATAGATAGCATCCTTATTCTCCAAGGTACATTACCTATCCATTTAACAACTAAGACAGATACAATACAAAATGCACCAAAACCTCAAATACTCAATCTTTCAACAACCATTACAAATGGAGTAGACTTGCTTTTATAGCGTTCTTGGTCCAAACCTTCCATCAATAAAATAATATTATTAGAGTTGATTCGACAGATCTAACCTAGGATTGGATAAGTAAAGGATATCCTTTTATTAGCTTGATTGAATATAATCGAGTATACATAAAATAAAATTAGTGCTATCACATGAAAACATCTCCCAAAAACTTAGCTCAACAAGGATGTGACATCCTGCATGTGATACGATAACGTATGTCCAAGGAGGCTAGAGAAATGAAGACAATGTGTTAGAAAATCTAGGGAAAAGTAGTGTTGTAATGATTCTCCATGACATGATAACAATTTGTGAAGTCTTTTTACTTTTCTTGTTAGCATATTCTTCTTTTTCTTCTTATTAGTGCATACATGTGTGCTTCATCAAACTGTTATCAAAAGAAAATAACAAGAACACAAATTTGGCTCTCTGCCAGGGACAAACCCTCTCTAATCTTGAGAGGAATTTACTCTTTGTAATATTTTTCTTATTGAAGCTTATTATTTGAATAACTGCCAAACCCTAGACCCTTGACTAGGATATCCTGCAAGCATAAGTCAAATCCTTCCTCTTTTTGCACTGTCACTACGAGCACATCTTTCAACACTTCTTCTGGAACCTAGTATTCCATCACTCCATCTTCGAATTATAGTTCTTTTTCACCTTAGAGAGATGGGTTGTTATGAGTTATTGGAGGCATGATCTCTCCTCCAAACAAAGGATTGTTAGCTAAAGTCATCCCCTTATTTCACCTCACACGTGTGACTTTTTCTAGCCCTAGAAACAATCCTCTTCTTTCCTCGGTTGTGTTTCTCCTCCCTTCGTTTGTGAGGCTACCTTCAATGGTGGAGTAGGAGGCCTTTGTAGGCCTAGTTACTAGCCCAAACCATAAATAATATGTCACTGCAACTTTACTGCTGATCTGGTCATATTCTATCATTTATTCCTTTGCACTTGTGGCTATAGGTGCTTCAGAAATGGTCTCCTTACCTTCATTGTTTTGTCTCCTTAACTTTTTTTCTTCGTTACCCTTTTTCTACCCTTGTCTTTGTCTTTTTATCCCTCCTCTTGTATGCTGATTTCAAAGTGAAGTTGTGTGTTATCTTTTGTAGTGGACAACCTCTATAAATAGAGGTTTATCCCCCCAATTAAGCCGACATGACTAGCTACTTTAGGTCAAATTACAGTTTGCATTATAATTCAATTTTTACCCATCGTTTTGCTTCTTGTAGACTTCGTTGGTGCTAGGAGAGGATTTTACCATGCTTGGAGGTGTTCCCTTGACCTTGTATGATGTCATACATGATGTAACATGCCCTCAAAGGGTCTTATCATAATTACATTTTGACTTTGACTCTCTAGAAGCACTTCAAAATGTGCTTGACCTATTTTCAATGAGCAAGAAACTCATTGACAAATAATACAAAAATAATTTCTCTTTTCTTGAATAAGTACAAATATCAAAATTACATTTATGAAGACCTAGCCTAGTTACATTTCCTTCAACACTCCCTCTTAACTAGGGAGGTATTCATACAATATTACAAGGTGTATGGAAATTTTGAATTTTCAATAATTCACATAAGAGAAACCGGATTTGCAATCCATCTGTTATCATCATATTCATCAACATTTTCACAGGGAAAGGCCTTGTCTAACAACTCCATCTCTTTACGAGACCGTGAGCTACAATTTTGGTGATACCAATGATTTATAGACACCTTCATCATTGTCTCTCAAGGTACATACCCACCTGGGTGTTCTTCGAGTATGACCTTCTAGGACTATTCTTATCTTGGGTTCCCAACCCTCAAAGAATATCGCTCCTCTTGCCTACTCTTATCTTGGATGCCCTACACATCCTCAAAGAGTATCATATGCCATATTATTACTTAATCCTCCCATTCTTTCTTCCCAAGTTAAGAAAAGAATGTTGTATCTATCTTGTGTCTACATTTCCATTCATGGTCTTCATCTAGACTTACAGTTGTTAGTCCTAGTCTAGTGCATGATTAATGAAATGGAAAACACAATTGTCACTCCTTTGTAATCAGGGGTGATCCAAAAACTCCCTTTTCATCAGGGACTTGTCAGATATCCCTCTTAACTGAGGACTCTTTCCTTCATCAGTAGATTCTTCTTCATGGGTCCTTCAGTTGCTTGACCTTCTTATTTTCATGATGTCATGAAGTCTTCGATCAAACTTCTTCTTGGTAGGGCATCATCCATTGATCACTTTCCTTCTTGGTTTGTCATGTAATTTCTTTGTGGAAAGTGCCTATCAGGTTTGTCATCTTGGCTACTCCTTTGTCATCTTACCCATGCTTTAGAATACTCTCCTCATGGATGCTTCGTAGTACTTGATAGGTTACATTCTTTGACCTAGTAGCCCATTATGACTTCATTTTGATATTTCTTCAATATTGCCTTTTCTTTTGTTGGATGGCTTCTTCATCACGACATCTCTATAGAGTAGAATCAGTTTTTTGAACCTTTTGTATCTCCAAGGCCTTCAAAGGTGTCAAGTGTCCTTTCTTCTTTTATCAGAGTTGTCATGCCTTCTTTCGGGAGATGTCTTATCAAGGCATTTTTTCTGATAGTGATCCTTGGTGATCATGGTGTTCTGCACATGCTTGATCTCTTTCTTCATTGGCTTCTCCTAAGATAAATAGGTCAACCATCTAATGCTTCTTGTGATAAAATTCCTTCATTGCCTCCTTTCTGGACTTTTCATCATTTCTTTTTGCTTCTTAGTCAGCAATTTTATGCTCCTTATGTGAGCATATTCTTTTTTTGACCTTCATCGCATTGTGGTACATGCCTTCGAGCATGTTCTTGGTGAAATATATTCTTTCATGGTCGATCATGTTATAGAAATATACCCACGACTTAATAATATACAACTGAAAACATGACATAAAATTTGATGGATACATACCTCATCTTGATCCTCCTTGATCATCCTTTGGTGTGGCCCTTCTTGCTTCATCCTAGCCTGCCTACATATCATCCTTTTCTTGAAACCCATGAATGGGATTCCTAACGAGACATCTGCTTGGTCCATGAACCTTCTTTTGACGATTCCATCATAGGATCTTAAAGATCCTTGTCTTGCAAATGTTTCCTTTCTTTTGATGATGTAGGTATTCTAAGATTCTTATCATGATTAATTTTTATTTCATCATGAATGAGGTCCTATACTAGGTATGCTTCTTCTATATGAATATCTTGAGCTATATCTTCCATGCTCATATATTCTAGAAGATATTTGTATTTATGCATTTTTGTTCTTATCATAAATTCTACATCTACATGAGTGTATAAAACTCTATGTACATCATGCTGCTAGATTCTAGAGGGTGATTCTAGCCATGAAATTTAATTTGTTCCTACATGCTCCTATTCTACTCAAAACTTTGAAAGAAGTCTAGAAGTAAAGAGTTTTGACCTAGTCATCGTAGAGATATGGAGAATCTTCCTTCTTTTACTTCTTTCCTTCTTCTTTCACCTCTTGAGTCAAGTGAGCTTCTTCCCTCTTCCTTTTATTGTTGTTGTCCTTCTTAAGCTTAGGGAAGTTACTTTTGTAGTTTCCATATTCTTGGCATCCAAAACATTAGATCTTGGACATGTCTTTGTTGTTTGTTCTTCGTGGACCAAACTTGCCAAATTTAACCTTTCTTTTGGCCATGGTAGTAAATGCTAGCTCCTTTGATCCCACATTTTCTTTTTCACTAACTCTGGTTTCCTCTGTTCTATATAGAGACCACATTTCACTAAGAGTGGTTGCTTCATTCTTGGAATAAATGCTATATGTGAAGTTTCCCCACTCCTCAGGTACAGAATTGAGTACAACAATTATCATCTCTCTGTCAGATATGACTTCCCCAAGCTCTTGAAGTTGATGTCACATTTTAGATATTTTCATGAAGTAGGGAGCTGTTACTTCCTTTGTTATCTTCATCTTCTATAATTCATTCCTTAAGGATATTACTTCTCCATTTGTGGATAACGAGAATAGCTCTACTAGGTTATCATAAATTTCTTTCGATGTCTCAAACTTCGAGACATAGGGAATGATAGAGTCTTTGATTGATTATATTAGAATCCTTTGAGCTCTTGTCTCATCCTTATTGTACTTGGCTAGGGCTTGAGTTTGCTCCTTAGTAGGGATAATGATATTCCCTTTGACATGCTCTAGGAGTTCATTCTCCTTGAGTAGTAGATCCGTCCTCTTCTTCCATGCAAGAAAGTTATTGGTACTACCAATTTATTGATTTCTTTGCAAAAAGAAATTGATGTATATTTAGAAGGGGACATATGCTTTCTTGATAGATTTTGAAATGTAATGGAATTGCTTCCTCCTTGCAGGCTTGGTGGCTTGACTTTCCTGGATCTTGATGCTCTTCAAGTTGCCTTCTTCAAGTGGACTTGTTTGACGATGAGATTTTCTTGATGACTTGTAGCTTGATGTATGTCCTGCTCCAATCTTCTCTTCTTTTTAGGTGCCTTTATGTAAGGCTCCTCTTCGAGGTTTATAGATCTCCTTGGTGAATGATGGATTGTAGACCCTTCTTGTCCTTGAAGTGATTGAGACTTCTAGGCTTGATCCTTCAACTTTGTAAATATTCTCCTTGATGAGTGTTCTTGAGTTTCCCTTTCCTTGATGTGTCACCTTAGCTCTGATACCATGTTAGAGAATCTAGGGTAAAGTAGTGTTGTGATGATTCTCCGTGACTTGATAACAATTTGTGAAGTCTTTTTACTTTTATTGTTAGTTTATTTTTCCTTTTCTTCTTATTAGTGCATATGTGTGTGCTTCATCAAACTGTTATCAAAACAAAATAACAAGAACATAAAATTTGGCTCTCTGCCAACGACAAACCCTCTCCAATCCTGAGAGGAAAACCCTTTGTAAGATTTCTCTTATTGAATATTCGTATTTGGAAAACTTCCAAACCCTAGACCCTTGACTAGGATACCCTCCAAGCATAAGTCAAATCCTTCCTCTTTCTCTATTGTCACTTATGGCACATCTTTTGGCGCTTCTTCTGCCACTTCTTCCGACACTTAGTCTTCTAAAATTTCATCTTCCAATTAGAGTCCTTTTTCACCTTAGAGAGATGGACTCTTCTGATTTCTTGGAGGCTTGCTCTCTCATCCAAACAAAGGACTATAAGCTACTGTCATTCCCTTACTACACCTTGCACGTGTGACTGTTTCTAGCCCTAGAAACAATCCTCTTCTTCCTCGTTTGTGTTTCTCCTTCCTTCGTTTGTGAGGCTACCTTCAACGCTGGAGTAGGAGGCCTTTGTAGGCCTAGTTACTAGCCCAAACCATAAATAATATATCGTTGCAACTTTACTGTTGATCTGGTGAGGGTCTATCCTTTATTCCTTTGCACATGTGGTTGTAGCTACTTCAAAAATGGTCTCCTTACCTTTGATGTTCTGTCTCCTTAACTTGTTACCTTCGTTACCTTTTTTCTGCCCTTGTCTTCGTCTTTTTAGCCCTCCTCTTGTATAAGGAATTTAGAGTGAAGTTGTGCATTATCTTTTGGAGTGTATAGCCTCTATAAATAGAGGTTTGTCCCTCCAATCAAGCTAACATGATTGGCTTCTTTTAGGCTGACTTAAAATTTTCATTATAATTCAATTTTTACCCATCATTTTGCTTCTTGTAGACTTTGTTGGTGCTAGCAGAGGATTTTACCATGCTTGGAGGTGTTCCCTTGAACTTGTATGATGTCATACATGATGTAACATGCCCTCAAAGGGTATTATCATAATTAAATTTTGACTTTCACTCTCTAGAAGCACTTCAAAATGTGCTTGACCTATTTTCAATGAGCAAGAAACTCATTGACAAATAATACAAAAAATAATTTCTATTTTCTTGAATAAGTACAAATATCAAAATTACATTTATGAAGACCTATCTCAGTTACATTTCCTTCAACACAAGGTTCTCCATCATATGTAAACTTGTTAAAGAAAATCTAACCATGATAGAACCATATGACACTGAGGAAAATAATAGACATACCATTAATATACGAAACATTCACTCAAATGTAGCATACTATCAAATACGTCATAGGGATTTCCTGTAAGGCAATCTATACATCCATGACATGCAGATCAAATCCCAGTGTTAATGTAACTTTGGTGCATAAATCAATCAATTTGTATGAAAGGTACACACATAAAATTTGCAATTATTCATATTTCTCTAGATGTCATAGCATCAACCATTGAGTAGTAGTCACCATATAGGTAATACCCTCAATTTTTACATGCTTAAACTTTACAACATATTGGGTTTTAATCCAAAAATTTGTAGTAGTAACAAAACAACTTGCATTGTTACCGAAAACCTTATAATGAAGTTATATATACAAGAATTTTAAATAGAGGATATAGTGACATGTTATAATAATGAAATTGGTACAACTATTATTGATAGTTCATGATGTAGCAACGTATTAAAAGGTAACGACATTTTCATATCAGAAGTTTGAAACAATACTTGTCAACTACCTATGTGCAATAAAAGATTGCTTGTGTTTCTTTCTTTGATCGTATTAACACATTGAGACCGTGCAATACTAGTGGGTGACTTCATAATTCGAATTTGCAAGAATCACTTGCTGTCACGAGTTCTCTCTTGCTATTTATGTGAAAAATCCCAAGCTATAACCACAATAATTGATTCAATATGAGTGTTTTTCTTTTCCACTGTATACTTATACGTCATGATATTAATAATTGCACAATCATTACAAAGTGCACATGTTACTAGAAGAATTGTAAGAGAATCTCAGAGCTGCAAATTGCCCAGAACATATTTATATTAGGTCACAACCAATGTACAAAAGCTAGCAATGTACCTTTAAATAATTTTGATGTATTCTTCCTATCACACTTAAGGATTATATTTGATACAATAAGAGAATTCCCTCCCTAATTTCACAAGGTCCGTTACAGTGCTTGATGGCCCAAAATTGTTAAGACCTTGCATCATTAGGTAGAGGTATATTGGTAAATATATAGATTCAAAATCCATTAGACCACCCCTTACTAAACTAGTAGGAAAACCCTGATTTTAAGGTGTTTAATTCTGAGTGACCTAGATTGGTAAAAGCATCTAGTCCATAATTCTCCTCCCAACCATTGATAGTTTGCTAATAGAGCAGCTGCCACCCCCTAGATTAGGACCAAAAAATGGATTCCAGAGAAAATCCTCCTCCGCCCATCAACCATTAAAGGGACTCCATAGATGAAATTTCTCCATTCTTACCTGATTCAAGGATTCTAGAGTGTCTCCACCCTGAAATTGCAGCTTCAGTACCTACACCCTATGTTGGGAATCAAGAGGGTCCTATAACTGATTATTTAGTAATGGAAACCAGTGTAGGCCTCCACCCATTAGATATTGAGGGACTCTATAGTATAATACTCCACCCTCGGTTTAGCTAAGAGCCCTAGAGAACTAAGCAATAGCTATGCTTAATGAAATTCAAAGGGTTCCAAAGTTATTTTGCAATGTTATGGGATATGAGAGCCATCCCAAATATTCTCACATTTCACCTGTTAGAAGTGACTAGCCGACAGAATGACTGTAAGTTTTCTTCCCTAGGGAAATTAATGCAAGCCAAGTAGTATCACACTAGGACATAATAACCCATCCATTCATTAACATTACTGAAGGACCATTATACACATAGAGATTTTAGGAATTTCATCATCCATTTACATAATGTGTATGAGCAACCGGGACAATGGAAAAACTAATATGAAAAGTAAGAATGTTTTGAAGGATGGTATAAGCCATAGAAATCACAAACAAGTTTTTATTTATCAGTCACACACCTCTTTCATTTTAATGAGCTGGTAATTATCAAGGGTAAATTTTGAATGGATCTGACTCACTAATGGCGGTTCCACCTTCCAAGTCTCATTGGTTTGTCCTCCTTCCTTTTTGAACCATGCACTTTCCTTTTCTCCTGCCCCGATTCACTCGATGTCCTGTCAAAGAAACCTAAAAATGCAAATAAAAATTAATGATAAACCAATCAACTGAAAATTGAAATTCTAAATTGGACTTGGTTACAGAATTCCTAAAGAAAAATGAAATGCCATGACACCAAAATCTTGTTCCATAAACAAACCTATAATGCATAATCAATCACAAGGTAGAGAAATTTGTTCTAAAGTACTCACTATTATATGAAGTAGTAGGATGAAGATGCAATGGCCGTATTTTTTGACGCGGGAGGGAGGGTTTTCTAATGCGGGAATTGGGAAGCTAAGTGGAAACTGAATTTCAAACCCCTAGGGTTTGGGAGAGAAAAAAGTCAAAGGGAACCCTATGAGAGAGAAAGACTGCCTTAATGCCCCACTTTAATCATGAAGACTGCAACCACAGTGAAAACCAGTAAACCTTCAGATTCTTGAACATCTAGCTATTAATGCTTTGTTCTTCAGAATTTCCACAGAACATGATGGTTTCCCTTTTGAACCTCTTCCCTTTCATCTCGACGAATTCCGTCGCTGAGAAGAGACATGGAGATAATAAGGAGACCATAGAGAATCCATAGGACAAATTTTGCTCGAATCAATGTGCAACTGTGACTTCCCTTTCCCACTCAAGTGTAAAAATGCAAAGAACAACGACTTCCAATCATGGTTATCTCCTCTCCAATTTGAACTTATTCACTCCCATCTCGCTAGTATACTGAAACCTCACCTTGCCAGTTTGTAGGAGAAGTAAATTCTGAAGGCCCACCTTGCTAGTCTATAGGAGAAGTAAATGTTGAAGGGAGAGGAGTATGGTAGGAGGGTGTAGGCGGGCATAATTTGAAAGATGGCAAGATGAAGGGAAAACATATGTCATGATGTTATTGGCCAATAGGAAAAAATCCAAACATTCTGATTGGCTGGGTAAATAGTGCTTGCCCACCCAAAGCTAGCAAAATAAATGCTTATCGACGTAAAAATGATTAAACCACAAAAATATGATAATAGATACCAAAATTTAGAATGAAATAAATTAAAAATAAATACTATCGCACATATTTAGAATAAAATAAAATAAAAAAATGAATGGACTGCAAAAATATGATAATAAATGCGAATAAGCAAAGTTATACAAATATTTAGAATGCAATAAATTAAAAATAAATACTAGCACAAATATTTAGAATACAATAAATTAAAAAATAAGTGGAACACTTTAGATGTAGGCGAGGAATGCGAGATCATTTAGCCATGCATGAAACTTGTCATGCCCCTACACTAGTGTAGTCTTTCAACCGCACGAAGGGGGTGCAACACCACCACCCCTTTTCTTTTTAACAATACTTACAAGTGTGGACTACGCTTAACATTCCATACTTAGGTTTTTTTCACTTTCTAAGTATTACATTCATATACACAGCGGAAAACATTCAATTAGCATCTTCATCATTATTACCATTTACACATATCACATCGAATAATTAACGGGAGGGGAAACTCCCTGAATATGAGTCAACCCACAATGATAATAACAATATTTCATAAAATACAATTACAGTCTTTGTGAGAGAACCCTAACTTTTCTTCAGCAATTTCTGTCAAAATGTACAACTCGGCCTGCACCGTGAAGCCTTGCCTGAACCACTATTCGGAATGCCCGCCGATTCTACGGCATGTCACACGTGCAGTAAACTCATTCATGAACTCGTTCAAAAAACCTTTCAAGAACCTCTCGTTCAGAAACCCGTTCACGAACCCATCGTTTAGTAAACCATTCAAGAACTTTGTTAAGAAACCCATTCAATAATTTCGTTTAGAATCGTTGTTCAGAGGATCATTCAGGATTTCCATTTAGAGAACCATTCAGGAAATCGTTCAGGATTTCGTGAAGAACTGTCGTTCAGAGAACCATTCAGGAAATCATTCAGGATCCCATTTATAAAAATCATTCGGTCAGCCATTCAGAAACCTTCATTCAGAAAACTCGTTTGAACGCCCTTTCAGAAACTCATTTGAATGCCCATTCAAAAACTCATTCGAACAGCGGTTCAAAAACTCGTTCAAAAACTCGTTCGGTTGGTCCTTCGCGCGACTATTCAGTGCACCGTTTCTACACTTCAGCTCCTTGATTCGGTGTTGTGGTCAAGAGTGCCTGCACCTTCTCCACGTCCACCCTTGGCTCACCCGTGCCTTGAGCTCGCACTTATGAACTTGGAAACTTGTTATTTTGTCCATCTAACGTCCGCCTATATATATGCCCCGTCGTGGATAATTCATGGGTCGGCCTTCCTTGGTCGACCTCCCAGTTCAGCCAAGCACCCCCCAACTCACGTCGACTCGCCCATGTTGCTGCGGTGCCGGGTCCACATGTGTGATATAAGTTCGCCTTCACCAAGTTTGCACACTTAGCTAAATTTCGGTTTTCCAACCTCCGTTGGCTCGTCACGTTCATGCCCCGAGCGTCTTTAATTGACTGCCCCAGCTTGTTGCACTTCACCAACTCGTCCCATCGTTGCAACTTTTCGTCGCAACTGACTCGCCCGCTCATCGACTCGTCGCACCGTCGACTCGTCGCATGCCCGGCTTGTTGCGTTTAACTAGGAGCGCACCCACCCAACTCGTCGCATGCCAACCTTCGACTCGTGGGCTTGACATTCAAAAGTCAATGATTCAAAACTCACATGGAGGAGCCTCATGATTAAGTAAGTATTCTTATTGTTACTTGTGCTTCATTGGAGCTTTTGGAGGATGGGCCATATGCAGGGAAGGGCAAAATCAGTTTGTCGATGCAGTGGGAGATCTTACCATGGATGTCTATGATGAGACCTTGTATGGAGAAGCAAGGACCATTGACCATTACAGAGCTTGTTGGGGCTGTTTGTGACCTTAAGGCGGAACCCAGAACGATACAAACCTGATTTTCACACACTTCTTATTGTGACACCTCTTAGTGTCAGTCTTTCCAGCCTTCCTTCAATGATCAAACATGCTCTTACAAAGTGATTTTGAAGTGTCAAGGTCAAATTTTGTCATTTCAAAGAGTTTTCAAGCAAAATTTGGTCACTAGGCATTAGGTCTAGGGTTTGCTTTAACTCCTTCTAAAGTTGTCAAAATGTCGGTCCATGTCATTATTTAGCTGAGTCTATCATCATTTGAAGGGGTTTTCATTATCATGTCAGTATCTAATGAGTCATTTTACATCTTGTTCATGCTTCAGTTGCGCCCAGGCAAGGTCATTTCCCTCTCCTAGGGTTTTGAAGCCAATTTCTCTTGGACGGTCAAATCATTAGCAAAACTTGTATCCAGATGTTCATACACCTTCCCCTATCCTTCATGTACCTTATTAAACACTTCCCATCACTGAGATCCCCCAAATTCCTCATTTTTGCACAAACCCTAGTTTCTAGCTACAACGTGGCAATTTTCTAGGTTGGGCCTGTGTTTTGCCCTTTTGGACCCCTTCCCCTCACTCAATCCCTGAGATTCCACTTTCCCTTGCTTCCTAACATCCCTCCCTACTTCCAAAAATTTCCCCAAGAATTTAGAAGCCCCTTATCCCCTTCATTTTGTTTCATTTCGACAAAATTCCTTGTTTCACACATCGGGGCAAGTTTCACTCAAATGATGTTTCAGAGCAATCAAAGATGAATTTTGCAAAACTGAGAGAGGTTTTTGTCCACAACATGCCAAAGAAGAAAAAACTCCTTCACATTTTTCACAGGTGTCATGGTTTTAGAGAAATGTCAAAATTACAATCGCCGGATCTAAGGAGGTTGGCCAAGGCACTAAAACGACGGAAAAGGCCCGATCCACTCCAAATTTTGGTCAAAGCCTCTTTGACTGAGCATGGTACTTGATTGGGGACTCCCAGCCCAAATTTCAAGAAATTTGGAGAAAATTTTGTCATTTGTGAATTTTTTGTGCCATTTACAGGTTTTCTCCATTAATGGGTCTCACCCCCCGCGCGACCCTTCATCCTGGCAACTCCATTTTGCAAAAACTCAGCATTTATAGATTTTTCATGAGAAGTTACATATGCTCATCCATGGACAAGAGATTTTATGAAGTTTTGGGCCTCCAAAAATTCAAAAAACAAGCAAAAAATGACTTTCTGCCACATTTTTGAGACACAGAAAGCAGTCTTGGGAGATTGCACTTTTGGAGGGGAAAATGACCACCAAAGTGAGAAATTCCAGTTGGGTTGGAAAGTAGACTCACAGACCTTTCCAACAAGCCTACGCTTGCTCAATTTGGACACCTGGAAGTGCCCCAAACGTGGTCCCAAAGGCGCGTGACCCGTCAGGCAGAGGCGCGCGACCCGTGAGGCAAATTTCTCCAAATTTCAATGTACAGCTCATAAAAATGCAGTTTGACCCTGTTTGACTTTTTGGGGTGGATTATTATGCTCTTTAATGTAATTAATGTACTTTTATGACACTTCTACACTTATGTACCTCTTCTAGAAGATTCATTCATGAAAAAGGTGAAAATTAAATGAATGAATTGGTTTCCTAGCTTATAGAGGCAAGTTGTTTTGACTGCCTAGTTTTCAGTGCTTAGTTTAGAAGTGGTTGAAACAGCTCCTAGGATAGTGAGCTCGACCCATGGAGGTAGGGAAGGAGGTTAGATGATCTATATTATGTACTTTCTTGCTCATTTTCATGGTTGGACTCTTGAGGGAGAAGCTCTTATTGTATTATTCACTGTATCTTTGCAATTTTTGGCAAAGGAAGACCAGGGTTTTGCAGTCCTTTTTGGGATTCTTGTGGTCACATGTATTGATGGTGTGTTTCTCTTTGTACTTGTAAGTGTGTTATGTGAATCATTTCCTTACTTTTCCTTCTGCAAATTAGGCAAATGAAGTGTTAAAGTAGAATTCATGACTGTCATGCTCTGCTTTTAAGTTTGCTTAATATCAATGTTTTCAACTGTTTAAGGGGAATTCAAGGTTATTGCTTGCTCTATTTAACTCCTCACCAGTCATTCTCATCCATCCATCTCTATCAAAGGCATCAATACTATTTCCTACCTCGCCCCAAAGAACTCCCTGCGAAAACTGTGTCTAATCCCCGCACCCGAAATTGCCATTCCCCAATTTTCCACCAAAACTTTAAAAATCCCAAATTTAAACTTCTTGATCAGTTTACTAGCCTAAAATCAGTGTTTTCCTATTGGTCATCTCGCCCATTGAAGATCTTTACTGAGATAGACAGGAGAGAGCCCTCTCCTGCCCCGTAGGGCTAGCTACGAGGCTAAGTGGTTTGATGTTGCCTTGAAGTTTACCTTTCTCAGCCTGAGGTGAAATTTCAAGCGCTAACAACACCTAATACGAATCCGACGTGTTAGTCAATCCACTTTCAACCGATGGTATTTCAATTTGCTCATCAAACCGACTTTTAAGTGTTCTCTTATATACCATATAAGAATATTAACGAACTTGAAAACTCATATGACAGGATTATAATTCGTTTGATCAAAGACAGTCATTACATAATTGTCTTTACCCCAAATGTTAACTGATTATCAGAACATAAGTCGTTGTTAATGTTCGAAGTCTGTTAACTGAAAAATAGCCCCAAAATGACAATGTTAACCCGAGTGCGCCCACCTAGAATGAAGAGCAATGACTTCCAATCATGGGTATCTCCTCTCCAGTTTGAACTTATTCACTCTTGTCACGCTAGTATACTAAAACCTCACTTTGGCAGTTTGCAGGAGAAGTAAATTTTGAAGGCGCACCTTGCGAGTCTGTACGAGAAGTAAATGTTGAAGGGAGAGGAGTATGGTAGGAGGGTGTAGGTCAACATAGTTTGAAATATGGCAAGATGAAAGGAAAACATATGTCACTATGATATTGACCCAAAAAACAACATCCAAACATTCTTATTTGCATGGTAAACAGTGCTTACCCACCCAAAACTAACAAAAGAATGCTTCAACCAATCTACAGTTGTTGATACTATTTTCTAGAGATGTAAACTTTAGGGCTTGAATGTATGGATCGCCTCTGACAACTAAGAACGGGTTTTGTGTGGATCTATTTTATTCATATTAGATATTTCAACCAATCTACAGTTGTTGTTACTATTTTCTAGAGACGTGGTTGAAGGATGTAATTTCTACATAACCAAATCTTGAGAGATGCATTTTGTACCGATTAATTCACGATTGGCTTCCACGCATATCAAGAAATTGGAGGAGTATATTACGGGTGAAGCCATATTATATTATCATAGTATGTTGTTTAGGCCTTAATTTATTATAAAAAGATTATAATTGATTGTGCATCATCATAGTTAATTCTGTCAATATCATTTATCATGATTGATTTATTCAATTAATTATGAGTAACCATAATCAACTATAGTCAATTATAATTGATTGTGCACAACTATGGTTAATTCTATATTGATCATAAAGTTGACTATTAATAATATTAGCAATTGCCCCAAAAAGGTGATAGGATTACTAAATTGGGAAAAGTTGTAATTTGGTTTCATAATCATGCAAATGATATTTATATATTAAATTTTAAATTTTAGTGTTTTTTTTTTTAATATGTGTGTATGTGTTTTAATTTTGTAACTTTTTGGAGGTTGGAATTCAATGAACTGCAAAAATACCATGTTGTATATTGCAAAACAACATTGGTTGAAATGGAGACCCTATTTCTTGATTAAAAGGAAATAATTTTAACTCAAATCCTTGTTAAACCATAGATGTTATAATTTGTGTGTAATTTTCAGAGAATACACAAAAATTTTACTATAAGAATTTGAATCATGTTAAAATGGATTTGTATGGCTGGTTATGTAGTAATAACAATTAAGTAGGTGCTTTAAATGGATTGGTACTAAATTTGAATGATGTACAATTATGGAATCCACTCCAACTCACAATGTTCCTCCATAAAATTTATTTAGTTTATGGTGTTGTTGCTATGACAACTTTGAATTGCAGGTTAACACATCATGAAATCTTGTAAGAAAAGCAAGATACCTCCTAGTTTAAGAAGTTTTACTTCCAAAAGATGTAGAAAGAATCTGCCATATCCAAAATTGTGCTTGAATATGAGAAATATACACATCAATCGCTAGCCTCTACAACTGCATTAGCTAACCTATAAAACCCCACATTTACTCTGTGTTATATTTTATGAAAACAAAAGCAAACACTTTTCTATTCTTTCAAATTTTTGTGTAAGTGTCATAGGTGCAAATACATAAAAAAAAAAGATTTTAATTGAACAAACTTGATTTGAATTCCATCAACTTTTGAAGCTAAAAGAAATATTTGATCATCTTTAACCTTCAACAGACCCTATAGAATAATCTCATAGTAGAAAATACCCATTTAAGTCCCATTTGATATGCGTCTTCATAAGTTTCTCAGCTAAAAGTTGTATATATGGAATTTGCATTGTGTCAATATGCATATCAAACAAAGATTTAGATGTGTACAAAAATACATAACAATTTTTTGCATATAGATACAAGAGAAATGAAATCACATAGTAACATAAACCGATTTAAACTTTAATTTATATGCATCTCTCTAGGGTTTTAACTTAAAATTTGTATATTTCAAATCTTCAATATTTCATACATAACATAGGTTAGTTTATACTGAGTTTGATATGCATATGTATAGATTTCCCATCTTCAAGCAACACATCTCCAATTTTTTGTTGTGTAACATTATGCATATAAAACCTAGATTGACATGGGTATAAAACCTTTTCAAATATTTTAAATATGTAATGTAACACTACTGATTTATTCCAAGCACCAACTTTCTAGAGGCACCAACCCCAAATATCTACTCAAACATCCACTAACATGGAAGCACAGAATCCCTCGTTTGCAACCTCCAACCCACTCCCAATAAGGAAATTGTTGCACTCTATTATGGTACCCACATGGCCTTGATTTCATCTCCTTTTTCTCCTTTGAACTCGACCCTCTATTTTTCTCAACAACTTCAAGCATACTTAGCATCATACAATCATACTTGTCCCTTGAATCTCTTTATTCTCTACTTACTCAACTCATTCTACATCAACATACATTTAGATTATCTCACGACCCTCATTCAATCAACCTTCAATAGATCTTGGACTTCTTCTTCTGCATAGACACACTCAAACTCTTCTCAATAGTGTACACACTCCCCAAAGCTCTCCGTACAGTTCTCAACAAACCTTCAATCCCCCGCCTTGCACAATTTCCATCGTGGCTTTTATTTCATTATAGCACATTGATCAATGCTATCTCTGCTATCCTCCATACTACTTGAAAGCATGCTTCTGCATGACTATCCATATTGTTGTTACATTTGGTTACTTGCTCAATCCAACACCATTAATATAGAGAATGGGAACCTGAGAATTTATCCATTCTGAGAATTAATTCACAGTCAAAATTGTGTGCTCTAGGAAGGCGCTCCATTTTCTTAATTTCCCACGGAGCTGATATTATACTTCGGGCATGGATTTATTCTTTTGTGATCAACGCTTCTGTACCCAACCTTCTTTACCATTTAATTCTTCATAGTCATGCAAGAAAGCTTAAGCATGGTTGTTCTTGAGTCAATTTATACCCCTACAAATCATGGTCCTTACTATCTTCAATCAACAATCTCTGCAGTCACCATTAATCAGCGACACCAAAATCGTTGTGCACATTTACCTGGTTGCCCAAGCTCTGTTAACTCCAACTATGACCATGAACGATTATGGCACAACTTTGAAGTATGGTGGAACCCTACCAAAGTGGTCTTCGACTAATTCTATGCTCCATTATCGATAAGTGTTGTGCCATTCCACATTCCACACTCTTGCCAAACATGGAGGACTTCTACTAAACCTGCCGACTCATCCATGCCTTTAACTTCAAAGCCCACACCGACAACAACTTTACGTTCAATCCAAAGGCTCTATTTATCACATGGCCCTTCCTAATTACAATTATTCCATAGACTACTTAGATGCTCACCCAGCATGACTTTTTCATTGAAAACTATCCAAAGGCCCTAAGTCACATTAACACACGAGACCACCGCGAAACAGCTCTTAGGCCCCTCTTTGAACTGTATTCGTGAGGGCTTAAACATAAACATTAAACCCTCTATGTCCTTGATCTTATTGCTGTAACAGAACTATGTCTTGGTGGTTTAATTCAACCCCCGACTCCTTTTTGCTCCAGCGCACCTTTTTACCTTTAAGCCCCAAGGTCTCATCTTCCTCTTTGCCCTTGGTCACATAACTACACAGAACCATGTCCAGAGCGCGTCTTCTATCATTTTACGACACTGTTAAATGTCGGCCAGAAACATTGCCTCTTGGCTCTGTTATCCCACTAAATTCTCAGCGTGCCTTTCTTTTCCTCTAGGGTAAGCCTTATGGGCTTACTTGTTCTTTGGGATCTCCGCATGCCTCCTCCCATTGGTCACTTAAATGTGCGTTGTCTTGCTGACGTGTCCTAACGCTATCCTCTAGGACAAAACTCTATGCACCCTTATATTTCCTTTGGGATGAGCCTTATAGTCTTACGTGTTTCATGGGACCGCCTTGCACCTCCTCCCATTGGTCACTTGATTGTGTGTTGTCTCGTTGATGTGTCCCAATGCTATCATCCCAACCAAAAATATATGCACCCTTATATAATCTGTCAGGGACTTCCTTACGGGATGATTTAGGCCAGTGCGGTCCGCCTGACACTCACATCAACCAATAAACTGCCTACCATGCTAAGTTGGCTGTGACAGCTGCCTTGTTAGCTCGAGGCCCAGTCATCCCACTGGTTCCTTTGCACCTCTCTCAAAAACTTTTCGAGCTCCTAATAGTGGGATGAAATTATTTTGATGTCATTAGTGCTGCATGGCACCTCCATAGTGGTGACAAGTGTCATCCGTATTTTTCCCATTCGGCCATCCAAAAATGTAGAATCTACTAGCCACGTGTCCCCCATACAACTACATCATACTAACATCATTACCAACCAATACAATGCTGCCATATGCCTACCATGAGGAGAGATAGAAGGGTCTCGACCTTTATTTTTGTGCTCTCAATAATACCTCTAAGGAAGTCTCGTTGGGCTTGCATGTAAATAGGGCTCCACCATCAACCAATCAAAACGCTCACAACTGTTGTCAGGTCCACATCTTCCCGATGCTTCCATTCTGGCTTTCACCTTCTATGTCGCTTTAACACTTCTAGGGTAAGTCTTGCAGACTTAGCTATCAGGTGGGCCTCCCTTCCTTAAATCCTCCACTAATGAACAACTTTAGTTGCATGCCTTGTTTCTTCTTTGTTTGCCCACATCCATCGGATTCTCCTATAGTGATTTTGCTTGCAATTCCATTGCATTTGGAAAACATTGCCAAACTATCTTTGCTCCAAGATGGGCCTCTACCAATAATAAGTTTACAATTTTGACTCAATGGAGAACTTAAGATTTTATTAGCAATAAGTTGTGATCTAGGAGGCCATTTAGTGACTTCAATATACCATTGGAAAGTTCTTACCAAAAAAAATCCAACTCTTCCATCTGTAAGAGAATCTAAACTAAAATACTAAGGAATAGTATCCTACAAATCTTGGGATTCCCTAACCATCATAGATATAAGACTTTATATCTTCTTTTCAATCTTGCTACTATGATGTTTCTCTACCTAAGACTGAAAAAACCATAGGACTCCTCCTAATATTGACACACCAAGCACATCAATGCTATCCTAGTAGACATCAATGCTACTCTAGTTAACATAACTGCTAGCACACTTGATTCCACCAACATCAATGCTATCCTAGTAGAAATCAATGCTGCTCTACTTAACATAACCGCTAGCACACTTGCTTCCACCAAAATCAATGCTAATATGGTTCAAATAAATTCCAACACACATGTTGTGACTCACCATCTAGGAAATGCCAACTGTCTAACAATATCCCCCTTTGGCATTGGTGCAAACTCCTTATCACTTCTCCACATTAACGGTTAATCCTCATGCTACTTATGCGCTTCTCCTTGCATGAGCCACCAAATCTTACTTTCCCCCTTTTAAATCAATGGAAAGGGGCTATAGGCTGCTCCTTCTTCTCCCTTTGACAATCAATGCCTAAGGGTATGGCTACTGATGTGCATTCTTATTTGTATACTACTTCTTGTAGCTGCTACTACTGCTTTAGAAACTAGACGCATGGGATATGCTCCCATTGAACATATGCAACTTATTCTTTGAAAGCATCCAATTTCGGACACCTTATGGCTGATGATTGAATACTCTCTTTTCCAATGCATCTTTTGTACCAATTAAAAAGAAATTGATACCAAATAAAATTGCAGATGGTATTGGTTCTACTACAAATACAAATCATTAGTGATGTATTTGGGCTTGCTCTTTACTGCTACTATTATTGTTGCTACTTCAAAGACATTGCTAACATCTCTCAAGCATGCTAACTCTCTACCCTAAGATCATGCTACCACAACTAGAGATTGTTGCTTAATGATACCAATCACACCAATAAATTGATACAAATCAGATATTGTTCCAGGAAAATTTCCACGACTTCTTCTCAAGAATAAATGACCATTTTCACAAAAAGTTTTCTTCACCTTTAATTTCTTAAACAGTCAGTCTCCATGAGGCTATGGATTGTTTATTTCTACTGCTATTAAAGAAGCTCCCCCTGTGCCAATGCTTTCTGACCTCCTGCAACTACTTCCTTACCGCTGCGTGGGGACTATTCCTGTGGACCTGACTTAACTTTGGGCCTCATGTCATTCCACGCTTCTGCTGCAACTCATCCTTTACTTCCACAACTTAGAGTATTTTTGCGTGCTCCCTCTGAAACGATTCTAGCTACATTTTCCTTTCTCTTGCAATGTTGATACATTCAAAAGAAACAAATTCGTCATTGTAATTAGTAAGGGGGCTTGAACATACTTCCAAAATTCATATGCACCTATTTGATTATTCTTTCTAACTTCCCGTATTTAACTTATTCAGCCTCTCTTGAGGCCATTATCTACCTTCAATGAAGATAAAAATAAGATCTAATCCACCTGATCATTCCATCCTTTATCCAAACCTTCATTTCCCGAGTCCTAACATCAACATTTCTTCCCAGCCTATTCTTTTCCCATGTTTGGGCCTTTTCTTGTCTGTATATGGCTAGAGGGCAGTTCTCCTTCACCTTCTTGTTCTTCACCCAAGTATTATTTTCACTGCCTCTCTTCTTTGTCTCCAAGGAAAATTTGTTTGAGTTGTTGTTCCCATTCATCACCTAAGGCTTGTGCACATTGCAACTAGAAATTATAAAGGGATTTATTATTTAAATATGAGGATTATCCCCTTTGATTTTTCACTGGTTTTTATTTAGAGAAAAATAAGCTCCTTAATCATTCCTTCCTCTTTTCAACATGTCCCTTTGACATAGAGCACTGGAGTTATACTTGTGATTCTCTGCTCTATTATTATTTTCCATCTTCAAAGGTTGGGATGCTATGTTTGCATGGATATTCTTTGCCCAAAGTGCCCACAATTCTACCATTCGATAGGGCTTAGGAATGGAGCAAGAGGATATCTATACTTGGCAACATTCCTATAAGAACTTCCCTCATGGCTGACATGTATTCTCTTGGTAAATTTGTGTATTCTTGGGTTGCTAGTACCCAACACATTTTGTTTTCTCACATGCCATTTGTAGTCTATGGCTTTATGTCCAAAATTGTTGCAATAAAAATAATAGCCATAAAAGAGATTTGGATACTAGAAGATACTTTTTGTTTGAGACCTTTGTCCCCGAATTTAAAAGGAACTTTGTTGATTCATCAATTTCTCTCTATGCCTACATGAATTGTTTCCTTGAGCTTTTCCTTGGTCCTACTGCCTCTTTTGACTATTATGTTCTCTTCCTTGATGTTGTTGCTTAACATTTTGTTGCTACTCTTTCTTCTTTTATTTTTGTTTGTTGTTGTTGAGCCCTTCAACTACCTTTGTTTTCTTGGAGCTTTATTCTTCTTTGTAGCCCAAACCAACCTTGATGAGAAGGGATATCTTCTTAGAAAACATCTCATCCAAGGCCTTATTTCTCTTTTAAATATTTTGATATTGAGACAACTCTTTATTTTTCCTTTTTACGTCATGTCTCAATGAGACTACTTCAACTTGTAGCTTCTCATAGTGTGCTTCTCTTTTATTCAGTTGATTGGTCAACACCCTATTCAAGCTGCTAGTATTTTCTTGTTGGGAATATAGATCAATAATTGTTTTGCTCAAATTACCATTCTCAATATCATATTCATTCAATTTCTCCTTTAGATTGAGATTTGATTCACATAGCTCCTTGATCTCTTTCAGATGAGAGATAAACTTTTTCTTGAAATAGATCCTTTCATTAAAATGATTTTCTTTGCTATCAGAGGTGCTGGAAGAATCACTACAAGGATCCATATCCCTTCTTGATTCTCCAAAAAACTTCATGGATCTAAGGAGAATTCCATCTTCATCACTACCAGGGATAATCCTTTTCTCTTCTCGGGTATGCTCTCTTCTTCCTTGGAGGATCCCTTAATTTGTACTGCTACTAAAGTAGGTCTATCTTCTTTAATACAATTAGATTATGTTTTGTATATTTCTTCCAAAACATCATATGAACATCTAGAAGATAAATGACCTATATCATTACATTTATCACTAAGAATTATATTACCTCTTTATTTATCCATCATCATCTTGAGAGTGATGAGTAGCAACTTGCATATTAGAAAGAAAGTATTCAATATTCTTAGCATATATTTTCTGGTATTCTTTCTCCATCTTATTCCTTCTTTCATTCCTAACAACATTTGCAGGTTTTGGTTCACTACTTGAAAAGCAAGGTTCATCAACCGCCTCTGTTGTTGTGTAGCTTTCTCCTCCATATAGACATTGCAATTTGTCCAACATTTCCTTTGTTGTCTCATAATGCCTTACTTTATTGGCATCTGGCTGACACAACCCTTTCATGATAATCTCCTTGGATTCTCCATTCAATAGGGATAATAATACATCAACACTAAAATCCATTAAATAGGCTTTTGTTCTAACCTTCTAGAGTGCATACTCTGCTCCATTAGAAAAAGGGACTCCCTTTTGTGTAAGCCAAGTTTGATTAGTCATTGTTTTCCTTTGATCTAAATTCAATAAATTAATTTGTTCTTGAAGGAACTTGGCTCTAATACCAATTTTTATCAACTAGATTGAAACTCAGGCTGAAGGAAGGCAATGTCAGGGTAACCACAAACCACGCCTAGCCAAGTAGCTAGCCCTACTAGGCCGGGAGAGGGCTCTCTCCGTAAGGATCTCATCTAAGATGATTGGATCAAGAAAAGGATTTTAGGCTAGGTATAGTAGCACGAATTTTTGATTGTATTTTGAAGGGATTTCGCTGGATCAGGACGAGCTTTACAGTTTAGGTCTAGGGAATTAGGCCAAAATTGCAGGGTGTTCAATGGGGTAAGGTAGGCATAAGTTTTAGCATTTTAGGGCTTGATGGGGTGAGACGTTTAAGACTTCTAATAAGCTAAGAAGAGAATTTGAAACCATGGATCCTTCCTAGACTGTAGAAAACATGAAATGGTGAATGTTTTCCCAAAGTAGAGCACCGATGTAATGAATTTTGCCTATCAACTTGAAAGAATTCACTTAGAAGCAATGAAATGATTAACGAAGTACATAAAACACATTAACATATGATCACAAAATAAGAAATTGTACTAAAACTCACATGGATTCCATAAAAATAGCTGCAATTCTTATTAATCTCCTGCTAAAGTGCTACAAAATGATCTACAATCAAGATCTGAGCATCCAACTGAGTCCAACCCTCTACAATGAGAAAGAAGAAGATATAGGCATTGTTTCAACCTCCTCCCATCCTCAGGGGTCGAATACCTAAGATGAGGAGCTAATTTAATCAACACTGAACAAGAAACAGGAATATAGGCATCTTAACCACTTGCCTCTAAAAGTGAAAAACTTATTCATTTGAGCTCAAATTAACTTTAAATGTAATGAATATACCCTCTACTACTAATTATGTATCATATTTACAACCCTAGTCATCATTTACAATGGTAAAACATCCACTATGAGAGAAAATCCATGAACACAGTAAAAAAAATGGAAAAATAACCATCGTGTGCAAAATCTGCCCTACGCATAGTGCCACTTTCAGGCCCTTTTGGAGGCCTTCCCGGCATCAAAATTGATCTCATGATAGCTCATTGGAAATGTATTCAAGTATAATTTCAAAAACACTTGGAATTTCTGCATTTGAAGCTCATTTGACCCCTAAAAAGTTGATTCTCCCAAGACTACTTCTGTGTGTCCAAAAAGTGGTAGATAGGTCATTTTTAGGGTGTTTTTTGACCTTTTGGTAGACCACTTATGCCCCAAAAACTTAACAAATCCACAGGGTGTATGTCCTCATTGCTTTGAATCCAAAAATGCAAACCATATCTCCATTGGGTGCCCCTAGGAAAAGCACAGTGCGAGTGGCGCTGCACTTTGAGGCAGATTTCCTGTGTGTAAAATTTCAAAATTTGCAAGTGACAAAAATTCTTCCAAACTTGCCCAAAATTGGTGAGAAGCATCATCATCAAGTGTCCTGATGAGCCAAGGAAGCTTCAGGTAAGAAACCTAACCCTATCCTCCTCCTTTTTTCCTTTCAGAGCTTGCCTTAGCTTAGCTTTCATCTTTTTGACCCTCATGTTGCAAATTTTGTTTCGGGTCCTCTAATGGTAGGCTATGTGCCTGATCATTTTATTGTCACTATTGGCCTTTTGCAACAGCTTCTCTAGATGCAAATTGACTCTCTCAAGCCAAGTCTCTCTATCATCTTCAATCTCCTTCTCAATAGGAGTCAAAGTGACTTGTGCCTCTTTTTCACTTTTTCGTTTTACCTTGAGTAGTTCCAGCTCCACAAGGACTTGTTTTTCACTCAATTTATTGTGTTCTTGTTCCAAATATGTGATGCCATACTTTTCTCTCTCCGAAGTGTCCATCAATGCTCGGACTTGAGCCTCCATTTCCCGTATGATGATGTCCTTTATTGTTTCTTCATCCTGAGCCTCTAAGTCAATTGTTTCCATGCCATGATGAGTATAATGTTGCTCCGGCTCATCATGCTCTATCAAATAAAAGTCTCTTTCTTCCTCCTCATCATCAAAACATTCCTCCAGCATCTTTTCTTTTCCTTTATGCAGCTGCTGCACCTGTACCTGTTGTGTTGATGAAGAAAGAAAATCCTCTTCTAGATCTCGTGGAGCAAGCATTTGCCTATGGGTTGATGAAGAAGGCAAGGTCCCTTCCAGATCTCGTGGAGCAAACATTTTCCTATGGGTTGCTGAAGAAGGCAAGGTCCCTTCCACATCTCGTGGAGCAAACACTTGCTTATTAGCTACAAATAATCTCCTTGTGCCCCTCTCATATGTCATGTAAGTCTCGGGCACCTCAGTAGCTCTTGTCTCTTTGGCTTCCTCATTTGTTTTCACCTGAGCACTGCTAGAAGGTCCCCCTACTTCTTGAGACACTGGTGGAGGAATTTGAGGACCCTTGAAGATGTCATGAGTGATAAATGTCTCCCAAGAGATGTTGAAGAGGCTAAGATGATGAAGCACAATCGTCTTGATCAGGGAATAATGATAGAGACTGCTCATCTGCTGAGGGTATAGCTTCTTTTGCACAAAATGGGTCATCTTCTCAATATTCTTGAACAAGAAATAAGGGAGGTTTAACATCTTCACCCTGGTAAAATGCATGAGGAGCCTGATGTGATAGGTGTACAGCTTGGAAAATCTACACTCACAAGTGAAATATTTCATGATGATTTTCATCATGGGAAGATACTTGTTTTCAAGAAACTTGAAAGGAAAAAGTATTTTCACCTCATTTCTGTATCGGGGTTTGATATGGCTCATAATAGTGTTCATCCAGGTCCTGTGCCTTGTACAAATTCTCCCCTACATTTGGAATCCTGGTGGCATCTGCAATAATGGAAGGTGAGACTGTGAATGTCACCCCAGCAAGAGTCACGTTGTTGTCCTGGAGATGAGCTAAAAAAAGTCTGGTGAGCTTAGGGTGGTGTTGAACTCTCTCTACTTGCTCACAGAACTCATAATAGCCAAGATATCTGAAACAAGTGACAACCAACTGAGAGGCCTGCAATTCTCTGAGGTTTGATGGCTCTTCTCTAATAATTTTGCCTCCCTTGTGTGGTTGTCTTTGATGCCGAGGTCTATCTGTCGAAGTGTCACTGCCTGTGTGGTCCTCCTCCTCATAGTCTCCATCCTCTCTGTCCATGTTTTCAAGGTTTGAGCTTGTATGAAGGGAATGAGTGAGAGTGATTTAGGAGTGAAGGGATGGGAGATGACCTTATGGGCTAGAAAATGAATGAGGGAGTAGGAATCATAAAAACGAGAGGGAGGGCTTGGTTTGTTTGAGATATTTCTTTTTGGGAAGACGGTTAAATGGATATGGATGTTATGGAATGAGGATAAAGGGATAAAGGGATAGGGAAAAAGTTTAGAGCTGTAGTGATAGGTGATAGGAGGAACAATGGGGGTTTTAGGGTTTAGGCACAATCAAAGGAGATTTTTAGGGTTTCACACTGGCATGGGGAATGATGCTACAAAGTTTGAAATGCAAACCAAAACTACAGTAAGGGAGGTCAACTTACTTAAATTGAAGGGAAGAAAGGGCAATCTTGAGGTTTCTTGAAGTTTTGAGGCCTTTCTAGCACAAACGCACAACACCAGTTCCAAAAGTGTAGCGCAATGTAAAATTAAACTGGGAAATTCTCCAGACGTTCAGCGCCAGGCCCAAACGCGCAACACCACTCCACCACTACTTCAAACACACAGCTCCACTCTCTAGAAGTGTAGCATCATTCTCTAGAAGCACAACGCCAACTTTCCTTTGCCCAAAACTCGCTCAACCTTTCCTATTCTCCTCACTTTTTGACTTCTTGCTTGCCAAGTGATAATGATGAACTTGAAAGTGAAATGTGAGAGCTTATATACGAGTAAATTTTGATTTTTCACTTTGAAAAACCCACTTTCTATTGTTTCTTGACCTTCTTCAAAACTCTTCTTTTAATGCCTTTTCTTCTTGGTTCCTTTTCAGGTGGATGATGCTCAACTTGAACTGATTTTTTGCAGTGTTTTTTTTTGTCTTGTAGCAAGGAGAGATGCTTTGGTGCAGGCGGTATCATTTATTACATAAAGTGACTTAAAATCACATAAGAGAAATTACATTAGGCTAAAAGATAATGATATAGTGACTATGACCCACAAGCCATCATGCTTGACTTATTTATCATCCTCATACCTTTGTTGACCTTTATTTACACTTTTAAATCATGCTCTTGACCTTGGTAATGAAACCCTAAGACCTAATGAAAGCATGATTGCAAATTGATCATGAAACCATAACTGAAAACAAGTTGAAGGAGGGTTAGCAAGTATGCTCTATGAGGGAGAAATTAGATTTTCTGAAGAGAAGACAACCATCAGTGCATCAGTTCGACATGACCTAATGAAATGATGTAAAAAATTTAGTATGGGACCCCTAAAAATGAAAATACAAAGAGAAACTTTTGATCCCTGATAGAAGTATGTAGATACTGACACTAACACCAATTATTGGAAATAACGTTTAATAGTGAGAGGAGGGGAGTGAATCAATATTAAGGTTAATTTAACTTTTATGCCAATTTATCTTTTCACATTAAAACTTTAATATCACTATATGAGAAACCGTTAACAAATCATAACAACAACCATATGAATCAGTACAAACACACACACCACGAGAAAAAGACACACGAGACACATAGGTTTAACGTGGAAACCCTTTCGGGAGAAAAACCACCAAAACTTGTTTGTATTATGATATAAATATGAACTCCTACTCTATTACATCAAATTTTGTGAGCCACCACTCACAGAAAGTGACGGGCCTCCAAATTACACATAAATTAAGGCCTATATGACCATCCTTCAACACATTAAACCTCACTTTTTTGCATTATATGAAATATTTTTAACTTTAATATATTTATTAGGAAGGTTTATAGATAATTTCATATTTGTGCCTGATATTATTTATTTTTGTAGAATATTGTGAGAATATTGGGCAGATTATGAAGATTTGGAGTAGGCGATAATCTAGGGACTTTCTCCCTACTACATGAGGATCAATATTTGATAATACATTAACAAAATATCCTGAAATTATTGACAAATTATGAAGCTCCAATGACTGAGAAAGTCTAGGAATGTGTTCCCTATCATTTTAATGCAGATTCCTAGCGTTGGGAACCAGAACCACTATTTGAGGGATTTTGGAGGGGAAATCTTCCTCTTTTCAAGTTGAATGCTTCATCATCATTTTCTATAAGTAACAATTCAAATCTTCCTCTAGGTTCATGCATTTATTATTCTTTTTTAGGAGAAAACATGTATTTTTGTAGCTCCACTTTCATTTCTAGCAGGGATGTACATGGATTGATTCAAATAATGAAGTTTGGTGCCATTTTTAGCTTCTAAAGCTTTGTTTCCTTTATATGACTCTGTGTATCCTTGGGCTTGGCCATCCCACAAGCCTTATAGCCCTTTTTTTATATTTGTTTTCTTTCTTCTTTTCACTTCTTATTCACATGCATCTCTTATTCTTGTTTTTCCTATTTCTGAATTTAGTATTGACGTTTCCTTTGATGTAGGATTGGGTTAAATGATTGAAGTAATTTATTTTGAAGATTATTTATAGAATCACAAGAATTATGCATCCTTATAATAACTTTGAAAAGTCATCTTCATCATTGAGCTACTCGGATTTGTTTACTAGTTCACAAATCTAGAATTTCTGGAAGTCCCTTGTAGCAAAATAGTAGTAATTTTTGACAATTTTTTTAGAACATGCTAATGAGATTAATTTGCATTAATTCCACTTGTATTAGGTCATAAAAAAATTCAATTTAATAAAATTTTTTACCCCATTTCATTTTCACTTGATTAGGTTAGGCATTTGATAGGTTAACTCGTTGGTTAGTTCTTGAATTTCTAGGTTTTAGAGTAGTAATATTCTTCTATTTTTTAGCACGTGTTAACATGTGTATTTTTGAGTGATTCTACTTGGAATGTATACCTAATAAATCCTACTTAATAAAAAATTATTTTCCATTCCATTTTTTTTTATTTACTTGGTCATTGAGCAAGATTCTCTCTCTTGTAGCATTACATGCCTCCTATAGCAAACCTATAGCATCACTTTCCTTCACCAGTTTTGATCCCCATTGAAACTTTAAATTATTCTAGATTAATAATGAACCCTATACTCTAAATCCATGATTTTTGAATACCAAATACCACTTATGATTTTCCTTTTTACCCTTGCAACAAATCTCGATAATTTGGGTTATTGGATAAATTTATGAATTTGATAACACAAGAATGATTTCCTTGACTGCCACAGGAAGTATATAATGAACTCTATCAATGGATATAACCTCTTTGGAATGTAGTGATTGATTACATTCTCTTTTCTTCATGCATGTTAGATTATTTTACTTTCTTTATTTTCAAGTTAATACTAGGTTCCCTTTTCAATGCAACTTTCACACCCTGCATTTAAGCTAGTGTTTGATTTCCATTTCTGCAATAAGGATTAGCGTTTACATTTGGAAAAGTATGATTTCCATTTCTACAATTAGTTTAGGTTATATTTCATGATATTCACTCCATTACATTAGATGAGTGAAAGAATGACACATTAGATGTTGCACATATAGTGCCGACACCTCTTAAGTTTGTACAAACCCCAGGTTAATAATTTAACTTGGTAGCCTTGGGAATTGCAACATTCTTTATTGTAGCACTGAGGTTCATCACTTTTGGCACCGTTGTCGGGGAGGTGTCAAAATATGCATTGTGTTCTACCATATTTGATTAATTTCTTTTACTTTCTGCAAGAACAAAAATTTCATTATACATATTTCATTTCAAAAATATAAAATCACATTGAATTAGTATTCTTATTAAAAAAAATAAAAAATTAAAATACTTCTCCAACAACAACCCCCCCATTTTATCACGTGGTGTAGTAATAACGACATCACCATCCACTTTTACAGGTAGAAGAAGAAGAGGTGACAGAGGAGCTAGAAGAAATGGATGGAGATGATAACAATGAAGAAGATCCTCTTAGATTTCCCATTCAAGATATTGATGTTAGTGTTCATATTACCAACATCCCTCCATCTTTCCTTCCCAACTTCCATGGTATGAGATCATAGGATTTGTAAAAATTTATATTTGAATTTGAAATCCTTTGCATATCTTCTGGTTACTTACTAAACACTCAAAAGTTGATATTGTTTCTAACAACATTGAATGATAGAGCTCTTAAATGGTTCTTCTGTTCAGGGACTAATTCAATAAGATCATGGAATGATATGGAAAATACATTTCTAGAAAAACATAAAGAGCATGATCTTAAAGAAGAAATTCTTAGAATGACTCAAAAAGAAGATGATATCCTTGAGGATCTAAGAAAGATGTTCATCTATAATGTTAAGAGGGAAAAATTGCATCATTTAGGATCTGACAAACTGAAAACCCTGTTACTTAGAACAATTAGGGATGAGTGGATTGATCTCCTTGTTCTCATGAGTAGAGGTGATGTATACCAATTATCATTTGAATAAATTTGTGAATCATGCAAACACATATGAAGAGTAAGGGAAAGAGTAAGTAAATCAACATCAAGATCAGTAAGTCAAGCTAAACTTGGAATTTTTTTTGATGACTTTAAAACAAAAATTCTTAGAAATCTAAGTGAATAAGTAGAAATCTTAAGAATGAAAGATGAGTAAAAATAAGATGTTGATATTTGTGTTATCCACGTAGAAGAAAACGTTATTACATATTTCCCATCATTACCAAGGTTGAAGGAAGTTTACCAAGAGGACAATGGAGCAAATCAATTGCCAAAGAAGTTAAGTTATGTAGCTCCAAGAAGACTATGGAAGCCTAATCAACTTGGTATGATGCAAGAGCCTAATTCACAATTTCAAGGTTATGCACATCCATCTCAAAGTATTTGGAACACACCATTTCCTTGTCAACATTGACCATCTCAACCCCAAAACCAATCTTGGCAATAAGGTTGTGTTGTGGGGAAAAATGCCTATGCAGGACGATCCTATCCACCTAAGGTGTGACAGTGCCTTAGCAACAAACAGAAACAACTATTCTAGTATTCTTCCTTTATTTAAGAATGAAGAGAGATGGATGGACTAACCGGTGTCTTCCGTTTGTCCCTCGATCCGGTTTCTCTTCTCTTTGAGAGTTCCCAGCTACTTGCCTTCTCGCTCGCCCAGCTTCAACAAGTTCCTGCAAGATCACAAGAAGGGAACACTATGCAAAGACATAGATTCATATTTATAACTAGTTCAGGATTAGAAATAAACTAAACATACTAATGCAATCATACATCAAAGACACATCAGTATATAGGAGAAACCAAGATAGCTTTATTGATGAAATAACAAGGTTCAGGAGGAGATACAACCAAGAGAGTTCCAATCCAACATTTCCTTCCCAGCAAATGAAATTCCTATCTTCACCTCCCTTCAAAGCATTAAGCACCCAATGATTCCAATCTCAAACCAACAACAATTCTTTGCAATAACAAAATTCCAACCCCTAGATCTCATGGAGGAGAGATCCATATATAGATGTTTGGAGAGAGGATGAGTCAGCTTGAGATCTGACTAGTGTTCTCTCCCTCTATCAGTTCTTGCTTCCACTTGGAGACTAAGAGCCTCTTACTCATCACTAGTCGAATTCCTTGAGGCAAGTGTCATTGGAGAAGATTCTGGAAGCTTCCAGGGTCTTTCCACCTCGTTGAATGAACTTGCCATTTGTCACTTCCCACTCAACGCACCCTAGTAGTGCTTCTACCTGCATTGCAGTGCACCTAGCCAGTGCAATCTCTGCATTTCAGCGCAGACAGCTAGTGGAGCCTCTGAATTGGTCCTGAATTGACTTGTTTTTGAGCAGTTTCTGGTGGAGAACTTCTGTGAATTGCTGTGGTTTGTTAGCCTTGTTCCTCTAGGGGTAGGAACAACATGTTTAGGGACTTTGGATCCCTTGGATTATGGACATTTCATGCTCAATGCTGTAAGGCACAAAAATATCTATAACAGTTGCCCCCTAAAGTATGAGGACGTTTATCGGGTGAAATGCTTTATTAGGAGGATCTGAAGTTCTTTCAATGCCGGGAGGAGACCTGTAATAAGATACAATACAATACATTATTTTTCATATTGCTTTCATGATCTAGTTGAGGCGGGCATTCCCATGCTCAGCTTTATAAATTCATTTTTCTGTACATAGAACAGACAATCGTTTGATGGTAGACTGATAATTTTGATGAAATTGTCATCCTTTGGGTAGGATGATTATCTGCTGCAATGATGTACATGTCAATGTCTTTATCTTTCCTGAATATATATCGCAGCCCGGATGGATGAAACTAGATCCGGGGTCTTCAAACTCGTTCGATCTTCACTCTAAGTACAAGTCGATCCATGTGAGAAATGTTCTGAAGTCGAACATGGAAAGACATCGCTTGATTACCGGTCAATGAGGTAAACCGTTAACAAGCGCGAGAGGAATCACCGATAATGATAATGACCCTCAAGGTACTGCAGTACAATTCACGTGGTGTGAATAAAGGACTTGGCGTCGAACACCACGCAAAATCTTTCGGTCGAAGGTCATTGATGTATACCTGTCGCCGGAAGTGAGAAACTTGCCATTGAGGCATGCAAGCTTCAAAGTACTGAAGGGGTTGTTCCTAGATCAACTTCTTGGATAATGAGATGATGTCGACAAGAAGTGATCCGTCAAAGGAGGGCCTTAATGTATCCCACATCAGTGACACGGAACGGAGCAAATGATTTTGATGGAGGTGAAAACGATCTGATGACATATGATTCAGGGTGGCGGTCATGAAAGGATGAAGGATAATGTATGGCAGTGGATGGGACACGGTTGACTTCTCTGAATGACTTCTCTTGAACATATGGTGACACTTATGTGATGGATTGGTAGCATTACCCCAAATATGGATGGTATGGCGAGACCATGGTGATGTGACCGGTGAATGAAACAACCCAACCCGACTCAGGCACGGAGTGGAAGTGTCATGTTCAAGAGCGACTTGCTACTATCAAAGTTTTCTTAAGTTTCTCCCAATTTTTCCCAGTCATTGCTGACCAGTACCTCCTTATTTTTGTCAAGCTTCAGGAGGATAACATATGCTTGTTCTATAACCTGCCCTTCGGGCAAGCCCATCGCTATGTTTTAACGAGCCTAGCGATAGTGAAACTCGTTCAATGTGATAGGCACATTGGGGAGGATCCCTAAAGGTCGACTGGTTCCTTTATCAAAACCTGTTAGATTTCTCATTTCAGGCAAAAGCGCTGGCGAACCAAGCGCTTTCCAAGCAATAGAGGAAAGGATACTCACATATGCCCCCTCATCAATGATGGTGCCAGCCATGACCATTCTGTATATTTGGACGATAATTCTGAATGGTATGCTTGCTGGCAAACGGGGTCTGCCTAGTTGGTTCCAGTCGAAGGATACAACTAGGTTGCTTGGTGGTGGGACCGAATATACGGCCAGGTATGACTCTGACGAAGTTCCTTCCTGCGATAAAGGAATGGGAAAATTGCCCCCCTTGTTTGTCGGAGTCTGTGTTGATGAAGAGAATTTGGACGGTGTCATCTTTATTCTCTTCTGTGATGGTATCATTCGAAGATAGAACCTCTGAAGGCAAGACCGGGTCAACTGCCACCTCGACCTTTCGACTTTCATCAGGTATGGATTCGGACGGTTCATCCTCAATGATAGGTGCTTCGGCTGACCACCTGAGCGGGCTAGCCGGGTTCTCAACTGGTGAAGGACTTGGCAGGAGTTTTTGATATCCAGGAGGAAGTCGCGCTGGTAAAACCGGGCGATCTTCCAAAACTCTTTTAGCCTCGTCTAAGAAGGGACAACGGTGGATGGCATGGTCGCCTTCACACAGTTTGCAGGGAAATCTAGCTTTCCCTCTCTGTCCTGTGGCTTCACTTTCACTAGTTGACATTGTGCTGTCAACATGGCTATCAGAGGTTGACGCCACCGAATTGTGCAAACGGGGAGACCAGTCCCTTAGTATCCGAGGGATGCAAGGACAATCTCTATGGAAGTGGTCTCCCTTGCATATGACACATGGCGATATAGGCCTAGTCAGTGCTGTGTGTGGATTTTTGTTAGACGACACTTGTTTGCCCCCAGTCGCTTTTGGCTCCTTCTTCTTCTTCTCTTTCTTCTTCTTTTCCTTCTTCTCCTTAGGAACTTGGTTTTTTCTTTTACCAGTTCCGTCAAGCGAAGAGGAAGGAGGAGAGGAAGAATTAGATGAAGTAGAAGGCTGGTGGGTAACTCTGGTCTGGTCTAACTGTTGATTCGACTATTCAGGAATAGTGGTGTTCTGAACGACATTGGTTGAGAAGAGCGAGACCGGCAAGCCAATTGTCAATCCTGGAAGTGACAATGTGGCCATATGGGGTGCACCAACATCTCCCCAAGAGGAGAAGGGACTAGGATTTCCACCAAGGGGAATTCCTTGGTTGCTGTGCTCCATTTTCTCAACCTAAAGATCAATGCAGGAAGAAGGGGTGACTGTTCCATTTAAAATAAATTTTAACGACGCTTTAGACACAACTTGCTTTTTCAATTTTAGAGAGTCAAGAAAAAGCTAAAGATGACTCTAGTCTCCTTCGATGTTTTAACGAGCCCGAAGTGACAAATGCTCGGATGGACTTTTTCCATTATAGAGTCTGAAAAAGGCCAAAAGGAACTGCTCTGGAGTTCTAGGTAGAGGGTGTGCCAAACTTTTCGCAAAACCGCAGAATACTTTTTAAGGTATGGGCGGTCAATCTTCCTGAATGCTGTGTTCAGTGCATTGCGATCAGTAGGGCGGCCGACACGGCTTCCTAAGGATAAAGGTTTTATGCCTATAGGGGTCTCCCAATATATACTCGACGGTACGTGGGAGCACAATCCATACTGGCGCTATCGTCCCTCAGGAGGAATCACCCACCATCAGCGAGATCGACAGTCACCAAGCTTTACGACGCTGGAACACGTCTCTAGCCTAGACCTCTATGTTGTGTGTTAAGTTACAAAGTGTTGTTAAGTTCATTCAATTTATTTTAGGTTGATATTTTTAGAAGTTTGCCTTTTGAGGTTCACCACGAGATGTATGATACAATTCCTAAATGCAGTCTAAAGATGATAAGCAAGCTTTTATATCTTTTCAACAATGAAAATCCTAGCTATAAAGGGAAAAGAAAGACACCATCTTTTCTCAAAGAGCAATCAGCACACTCTAATGCACTTTTCCTAAATCAAGCATGCAAACTATCAAGATGCAAATGCACAATGCAGGTGTTTGTTTTCCGCTCTCTTAATATTGATGCCTAAAAAGAAAGCTTTTTGTACAACTTTGAATTTGCTTTTAAATTACAAATACAAACAAGTTTACTTTTTCGAAATTAGAAAGGGTAGAAGAGAATACAATACTTTACGACTTTCAAAATGAACACTTGTTTCGACACTTAAAAGAGACAAACTCAAACCAAAACCAAAAGTAAATGTATAATCAACTGTAAATAGCCAATGAACTCTCTCCTAAGATCACAATCAATAGATCTGAATCAAGGGCTACAGGATGACTATTTCACTCTTGCAAAGGAAAACTGTAAATGATGCCACAAACACATAAAAACACTCACAATCCTTTTGTACAAAAGGAGGCGGAATTTAAGCAGAGAAAAGGAGTTATCAGACAGGTACCTATGCTGGTTACAGGCTGCAAAAATCAGAGATCAAAACAAGGCAAAATAGAGCAGAGAACCCCAGCTGCACAAGGCTTAACTGGATCAACGCACCCCTAACACAGAGGTTTTGACATTCAGCGCAGGTAGCCTTCACGGGACCTGCGTTGAAATGCAGAACCTCTTCACAGAGTCTACGCTGAAGGAGAAACGAGAGTTCCTCACTGGGTTCTGGGTCACAGTTTGCTATTTAATCTACAGTTTCAGGCCAAATCAAAGCAACAACCAAGGTACAATCAAAGGGATGCTTTGAGGGAGGACTAAGATCTATCACAAAGGATTATCAAATCATTTTTGAGTCCATTGTTCAGATCATAGACAAATCCAGTGATTGGATCAAAGCAGCAACTGTCTACTTTGCATCTGAAAATAGCAGATGCAGTTCGATTGCTGCTCTTGAGTCTATGAAACAAAGAATGATAGAGACACAAATAAAATGACTAAACAGATTTCCCCAGTGGAGTTGCCAATTTGTTTTGGGGAAAAATGCCTATGCAGGATGATCTTATCCACCTAAGGTGTGACAGTGCCTTAGCAACAAACAGAAACAGCTATTCTAGTATTCTTCCTTTATGAATTAAGAATGAAGAGAGATGGATGGACTAACCGGTGTCTTCCGTTTGTCCCTCGATCCGGTTTCTCTTCTCTTTGAGAGTTCCGAGCTACTTGCCTTCTCGCTCGCCCAGCTTCAACAGGTTCCTGCAAGATCACAAGAAGGGAACACTACGCAAAGACATAGATTCATATTCATAACTAGTTCAGGATTAGCAATCATACATCAAAGACACATCAGTATATAGGAGAAACCAAGATAACTTTATTGATGAAATAACAAGGTTCAGGAGGAGATACAACCAAGAGAGTTCCAATCCAACATCTCCTTCCCAGCAAATGAAATTCCTATCTTCACCTCCCTTCAAAGCATTAAGCACCCAATGATTCCAATCTCAAACCAACAGCAATTCTTTGCAATAACAAAATTCCAACCCCTAGATCTCATGGAGGAGAGATCCATATATAGATGTTTGGAGAGAGGATGAGTCAGCTTGAGATCTGACTAGTGTCCTCTCCCTCTGTGAGTTCTTGCTTCCACTTGGAGACTAAGAGCCTCTTACTCATCACTAGTCGAATTCCTTGAAGCAAGTGTCATTGGAGAAGATTCTGGAAGCTTCCAGGGTCTTTCCACCTCGTTGAATGAACTTGCCATTTGTCACTTCCCGCTCAACGCACCCTGGTAGTGCTTCTACCTGCGTTGCAGTGCACCTAGCCAGTCAATCTCTGCATTTCAGGGCAGACAGCTAGTGGAGCCTCTGAATTGATCCTGAATTGACTTGTTTTTGAGCAGTTTCTGGTGGAGAAATTTTGTGAATTGCTGTGGTTTGTTAGCCTTGTTCCTCTAGGGGTAGGAACAACATGTTTAGGGACTTTGGATCCCTTGGATTATGGACATTTCATGCTCAATGCTGTAAGGCACAAAAATGTCTATAACAGGTTGGCAAGAACCTTATGGGAGAAATCCACAATATCCTCAATATTCTATTCAATATCCTCCATACCCAACTACATGTTATCCATACTATCCACCTCCACCACAACCACAACCTCAACCACATGCCTTTCAAAGATCCACTGTCACTCAACTACATGTACCACCATTTCGAACCCACACAAGGAAGCAATTTAGCCAACTTACAATGATGAGGTACAACACATCCTATCATCTCCTCTTGATATAAGTGGAATTCATCTCAACTCAGGAAGAGTATTGCAAAAAAGAGATTATATTGATGTCATTGAAGGACAACATTCAAAAAAAGAATATTGAAATGAGAATACAAAGAATTATGGGTTGCACTTGATGAAGAGAAGACATTAGAATCAGATATTGAGAAAGTTCCCTCATGTTTACCTTCAAATCCTCCATGTTTTCAAGACAACAATCAACAAAAAGAGGAAGATTTGAATTTCATGGTAGAAGAGGACACAAAAAGAGATCCAAATGTGCAAGTGGACTAGGGGCATCACAACTATATTGAAATATGGTTCCAGACAATCATTAAGTTGCAGAAACACACTCTTCTTCAACAATTCATGATCTCATCTCAGTCAAGGCAGTTGGTCTCTCATATTCATGTACATGTCAAAGCATATCTTTTAAGCCTAGACATGATTTCATCTATCATATTGATGTACAGATGCATCCACTGGATGTATTCCTATACTTGAAAGAGATTTTGTTTTTTCAAGTAGAATAGGATAGAAAAAAGAAATAAAAAATGAAAAAGTAAGAGGAAAAATAAAATTTCAAGTGAAAACCTCCTTTGGGGCGCCTGATATTGGCTCATTGATTGAAAACCTCCACGAGACAGTCAATGAGTTGGAAAGAAAAAGAAAAACGGAAAAAGAAAATATATTGGGTGAAAACCTCCTTTGATGTGCCTAATCATACCTACTAGTTGAAAACCTCATTGAGGAAACTAGTAGGCCTAAGAAAAAAAAGAAAAAAATGAAAAATAAAAAACAGATAAAAAATAAATTCTTTGCTCCATGTATCTCTCTCTGATGAATGTACGTTCTCTCCAACCTTTGTAAGAAACAAAAACAATTTAGCACCAAATAAAATAATTTGATCAAAAGCCTAGTCAAAGAAAGTCAAACTTGGGGTTTGTCCTCCTTTTCTAAGGTTCTCCAATAGGACCAAGGCCATGTCAATTCATCACCCTCATCCATTTCCAACATTCACCCATCATTTCCAAGCCTTTCCCATTCATTTTCCTCGTTGTCCTAACATGGTACACGAGGGTTCTGTTTTGCTATAGGAGGCCAAAATACACAGAGAAGAAAATTATTTTTATCATATATTAAAAACCCTGCATCCATTGGCCAAGATGTTTCATGGAGAGATGCATATGGATGATGGTAAAATGCTCAAGCAATTTCAACAAATTCCAGTGCACACTTTTTGAGAAATCAACCTCCATCACCTACTTCCATTTTTATTTTCTCTCGATATTCGTGCATTCATTGTCCAAGATGTTTTATGGGGAGGTGAATAAGGATGAAAATAACATTCTAAAAAAAATTCAACTCAATCCAGTCTATTGTTTGAGAGATAGGGTTAAAACATTTTCTTCCTGGGGCATTACAATGAATGCACATGAATGCCTTGTAAATAAAGAAATAGACCATAATTTGCTACCTTCAAAATCAGAGGTCTTTTTAGTACAATTCCTCCATATTTCTTGTTGGTCACCCTCTGGAAGAACTCCCCTAAATGCCACTCTACACCATTGTTTAAGGTCAGATTCATTATTAGACGATTGAACAATAATGAGATTAAACCGTTAATAAAACGGTTAATTATTATTAAACATAAACATGAAAACATTAACAAAAATAACTGTTAATTATTGTTCTTATTTTGTCATAATTGATTGTGTGGATCTGTTGAAAAGTTGTATCAGCTCATAATGCCAAAAATCATCTATAAGTATCCGCTCATAACACCAAGAATCATCTCTAATTCACAGTTCTTGCAATCGTTTCTCTTGCTCTTTCTTTAGGTTTCTGAGTTCTAAGTATTTGATTTGTTTCTATTGTATTCCAAGTGTTTAAATGGCTTCATATGATTCTTATTATGAGGATTCTTATTATGGTGAGGATTTCCTAACCAGGGTTTCAGCCATTCTTCGTGGGATTACAATGTTTTGAAAAACATGAAAAATGTCAGCCTTGTTGTGCAAAGTCATCTGAAAAGGGTTTATAAATCACTAATATTAATATATATATATATATATATAAACCAAAATGATTATAAAATAGCAAAACACACCCTGAAAAAATATTGAATCCCTTGGAAACAAAGAGGGTTAATATATATAAAAACTTGAATGGTTATAAAAGAATGAACTGTCACATTCATTTTGTTTAATGAAGAAGCAACCATTAAAGATTTGAAAGCGAGTTGAAATGTGAATGTCTATAACGGCTTTAACTAAATTGCAATGTTATCAAAATGTAAATCTTTGAAGTGGCATTGAGCTCTTTAACAAATCTTTTAAATGTTATGAAAATGTAAATTGTGGGAGATGTTTTAAATTATTTATTATTATTATTGTTACTATTTTAAATTTTAAAATAAAATTTAAATAGAAAAAAAAGACAAACATATATATATCAACAAAGTTTTTAAATACCATGAAAATGTAAATGTGAATTGTGAGAGATGCTTTAAATTTATTATTATTATTTTAAATTTAAAAATAAAATTTAAATAGATAAAAAAGACAAACCTATATATATATATATATATATAGAGAGAGAGAGAGAGAGAGAGAGAGAGAGAGAGAGAGAGAGAGCACGTGTTTCCTCTTAACACAAACCAAAACTAAGACAAACTAAAATACACCTTGAGTGGGCCTAATGGTAAAGAGCATGTGTTTCCTCTTAAGATGCCACATGTTCAAAACTAAGGGGGTGGAGTATGTATGCCTTCATAGACTTAGCAATCAAATCGTTGGGCGAAGGTGGGTCCCTTGTCCCACAAACAAGGGGGTCTCATATTGGCTTGGTCATGACCTTAAAATTACATTTACATAATAATAATAATATAATAAAGATATTGTAAAATTAGATAATAAGTTACACAACTACACATGCATTTGTGCCAATTTGAACCAAATAAAAAACATTTCAAACAAATCTATTTTTAAGAAACATTTCTAACAACTAAATCTATTTTTATATTTAAAAAATATATGTTAAATTACAAAACTTAACAATTTTATTAGGAATAATATCACCAAATTTTATGGAAAACAAATAAAAATTCACTTTATTGACCTACACCTTTATATTATTAATTTTTTAAGATTTTTAAATCACTAAATTCATTTTTACATTTAAAAAAAATAAAAAATAAAAAATTACAAATTCCCTGATACTCCTGAAAAAAGCTAACTATAAAAATCTTATTTTCATATTATGAAACAAAACTTCCCTTATGATTAATAATGATTCACAATGTAAATGGAACTATTTTTATATTTAAAAAATATATGTTAAATCACAAAACTTAACAATTTCATTAGGAATAATATGACCAAATTTTATGGAAAAAAAAATAAAATTTCACTTTATTGACCTACACCTTTATATTATTAATTTTTTAAGATTTTTAAATCACTAAATTCATTTTTACATTTAAAAAAATAAACAATATAAAATAACAAATTCATAAAAACACCTAACCATAAAAAGCTTATATTCATATTATGAAACAAAACTTCCTTTATGATTAATAATTATTCACAATGTAAATGGAAATGCTAGAAGTAAGTGATATTAATTATTCAATTGTTTTTGCATTTTACTTTTTGCTTTTGCATTTTACTTGACATAGCTTTATTAAAGAATAAGAATGAGTTGTAATATATTGGTGAATACCACCCCAAAATATGAGAAAAATTGCCAATTAAAAATACTTAAAAAAAACTATTTGACTGGTAAATTTTTTAATTAAAATCAACTTTATTAATACCAATTTTTAAGCCATACCTAAAAATATTAATGATAATCAACCTAAAAATTCACTTTATTAAACTAAACCTTTATATTATTAAATTTTTAAGATTTTTGGATCACTAAATTCATTCTTATATTTAAAAAAGACATTACATTAAAAAAAAATAAACATTATAAAATTAAAAATTCCCTTATACTCATATTATGAAACAAAATTAATATATTAATGTTAATATAATATAATATAATATAATATAATATAATATTATATATATATATATATATATATATATATATATATATATATATATATATATAATTTACTGTTTACTATTTTATTATTTAAACAAATTAAATTAAAAATTTAATAATTATGAGTGGATTAAAACATAAAACTAATAAATTATAAGAAATAATTTTTAATCCAATAGAGAGATCTTCTAATTTATCAAAAAATTAATATCCTAAAGGATGGAAAAGCGGATAATGATCTTTCCATTAAAGGTCATTAACTAACTTGGAGTTAATAAGATAGTTATTTCTAACCATAACCAACACTTCATGGTAAGTTACACAACTACACATGCATTTGTGACAATTTGAACCAAATAAAAAACATTTCAAACAACTAAATCTATTTTTAAGAAACATTTCTAACAACTAAATTTAATTTTATATTTAAAAATATATGTTAAATTACAAAACTTAACAATTTCATTAGGAATAATATCACCAAATTTTATGGAAAAAAAATCACTTTATTAAACTACACCTTGATATTATTAAATTTTTAAGATTTTTAAATCACTAAAGTCATTTTTACATAAAAATAAATAAACAATATAAAATTACAAATCCCCTTATACTCTTAAAAAGCCTAACGATAAAAAAACTTATAAAAAGCCTAACTATAAAAAAAACTTATACTCATATTATGAAACAAAGCTTTCCTTATGATTAATGATTATTCACAATGTAAATGAAAATGTTAGAAGTATTATTAATTAAATTAAATTATGTTAAATGGTTTCTGAAAATACGAAAAAAAATGCCAATGAAAAATACTTAATAAAAACCATTTTTCTAGTAAAAATATTTAATTAAAATCAACTCTATTGATACCAATTTTTTTTACATACCTAAAAATATCAATGATTGTCGACCTAAAAATTCACTTTATTAAACTACATCTTTTATATTATTAATTTTTTAAGATTTTTAAATCACCAAATTCATTTTTACATTTAAAAAAAAAAACAATCTAAAAATACAAATTCCCTTATACTCATAAAAAGCCTAACTATAAAAAGCTTATACTCATATTATGAAACAAAATTTCCCTTATGATTAATAATTATTCACAATGTAAATGGAAATGTTAGAAGTACCTGATATTAATTATTCAATTGATTTTCCATTTTACTTTAATCCTTAATTAGTGGCATAGATTTATTAAAGAATAAAAATGAGTTATAATATATTAGTGAATACTAACCAATAATAATTATCCTTATTATTAATTAAATTAAATTATGCTAAATCTTTTTCCCAAAATATGAGAAAAATTACCCATGAAAAATACTTTAAAAAAACTATTTAAAAAATATTTTTTTAATGAAAATCAACTTTATTAATACCAATTTTTAAACCATATCTAAAATATATTCATCATCATTTCAACCTAAAAATATTAATGATTACAAACTTTAACCCTTAATTAAAATAACAAATTATAATAAAAATAAAAATAAAAATAATTATTATAAATACTTTTTAAAACCCTTTTAGAATTCAAAAGTTAATTTTGAAGTAAAAATATTATTTTTACAACACAATCGTCTAAAAGTCAAAATATGTCATATAAAAAACAATCGCTCCGTCGTGCCTCACAATATGTCATATAAAAAACAATCGCTCCGTCGTGCCTCACAAAAGGAATGATGGCAAAACGAAATCACATTCAGCAAATGGAGTCCTACGATTGAAGTTAATCCTTGAATAGATTTCTACGATCCGTGATTGCATCCTCTAATAGAAGAAGATACAGGTTCAGTCAGACTGATTTATGTTTGAGTCCTCCAACTAATTTATGTTTCAATCCTCTAGTGTTGGTCCGTGTAATGACGTTGAAATAATCAGTTATCCTTACTTCTGGACCATCATGTATTTATTATAAATTGTCACAAGACACTTTTTCATATGTAATAATACCATATATTATGTTATTGAAACCTAATTTAATCTCTTCCAAATTGAACGTGGGTTAGATTAAATAATACCTGAAGCTTTGCCTCCAAGAAATCAACGATAGTCGCTGGAATATTCCCTCGAAATCTTCCGTCAATACTTAGAATTGTTATCATATGTTCCCTAGATGGTGGGCCATGGTTGATGTTCGAGGCCTATAAAATACTTTTATATAAACAAACGATATATTGAATGAACTAAAACGGTTTATGCAGAATACATGGTTGATGTTCGAGGCCTATAAAATACTTTTATATAAACAAACGATATATTGAATGAACTAAAACGGTTTATGCAGAATATATTGTAGTGGACATAATGAACAAAACGCATCATTGGACAGAATAGTAAATCGAAGGGAGTTGCAAGACTTACAAAGACTGGTTGCATTAGCGTTTTGAGAAGGGAAGAAACAGTTAAGGTAGAACAGTTAAGGTAGTTTTATAAAAAGTATATACGATGCCTGTTAATTAACTGTGAAATGGTTCGTTAGGGCAGAGTGGTGAGATAGTTATGACATCATCCATCAAGTCAGATCCGTGAGACAGTTATGACATCATTAGATGGCTAAGAATGCTTTAATCATCTAACAACAGATCTCACGATGTAGAATGGTGCAACGTGGCATTTAGGGATGTCTTTCTGAGAGGGAATGCCTTACGGCGTAAATATAAAATATTTATATTATATAGGATAGTTTTACGCTCTTCAATATGTCACTTTAGAAAGAAGACCAAAGACAATAAAATATATAATCAATGGCTAACAAAATTAGCTTCAACTGAATGTCAAAACTTGAGAAATTTAAAAGATAGTGCTACCCCACGATGGGGAAACCAACAATAGAAGCCAAAATGGAAAACCTCTAGAGAGAGACAACAAGAAAAAAGACACTAAACATAAACTCTAAAAAGAACTTATCAATAGGCTAGATGGCCTAGCATGAAGAGCAAGAATTGAAATGATGAAACTTAGGGAGCATGAGCATTAGAAGGACAACGAAGTATTGAGGTTGATGGGTTGTTCCTAAGCATAGCATAAGATCTATGAGTTCATCTAGTTTGTGCATTAGGTTGACATGAGTTTGTCTCCAATCAACTAGAATCTTCCTTGGCAACAACGTAACATGCCATTACAAATCTATTGCATGGAGATAGTGATTTTGGCGGCCCCAAGAGTTGCATGTATCTAGAACCCAAGAGGCTATGTCAACCATGACTTATGAATTCAGAGTGACTAGTCGTTCTTGTCAAACTTCCTCTTCAACCAAATGGATTTCCTCATGAATGTGTGGAGGCGCATGTGCATGGTAGTTATGGGCTAAAGATTCAACACTCAATTGTTCACGAGAGCCTCCTGAAGTGCCATGACTACTGTTTCCATATCAACAATAAGCTTGTTGACGAGTCATGGCTACCAAAGGAAACAAGGTGTCAAAAAGACCTGAAATAAATGAGAGGGAAGATTCTAGAGGTTGTTGTGAAAGAGGGAGGCCTTTATAACTTCCTAGGAAAGTTGGATCAATGAAAAGCTTGGGCAGAAGCCTTCACCATCATAAAAAGCTGTGAAGAGAGGAGGGAAAGTTAGTGAAGCAGATGGAAGGAAAAGTGAAGCGGATGGAAGGAAACACACTAAGTAACCAAACAAGACACAAAGTGCCTGCCCATCGAGGGAAACAATAGGTGGAGGTGTTGAAGGATCAACCAGAGCTCTAACTAGTCTCGCAGAATGAAGAGCATGGTGGAATGAATCCAATGCATATAGTTTAATAAAAAAACCATGCTAAGGGGCCTCTACCACTCTCCTGGGGAGGATTCACCATGAAGTGGTGGCATGTGTAGGAGCGAAGAAAATAGAGAGCACCTTAAATCCAAGGATTTAATGCCTATCATAAGACCCCATAGGGGTAAACTTATACAATACAATAAATTAAAATGAAGTAACAAGAAGGCATTTAATACTTGTTATAACAACCCATCAGGATAAACCTATAAAATACCATAAACTAGCATTTGCACCAGATGTTGCAAAGAAAACACCATAAGGCAATAGAAAAGGAACTAGTAGCTTGAAGTGTCTTGTAAAATCAATGCAATATCTTCACATCATTATAAAGTTTCAAAATTATATATTTACAATGTCCAAGATCATTCAATCAACATTTATTGCCACGACAAAGAACGATATAAAGACCTGGAAAATGGGCTTGTGATAACCCTATGAGCACACAAATGAGAATGTTGAAGGTACATTCCTTGGAAACAACTTTTGAATGGTGCTAGATAATATCTACAATAAACATATGATAGATATTGTATAAAATCAATATTGGAAACAAGTTACAATTCTAATTGAAATCAATGTATCTATCTATCTATTTTTCTTTATATAAAGACTAAAGTCATGACAAGTCAAGTTGACTGTTAGGCATGGATCTCTTGATCTTGCAAAAAAGTTTGTATAAAATACCATAGATGTTGTAAACCATTGTTGAGGGAGGGGACAGATGGAAAGAGGCACAAAAAATTTGATGGCTTCTTCAATGTCCCAAGAATTCTTGCAGCAAGATACATTGTGATGATCTCCATTATCCAATGATGTCCATGTGATTTAACTACAAGAAAGTTAGAAGTGACCATCTTGACTATTGTGATAGCAATAAGAATTCCTCTAGACAAATATCCCACCAAAACTAATTACAAAGTCGCCCCATCATAAAGAAATATATAAATAATAACATATATTAAACAATAGGGCATGGGTCCAAGCATCACACCATACATAAATAGGAAGCAGAGTACCAGAGTACATTCAAGCAACCTGAAAACTTTCACCACAGATCTTGGTCCTTTGCCTTCTCCAGAAGGTACGATTTTGAAAGGTCTCATTCATCTCTAATACATAACCAAAATCCATGCACTGGAGTTAGAAATAAGAACATGGTCACAATTCCCCCTCAACACCAGCATTGATCTGGTTCCCAATTCCTTCCTCTCTAATTTCCAAATGAGGATGGGGATGTTGCAGCCCTGGTAGTGTCAAACTTGGGTATGAGGTGCAGATCATCATATGATTTTCTCTTTTGTAGATCATACATAGTATCATAAGCCTGATTTATCTCAGAGAAAAGGTCTATGGCTGTCTTAAGGTAGTGCAAAGGCATGACATTAGGGTGGTATTTTAGTGCTAGTCTTCTATATGCAACCCTGATATCATTGCAAGAGGAATGATAAGAGACACCCATAAGATCATAGTCATCATTTTCCTCCTGAAAGCAATATCGCTCTTTTCTTCTGTTGCAAAATTGGCACTCATGGTTCTGCCATTGAAGCTGTGAGAAGCCCTTAATAACACATTGACAAGACTCAGCTGATTACTTAAATTGGGTTGCTTGTGGTACTTATTGGGAATATCAATTCCCCCATAATCAGAGGGGATTGGCCTCTGGGAGATTGTGAGAGACACAAGTGTGGAAATCTTCATGATTGATTTCTGTTTTGGAAAATATGGAGACAAGGCTAATTGTATGTATGTTCTGATATCCAAACTTTTCTGATTTCAGAATGAGAGGATTGGCTACCATTTATGTTATTAGCAGTAGATATTGTCTAGTTAATAAAATAAATATTTTGGTTATCTAATTAATAAAATAAAGATGATGAAAAGAAAAGTCTTCTTGCATGGCATGCCTATTGAATATGGTGAGCATTCTCCAACATGCCTTCATTCTCAAATCTATAGCAATAAATTGTCTTAGTGATCCATCGCCTGTTTTGAATAAGTCAACCTTTCTTACTAATTCCCTTCATAACAACATAATTGTGACAAAAATCCACCAGTTGTATTCTGCAGTTCACTGAAGTTTTGTGAGGATCCTCTAGCTCAAAAGTGGAGTTAATATTACTGTCACTTTTGCTGACTTTATCTGATAGATGACAATCAAATGAAGCTATGGTGAAATCTACATTCATCTACAATATCCGGAAAGATAGATGGTCAAAAGGAAAAAATTCACTTGAGTATCACAGTGATACATGTGTAGATTCCCTGAACGGAAAGGTTTGCTAGCTAATCTCCATGTCTAGGGATCAATGAAATTTGTATCTTCTTTGTAAAGTCCATATTACTTCATAATTTTGTCATTTTGCAGAGATGTGGTTGTTTTAAAATGTCAATTTAAGTCCCTTTCTCCAACATGCATTGGTTAGAGAAACGATACACAAGCTCAAACCCATCTAAACCTGGTTTGATAATTCACCTTGATGGTGCAGAGATGAACCTTTGCACTTCGAGGCTGCTAAACTGAAAAGTTGCATAATCTATATGAGTTTATACAAATTGCAAGGTATCAATTATATATATGGAACCGAGAGTTTTCAATTCCCAATGTTGGGCATGGAATCCCCCCAAGGCATGTTTTGGGGCTTAAAGCCCAAGTTTTGACTAAATCCATTGTAAAAGCTCCGCAAATTATGGGTGCGGAGTGCGAAGTCATAATAGAGTCACAGGGTTGTCCACCCTTGTTTTTGTAATGTAATGTCAGCTTGATAAACCTACCCATGGTCCGTGGACCATGGGATTGTATAAATAGAGCGAGGCTCTAAGTGTAGAAAGTAGCAAAGAAGAACATGACTAAGAATGGAAGCATAAGAAGTCTAAGTGATTGAGTCAAAGTGTAAAAGGTGTCTTTTGGTCGTAGAGTAGGAGAAGGCTTTGCAGCTGAGTGCGCAGAGGCCTAGTAGTCCGCAACTGAGTGCGTGGACCCCTGCAGCTGAGTGCACAGGTCAGGTCGAGTCTGTAGCCATTGGAAGAATCATTAAAGAGAAGTTTACCATATTTTTGTGTATCTTTTCCTGTTTTAATGTATGAGTGGGTATAAATTGCAATTATATTGTTTATTTGCTGTGGGAACTCATAGAAATGTGTTGTATAAATAAATATAACGTAAGACATCCATTTACGCGAAGATAATTAACTGGTAAGTAAGATCTCGGGTGCGTCTTAGGGAAATAATGCAGAATGTTGCTCTAGAAGTGCGAAAGCTCCACAACCCCTAGTTAGGGCTGCGCGAAGGTAGTGCATCAGACCGCGAAGAACAGGGAAGGGCACGAAGTAACCTACGTGAAGGGACGAATAGTTGGATAGAACCAGCCCCTCAGATATTTCAAGGGTGCAGAAATCTGGTTCCATCACCCCCCCATACTACTTCAGGTGAGACCTCAGTCCGCGCTCCACAGACTGTTGCCGAAAGGGCCAATAGTACATGGATTTGTTTGGCTAAATACCTCTGAACCTGTGTCAGGGCCCAACAAGCCAACAATTGGTTCCATTGGTGAGACCGGGATCTGCATAGAGATGTCTGATGTCGTATCATTGGAATCCGACAAAGAAAGGAATTGAATATTGGTTGGACAGAAAGATTCATGAGTTCACGGTGCAAGAAAATAAGAATCCGTGACTATCAAAAGAAGAGTGGTTAGACTGCTACTTATATACAGATCCACGAAATTTTCTTCGCATCCTTCCCCAATGAGTTGTATGAGTGTATCATGACACTAGCAGATAGCCAAAGAAGGTGTAAGCTTGACAGACCTATTGTGTGGACTCCAGAAGTGGTGCACAGATTGGAAGCATCAGAGGATAAGATCGTGCGTGTTGTTGATCACTAGCTTGATCGAATTATAGGAGGATTCATCACCAAGTTCGCGGTAGATACTTCATTCATCTATAGCGAAGCGGAACACCGTTTCCTCAAAGGGCTACGAGGTAAGTAAGTTAAATCTTTGAACACTTGGATTAAAATGCTACTGTGTGAGAAATGGGTTATGTGAATCAATTGATGTTTAGGGCTACAGGAAGTGGGAGAATCTACAGAAACGAAGGTAGTACAGAACTACAAACTAGCCCCTTGATTTCACCTCCACGAGGGGGTGAGGAAGAGCTCGCGAAGGTCTCACCAAGAAGTGAGATCAATTGATAAGACAGAGAATTCTGTGCATACAACCCCCACCCACACCACCACCAATTTCACCATCTTCACCCCCATCTTCACCCATATCACCTCCGTCACCACCGTGAATCAATATGGTGAGTGCGATAAAGTTACTAGTGTTCAAGGGTGTAGGGAATGAAGACCAGAACTAGTTTTGGTTCATGATAAGAGCTGTATGGGAAGCATAGGGAGTCACGGATGACAATATAAAGAAAGCAGCACTGGTCAGCACTCTGTAGGATCGCAAGCTGACTTGGTACATTAAGAATTCCAATGACAATCCAAATTTGGGCATCACAGATATCCAAGCTATGCTGAACAAAGAATTTAGCATGCCGAAGTCAGAGATGCAGTCGATCATTGGGTTCAAGGAGATTGTAATGCTTCTAGGCAAGACCCCTTGGGAGTTGGATCAGAGACTGAAGTGTACAATCCGTGAAGCTAATATGACATTGACAGATGGACAACACCGCGCATGGTTTGCAACCTCGCTAACACCGCATCTAAGGAATGCACTGTCACAACAGAGGCTAACCACTCAAGCCGAGGCCTTGGAGATCACGATGAGGCTGCATGAGACCCCAATGCAGGATCCTAACTTGGGAGTTCAGCAGATCCACACGTAGTTGAAAAACTTGTGCCTTGAGATGTAGAGTCTGAAACAGGACAGGACATCTCGCCCAGAGGTGCACGACGAGGTATGGTGTGTTAAATGCAAGGGTTAGGGACATGACAAGGACCACTGCTTGGTGTTCGCGAATTACCTCGTGGGAGGAGGACCAATGCCATTAATACCCGAGGCACAAGCATGACCAAGCGTGGTGCTTGCATTGTGGTGTGCAATTTGTTAGATAGGAGGAAAGCATGCTACAGATAACTACCATTTATTGCATAAGTACACATAGAATTTGCAGCAGTTGTTTTGTAATTTTTGTAGGTCAGTGGGACATGATGAGTGCACCTATAGAAGTTATGAGCTGATGATGGATCGGACCCTTACCTACAAAGTTCAGGCCAAAATGTGATCCCTTGACCAGAACGCAGGGATGGCGCGAACTAGATTTCAGGGGCGCGGATGAGGTCGGGGTGGAGGAGGACTAGGAAGAGGCCGGGAAGAGCTAATATGTTACAATTATGGAGGGCCAGGACATTATGCCTGCGATTGTACAAATCCAATGCGGCCATCATGTTTGTATTGTACACTATTTGATCATGAGACAGAGGATTTCCCCACATTGATAGCGAGGTTGCACGATAAAGGAGCACTCCAACCTCCCTCGACACAGAACCTGCAAATGATGAGGTCTGAGCCACACGATGAAGACCCTGATGTAAATATTGTGTTCTAGAGTGGAATTATGATAGGGGATGACAAAGACAAGTAGCTTGAAGAAAGTACTTGGGTTCGCAAAGCTCCAACGAAGGAACCAGAGTTTGATTTGGAGCACACTAAGGAAACCTTCATGGAAGCCAAGAAGAGGTTTGTTGATCCCTCCGCTTCAGGAAGTAAGGACAGAATGGAGCCAGAGATTGACCCATCGACTCTCACCACGTTCTTGGAAACAAGCATGAAGCTGCTACGCGACAGCAAGGCTGTAAAGGGGTTCAAGAACTCATAAATAGATGCGTTGGGACCGTGCGAGGAGAACCACGCATACTCTAGAAGCTCGGAAAGCACACAACGCGAATGGGAAAGGAGATGAGATTGACCATGTAAATTAGGGAATATGAGATGGACCAAGTGATTCTGGATCTAGGATCGGAAAGGAACGTCCTGCCGAAGCAGACATGGGAGCACATGGGAAGGCCTACACTGCAATGGTCTCCTATCCAACTACGAATGGTGAATCAGAAAAAGATCCTACCTATGGGGATGCTATAGGGAATCACAGTAGATATTGAAGGAGCAAGCTCGCTAACAGATTTCGAAGTGATAGAGATTGTTGATGACAACAATCCCTACCCCACTCTATTAGGAATAGACTGGGCCACTAACATGAATGGGGTGATAAATTTGAAGAAGTGCAAGATGATTTTTGAGAAGAAGTCTCTGTGTGTGGTTGTACCTTTAGACCCTACAGAAGGATCGCGCTACACAGAGCCGGTGCATGACTACGATAGCAACAATGACTTGGACTGCATCTACAAGATAACCGCGCGAGAGAAAGACTGGGTGAATCCGACTGCGGATGGACGAATCTCATGGGAGCATGAAAGCTCCTGCACATTGGATTTTGATGAGGAAATAGAACGATGGCAAAACCAGTTACACGAAGTAACTACACTGAACTGTAACATGATGACGAGATCGTTGCGCTGTGTATCAATGGAGGTAAGTGAGCTACCTATATATGATGGTTTAAGTGAGGTGGATGACTTCCTGAGCATATTTGAAAGAGAAGTGTCAGAATAACAACGTTTCGAAGCTTTGAAATGGGTACTGCACGTGATGCCCACAAGGTGGTTGGGTACACACCAAATAAGTTTTGAGGACTAGCGCGATTGCAAAAGAATGATGCACATGCGGTTTGGGAAGCCTCAAATGTGATTAATAGATAAGATTTCTGGACGAAATGGTCTGTGCGCCCACCTATGCAGACGGATGCAGGCATATGGTGCGAAACCTGCGTGGATGCACACAGTCTTCGTGTTAGGAGACATGATTAGTAAGCAGATGCGGGCAAGCCAATCGATCGAATGACCCCTCCGGTTAGAACCACGGAGTATGGAAAGACCAAGTGCGCAGAAGGATATCCACGCAGGAGCCTTTAAACAAGTATGTGAAGTGCTAAACAAGGTCCACAATGCGAAGCATACTAACTAGGACCTACGTGTACCAACGGTTCTATGGGCGTATAGGACCGCGTGCAAGAACTTGATTGTGCAGGCACCTCCGAGGCTACAGTATGAAGCGAACGCTGTAATCCCCATGGAGCATGAAATGCCTAGTCTGCGGATGACAACACCGGTAGATATGATGGTGTGTGGAGCCTTGAAACAAGGGATCGCACAACCGAAAGAAACAGAATGCTTGGGACTTGAGGAAGAAATCCAATAGGGAAATTTTAGGCTCCAAGAACTTGAGAAAGAAAGGGTGTGATTAAGGAAGAAAAGCACTCTGGTAGAAGCAGAACTCAAGAAGCTGGAGGATGAGATAAGAAGGCTAAGGTGATAAAACATGGTGCACATGATCACGCTGATAAGTTTGAGGATTATCACCGCAATTTGATTAGTCTGATGCCTTGGCTTGGACCCCATATTACTAAGCGAAGTACCCAGGGTGGTGTGCTGCAGATGATAAGGTGCGTGACACCACCAGTAATGATAAAAGGTGGGTATTTCCCATGAAGAATGATGGATGACCGGAGGACATCACATATAGGTGGCTCGGCCACCTCACTAGCTGGGAAGTATAATCTTAGCGCTCCAGGTTGTTGAAAGGAGACATGGGACTATAAACTATTTTGCCTGGAAGCTGCGTGATGTTGGAGCTGCGCGCAGAGGCAAAGAGTCACAAGGTCCACGACCACACAAGGGGGCATGTGCTGCCGTTAGGGTTGGTTAGAAAGTGACCGTTGGAGTCACTATTCACGATGTGATGCTCGACTTGAGATCAAAAGGAGCGGGCAATAGGCATTTAAGACACGATTTATGGGCAAGATTTCAGAAAATTTGTCGCCAAGCGAGCATTAATGAACTGGATTTGGGGGGAACAGTCGAATTCAAATTCAAAAGGAACTATAAATTACAAAGGGCTGCCCAGCAAACAACACTTGGTCATTTGAGAATTCAACAGTTGTTTACCCAGCATAGCCTGAGCAGAGCCCTGGTTCACTTATGCAGCATGTCAATAGAGCCCCTAATTCTGCGAGTGGTAGATTTTTGGTTGGACACGATGGCAGCATTAGAGGATGTTATGGAAATTATAGAGATGACCACCAAAGAGGTTGTGTAGGCCCTAACTATAGGAGATGCCACTGAAGGCACTGGAATTGTGGCAGAAATCCCTAAATCACCGCGCATGCCAAGGCCAAAGGAAGACAAACAGGCGATGGCTCCCATACGTATTTCCCTGTGGAACTGGCTGCGCACCAAGCTGTCAATGGAAGAGAAGGGGAAAGCTGTTACCATTGAAACTGATGAGGAGGAAGAAGACCTGGAGGACCTTATCATCGAAGAAGGCGAGGACGAAGGCAGGAAGGAGGAAACTGAGCTTGCGCACCCTCCAACAAAGCTACCCGCCTATATCCCCCCCGGAAGGGGAAGGCTAAAGTTCCCAAGGACCTTGACAAGACCAAGAGCTCACTCCAGACCCCACTCCTCCCAGACAACATCATTTTTGATGTCACGCAGCTGGGACGGGTGCCGAGCTTAAAATTTGAAGATTGGGATCTCGTTGACCACGAGAAGTTCCCTCATCTCCAGACCGCACAGCTTATGAAGCCTAAGAAGAACACTATGGCGGGAGTTACAGAATTAGAGCTACGAGAGTGGTTGTGTGGAGTGGAAAAGGCAGGGCTACTTAACCTGCTATGGGTGCCGCATTTCCACTGTGCCCCAATAACAATTTTTTTCATCAGGCTGCTACTCTGCCTGGTGCATGGTGGGTGTTTGTGGCTAGAGGAGCCCATCCCCATCACGAAAGACTTGATTCACTGCATTACCCGACTGTCGCACAAAGGGGAGGACCCCGTAGACATATTAGAGGGGAAGAGCAATGACTTGGCCATCACGGAGGCCATGAAGAAGAAATACAAGCTGGTGAAGAAGAAAAGGGGCTATGCCATATCCAACATCAATGACAAAGCAGTGAAATTGGTGACCCAAATACTAGCCAGTAAGGTTATGTGCAAGTGCCACGCGGACGAGGTACCCACATCGGTGGTAGCACTGGCTAAGCAGTGCGCAGAGGGGGTCCAGTTTAACTAGTCTGAGTTTCTCTACAAGGAGTTCCTAGAAAATTGCCGCGAGGCCCAGGAACAAGGCAAAGTGTTCCACTATGCATGGATTCTACTGTCCATAGTGCTCGTGGCAAGGGAATTACTGGATGATAGTCAGTTCCCCATAATTGACAGGGATCTGCCAGAGGCCGCGAAGTATGCTTCACTCTGGGCCACAAAGGATGTAAATAGGATCCGCAACAGTAAGATATTATCGGTGTTCATGGAGATGAACCTCAGAATGGGGATCAATCGCAAGCCACGGTTTTCACCCACTGTCTACAACAGCCTGCAAAGTTTTGCAGAGCTTAAAGCGGACATCCACAACATATACATCATAGCGCGCAAGGACCCGACCAAGCAATGGAGAGAGCTACCCTTTGTAGCCATGGACGATGTAATCTTCAATGTATTGGAGACATGGCCATCGGAGTGGTGCACTCCAGAAATCACGAAAATAGAGAAGTTAGCGACGGAGAAGAGGAAAGAGGAGGCCAAACTGCGCATGGTGTAGTTGGTAGAGAAGAGAAGGAAGGAGGCAACGGTAGTAGAAGTGTAGGAGGCATGGGATACTGCACAGATAGTAACTGAACAGGAAAAGGCTGCAGCAACTGTAGTAGCACAGGAGGCAACCACGAAGGTGCACGAGGGCCCAAATTTGCCTTCGCATAAATTAGAGAAGGAAAGGGAAACAGAGGAAGAAGAGGGTGGTGCAGATACACAAACCGTGTCAACCCAGCTGAAGCGCTAGCACCCGACTGAGTGAACAGGGCTGCGTAAGAAGGTCAAGGCATCGAAATTGTCTATTGACCCGATCACCCTAACTGAGGGTGATCTGCACGACATCGGCAAGATGGTGTGCGATGTCACCTCCGAGGCCCTCCAAAATTTTATGTAGGTGAACTAGATTGTGTTGGGGGGGCCTCTGATAGCAACTATAGGGACTCTGAGCGCAACTACGGGAGTTGCAGGTGTGCACTCCTTAGGATGGTACCCTTTTGACCAGCCTCGCAATTGGAACAACGGTAGCAGAATAGGTGTTGCACGCTCTTGTGACGAATACCATAGTGCTACCGAAAGGGGCATTGGTGACAACAAATGAGGCCGACAGGCTTATGTTTAGGACATTGAAGGGTATCGGCATCAACATGGCTGCACTCTCGCGGGAGACATTATATGTTCTGTAGGATGGGATAACTGCAGAACTGCGGGCTAGGGAGAGCCACGCACTGTAAGTCCTCAGCGAGCAGAGAATCAACATGGACCAGTTGAGTTTGTAGCGTGATGAAGTGGTGTCGCAGAATCGACAGCTAGTACAGGTACTGGATGAAGCTTGTTAGAGCATCCCTGAGCTGGCCATCCTAGCAGACACACTAGCAGAGGTGCACATCCACAGGCTAGCAGCAGGGGTGCGTGAGGCATGGAAGGAAATGACAAAGGTTCAGTTGGAACTGAACCTTCAGATCGTAGAGCTATGGTTAAAGGAGCAACTGTCCACCCCTTAGGACATAAGAGAATAGTGCACCAACGCTATTACAGCAGGATCAAACAAGATCGGCGGTATAGTGAGAGACTGCACCAGCATGTTGGAGGAGTCATTTGAGGTTCTCATGAATCTGCAGGAGGACCCCAACATCCAGTGCTTAGAGACAGAGGCGCAAGAACTCCAACAACAGTATGACATCGTCAAAGGAACTACAGAGATGGTGGCCCTCACTTAGAGGCTCGTGTGGATGCAATAAGCCAAAGCGTTGAAGGAATAGGTGGATGCGACATGGCACAACGAAGTAGTCCTGAAGGCACATGTTTAGCCTTTGATCGACAAGGCCTTCACCATCACAACAAAAATTGAAGGCACAATCCCACAAATGTAGGGGATACAGGCATAGATGCAGAGAAGTAGTTCTGACACCGCGGCCTCGGAACAACGTGTACAACAGATCCAGCAGGCCACAGCCCAGTGTGCTGCCGACCTTGGAGTAGCTCGAGCAGAGTTGGAGGGACTCCACGCGAAGATGTCTGCACTTAGAGAGTGACTCGAGGGTCAGTTGCGATGTTTGTGTTGGGGGCCTGTTGTGCATGGAATTTCCCTAAGGCATGTTTTGGGGCTTAAAGCCTAAGTTTTCACTAAATCCATTATAAAAGCTCCACGAATTATGGGTGCAGAGCGCGAAGTCATAACAGAGTCATAGGGTTGTCCGCACTTGTTTTTGTAATGTAATGTCAGCTTGATAAACCTACCCATGGTCCACGGACCATTGGATTGTATAAATAGAGTGAGGCTCTAAGTGTAGAAAGTAATGAAGAAGAACATGACTAAGAATGGAAGCATGAGAAATCTAAGTGATTGAGTCGAAGTGTAAAAGGTGTCTTTGTGTCGTAGAGTAGGAGAAGGCTCTGCATCTGAGTGCGCAGAGGCCTAGTAGTCTACAACTAAGTGCGCGGACCCATGCAACTGAGTGTGCAGGGCAGGTCAAGTCCGTAACCGTTGGAAGAATCAATAAAGAGAAGTTTACCATATTTCTGTGTATCTTTTCCTGTTTTAATGTATGAATGGGTATAAATTGCAAGTATATTGTTTATTTGCTGCGCGAACTCATATAAATGTGTTGTATAAATAAATATAACGTAAGACATCCATGTACGTGAAGATAATTAACTGGTAAATAAGATCTCGGATGCGTCTTAGGGAAATAGTGTAGAACGCTGCTCCAGTAGTGCGGAAGCTCCACAACCCCTGGTTAGTGCTGCGGGAAGGCAGTGCATCAAACTGCGAAGAATACAGAAGGGCATGAAGTAACCTGCATGAAGGGACGAACAGTTGGATAGAACTAGCTCCTCAGACATCTCAAGGGTGCGGAAACCTGGTTCTAGCACCCCCCCCATACTACCTCGGGTGAGACCTCAGTCTGCGATCCACGGACTGTTGCCGAAAGGGCTAGTAGTGTAGGTATTTGTTTGGCTAAATACCTCCGAACCTAGGTCAGGCACCAACAAGCTAACACCCAATTTCAAGGTGTAAATTGAATCAACGTTTGTATGCTTGCTAATGTTCATATTCAATGCATCCAGCCCATCATCTAAACCTTGTCACTTAAAGGTTGCCAAACTGCAAAGCTACAAAATGCAATCTTGAGTTTACACAAATTGTTGGGTATCAATTATAAATGTGCAACTCAGAGCTTCATATTTTTAGAATTTTGAGGTACACTCAACCTTGCGATGGATGGGTATGTGCTAATGTCCATATTAAATGCATCAAGTGCATCATCTAAACCCTTACTCTTCAAAGTTCTTCTAAGTTTCCAAACTGAAATTGCAGATCTGATTGACACAAATAGTATCAAATACAGATATGCAACCTCTTACTCTTCAAAGTTCTTCTAGGTTACCAAACTGAAATTGAATATCTAATTGACACAATAATATCAAATATAGATATGCAACCTTTTACTCTTCAAAGTTCTTCTAGGTTGCCAAACTAAAATTGCATATTTGATTGACACAAATAATATCAAATATAGATATGCAACATTCAACTTTCCAAACTGGAGGTAAACATGAGACTAGGTTTGAAATAAGTCTTACTAAGAATCCAATGTTACACTCACATAGTAGTATTTGAAACAAATCTTACTGAAATCCATATTTTGTGGATCCAATGCACCATTACACCCGCATGAAAGTATATTAACATTTCATGTAGTGTAAATACCATACAAAAATGCTTTAAAAAATGAATTCGATATATTTTGGAAATGATTTACTGCATATTAGTATTTGGAACAACTCTTACTGAAATCCATATTCATTGAATCCAATGCACCATTACACCCACATGACAGCATATTAACATTTCCTGTAGTGTAAATACCATATAAAAGTTCCTTCAAAAATGAAGTTGATATATTTTGGAAATGATTTATTGGATATTAGTAATTGGAACAACTCTTACTGAAATCCATATTCAGTGGATCCAAAGCACCATTACACCCACATGATAGTATATTAACATTTCATGTCGTGTAAATGCCATGCAATTTTTTTTTTCAAAAATGAAGTTGATATATTTTGGAAATGATTTACTGCATATTAGTATTTTTAGTTACCAATGTTTACTAATGACCCTGAAATTTTTCTATAGTCGAATAGCCTTACTATATTTGGGAGAGAAAGAGCTCTTAAAAGTGAGAGAGTTGCATCTCAAAGTTATTTGTGTTCTTTTCTTAGGATCTCTAGAATACTTCTATCCTCCATTGCCGCCACAGATTGAAAACTTTCCGCCATTGATTTTTTCAATGGCAAACTGTCAAGGAGAGAAATCTTGTTTTTACATACAATTATCAAGGAGACATTAGCAATCCTACAAAGCCATTCGATGTTCAATTTTTTTACTCTGTTACTTCCTAATCAAAGGAGAAAGAACATCATGATTAGACACACAGTTAAATAATATTATGATTCGACACACAGTTGTACTCCTTAAGTTAGGCATTCCAGATAAATTCTAAAATATTCTCGAAATGTGAGTTACACAGAATGGAATACAGAGTCCAGAGGCTCCTTCCTTAAGTTATGAATTTCACATAGATTCTAAAATATTCTGGAAATATGAGTTACATGGAATATTCTAAAATCTAGAATGGAGTTACACAGGTAAATTACACTGAGAATATGTGTTAATATGTGTGTTTCATACATTTGGGCTAGATGAATCCTGTAATGGCTGAAAGTTGATCTTGTCTAACTTGAATTTTTTCTTATATGTGCCATAAGCCAAACCTCCGATTTCAAACATGTCATATGATATCCATATATTCTATGGTACAATATTCTAATACATACACTAATAGTAAATAGCATATGTATATAGACATGGGTTGAACAGATCCACTACGACTTAACAGAAAAGCACATTTTTGTGCAAAAATATAGAGCCCTGAGTTTAATGGTAACCAATTGGAGTTGCAACTTCCCTCAGTTCTTTTCCTTGGTAATGAATGTCCTACAAAATCATAAACATGACACAACAAGTGATTAGCTCATAATAAAAATCTAGGCAGTGAATAAAGTTAAACTGAAATAGAGTGAAAAGATTGAATAAAAATTCTTCACGAAAATCACATTGTTGAGGCAATTAGGGTCTAAATGAAACAAAAACAGAATGCCAAGATATGCCCTCATGATAGAAACAAAAAAGTTGGATAAGGGTTAGCTTGATCCCTAAACCTTAAATGAAACTAACATAAAATGTGATAAACCCTGACCCTTAAACCCTAAATCCTAGATGAAACTAACAATATCGTGGGATATGCCCTAGAGGCCTAACCCTAAACGCTAAATGTTATGAATATAAAAATGGGAAAGACTGCTCACTGATGCAAAGTGGTTGGAGTCGCAATGGTGTGCCTCATCAGCCCTAATTACCACAACCACATCTCTGAGATTTGAATCCTTGTGAAGCCTCCAGTGATCTATAACCATGGTAGGGGTTGGCATGTTTGGAATTTTTCCTTTGTCCAGCTCCTTGAGAAATTCAATGTAGGAGTGCATAACTTCTTCTTCAAGATAACCCACAATATTGTGTGCAAGTTTGGGGGAAAGGATGTACATGAGGAAGTATGCATTGAAGAAGACTCCTTGCACTGTAAAGACCAAAGCCCTCTCATACCACTTGGGTTTTTCCACCTCCATAAATTTCATGAGGTGCATCCTCTCATTCTTACCTTCTTCTAAAAGAGCTTTTATCCATCCACCACTGTGCTGAAATTTTCTGAGGGACTTGCATTGGAGGAGCATTCCTCCAACCATCATTGGGACATCAGCCACTATTTCCAGCATCATGGCTTGGCAACCATACCGCCGCTGCATAGGACAATAAGTGTTAGTGGAAATCCTTCTCAAATTAAGGCCCAGATGAAAATACTAAAGAAAAACACGTACAATCATGAATGTTAAATTAAACATGAAAATACTAAAGAAAAACACGTAAAATCATGAATGTTAAATTAAACATCAACAATAAAATGAACCAAAAAAAAAAACATAATCCTCTGATTTTTGTCAAGACTTCCCTCTGTCTTCAAACAGGGGAATATAAAATCTATAAAAACAACATGAGCAGTAATACTTACCTACTCTCACTGCATCACACTAGGATGGTGCTCCATTTCATTAACATTAATATTAACTTGTTGCCAAGCACCGCTCCTGGCGTGGGAAGATTCTGTAGAGCACAACAATCTCCAAAAATGTATCACCAGATAAAGTTCAATCTAATTAATGATAGAAAAACAAATCCAGCAATACTTTATTGCTTGATAAACACTTCCCCAACTTTTCGAAACATATTACCAGCCAAATTGGCAACCACAAACAAACACTAATGTAAAAGCATTTCAGAGAGAGACACCTAAACCTTGCTTACACTGATGCTTTACAAACTTTGTTCAACCTCCAGGAAGTCACTCAATGTGTAGTGAGTTGAAATGAAACGAAATTTTTTTACTAGGGAATCAAATAAATTTAGATTCTCACCTGAAAGAACACCTCCGTTGGAAATCTAAGTGACTTCACAGTCGTGAAAGAAAACTTGTCGATAAATGTCGTTGGAACGTGATGCTTCTTCAAGTCAATGCTCAAGTCTGGAGTGTATGTTTCCCAGGGCTTCTTTACTTCCATGAAAAGCATGTGATACACAGGGACGTTAAGTCAGAGAATTTGTTGATGGGCTCTAAGGGTGAGCTGAAAATTGTAGATTTTGGATCGTTTGTGCATACCTTTAGTAGAAGGCGTACCATGTGTGTAACCTTTGATTATTTACCCCTAGAAATGGTTGAAAATAAGGAACACAACACAATAGTTGACATTTGGATCTTGGAAGTACTCTCTTATGAGTTTCCCTATGACATTCCATGATTTGAAGCAAAGAAACACTCTGATACTTACAAAAGGATTTTCAAAATTGATTTGAAGTCTCATCCCATGCTAGTAGTGTCTGCCCTTAATACCACATTGCCAAGACTCAGCTGGTTACTTGAAATTGGGCTGCTTGAGTATCACAGTGATACATGGGAAAATTCCTTGAATGGAAAGGTATGCTAGATAATCTCCATGTCTGGGGATCAATGGAATTTTTATCTTCTTTTTAAAGTCCATATTGCTTCATAATTTTGTCATTTAGTAGTACACAAGCTTAGAGCCATCTAAAACTGGTTTGATAATTCACCTTGATGGTGTAGAGATCAAGCTTCGCACTTCAATGCTGCTAAATTGAAAACTTGCAGAATCGAGCCCATCATCTAAGCTTTGTCACTTAAATGTTGCCAAACTGCAAAGATGCAAAATGCAATCTTGAGTTTACACAAATTGTTGGGTACCAATTATAAATGTGCAACTCTGAGCTTCATATTTTTACAATTTTTAGGTACACTCAACCTTGCGATGGATGGGTATGTTCTAATCTCCATATTAAATGCATCAAGTGCATCATCTAAACCCTTACTCTTCAAAGTTCTTCTAAGTTGCCAAACTGAAATTACAGATCTAATTGACATAAATAGTATCTAATACATATATGCAATCTCTTACTCTTCAAAGTTCTTCTAGGTTACCAAACTGAAATTGAATATCAGATTGACACAATAGTATCAAATATAGATATGCAACCTTTTACTCTTCAAAGTTCTTCTAGGTTGCCAAACTGAAATTGCATATCTGATTGCCACAAATAGTATCAAATATAGATATGCGGCATTCAAATTTCCAACCTGGAGGTAAACATGAGACTAGGTTTGAAATAAGTCTTACTAAGCATCGAATGCTACACTCACATGGTAGTATTTGGAACAACTCTTACTGAAATCCATATTCAGTGGATCCAATGCACCATTACACCCACATGATAGTATATTAACATTTCTTGTAGTGTAAATACCATACAGAAATTCTTTCAAAAATGAAGTTGATATATTTTGGAAATGATTTATTTCATATTAGTATTTGGAACAACTCTTACTGAAATCCATATTCATTGGATCCAATGCACCATTACACCCACATGACAGTATATTAACATTTCATGTAGTGTAAATACCATACAAAAGTTCTTTCAAAAATGAAGTTGATATATTTTGGAAATGATTTATTGCATATTAGTATTTGGAACGAATCTTACTGAAATCCATATTCAGTGGATCCAATGCACCATTACACCCACATGACAGTATATTAACATTTCCTGTCATGTAAATACCATACAAAAATTATTTCAAAAATGAATTTGATATATTTTGGAAATGATTTATTGCATATTAGTATTTTTAGTTACCAATGTTTACTAATGACCCTAAATTTTTTCTATAGTTGAATAGCCTTACTATATTTGGGAGAGAAAGAGCTCTTAAAGGTGAGAGAGTTGCATCTCAAAGTTGGTTGTGTTCTTTTCTTCGTGTCAGCGAATTGCCATCAATACACCCTGACACTTCATTTTATGATTCCACTAGTAAGAACAGATAATGGAATAAACCAAAACAATTTGGAGGTTGATTAATCCTTTGGATCACTTTAGTTCTCTGTTGACCAATTTATAGTCCATGTGACAATCCTGGACCCCTAAAAACTATTTGATGCTTGGTGTTACAAGAAAAAAGTATATTATGCATGTGTAGTTATGAATTCATTCCCTTAGTGTTTATATTTCGGAAAAAAACTTGTCTTTATCTTATCAATAGATTTACGTGGTTGGAGGGTATGGTGAAAATTACTCATACCTGGACATAGATAAAGTCTATGACCTTGTAAGAGACCAGTGGAGTCAGCTTCCTAATATGCCAACTACCAGAGGGGATCTCATGTGTGTCGCGGTTGCAGGGGAGATATATTACTTGAATGGGGATGTTGCATCCCTTGCAGTGTCAAAATAGGGTATGAGGTGTAGATCATCGTATGATTTTATTTTTTGTGGATCAGACAGAGTATCATAAGCCTCATTTATCTCAGAAAAAAGGTCAGTGGTTATCTCAAGCTGGTGCAGAGGCATGACATCAGGGGGGTATTTCAATGCCAGTCTTTTGTATGCAACCCTGATATCATTGTGGGAGGCATGACACACAAAATAGCATAGTGATCCTTTTTCCTCCTGAAAGCAATATCCCTCTTTTCTTCAATTTCGATATTGACACTAATGGTTCTGCCATTGAAGCTGTGAGAAGCCCTTAATACCACATTGCCAAGATTCAGTTTATTACTTGAAATTGGGTTGCTTGAGTATCACAGTGATACATGCATAAATTCCCTGAACGAAAAGGTATGCTAGCTAATATCCATGTCTAGGGATGAATGAAATTTGTATCTTCTTTGTAAAGTCCATATTACTTCATAATTTTGTCATTTGGCAGAGATGTGGTCGTTATAAAATGTGAATTAGAATTTAAGTCCCTTTCTCCAACATGCACTGGTTAGAGAAACCGTACACAAGCTCAGACCCATCTAAACCTTGTTTGATAATTCACCTTGATGGTCCAAAGATGAACCTTCACACTTCGAGGCTGCTAAACTGAAAAGTTGCAGAATCTATATGAGTTTATACAAATTTCAAGGTATCTATTATAGATATGCAACCTGAAGTTTGCAATTCCCAATTTCAAGGTGTAAATTAGATCAACGTTTGTATGATTTCTAATGTTCATATTCAATGCATCCAGCCCATCAACTAAACCTTAATAAACAATAGGATCTCTAGAATACTTCTATCCTCCATTACCGCCACAGATTGAAAAATTGCCGCCATTGATTTTTTCAATGACAAATTGTCAAGGAGAGAAATCTTCTTTTTACATACAATTATCAAGGAGACAATAGCAATCCTACAAAGCTATTCGATGTTCAATTTTTTTACTCTGTTACTTCCTAATCAAAGGAGAAAGAACATCATGATTCGACACATAGTTAAAGAATATTATGATTCGACACACAGTTGTACTCCTTAAGTTAGGCATTCCAGATAGATTCTAAAATTTTCTGGAAATATGAGTTACACAGAATGGAATACAGAGTCCAAAGGATCCTTTCTTAAGTTATGCATTGCAAATAGATTCTAAAATATTTTGGAAATCTGAGTTACATGGAATATTCTAAAATCTAGAATCGAGTTACACTCAGGTAAATTACACTGAGAATATGTGTGAATATGTGTGTTTTATACATTTGGGCTACATGAATCCTGTAATGGCAGAAAGTTGATCTTGTCTAGAAGATTAACTTGAAAATTTTTCTAATATGTGCCATAAGCCAAAGCTCTGTATTCTTCAGACATCTATATATACTTAAACATAACGCAGTACAACACAAGACTTTTAAAATATGTATAACACATTTCTACTTTTAATGGAAATGGAATGATAGGGTCTACATTTCACAGTTAAAAAACTCCACCGTAAAGATAAGGGAAAAAATGGTTCATTATCCCTCCGATTTCAAACCTGTCCTATGATATCCATATATTCTATGGTACCAAATTTTAATACATACGCTAATAGTTAATGCAATATGTATAGACATGGTTTGAATAGTTCCACTGCAGCTTAATAGAAAAGTACATTTTCATGCAAAAATATAGAGCCTTGAGTTTAATGGTAACCAATTGGAGCTTCAGCTTCCTTCAGTTCTTTTGCTTGGCAATGAATATCCTACAAAATCATAAACATGACACAGCAAATGATTAGCTCATAACAAAAAAATAGGTGGTGAATGAAGTTAAACTAAAATAGAGTGAAAAGACCGAATAAAAATGCTTCACTGAAATCACATTGTTGAGGAAATTAGGGTCTAAATGAAACAGAAACAGAATGCCAAGATATGCCCTCATGAAAGAAACAAAAAAATTGGATAAGGGTTAGCTTGATCCCTAAACCTTAAATGAAACAAACAGAAAATGTGATAAACCATGATCCTTAAACCCTAAATCCTAGATGAAACTAACAGTATCATGGGATAAGCCCTAGAGGCCTAACCCTAAACGCTAAATGATATGAACATAAAAATGGGAAAGATTGCTTACTGATGAAAAGTGGTTGAAGTTGCGATGGTGCACCTCATCAACCCTAATTACCACAACCACATCTATGAGAGTTGAATCCATGGGAAGCCTCCAATAATCTATAACTATGGCAGGAGTTGGCACGTTTGAAATGTTGCTTTTCTCTAGCCCCTTGAGAAATTCAGTGTAGGAGTGGATAGCTTCTTCTTCATCATCATGGCTCGACAACCATATTGCCACTGCACAGGACATGGAGTGTTAGTGGAAATCCTTTTCAAATTGAGGCCCAGATGAAAATACTAAAGAAAATCATGTACAATCATGAATGTTAAATTAAACATCAACCATAAAATGACTTTTAAATTGAGGCCCAGATGAAAATACTAAAGAAAAACACGTACAATCATGAATGCTAAATTAAACATCAACCATAAAATGAACCAAAAGAAAACATAATCTTGTGATTTTTGTCAAGAATTCCCTTTGTCTTCAAACAGGTGAATATAAAATCTATAAAAACAGCATGAGCAATAATACTTACCTAATCTCATTGTATCACACTAGGATGGTGCTCCATTTCATTAACATTAATATTAACTTGCTGTCGAGCACCGCTCCAGGCATGGGAAGATGTTGTAGAGCACAACAATGTCCAAAAATGTATCACCAGGTAAAGTTTAGTCTAATTAATGATAGCAAAACAAATCCAACAATATTTTATTGCTTGATAAATACTTCCGCAACTTTTAGAAACATATTACCAGCCAAATTGACAACCACAAACAAACACTAATGTAAAAGCATTTCAAAGAGAGACACCTAAACCTTGATTATGCTGATGCTTTACAAGCTTTGTTCAACGTCCAGGAAGTCACTCAATGTGTAGTGAGTTGAAATTAAAGGAATTTTTTTAACTAGGGAATCAAATAAATTTACATTCTCACCTGAAAGAACACATCCATTGGAAATATAAGTGACTTCATAGTCTAGAAAGCAAACTTGTCAAGAAATGTCGTTGGAATGTGATGCTTCTTCAAGTCAATGCTCAAGTCTTGAGCGTATGTTTCCCAGGGTTGCTTTACTACGATGAAAAACATGTGATACACAAGGACGTCAAGTCAGAGAATTTGCTGATGGGATCTAAGGGTGAACTGAAATTTGCAGATTTTGGATGGTCTATGCATACCTTTAGTAGAAGGCGTACCATGTGTGGAATCTTGGATTATTTACCCATAGAAATGGTTGAAAATAAGGAACACAACACTGTAGTTGACATTTGGAGCTTGGGAGTACTCTGTTATGAGTTTCTCTATGGAATTCCACCATTTGAAGCAAAGAAGCACTCTGATACTTACAAAAGGATTATCAAAATTGATTTGAAGTCTCCTCCCACATTAGTAGTTTTTGCCCTTAATACCACATTCCCAAGACTCAGTTGATTACTTGAAATTGGGCTTCTTTAGTATCACAACAATACATGCAAAAATTCCTTGAACGGAAAGGTATGCTAGCTAATCTCCATGTCTAAGAATCAATGAAATTTGTATCTTCTTTGTAAAGTCCATATTACTTCATAATTTTGTCATTTGGTAGAGATGTTGTCGTTTTAAAATGTGAATTAGAATTTAATTCCCTTTCTCCAACATGCACTGGTTAGAGACACCATACATAAGCTTAGACCCATCTAAACCTGGTTTGATAATTCACCTAGAAGGTGCAGAGATGAACGTTCGCACTTCGAGGCTTCTAAACTGAAAAGTTGTAGAATCTATATGAGTTTATACATATTGCAAGGTATCAATTATAAATATGAAACCTAGAGTTTGCAATTCCCAATTTCAAGGTGTAAATTGAATCAACATTTGTATGCTTGCTAATGTTCATATTCAATGCATCAAGCCCATCATCTAAACCTTAATAAAAAATAGGATCTCTTCTCATGATCTGTCAAAAAGACGCAATTTACATAGATCTGGACAATTCAACCTCTAAAGAGAATGAATTCAGCCTACCCTAGATTGTGAACATCACCTGTAACAAATAACCTGTGTGTAGAATGAAACCCCGGACAAAAGAAAACTTGCATAGAAAATCCCAAGTCGATACTCATGCCCCGGACGAAAGAAAACCTATCTACAAAACCCCAAGTCGATACTCATGCTCAGATTAAGAACAATGCTATAGGGTTGACTCCAACCACGGTTAAGATTCCCACCGGTGTTGAGGCTCTGGGAACTAGACCTGCTCTAGCTTTTGAACTAAGTAGAAACAAGAACCATTCGTGAGCATTGCATAGGTCAAGTCAGATTAATCGAGGAAAATCTAGAGTAATTAGTTAAAAACCTAGAAGAGGATCTATAAAATAGTGAACTTACCTGAGAAACCAAATCGCTGATGAGTTCTCAAAACCAGACCGCAAATTCCTTGAACGGAAAGGTATGCTAGCTAATCTCCATGTCTAGGGATCAATGAAATTTGTATCTTCTTTGTGAAGTCCATATTACTTCATAATTTTGTCGTTTGGCAGAGATGTGGTCGTTATAAAATGTGAATTAGAATTTAAGTCCCTTTCTCCAACATGCATTGGTTAGAGAAATCGTACACAAGCTCAGACCCATCTAAACCTGGTTTGATAATTCACCTTGATGGTGCAGAGATGAACCTTCGCACTTTGAGGCTTCTAAACTGAAAAATTGTCGAATCTATACGAGTTTATACAAATTGCAAGGTATCAATTACAGATATGCAACCTGGAGTTTGCAATTCGAAATTTCAAGGTGTAAATTGAATAAGTGTTTGTATGCTTGCTAATGTTCATATTCAATGCATCCATCCCATCATCTAAACCTTATTAAACAACAGGATCTCTTCCCATGATCTGTCAAAAAGACGCAATTTACATAGATCTGGAAAATTCAACCTCTAAAGAGAATGAATTCAGCTTGCCCTGGACTATGAACATCACCTGTAACAAATAACTTGTGTGTAGAATGAAACCTAGGATGAAAGAAAACCTATGTACAAAACCCCGTGTCGATATTCATGCTTGGATTAAGAACAATGCTAGAGGGTTGACTCCAAGTACGGTTAAGATGCCCATCGGTGTTGAGACTTTGGGCACTAGACCTACTCTAGCTTTTGAACTGAGCAGAAATGAGAACCATTCTTGAGCATTCCATAGTTCAAGTTAGATGAATCGAGGAAAATCTAGAGTAATCAGCTAAAAACCTAGAAGAGGATGTATAAAACAATGAACTAACCTGAGTAACCAAATCGCTGATGAGATCTAAAAACCAGACCACAACTTATTTGACATCCTTAAGGTGCCAAATAAACCAACAGAGGGTCGCAGGCATAGGAGGAAATTATTCCTCCAAGACTGTGTGAGTTTCACCTGCAAGAGAAAAGGAATTCCAACGAAATCTTATAAATCAAATCCAGAAGACACCCACAAGTTCAATATTTTTCCTACGGACATGGATGGTATAGCAGTGTTTCAGAAAACCTATAGAAGAGGCAAGATATTTATAGTTTCAGTTATAACGAGAACTTTAATCTAATGGTGGAAAACATTTTAATCGTCTAACATAAAATCAGAGGGATCATAGTAAGACATGTAAGGCAAGAGGGGAGTTGATTTCAAAGGGGAATGCCTTACAACGCAATTGAAAAAGAAATAACACTTTAACTGCATAAAAGAAATACAATACCAAAAAAAACTACAAATTAATAGTTTAAACTTACCTTTCTTAAAAAAAAATAACGAGTTGTAAACAAAAATAACATTAAAAAAATATCAATAAAAAAAATACGCCAAAGAGTTAAATGAAGTTATTAAAAAACAAGTGTACTAACTCATGACGAATGAACTTATATGGTACAGAGAAATAAAACTAGTATTTTCACCAGGAGGTGCAAAGAACCGCTGTTAATCTATGTGGATTTTTTCTAAGGTTGGAAATAGCGATTTCAGACCTAGCAGTGCCTTTGGATCACTCGCAAACATTAAGAAAATTATTCTAACGTCCATAAAGAAATGAACCAAGAATCTGCCAATATAAATAAAACATAATAAGAAGATAATGTTGACACATACTATAACTACTTGGAATCAGACATGAGAGCACCTGGATAGCTTCATAAATTTATCAGCCTTAAACTAGCAACAACAAGGAAATCATTATTTCAGAAAGCATTAAAATTACTGATGTGAAAATCAATAAACAAACACTTATAGTGACAACCCTCCACATGATGTAAGGCATGAGAAAAAGTTTGATTTATGTAGAAATTTTGAATAATAAACACATATTCAATGGAGATTATCCTGATCATGTACTATTGCGGAATACATATGCAATACATAAGCTCCTCTACGTTGATCATCAATTTACAGAACCAGAAACATTCACAGGCGCACATAGAAGCATCAATCAAACTCATTAACACAGTATGTATTCCGGGGAAAGCATCTCGCTAAAAACCCCAACTATCTCTATATTATATTGATTGAATCATGTAACATTACAATGTACAATGCTTATCACAAGCAATCCAGTACCAGCTCCACCTGTTACACACAATATAGCTCAGATTTGATCTCCAAATCTCCCCCGCTGCTTTGCCTGCTTCCACTGCTCAATACCTGCTCAAGAATTGATGAGAATGGTTTACCAAACTCATATTTGACCTGCAAATAATCACTCACACTATGTTGGACGTGAGCACGGGCTACAATTCTTGGTATTGGCCAATTCATTGGCATACACAATCCCTCTGATTGTGCAAATCATCATGCACAGCTATAGTCACAACTGATAGCAATCTGATCCTCTAACACCTGTCCCTGTTGAACTGAACATGCACTGACATGCAACTAAGTTAACTGATGTATTCTATAGTTGCATTATGAGTTAATAATTTGTGAATTAATTAATAACTAATTCACCCAACTTATCTCTAGTCTATTGATTAGTTAGACTAAATACAATTAGTTTAACAAAGCTAAACTGAACACAACTCCATCAACTGCACCTCCAGTCCACTAAACTCAACTCACTTGAGTTCTAACTGAAGTCTTGCATGCAAATATTAGTCATCCCATAGGTAACCACGTATTTCCTTCTGGGATCTGCATGTACCATATTCGTAGCTCATCCTGAAGTGCTCCAAGAGAATAAGATCAAGTTTATAGTCCAAATATTATTATGAGACAATAATATTTGACTTTTCTATTTTTGACAACCAGTCTAAAAATAGACTTTGATCACTCATACTGTAATCACTCATACTGTGGTCACCCATACTGTGGTCACCCATATTGTGATCACTCATACTGTGATCACCCATACTGTGGTCACCCATACTAGTGGTCACTCCTGCTGTGATCATCCCTGCTGGGATCCAAAAATAGAACTTGCGCCATAATTTTCTTGTGGGCCCACTTAGTGAAGGTGACTCCTTTCCACACTAAGATCAATCATCTTGTTGCATTCTCAACAAGCATTTCTTGTTGCACACTTTTCAACACTCCCTCTCAACAAGAAAGGCTTCCTCTCAAACCCGATCCTGTAACTCTGGAATGTTCTCCATGCAACACATCTGGCCGGTCCACTTGCTCTGTCATCAAAGTCTCTGACTGCTATTGCCTCTGTCGACTGAAAACTCTACATCTCTGTGCTCTTCAGTATCTGACTGCTCTAGCCTCTGTCACTTTGATCTCTGATTGCATCTGTGCTGCTGCTAGTTCTATCTCCCAGCATTGCATCTGCACTGCACCTCCCAACTGACCTCCCTGTTGTGCTAGAAACACCCTCTGATGCTGAAGCTCTACCTACTGCTGACATGGGCTCCCTCTCTGACATCTGTGCTACTGCAACATCTCCATGCATCTCACACCATTGCACACCTCTCTATGCCGCCTAGCACTGTGAAAAACACTTGTGCCTCTCGCATTGCTGCAGCCTGCTAGCTATGCGTTGTCCGGGGATTCCCTGCACTGTCACTCTCTCTGCCACTCCATCCGCATCTGTCTCTACCCAATCAATTAGTTCCTGCTACTACACATTGGGTCTCCCGTAGCAAGGTCTCATCCAAGAGGTTGGGTACCTCAAGGATCCTGCCCCTCCTCCTTGGGACAATCAATCCACATCAACCCACCTCCTACCTGGAGGTATGGCTGCATGCAATCCCTCAGCCCACCTGGCTCGAAGTTTCCCCCTACTGGAGGTCTCTGGACGAGTAGATGTCTCTACTCGATCTCCTCTCAGCTTCCCCTGTTGTGGCTCATCCACAACCTCTTGAAGCTGCTGCATCAATCGTGGCTCCTCCACAATTGTCTGAGACTTCTTCTGGCTCTGCATGTTGAGAGGTAATATACGCTCCCTCTCAACCACCAAGTCTCCATCAGTTGCCTTGCTGCTCAAGGCTTTGCATGCATCTTGAACCTCAAGAGCATACAGGTTCTTGACCCGTGAACCAATCTGGTTCACCTGTCTAGTGATGATGTGTCTAAGGAAAACCTTTCCCTTACTGAAGACTACATCATAGCCTCTGTCTTCCATCATCGCGATCGACACCAAGTTTCTCTTTAGTCCTGGTACATACTTGACATTGGTCAAGGTAAGGTGAGCTCCATGCTCCCTCTGAAAAATAACTGTGCCTACACCTGAGACACTATACTTCTCATCATTACCCATCCCTATGAGTATCTGGAGATCTTTCTCCTCCAAAGTACTGAACAAACTTTTGTCACCAGTCATGTGGAAAGAAGCTACATTGTCAAGAAACCAACCACTTCCCATCATGGATGAAACCATGCATGCAAAGAGTGTGAAATCCAACTCAAACTGTGAAGCAAGTGCCTCACCTTCAGATCCTTCCCTGGATCCCTTCTTGGACTTCTTCTTTGGGCAATTAGTAGCATAATGACCCAACTCATGACAACGAAAGCATCTCACCTTCGCCTTGTCAACCTTATTCCCATCATTGGAAGAACTGGATTCGGAAAGAGAAACCTTCCCCTTCCCCTTCTTCACCTTACTTGCTAAGGCATAGTTCTCCTCATCCTGCATGGATGAAGAACTGTCTCTGGTGCTCCGTCTAATCTCCTCCTGCATCAAATCCAACCATAGTCGTTCCCAATTTGGCAGTTTCTCCCTTCCATTCACCGAGTCTTGGTAGCTATGCCAACTCTTAGGAAGGTCAAGGAGTGCTAGACTCACCATCCTCATCCGACAGTCACCCCCACACTTCCCAGCTCATCCCGGCATTGGGTGAACTTTGTGAGATACTGGGGCATATTGTCTCCATTCTCACACTGAATGTTTCTAATTTTTATCTCTTTCTTTGGAATTAAATTCGAATTCACCAACTCAAAACTCAACCGCTTCTGATATAGAATTCGTGAGAACAAAGTATTTCTTGTACATAGATCGACTGTATGGGCATTCACCGGATATCTCACCTTCCAAAAGAAGGAAAAATCCAGAGGCTACTTGGCCCGATTATAGACTCTTCCTGAAGAAATAGAATGTAAACACTTCATGAATAATAGATCTGATGATCAATACAACACTGATATCATGTAGAACTTCTTCTACAAATCAGCGTGCTCTGATACCATGTAGAAATTTTGAATAATCAACACATATTCAATGGAGATTATCCTGATCATGTACTATTGCGAAATACATACACAATACATAAGCTCCTCTACGTTGATCATCAATTTACAGAAGCAGAAACATTCACAGGCGCACATAGAAGCATCAATGAAACTCATTAACACAGTATGTATCCCGGGGAAAGCATCTCGCTAAAAACCCCAACTATCTGTATATTATATTGATTGAATCATGTAACATTACAAAGTACAATGCTTATCACAAGCAATCTAGTACCACCTCCACCTGTTACACACAATACAACTTAGATTTGATCTCCAAATCTCCCTCGCTGCTTTGCCTGCCTCCACTGCTCAATACATGCTCAAGAATTGATGAGAATGGTTTACCAAACTCGTATTTGACCTGAAAATAATCACTCACACTGTGTTGGACGTGAGCACAGGCTACAATTCTTGGTATTGGCCAATTCATTGGCATACCCAATCCCTTTGATTGTGAAAATCATCATGCACAGTTATAGTCACAACTGATAGCAATCTGATCCTCTAACACCTGTCCTTGCTGAACTGAACATGCACTAACATGCAACTAAGTTAAATGATGTATTCTATAGTTTCATTATGAGTTAATAACTTGTGAATTAGTTAATAACTAATTCACCCAACTCATCTCTAGTCTATTGATCAGTTAGACTAAATACAACTAGTTTAACAAAGCTAAACTGAACACAACTCCATCAACTGCACCTCCAGTCCACTAAACTCAACTCACTTGAGTTCTAACTGAAGTCCTGCATGAAAATATTAGTCATCCCATAGGTAACCACGTATTTCCTTCTGGGATCTGCATGTACCACATCCGTAGCTCATCTTGAATTGCTCCATGAGAATAAGATCAAGTTTATAGTCCAAATATTATTATGAGACAATAATATTTGACTTTTCTATTTTTGATAGCCAGTGTAAAAATAGACTTTGATCACTCATACTATGATCACCCATACTGTGGTCACCCATACTGTGATCACTCATATTGTGGTCACTCCTGCTGTGATCATCCCTGCTGGGATCCAAAAATAGAACTTGCGCCATAATTTGACTGTGGGCCCACTTAGTGAAGGCGACTCCTTTCCACTAAGCTCCATCATCTTGTTGCATTCTCAACAAGCATTTCTTGTTGCACACTTTTCAACAATTTAAGAAAAAAAATCCAGAATATATTGATGGTCACTAATAACACCTAGTCAAATACCCTATCCAATGACTTTTGATTTCGATGGATAAGACTACCAATCTCGCTGGATATACCTATCAGTATTCATTGAAAATAGCACAACAACGAACATATTTATCATCGTTTTCATCTCTAATTAAGGCTTATGCTTTCTCCATCTCTCCGCCTTATTACTAAAAGGATTGAAGGTTCATTGTTTTCTTAATTGTTGAATAATTCCAACCAAAACATGTGTATTTTTCTAGATTTAGTCAACTATCTGAGTTTGGAAGCAGAGTACCTGGCATGGTTCCCCTTGTCTGTCACTGTCAGCGCCACTTTTGTGTATTCATTTGAATTTTTGCTTTCCATAAATTCATCTCTACATACTATAATTATCTATATTTTATATGTCCCAAGGATGTTGGGCTTGTTATCACCCCAAGAAACTCCCCTAGGTTGTATATAAGAGATGCTCGGGAACATTACAAACTAAACAAAATTATTGGAAATGGGTGGATGAATGGAAGGAATGATACATATTCAAGCCAGATAACCACTTCTACTATGCTTAACCCCAGACATGGGTGAACGCCCCTAGACTACAAGGCTTTAGACCACCAATTACTCATAGTTTTAGGAATAAGGGAACATGGAGAATACTGACCACACCAGCAGATGCACAAGACCATGTGATGGCCGGCTGCAACTAGTTAAAAGGTCTGTAAATATATTTCCTATTGCACAGACAGGATGACAGCTCTCTGGCACTAAGCAAACAGAAACCTGCATAACATATTCAATGATACATACTAGATTCTAACATAGAGGTGGGATGAGAGCCCCTCTAATGCTAAATATCAAGAGAACATGAAAAATGCATAACAGTCATATCCTAGAACAAAGAAGAAATGGAAAGTGAGCAATTAACAACAAAAGAAGCTTGTATTAGCTGAAAATGAAGACTAGAAGCTGCAGGTATCATAGTAGTTACAGTCTCCAGAAGTTGAACCTTACATCAAAACAATATCCATCAACCTTTGTTACATCTTGTTTCTCGGTATATATAGAGGTTGATTACATAAATTTCTACTATCCTAATTGTGGAGGGGTCATAATGGACCACCAACCATCTTAACTCTCTGATATGGGTCTCTGATACAATCTGTTGCTTCCATGAATGAATTTTGACCTTCTTTGGTACTTTATTGTCCTTCTCAAACAGGTGGAATGTTGTATGGAAAAAGTTCCATAACTGGTAAATGTGTTTATCTGGTCAAGGCTGTCCATCTTGCCCTTCGAATGTACAATGCGTTGAATGTAGTAGTTGAAGCTTAACTGTGTAGAGTACTGGTGGATGATTGCCTTCGTCCCTTGGAAGCATGGTATAGGCCAAACACATGAAAACTGCATGGAAAATGAATGAAGGGCTGGGAATGAATGTTATCCATTGGATGGAACTGACGGATGGCTGAGATCTCATGGTGGGAGGTGATGGGAAGACGCAGGGTGGAGCGACTATGAGTCGTCAAATCACATATATGGACAACAAAGATCATTTGATAGGGAGTATCAGGTGAAGGCGTGAATGGAGAAACATGGGCCGTCGGATCACGGTCGGGCAAATCCGAAGGTGATCGGGGGTGGAAGTTACATGGGAGATAACGAGCGGGAGAACAGAGTACGGGCGGTAAGCGGTATCCCCGCACGACTATCTGGGGACACTAATATTCGTACACAGGGGTCGTGATCATGTTAAATGAGAGACACGTGGCGAAGGAAAATTGCCTTCCCCGTGGGTTAATGCGCGGGCATCTTCCAGCGGCGGGAGGTGTGATTGCCGTCCGATCGTGGCGGGGATGATCGGACGGTGGGGATTAATCCCATAAGTTTTGGGGACTGATGTGACAGGTACAACAACGTTAACAACACGCAATTATATGAATATAGTCATATGGGTTTAACTTTGCGCCTGGGACCCGAGGGAAAAATGGGTTAATATGGGGTTTATAAAGGATTATAGAGGAAAACAGAAATGATGAGTTAAGGGAAAAAAATGAGAATGAAAGGGAAGCAAGGAATGGAGAGTTTTAGGAAGGAAAACAAAGATAACATAGTGAAAGGAACTAAGCGGGGAAATACAGAGAGGTGAGGATAACCACTATAAGCCATCTCTAAGCCAGCAACCAAGGACCAAGCTTATTCCTCCTCCTCGAAAAATAGTAACATGTAGTAGAGCTAACACTGGCTCCTTCTGCAGATGAGATCCTCCCTGTGAGGTCTCAAGAACCTGCAGATCAATGCCTTCCTTATGAAAACAAATTAACAAAATTCATAGTATTCCATTGGGCATGGAGTCTGACTGAACCTATACTAAAACTGATAAAACAAAATATTTACAACTTTAAGGCCAAAAGACCTTAAATCACATAAATTTTGAGAAAATGCTCATTAACTGGGCCATCAAAAACTGCCTCTCCTCCCATACTTTTCAGTATGAAGGTGTTGTTCCCTTGAATCTGAGAAATGATGAAAGGCCCTGTCCAGAAATCATCAAGTTTCCCATGGTTGCCTTTCTTTTCCTTCAATGCATCCCATTTCAGAACCAAGTCTCCAACCTAAAAATTATCTGATTTTGTCCCTTTGTCAAAGGCTTCCTTGATCTTTATCTGATGTGCTGCAGCCTTTTCAACCAGCTATTCTCTAATCTGATGTACCTCTGCTAAATCAGTGATCCTCTTTGCCATGTCTCCTTCCTCAATCTGCTCTTCTTGAAGGAATTTTGCCGCAGGGAGAGTTAACTGAATGGGGAATACAACTTTAGTACCATTTACCAGCTTGAAAGGAGAATTCCCTGTGGATCTTTTAATGGTCACTCTGTCAGCCCATAGTGCATATTTGAGCTTTGAATCCCAATTCTTTTTATTGTCCTCTAACAACTTCTTAATTATCCTTATCAGGCTTTTATTAGAGGATTCTGCCAGACCATTTCCTTGAGGATAATATGAGGTGGAATGAACCAGTTTAATACCCATTGAATCACACATATCCACCAATTGTTTTTCCCTGAAGGCTGGTGCATTGTCTGTGACTAACTTATGTGGACAACCAAATCTGGTAAAGATATTCTCTGTCAAAAATTTCATGACCACATTATGATCAGCCTTTCTGGTAAGGACTTCTTCAATCCACTTAGTGAAATAATCAGTGGCTACTAATATCCATCTGTGCTGGCCACTGGAATGTGGATTGATTTCTCTAATGAAATCCAAGCCCCACTGCTGAAAAGGTCCTTTTGCCTATATTGGTTTTAGGGGCAGGGAATTCAACTACTGCTTTCCTTTAAATCTTTGGCACCTGTCACAAGATTTAACAAATGAAAACACATCAGAAAATAAGGAGGGCCAATAGTACCTAGCTCTGAGAATTTTGTGGGCAGTGGTTTTCAAATAGTGCTATCCTCCACACATGCTGGAATGCAACTGCTGCATAACTTCTATTGATTGTTCTTTGTCCAGACACCTCAAAAGCACTCCAAATGGATCCCTCCAGTAGAGAAGATTTTCATTAATGCAATATTTAGCTACCCTAAGCTTAATAGTTCTGGCTTGACTTTGAGTAAATCCTGAAGGGATTCTAGCTTCAGCAAGAAATTAATTATTGTATAATACTAATCACAAGAAGCTAGATTTTCGGCCACTAACTGCTTTCTCTCTGGTTCAGTTGCTTCTTCTTCTTCATCTGTCTGACTGATTTCTGTAATTGTGCACAGGAAATCTATATCCAATGATCTGCAATTTTCTTCAGTCAATAACTTGGCAAGACCCTGACCTCTGACTAGCTTGGTGGGCTTCAATTCTATATTAAATTCAATCAACTTTGCAATCCATTTATCCCTTCTTCCATTAGCATCAGGTTGTGTTAACACATCTTTTATTGCAGTAGAAGGTACATATGCAACTATCTTGGAATGCAGAATGTAAACTCGGAAAGCCTTCAAAGATTTAATAAGAGCATATTCTTGTTTTTCAATAATGTCATACCTCAGTTAAGCATCCCTTAAGTTTTTGCTGAAAAATGCCACTGGATGCTCCGAACCTTCTTCATCTGCTTGCAATAAAACTGCTGCAATGGTGTCTTCAAAGGCAAATGAAAATATATGGAACTCCTCGCTGTAATCTGGGCTTATTAAAGTGGGAGCCTCCATGATAGCTTTCTTAATGGACTCAAAAGATCTTCTTGCTATATCAGTCCATTTAATTTCTTCCTCTTTCTTCAACATGGAGGTAATATGCTTCACATATTCAGCGAAATTCGGGATAAACCTCCTTACAAAGTTAATCTTGCCCATAAAGGACTGGATATCCTTCTTTGATCTCGGGACAGACAAAGTCTGTATTGCTTTGACTCTTTCTGGGTCAATTCGGATTCCTGCAGCAGAAACAATATGTCCCAACAACTTGCCTTCTTCTAAAGCAAATTGTGATTTTTTAGAATTGACTGAAATCCCAAACATTCTGCACTTCAGGAACACTTTCCTTAGATGTTGGAAATGGTCTTGATGGCCGCTGGAGTATACTGTTATATCATCTAGGTAGATGAGGACAAATTTATCCTTCTCTCCCACAAATGCTATATCCATAGCTCTCTGAAAGGTGGCTCCAGCATTCATCAGCCCAAAAGGAATCTTAGCATACATAAAAGTGCCCCAAGGAGTGGTGAATGCAGTCTTTTCTTGATCATCTAGATGCACAACAATCTGATTAAACCCTGAAAAACTATCCAAGAAAGACATTACTTTGGCTCCTGAGACATTTTGCAGCAAATGCTCCATCTTTGGTAGAGGATAGTTGTCTTTCTTAGAGCATTTTTTTAAGTTTCTGAAATCAACACACAATTTGATTTCTCCACTTTTCTTCCTCGCCACTACTAGGTTGGCTACCCACTTGGAATATCTAAGAGGGACTATGATCTTGGCAGCCAACAACTTTTTTATTTCTTTTTCAATTAGAGGAAGAAGCATAGGATTTATTGGTCTCAGCTTCTGTTTGAAAGGTATGGTGTCTTTCTCTAGAGGGATTTTATGTTGAATAATCTTTTTGTCATATGTTTTCAGATCACTATATTTCCAGGCAAACACATCAGCAAATTGCTTCATTAAATTGCAATATTCATCATTTTGGTCAGCAAACAGATGAGTGGACAAATTTATGTATCTAGGCTGACCTAGGCTTCCTATATCATGCTTACAGATTGCAGATTGATCTTCCTTTTGGGCAGCCTTGTAAGGCACATCATTCTGGTCAAACAATGTTTCTAGAGGAATTAAACCCTTAGGAATATGATTGTTGGGGAGCTGGACAATGCTATTTTTGCCAAATTTATTTCTAAGCTGGGATTGGGGGCTTTCTTGCAAAGCTTCATTTTCTTGGTCAATTTGAATTTCAGAAAACTCATCAATGACTTGCAGAAACCTATTTATTTCATCATCATCTTCAAAAACTTTCTAATGCTGGACATTATGAGGCAAGGATGGTATATATTTCATTTGGACTTCATAAACTAGTCTGGGAGGCATAGGAGGGATAAACAGGCTAGTAGACACAGCAAAGGAATCAACAAGCTGATTTTTATCTCTAGGGATGTATGAGATACAGAAATTATCAAAAGAGTCTTTGAGTCTCCATACCTCATCTCTGTATGCTTTCAGCCTTGGGTGCTTTGCTTGAAATGTTTTGTTCACCTGTTGAATGATCAGATTAACATCTCCAAACACTTTTTTGTTGTTGATTCCTCTGTTTTTAGCTGCGTTCAGTGCCAATATCAAAGCGTCATACTCTGCTATATTGTTTTTGACTTGGAAGGCTAGCTTAAAAGATAGTTGTGTGCTTTCTTGTTGTGGAGATACCAGCACCACCCCTGCTCCTGTAATCTCCTTGGAACATGCTCCATCGAAGAACAACTCCAAAACCTGACTTCCTTGCTCTTCCTCGACCTGAACTGTTTGTTTCCTGAGTTGCATTGAGGTCTTATGAGATTCTTCTATTTGGAGAATACATGCTCCAAAATCGGTGTCCACAACATATATGGGATGATTAGTAGGATTCTTCTCATCACTGATGATGTATGCCAAATGTGCTTCTCTGTACAATCTCTTGCTTTCTCCTCCAAAAACTAGGACAGTGGCATAAGATAGGTCATTTTGTAATGTCCCACCTAATCACTTAATCCATCCTCTAGACAACAGCATGCCAAACCTAGGAGGGAAATTTGCTACCACAATATCCATCATCATACTCTTCATGGGCATCTAAGTTAAGGTAATGGCCAGGTCTTTGATTAATCCTAGGCATTTCACTTTCCTTGAATCAAAAGAGAATACATCATGATATGGTTTGGTGATGTCAAGGCCTAACTCTTCCATGACAGCTTTAGGCATTAGATTGTGGCTGGCCCCTGTATCTAGCAGGCAATTCTGGAGGATTTTGTCATGAATGGTCAAGGAGACATAAAAAGATGGAGAATTATTATCATCAAGTTCAAGCATGGGGCTAAGCACAACGAGAGGCTTATCATCTTGAAAATTGACAGAGTCAGTGGAGGTTTGTGTGGTTTCCGGCTCAAGGGCCTCAAGAATAGGCTTTCTAAACACTTCACTCTTGACCAACTCTATTAGAGGCATAGATATTTTTAACTTTTGGACTTCTGACTCAAAGCTCAAAGAGGAAGGTAACTTGTTAGAACCTCTTACCTCTTGAACTGGTGCTTTTAGGATGACTGGGTCAGCTGCTGGTCTTCTCTGTCTGATATTCTGTGACTCTGTTTGGACAGCAGCCCTTTGGGCAGGATTCTCCTTGACATTTTTTGCATTTAACCTTAGATTATATCTTCTCTGCTCCTCAATTTATAGAACAGCTTCTTTGTCCCACCCCTGACTGTCTTGGTCCTGCACCAATGATTCTTCATACGCAGCCAATGTAAAAAATGCAGCACTGCCTTTATCTTCCATGCAGCGAATTTCATCCTCATCTTCAAATTGTTCCTCCTCCATTACTATATTTTGGAAAAGAGCTTTAACTTTCTATTCTTCTTTTGATTCCTCACCCCTCTGAATAATTTGTAACTATTCATTTTCTCTTCTCAATGGATTGGGATTTCTTGGAGCAAATGTGTTCTGCTACCTCGTTTTTCTTGAATTCTGCTCAACCTTCAGCTTAGATATTTTAGCAGCCAATGACTCTATCATCTTAGTCATTTTATCTAATTTAGGTTCTGAAGATGAAGCAAAAGAAGTAGAAGCCTAACCTCTCTCCCTCTTTCTGTCAGCTTGACTTTTGAGCTTTTCCGCAGCCATGATATTAGATTCCACCTCTAGTGTTGCATCCTGCATGTTAGCTAGAGTGGCACATCTTCTTTCTCTTAATAATAGGTAGAAATCAGAGTCAAAAGCATTGTCATAAGTGAGTTTGGCAGAGGTGGGGGTAGACTTTACCTCAGCTGGTATCTTACTATACATACGATTGAATCTTTTATTAAAATCAGGCAATGATTCCCCATTTTCCCCCTTTAGGTTACCAAACTGAGTATGGTAATATAGCAAGTCTTTTTTATCTCCCTAGTGCTTCAAAAATTCATCATCTAAGGCTTCAATATCAGCAATAGATCTTGGGGGAAATTCTCTAAACCACTTCCTAGCCTCTCCATCAAGGCTCTGTACAAACTCTCATCCACACATCATTTGCACTTATATCTAAGTTATCAGCATAACTATAGAAAGCCTCAAGGTGTTCTTCAGCTATTACTCCCTCTGTACCAGTGAATTTGGGCATATATTTTTGATACTCTCTAGCGGGCATAGCATTTAAAGGAGCAGGCAAAACTAAAGGCCCATACCTAGCAGCTATTATTATTTTCATCTTCGTAGGAGCTTACTGGCCTACCATGACTAGGATATGTGGGAGAATACTAGCAAATTGAACGGTGGGAAACAATGGAACAGATGGAAAAGACAAAGGGATGTTATGGATTGTATGGGAAACTTTCTTTAGACTGAAATTCAAAGGGGAACTAAATGGACAAGGGGTTGTATTAATCTCTGAAGGAATTTCCTTATTAACAGTGTTGCGCTCTAAATCTTCAAATTGTATATCTTCAGCTATAACTTTATCTTTCAAAGATGCATGAGATTTCTTAGGATTACCTGATCCTGATGCCCCTTTCTGTGATTCTTTCTTCGATTTGACAGTCCTCTCAGGGTCAGGCACTGTTTCAACTGGTGATTTCTAAGGATTTCTTTGAATATGTCTTACAAACTGAGCTAGAACTTCAATGTGGAGTCACCAAATGCTGGTCTTCCTCCAGTGGAGTCGCCAGATAGATGATTACAACCAGAAATGTGCCCAGACCTTGTCTATCATCAAAATCTAGAACTGTGTCGTTCTCCCAGGGAAGCTGAGCTTCAATCTCCTCTCCTCGGCAACGGTGCCAATTAATGTTATCACCCCAAAAAACTTTCCTAGGTTGTATATCAGAGATGCTCGGGAACATTACAAACTCAACAAAATTGTTGGAAATGGGTGGATGAATGGAAGGAATGATGCATATTCAAGCTAGATAACCAATTCTACTATGCTTAACCCCAGACATGGGTGAACACCCCCAAACTATAAGGCTTTAGACCACCAATTACTCACAGTTTGAGGAATAAGTGAACATGGAGAATACTTACCACACCAGCAGATGCACAAGACCATGTGATGGCCGGCTGCAACCAATTAAAAGGTCTGTAAATCCATTTTCTAATGCACAGACAGGATGACATCTCTCTCGCACTAAGCAAACAGAAACCTGCATAACATATTCAATGATACATACTAGATTCTAACACAGAGGTGGGATGACAACCCCTCTAATGCTAAATATGAAGAGCACATGAAAAATGCATAACAGGCACAACCTAGAACAAAGAAGAAATGGAAAGTGAGCAATTAACAGCAAAAGAAGCTTGTATTAGCTGAAAATGAAGACTAGACGCTGCAGGTATCACAGTAGTTACAGTCTCCAGAAGTTGAACCTTACATCAAAACAATATCCATCAGTGTTTTTTACATCTTGTTTCTCGGTATATATAGAGGTTGATTATAAAAATATCTGCTATCCTAAGTGTGGAGGGGTCATAATGGACCACCAACCACCTTAACTCTCTGATATGGGTCTCTCATACAATCTGCTGCTTCCATGAATGAATTTTGACTTTCTTTGGTACTTTGTTGTCCTTCTCAAACAGGTGGAATGATGTATGGAAAAAGTTCCATAACTGGTAAATGTGTTTATCTCGTCAAGGCTATCCTTCTCGTCCTTCAGATGTACAATGCGTTGAATGCAGTAGTTGAAGCTTAACTACATAGAGTATTGGTGGATGATCACCTTCGTCCCTTGGAATCATGGTATAGGCCAAACACATGAAAATTGCATGGAAAATGAACGAAGGGCTGGGAATGAATGTTAGCTGTTGGATGGAACTGACGGATGACTGAGATCTCATAGTGGGAGGCGATGGGAAGACGCAGGGCGGAGCGACTATGAGCCGTCGAATCACATATATGGACGACAGAGATCATTTGATAGGGAGTATCGGGAGAAGGCGTGAATGGAGAAATGTGGTCCATCGGATCACGGTCGGCCAGATCCAACGGTGATCGGGGGCAGAAGTTGCACGGGAGATAACGAGTGGGAGAATGGAGTATGGGCTGTAAGCGGTATCCCTGCACCGCTATCAGGGTACGGTGGTATTCGTACAGAGGGGTCGCGATCACGTTAAATGAGCGACACGTGGTGGACGAAAACCTCCTTCCCCGTGGGTTAATGCGCGGGCATGTTCCAGTGGCGGGAGGTGCGATTTCCGTCTAATCGCGGCGGGGATTATCGGAGGACGGAGATTAATCACACAAGTTTTCAGGACTAATGTGATAGGGATAGAAATGCTAAAAATGCGTGGTTATATGAATATAGTCATATGGGTTTAACTTTGCGCCTGGGACCCGAGGGAAAAATGGGTTAATATGGGGTTTATAAAGGATTATAGATGAAAACAGAAATGACGGGTTAAGGGAGAAAAATGAGAATGAAAGGGAAGCAAGGAATGGAGAGGTTTAGGAAGGAAAACAGAGATATCAGAGTGAAACGAAGTAAGCAGGGAAATAAGGAGAGGCGAGGATAACCACTGTAAGCCATCTCTGAGCTAGCAACCAAGGACCAAGCTTATTCCTCCTCCTCGGAAAACAACAACATGTAGCAAAGATAACAGGGCTCGATGAACAAAAATGAAAAATAGTGAAATGTAATGTGCATGAACCTAAACCATGCTATATGGATAGAAATAACACTAGGGTTAATCGTTAAAAAAAAGAATTCTGAACCAAAGCATATAACTATAATGAAAGTGTTTCCTAGTCTCGAAAAGAATTTTAAAAATACATTATGATTATTTTACTTAGGTAAAAGTATGATTTAAAAAAAAAAAGTTGAAAAAAATATAATGATGATTTTCTCACAAATTTTTGATGTAGGAGAGGTACTTGAATAATGTATATTAGGTCACGTCACAGATGGAATCAAACTTGGAATAAAATTGATTAGAATCAAACTTACAATGAAATTGTTTAGAAGAAGTACTTGAAAAAGACAAAAAAAAAACATATCATAGTTAGCAATTAAATAATACTTCAATGTTATGTAAAGATTGAACACTACATCATTCAATTTCCAAGTAAACTACAGTGAATAATATTTAATATCATGTAAACAACTTTGAACCCTACATCATTCGATTCTCAAGTAAACTACAGTGAATCGGTAGTGTCCCTTGGTCAAACAGACAAACCATGACTCCACCGAGTCCATGACTGGAAAGGCTATGAATCATTGTATCTACTGTGTTTTATGGAGACCATTCTTGTGGATTTAGGAGTCATGAGAAAGTGCTCCAGATTTACATCACTAGGCATATAACCAATGTTCATTATGATTTAAGTATTCGAAGTAAAATACATTATTGTAGTATTTTATGGTCCTTTTAATATTAATTTACTAAGGTATTGTTTACTTATGGTATGTTTTATAGTTATTAACTAGAATTATTTTAAATAGTATGAGTTTTTGAGAATTTAACATTCAAAAAAACCCTAAGGCACTCTAATTATAAAGAGCTCATAGTTCAAATTTAATATCTTGAAAAATCTTAATGCAGTTTAACTATAGAGAGTTCACAGTTTAAGCTTATAATTAAAAGGTGTTTTACTGAGGCCACAATTTTGTTCAAAATGTTATTTATCGCCGCAATTTGTACATTTACATTTTTTCTGAGCATCAGTGTGTTTTTATTATTTGTTTTTGTGGTGGAAATAGATTCAACATCATCAAAAACCATGGTGCATTTTGTATTGTATTTGTCTTAGTTTTTGAATGGTTTAATGATGTACCTTGGAGAATGAGGATGTTATGTATTGTTTATGCCTATTATATATACATTTCAATGTTTATTTGTAGATATAATAGGCATAAACAATAGATAGCATCCTTATTCTCCAAGGTACATTACCAAACCATTCAACAACTAAGACAGATACAATACAACATGCATCAAAACCTCAAATACTCAATCTTTCAACAACCATTACAAATGGGGTAGAACTTTTTATAGCATTCTTGGTTCAAACCTTCCATCAATAAAATAATATTATTGGAGTTTATTCCTGAGATCTAACCTAGGAATGGATAAATAAAGGATATCCTTTTATTAGCTTGATTGGATATAATGGAGCATACATAAAATAAAATCAGTGTTGTCACATGAAAACATCTCCCAAAAACTCAGCTCAACAAAGATGAGACATCCTCCATGTGATACATATAACGTATGTCCAAGGAGGCTAAAGAAATGAAAATAATGATCACCATCATATGTAAACTTGTTAAAGAAAATATAACCATGTTGGAACCATATGACAATGAGGAAAATAATAGAGAGACCATCAATACAGGAAACATTCACACAACTGTAGCATATTATCAAATATGTCAAAGGGATTGCCTATAAGGAAATCTATACATCCTTGACATGTAGATCGAATCCCAGCGCTAATGTAACTTTGGTGAATAAATCCATCAATCAATATGAAAGGCACACACATAAACTTTGAAATTATTCATACTTATCTAGATGTCATAGCATCAACCATTGAGTAGTAGTCACCATATAGGTAATACCCCAGATTCTTACAGGCTTAAACTTTACAACATATTGGGTTTTATTCCAATAGTTTGTAGTAGTAATAAAACAACTTGCATTGTTACCCAAAATCTTATATTGAAGTTGTATATACAAGAATTTAAACAGAGGATATAGCAACATGTTATAATAATGCAATTGCTACAACTATTGCTGACAGTTCATGATGTGGCAACCTATCAAAAGGTAACAACATTTTTAGAAGTTTGAAACAATACTTTTCAACTAACTATGTGTGACCGCAGATTGCTTGTGTTTCCTTCTTTGATCATATTAACACATTGAGACTGTGGAATACTAGTGGGTGACTTCATAATTCGAAGTTGCAAGAATCACTTGCTGTCATGTGTTCTCTCGTGCTATTTATCTGAAAAAGCCCAATATATAACCACAATAATTGATTCAGTATGAGTCTTTTTCTTTTCCACTATATACTTATGTGTCGGGAGATTAATAATTGCACAATCATTAGAGAGAACACATGTTACTAGAACAATTGTAAGAGAATCTCACAGCTGTAAATTGCCCATAACAGAGTTATATTAGGTCACAGTCAATGTAGAAAAGCTAGCAATGTACCTTTAAATATTTTTGATGTATTCTTCCTATCACACTCAAGGATTATATTTGAGATAGTAAGAGAATTCCCTCCCTCATTTTACAAGGCCTGCTATAGTGCCTGATGACCCAAACTTGTTAAGACCTTGCATCATTATGTAGAGGTCTATTGGTAAATATACAGATTCAAAATCCATTAGACCACCCCCCTACTAAACCCAGAAGGAAAACCTTGATTTTAAGGTGTTTAATTCTGAGTGACCTAGATTGGTAAAAGCATCAAGTCCCTAATTCATCTCCCAACCATTGATAGTCTGCCAATAGAGCAATTGCCACCCCTAGCTTAGGACCAAACCAGGGATTCCAGAGGTATTTTTCCACTTCCACCCTGCCTACAAAGGTAAGCTTATACTAGGATTACATAGAAAATCCTCCTCCACCCATCAACCATTCAAGGGATTTCAGAGATGAAATTTCTCCATCCTTCATTGATTCAAGGAGTCCAAAGTGTTTCCACCCTGAAATTGCAGCTTCAGTACCAGCGCCCTATGTTGGGAATCAAGAAGGTACTATAACTGATTATTTAGTAATCAAAACCAGTGTAGGCATCCACCCCTTAGATACTGAGGGACTCCAGAGTATAATCCTCCACCCTCAGTTTAGCTAAGAACCCTAGAGAACTAAGCACTAGCTATGCTTAATGGAAGTCGAAGGGTTCCAAAGTTATTTTGCAATGTTATGGGATATGGCAGCCATCCCAGATATTCTCAGATTTCACCTGTTATAAGTGACTAGCGAGTAGAATGGATGTAAGTTTTTAGCCAGTAGAATGGATGTAAGTTTTCTGCCCCAGGGAAATTAATGCCAACCAAGCAGTACCACACTAAGACATAATAACACATAATAACCCATCCATTCATTAACATTACTGAAGGACCATTCTACACACGGAGAGTTTAGTAATTTCATCATTCGTTTACATAATGTGTATGAGCAGCCAAGACAATGCAAAAACTTATATGAACAGTAAAAACATTGCCAAGAATGGTATAAGTCATAGAAATCACAAACAGGGTTTCATTTATCAGTCAATATACCTCTTTCATTTTAATGAGTTGGTAATTATCAAGGGTAAATTTCGAATGGATCTGACTCACCTCTGGCGCTTCCACCTTCCAAGTCACATTGGTTTCTCCTCCTGCCTTTCTGACCTGTGCGCTTTCCTTTTCTCCTGCCCCGATTCACTCGATGTCCTGTCAAAGAAACCTGAAAATGCACATAAAAATTAATTATAAACCAATCAACTGAAAATTGAAATTCTAAATTGGACTCGGTTACAGAATTCCTGAAGAGAAGTTAAATTCCATGACACGAAAATCTTGTTCCAGAAACAAACCTATAATGTATAATCAGTCGTAGGGTAGAGAAATTTGATCTAAAGTACTCACCATTATACGAAGTAGCAGGATGAAAATGCAAGGACCGGATTTTCTGACGCGGGAGAGCGGGTTTTCTGACGCGAAAATTGGGAAGCTAAGTGGAAATCGAATTTCAAACCCTTGGGGTTTGGGAGAGAAAAAATCCAAAGGGCACCCTCTCAGACAGAAAGACTGACCTTAATGCCCCGCTTTAATCACGAATACTGCAACCACAGTGCAAACTAGTAAACGTTCAGATTCTGTGGGCGTTAAACACAATATTATGTAGACCTTGTTGTATGTTCGAATTCTGTCGTGTATCCAAATCGATTCAATTGAATATCACTTCGCTCTTTTATTCAATTAATTATAACTCGGGACATCTATAATTCGCCGACGGGCATTCTCTATTCGAATCAGCCTTCAGAATTTTAGTTTTCAACAAATTTATCGGGATGGTTAAGATTCACTTCCATCTCATATTGTTCATTCTGGAGACCTGAGATTTATCTGTAGAGCAGAGATTTATCTGTAGCCATAATGTTACGACGTTTCTGCTCTTAAAAAAATATAATGGGCCATTTAAATACATGTTCGTTACTTTCATTCCTCCACCCTTTCTGTTTGCTATGTTGTACATAAGCATGGGAAATTGGAGCTCACGATTTCCAATTGAGTCAATCCTATGCAATTCACTCACGAGGATATAAAATCTACGTTCACCGACAGTGGCTAGAAATTGGAAGACATAACGGCAAACATCATGGCTTGGATGTATGGATCGCCTCTGACAACTTGTGTGGATCTGTTTTATTCAGATTAGATATTTCAACCAATCTACAGTGGTTGTTACTATTTTCTAGAGACGTGGTTGATGGATGTAATTTTTTTTTGAAGACAAAACGATTATAGCTCAGTGAGTGATTGTTACTATTTTCTAGAGACGTGGTTGATGGATGTAATTTTTTGAAGACAAAACGATTATGGCTCAGTGAGTGATTGGGAGGGTTTGATGATAACCTCCCTACTCGAGTATCCAAATCGATTCAATTGAATATCACTTCGCTCTTCTATTCAATTAAACATAACTCGGGAGATCTATAATTCGCTGACTGGCATTCAGAATTAGCCTTCAGAATTTTAGTTTTCAACACATTTATGCGGATGGCGAAGATTCACTTCTATCTAATATTGTTCGTTCCGGAGACCTGCGGATGGCGAATATTCACTTCCATCTAATATTGTTCGTTCCAGAGACCTGAGATTTATCTATAGAGCAGAGATTTATCTATAGAGCAGAGATTTATGATAACGCTTCTGCTCTTAAAAAATATAATGGCCCATTTAAAAACATGTTCGTTCCTTTCATTCCTTCACCCTTTCCTTTCCTCCATGGTTACCATTCATTATCCGTCACTTCAATTCACCCTTTTTGTTTGTTATGTTGTACATAAGCATGGGAAATAGGAGCTCACGATTTCCAATTGAGTCTAAACCAAATAACAATAAACCAATGTACCTTAGCGTAATTCAAGGAGGATATGTTGTCTACAAGATCGTTAAATCAACATGATACATGTATAACATAAACATAACAAAATATAGACATATATCAAATAAATGCATCAACGAATAAATATTATTCTAGTTAGGGTCCCATCATCAATGCAAGGCCATATCAACAATGCATGCTATGACCTCATTCATGACAACAGGCATTACTCCAATGTAGACATTTCCACATGCAATTATAATCATGCATAAGCAATTTCTAATCTACTACACATATGCATAAACGCATGTAGTCAAGTATAAGCGATCAATTCTTGTAATCAACCTATAAGACAGATACATGTAATCAAACAAGTAAGAATTCAACTTAACATACACAGATGTAATCGAGCTACATATAATCATATAACCATTCATATACTTATGATGATGCATTCCACAAAATCAACATCAAGTTCCTTATTGTACCTTAAGAAACCAATTTCCTGGCTGTGGAGAAATTGTGCTTAAGACATTAATAAATATTATTTACTGTCACTTAATGTTTGTTGTGTTCTCAAATGAAGGACTTGGAAAACTTGGTCTCTAACCCTTAATAAATGTATGATTGGAACATCTCAGAATTCCATTTATTGCTAGATATAAATGATGAGTGAAGAAAGCTTGAAGGAGAAGTTAAAGATAACATGTTGGTTTTTCACAGAAACTACTCTCTGTAACTTAGAAGAATTATGAAAATAAGAACTGAATCATACACAATATGTTTCTTAACACATAAACTACTATCTTTGACTCTTGGAGAAGTTAAAGATAATATGTTGGTCTTTCACAGAAAGTATTATCTATAACTTAGAAAGGAAGGTGGAAACTTCAAGTATAAGAGCGCTCTTTTAAGGAATTTTAAATTTATTTACATAAGAAAATAAAAACCTGTAGCTTCATTAATATACTTGAAAGAAGAAAACATAACATGACACATGACAGAGAAGGTTACAAAATTATACCCAACAATTCATGGAAACTTCTGATTCTTTCATTAATCAATGATGATATCAATAATACAGTGGCATAGTCTCCGGGTTCTCCAAAATTCAAACCATCCACCCTTTCTTTGTAAATTTTCCTCTTTTTATATATTATGGAATAGTTGTTGATTTCTAAAACTACCCAAATTATTTAACTGCTTCTCTAACTATATGAAGTAAAAACTATTTCAAAATTTTACAGAGGGTAAAAGACACCTCAAAGAACATGAAATAATAGGAACATAACTAAATTCAGAAGAGGACGATAACTGTTGGCTTGCTCTGTTAATCCACTGCTGAGTTTCTCTATATATGCCCTAACAATGTTTAATTCGTTTAGCCATAATGAAATGTGTTTAGCCTGTGTACTCCTGGGCTTACATATGTATCGGTCGTTTTGATTGGCCAAAATACAAAGAAAACATACCCGATTGTCTTCCTCTTCAACTTCGGCTCTAACCTTGATTTTCCACTTTACACAGCGAAATTAACACAAACCTTTGATTAATACGGAACTCAAAAGAGTTAATCTTTCTTTATAAATCTGTCACATCCGCCTGTTCAGCGCTTCGTTGACTTCCATTGCAGATAACAATCAGCCCTTTCATATGATATATTACCACAAAACATAACTTTACGCACCCTTAAGCTGCATAACTATGGTAATATTAGACCTATGCATAAATCCTTCATATTTGCGCTTTTCCTATTATATACCTTTTATAATAGAAATATGCCATAAAAAATTCTTTTTTCTTCTTTTATCACGGGCTCCGCACAACTATGGAGGCATACCTTTTCAGCCGATATAGAAATTTCCCGATAGATCCCCACCGTAGATCTACACTTGTTGGATCAAACGGTCTATAAATATTTCGGGTGGGACATAAGCTTGGAGAATACCTGCCCGAAATGGGTAGTTTTCTCTCTCCACCTAGCTGCTACGTGTTAAACGATAAGTGGGATCGGGTGAGCTCCACTAAAAACCACTTACCATTTTTGCTCCACCCGAAATTCCACCTTTTCGCTTAAAATCCACCTTCTCGTATGCCTTGTGGACCTGCCAGAATTATAAAATGTAATATATAGTTTTTTGGGTCCATCATTGCAAATCAATCGATGGAAGCCATATACATGTATATGAAGGGATTTTCGATACAACAGACCCGCCTAAATTATAAACACAATGAATATATGTTTCGGGTCTGGCTATTGTGAATTGCAATCGGAAATTGGTGAATGAACCAATACATATGCCTTTGGCACTTTATGGACCCGTCGGGCTTTTAAATATAATATATATATTTCAGGTCCGGATCTTTGACACTTTATAACTTGTTTCTTTTGCGATTCCGATACACAATATGCTTTGCGATATATATATATATATATATATATATATATATATATATATATATATATATATATATACATATATAACCATTGGCTTAATCCTTGGCTATACCGGGGCCGATTATTTTATTTTTACTTATTCATTTACAAAGAAAACATCCTCGACATACCGTTATTACTCCTTCCTTTTGCTTTTATCTATTTTTGAAATATTTTCAAGCTCTTGTATGAAAAATGAATACTACAAGCAACAAAAATGCATGTTACGACATTCCTCATGACAACCTTACGATAATCATGATCAACATAATGCAATGCAAAAAGCACATGGAATACAAGTGTAAGAGACACACATTAAACTTACATGCATGCATGACCAAGCACCTTCACCCAAGGACAACACAACCACGCTCTGCTACCAATCTGTAACACCCCCGCCTCCCAGGTCCACCCAAGAAACCGACCAATCGGGGTAAACATTCAACAAGAGAGGTCACTATAAGGGATTCAACTTCCTTGGTGACCTTAAGGAAAAGGAACTGATGGAACATATCAAACAAACCCATCCACGTTAGCAACAACACCCTCAGGAGACATGTCAGGCACTCATATATCCTGTCCTTGAGTCCCACTGATGATTTAAGCCTTTTAACCCTTGGTCGCTCTCATGTTGTAGGCAAGACAACGTCCAGAACCCAAAGTTGATCTCAGAGGCCTATGTGTCAGCGTCTTTGGACACTTTTCAATAGACCTGTGTCAAAGTCCTTGAGATTTTAGCCACTTTTCTAACCCAAAATCCCGGCCTCTGCCCAAAACTTGTTATAACCTTTAGAATCCATTAAATACATGATGAAAATATAAACAAATCAAAAATCAAGCTCAGGACTAGGCCTCAGAATCCCCAACCGGGACTAACATTTTGTCAAACACTTGGCATCAATGCAACCTACACGTCTAGGATATAAGACAGAGCATGAATGACTGAAAGAACTTATGAAACATAACCAAAAGGGTCACCTCCTTCTCCATTGAAATGTTATAACATTAATTAGGTCTTGCATCCATCCATTTAACAATTACAAGAAATACATGAAATAACCACGACATGAACTAGTGATATAACCATGCTTATAACCAACATAAAACCATATAAATATCAGAGATATGACAACCGTTAAATCCACATATAAACAAGTGCAAAAGTAAGAGAACTCATTTTTTATTAATCACAGACAAATCCAACCAGGTTTGGGACTTCCACGTACCACACGACCATAGACATGGATGAACCAAATCTCTCTTTCATCCAGTCACCCTCGTGCCATATTCCAAGGATGATTGTGGGATCTGATAGAAAAACCAATCCAAGAACAACTAAAGGGAATCTAAAGGTTAAACCACCTCCACCCTCATCAAACCATGATCAAGCCAAAACCAGTGCTGCGATCACTACCAAACTGAACTTGGAATGCCATCTGGAATCCATCACTATCCTTGAGGAATTTTTTGTCTGCTTGTCTCTCAGGCTTTACTGCAATCCAATCCCGCATCACTAAGCCCTAAACCAAGACTAGTCTCTCAAACTCTACCCTAATCCAAACTTGGATCAATAGGCCCTAAGTTGATACTTCTCCCTCAAGCTTTACCATGTATCCAGCCAAAACCAGTCAAGGGATTCCTAGGCCTTTGGGAATGAACCTTGAGACCACCTCCACCCCAGATTCTGAAATCCATCCGGCAATCCAAAGCTCAAAATTAGGAGAAACATCCTAACATACCATGGCATCCGAAAAAAGGCAAGGTTAGGCTAAAAATCACTATCATAACCTGACAATACCATGCCACTAACAGGAAGAAAACCATACACCAACATGGAAATTTATGCATTTCCAAATCAGCTAGGAAATCACACATGCAAATGGTTTCCTGCAAGTATTCCCGTTGAAGCTGCTTGATCCTTATTTTCCCTCCTTGATTCTTGTTTTCCTTCCTTTACATTTTCTTGTTTTTCCTTCCTTGCACCAATACTAGAGTGCTCCAAGAAAACTCTAAGTGACCAAGAGTGAGAGAGATAGAGAGAGAATAATGAGCGAGCTCGAAACTTGAATTGACAAAGATTACCAACTGATCCTCAGAAGCCTTTTTATTAATGAGGCCTCTAATTTGTTCATTTTCCATTATTTTCCTTCATTTTCCTCCTCACATGCAACCTGTAACCTTTCACCTTACTTTTCTCCTAATTTCCTTTATTTTCATAAATAAATGTGCCAAAAATGCCTTTTTGCCTTTTAATGTCTTTGCCTTAGCCTTCGCCAATTTTCCTTAGCCAAAACACACATCCTGTGATGCCCACTATGATATCTTTGCCCAACATTCAGTTTGGAATAAGTGTCCCTTAACCATGGTCTTATTTTGCCTTTATTAACTTTTATTACATGAATTTTCATGAGGGTTGTTACAAATATGAGCTATTTTTCTATTATGATCTATGACCACTTGTACTAGTTAATGTGTTGATTTTATGGCTAGTTTGTCATGGACTCTATCTTGGTTATATTCGCAGTTATATGATGTGTTCTTACTATCGATCTCTTTCATGATTTAACGAGTTATTGAATGATTGATGAATGCATGGGTTAACAAGTGTTGTTGCAACTAGCTTGAGAGGGCATTGAGCCTTCTTGATGATTTTCAAATGAAGTTAAGATGATCATGATCAAATATGCATTCATGATGTGTAAATACTATGTTTACGATCTGTTTGACATAATACCTATTATGTCCTATCATGTTTTAAGAAACACCTAGCTTGATTATTGATTGCACATACTTGTCATCATCTTTCATTGTATTTTTTATTGTTTTGGGCATTTCTGAGTAATGGCCTATAGACCATCGCTGAAAAAAGTGGCATAGATCTCGCAAACGCTAGCACCAAAAAAAGATATTCTGGTTATAATTGCATGCATGAAGGCTTGTGGGTGCTATTATAGTCTTCCAAAAAACTATTATCCTCTATATTTGAAAATTTTGGCAGACATATATATATTAAAATTATACATTCATTTTATCATATAAATGATTTCATATTGATAGTTATGTTTAAAATATTTTATTTAAATTTAGTAAATAAACATATAAACCTTAATATTTAATATATATATATATATCTATATATAGATATATAATATATATATATATATATATATATATATATATATATATATATATATATATATATATATATATATATATATATGTCAATCAACAAAATTTCATTAATTCCTCAAAAAGTATTACATTCAGCGTGTTGATTTGTCTTCACTCTTGTGGCTTCACTCCAACTGGATTTGTTAGCCAGGAGAGTGATGTGGAAACTTAAAATGTACTGATAATAGCTACAAGGCTTAGATATACAAAAAGTAATTATCGTCCAAAACACCAACAAAAATAGAAACAACCTGCATAGAGCATTTACAGACGAGGAAGTGGTGCATCAATCGCACATTGTCCCATTGTGTGGCCCGAGTTTTGATGATCATGGAAATAAATGTGAACCGAACACGATTCAAATTCTCCCAACCTTTCCCTCATTTGATGATGAATCTGACGCATAGAGGCAAGACGGTCAAGGATTTATCCTTGGGTTAACTGAATATCATTAAAGTAGGAAACAATCTCGTTGCAGTCCTCATATCTCTGCTCCCGCAAGACATCTAGTCTGTCTACAATAACTCGTAGTTGTTCTGCAATTGTCACAAGTGAGGGTGGTTGCACCACCCTCCCAAGAGACTGTAGGACTGTGACCTCTTCCTCCTCTTTCATGCTGCTTCGTGACTAGTCTTGTCCCACCCGTGGATTGGTTCACTCGCCCTACATTCCTCTCGGGCCAACTCCTCGCCGAGCATGGCCCACTTTCGATTCATTTTCAATGCAACAATGTAACACCAAGGGTAATACATCCCAAATCATCCACAGAGGTGCACAACCAACCACCTACTTTAGGATTTCTACACAAAGACATAGTTACCTGCTCTTTCAACATCTGCCTAGCTGACCAACCATGCCACCCAAGAGGGCCACAATAGAACCCTATAGTGGCACTCTTCTATAAAGAGACCTTGCCACAGAGAATTATGCCACCAAGCTCCCCACCAAAGTGGCCAACAACTCTCCTTTTTCACTGCAACACAACACAATGCCACCACCTTGGACCTATAATACCTTAACCAGGTCCACCTAACCTCCACACTTAACTCATTGGGGCAAACTGCAGACAGAGACTCCACCCACAGAGAAAACCAGGACCAGAACTTCCAAATAACGCTCAAGAAAAAAACCACTCAAAAAGAAATAAGGACCAGAACTTCCAAATAACCCTCAAGAACAAAACCACTCACAAAGAAATAACAGAAACAAATACTTACCCAAAATTTGTCCCCTCTCGAACAAATGCAACGATGATTGGAAGAGGATTCCATATTATTTGAGGCATCTCAGATGCGTATAAAATATTTGAAAGCCGTATTGAGGTAGGGCAAGGGATTCTTCGACACCCAAAGAATTACCACAACAAAAGTGGTTACCAATGTTACTAATGATACTCTCGTTATACAGGACGTTTTAAGAAAAGGTGTGATCTTATCTCGGGAGAATGTTCATCCTCAGCTACCCAGATTCGTCATGAATACTTATTTATTCTTCAATAGTTATTTTGTGGCATTCTACTTGACATGGAAACTAGCATTAGCCTCAGCTACCCAACTTCATCATGAATAGTTATTTATTCTTCAGTAGCTATTTTGTGGCGTTCTACTTGGCATGGACACTGGCATTAGCATCATTTCCTTTCGTAGTGTCATTTGTAGTGACGGTTGGTTGCTTAACATTAATGTCATAATTATATGTTGTAACGAATCATCCAAATTATAATAAAATCAGTTGGCTTATTGCACGAAATCTCGATATGACTCGGAATTGCAAGTGAAAATGATGGAATATATTTTCTCAATACTTTCTCTTAATTTTAAAATAAATTATACTCTATCACACCTTAACGTCTTTGTCAATTGAGTCTTTTTCTTTTTAATGCCCTTGTCAACTTGAATCTCTTTCATCAAAATTGGCATCCTATACCCTTCCTTCGAGGACACCTAACTGTTGTCATTGGATCATCTTCACTCTTGAGTATGGCCATCTCCTTTCACTTAAACCTAAAATAGGTTCCATTAATCTTTGAAATCTGTTAGTCTGAGTGTCTTCACACTGCCATCAGTGATCAAAATTTACTCTTTTGCATTTCATACTAGGAGTCCCATTCTGATAAGTTGCATTCCATTAGGTCATGGATCTATTGATGGTAGGGCTCATTTCAGTTTTTCCCTCATGATATATATCTGTTGACCTCCTTTCATACCTTTCAGTCAATGATTCATGCTTATTTTCAGTGATTTCATCAATTACATAAAGTTTCAATCCAATTTAGGTCTTAGGGTTTTAACCATGGTCAAAATTCAGTGATTATTGCTAATAATGGTCAGCAGATGCATGAGGATGATAATAATGATCAGAAAAGTCCTAATTTGTTAATTTGTAAGCTTAATAAAGTTCTCACCTCAAAACTGGTTTTGAGGTGAAAACAGAACATTTGTATATTATTTTTAAATTTCATGTAATTTTATTTTTCTCATATGTAATAAATGGTTTCATGTTGTTCCTAGTCACTCGGTTATATTTCCAAGTACCTGCCACTGCAAAAGTCAAATAATTTGAGCATTAGTTCACCTATCCAAGCAAAAAGATCAAGCATCCAAAAATAGAGTATTTGAAAAAGCAAATAGACATTATGAAAGTGGGTTTTCTACATCAAAAAATCAAAAAGTTGAAAAGCTATATAAAGATCATCCCTCTATTAATCATTTCATTGTTGGAGTTGAAGTTCAAGAGCTAAAAGGTGATTTTTAAGTGTCATTGAGCAAAAGAAGTGCAGTTGCTGCGTTTTTGGAGAAGTTTTGACCGGCGTTGCGCATCTGGCAGGCGTTGCACACCTGGAAATCATGCTCAGTGTAAAATTACACGGGCATTGTGCATCTGGCAGGCGCTACGCACCTAGGTGAGGCGCTGCGCATCTGCCCAGCCAAGCCCAAAAACTTCACCAAGTTTCCATTTTGCCTCAAAACTTCAATTTCTCCCTCTAAACAAGTAAGTACATGAATCCTATCTTGTGATCAAGGGTTTTTATTGCTAACTTTGGTAGTTATAATTTTTAAAATTCAAACCTTAGCCTCTAGGGTGAAACCTTAGTTCTCATCATCTCTCCATTGTTTTACTTACCCTATCCTTGCCATTATTCCCTAGACCAAACCCCATTCCCATTTACCTATTTCCTAAATCCCATTTCCCTCATACATTTCTTCCATTCCCACATTCCCACTTACACTCTCCCCAAACCCTACTCACTCCCTAAATCCCATTCACTCTCACCTACTCATTCATACAAAAAAATCTCTTCATACTTATCTTTATTCCATTCACCCTTCCCATCATTGACCACAAGTGTTCACAGCTATAAAAACAATGGAAGGAGACAGTGAGTATGAGTTTGAAGAAGACACCCTTAGTGACAGTTCTAGGGAGAGAAATATACAACAAAGGAAGCCTCATAAAGGAGGAAGGGAAATCAGAGAGGAGCCCACCAGTTTGAGGGAGTTGCAAGCCTGTCCACTTGCCATTTCTTGCTTTAAACATCAGTCATGCTTTGATTTTTGTGAAATGATAGAAAGAGTTAAATTTCATCATGAGTTGGCAAGGTTGTTTGTGACACATTTGCACAATAATGAAGTAACCCTTGCCGGAATTACATTCACCATATCACCAACTGTCATCTTAGAGGTTATAGGTATTCCAGATGTGGGTGAAAATTGGAACAAAGGCCAGGATATTGATAGGGAGTACTATGAGCCTTACATTAAGGCTAGATACAAAGACAAAATGAAGAGAGTATTCCCCTTCAAGTTTGTAGAAGACAGGTTTTCTCCATTGATGAAAGTCATTATCAAGTACTTCACTTGTGAAAGTAGGTTCTCCCAGTTGTATGCCTACCACATTAGACTGTTGATGCATTTCACTAGAGTGAGAATGATGAATATCCCTTACTTCATGTTCAGAAACATTGAGAAGATGGCACATATTGTAAAGAGGAAGCCATACCCCCAGTAGTTGAATAGCATTTTCCATTATTATTTGATTAAAATCATTGTTCTACATCAGCTGAACCTTCTTAACATGCCATGGGAGACTTTCATTTCCCATGAGATGTTCAAAGGCCCACAAATATTTTCATCAGTACATCATGAAGAAGGTGGACCTTCAAGACATGAAAAGGTCAAAGAGACTGAAACTGTTGGAGTGCCAGTGTTTGTGACATACAAGAGGGGTATCATGAAATTTTTTGCAGCTACTAGTTGAGTATTACCTCCACAAGGTGTGGAAGGGGCCTCACCTTCATCATCAGGCCATAGGCAAATGCTATCTCCACAAGGTGTGGAAGGGGCTTTGCCTTCTTCTTTAGCAAAAAAGGTATAGGTTGAGCAACAAAGCAAGAACAAAGGTAAGGGAAAGAAAAAGATGCAAAAGAATAATCTTAGTGATGAGGAAGAAAGAGATTTTAATCTTGTTGATCATGAGGAGACACAACAACACTTCACTCATCAAAGAGTTGATGTCATTGACTTGGAAAATCAGGATCCAAAGACTGCCAAAGACATGATCATAAAGGAACAAGAGGCTGAGATACAATCCTTATCATATAACTTAGAGAGGGAGAAGTGGATTATCAAATTTAGAGCAATAAAGAAAACAATTGAGCGACAAGCAAGTCCTCATGGAGCTGCAAATGATCAAAGAAAACAGGCAAAAGGCCAAGGAGGCTAATGTCAAGTTGACCCTAATTGAGCAAGAGATTGAGAATGATAGGGAAACATGGCTAGAGAGGGTCAACATACACCTTGATGGGCTGATTGAGAAGGCTGACAGAGACAGGAAGATGCTTCGCCACATGGCCTACCACTACATGACCCGTAACAAAATCTGCAACATAAGGATGAGGAAGATTAAGGCTAGGTTGAGGAAGGCCTTAAAGAGAAAAAAGGAGCAAGATAAGTTGAAAATCTTGGCTGAAGCCTCACTAGCCCATCAAAGCAACTAATGGTGGTGTCCCATGCCAAATCTGGGCAAGTTTTTATAATTTTTGTCTTTTTTACATTTTGAAATTTTGAAAACAAGAAATTGGCCTAGATGCGGCGCTGTGCTTTTCCATGGAGCACTTTTTGGAGGAATGGATTATATTTCTAGATGCCACATGATGAGAGCATCAAACACAGAAAATATTAGCAATTTTGGAGAAAAATTAGGTCACCAAAACATGAAAAAGATACCAAAAAATGACCTCTCTGCCTCTTTTTGGACACACAAAAGTAGCCTTGGGAGATTTCACTTTTGAGGAGGAAAATGACTTCCAAATGAACAAATTCAAGATGTTCTAGCAACTAGATAGGAAGAAATTTCCAATGAGATATCTTGGGCTCAATTTGGCCAAGGGTAAGGCCTCCAAAACTAGGTCTGAAGCGGCTCTATGCATCTGGCCTGTGGCACTGCGCATTGAGCCAGTTTGCCAAAAAATCCAGTTTTCGCCTATTTTCACTGCAAGTTGAAATTTTCCCTCTTCATGGATGAAATTATGATTGTAATTAATGCCTTGGTATGTAAATTTAATAATTAAATTATCTTAGGGGGTAGATTCATCAGTTTGAGATGGTTTGGGGGTCAATGAATCAGTTTCCATGCTTATAGAGGCAAGCTACTCCACTGCCTATATTTTTGTTCCTTGTTTGGAAATGGTTGTAACAGTTCATTATCTCTTAGATTCAACCCCTGATGGCTAGCATAGGTGGTTTGATGTCTATATTATGTATGTTTTCTGTCAATAGCAAGGTTGGAATCTCTTGGATGCTCTGAGCTACATTGTACATAATTATCAGTAGTTTGGCAAGGAAATAAACTAGGATTTGCATCTATTTTTATGGGATACTTGTGGTAAAGTGTTTTTTCATAGCTTCTCATTTTGTTATTAGTTTTTCTCATGTGTTATGTGTGCCACAATATAATTCATTTCTTCTAGCTGAATGATATCAAGATAGATAGGTAGAATACATTGTTTACAGTGCTCTGCCTTGGGAAACCATTCAGTTTTGAAGTTTTCTATTGTTTGAGAAGGATACATGATCTTTGCATGCCCTCCTCAGCTCCTCACCAGTCTTAGATCTATCATCTCACTTAATTCCAAGTTCTAAAACACCTACCTACCTCGCCCCATAGAACACCCTGCATCCTGACTTGATTTCCCAAACCCAAAACTGCCTGCTCCATTTGATCCAGCAAAAAACCAAACAAAATCAATCAAACAAACATAGAGCTACTATACCTAGCCTAAAATCCATATTTGATCCACTCATCTTGACTGAGATTGTCAAGGAGAGAGCCCTCTCCCGACCTGGTAGGGCTAGCTACTAGGTTAAGCTTGGTTTGTGGTTATCCTAGGATTGCCTCAATTCAGCCTGAGGTCAATCTAGGCTCTAACATAGTGGTGACCATACTAGGGATGTATTTTTATGTTCCTCAGTAAAATATTCAATTTCAGATCTAATTTTTGATGGTGGACAACGATCAGACATTGGAAGGTTGAAATCATTCACCTGGCGACTCTAGTGTCAAAAAATCCCAGGCTTCAGAATTTTTATGGAAACTATACTCTTCAAGAACCAGTAGCCTGAAGAATTTCTTGGTGAATTCATTGTTATCATAATGGATTTTTTTGCTTGAAGGTATGCTCCCATGATCCGAGATCACATTCCAGGTTTCCCAAATAAAATTCCTAAGGTAGATTGGCAAAGGAATTTGCCTATGTTTAAAGATGATGATAGGAATGATGCGCTTTACATCCGGTTAGATTTCACATGCATATTCGCAAGTTGAAGGTTGATTTTCCTGAAGATTTCTTGATGAATTTATTCGTGGCCACTATGGAAGGTGAAGCCTGATCCTGGTATGAAAGTTTGCCGCCTACATGTATTTACTGTTTAAAAGATTTTCATACCATGTTCTTTGAAAGGTATAAATAATCTTATTCATCCTTAATATTAGTTCAGAACTGTTGCAAACATGTTTATAGTTGGCTAACGAAGCCCATAAGAAATGGGTCAAGGCGCAGTTCGACAAGAATGTCAAACCTCGTGTCTTCTCAGAAGGTGACTTGGTCTTACTTTACGACCAGGAATCAGATAAATTAGGAGCAGGTAAATTCAAATCCTTATGGATGGGCCCCTATATTGTTACGTGTATTAGCAAAAGGAGCCTACGAGTTAGTGGATTATGATGGGATTCCACTGGCGCAACCCCGTAACGGGTTGTATCTTAAGCGTTACTACGCATGATTCAGTGTAGTAACCCCTATGCTTTTGTTAATTTTTTTTTTTCGCTAAGGGTAATTGTTTTGGCCAGGTAATCCATTTTTTTACATTTTTTGCAGATGTCGAACCTATTGGAATCATTTGTTGGATATGCCGATGGAGTGAGTCGTACTTCGCGGAACCTATCTTCAGCAGCCTAGGCCATTTTTGATCCAAGCGGCGAGTTAATAAGTTTCAGAGGGGTATGTATTGGTCGGTCAACAAATAACATTGTTGAATATAGCGCGTTAATAGAACTCCTCTCTGATGCCATCATACATAGCATATGTCGACTTGTCGTCAGGCTAGACTCACAACTCATCATACTACAACTCACTAGTATCTACTCCATCCGAAATCCAGCTATCTATTGCATGTTCCTAAGGGTCAAGATTTTGGAAAGACAGTTTGATTCTATTCAATATCAACATATTTCTAGAAACTTAAACACATTAACAAACTCATTGGCAAATTATGTGTTAGATAGACATTTGCAACATTTATAAAAGAAGCATTTCATCAATATTTGCATCAGGATCATGTAACTTAACCAAAATAAATCTCCGAAAATAAAAAATATATATATAACTATTTGTGGTTTACACATAATGTTCTGTAACCAAGACAAAATTGGTTAGATGACCCAAAACACAATGCTGGGGGGCACCCTAGTCTAATGGTGCTGATGATAACAAGTCACTACCTGTGCAATCATGTGTAAAAGCCGAGTCCATCGACATGGCACGCTAGTAGTATGTCACTGCAGCCTAAGAGGCAGCTGGTTGGTCCTCACATCTAGAATACCAAGAGTGAGACCCTCGACCTGATCCTGCAATGCTGAAAGAGTCTCGGCCACATCAAGGTCGCGAAGGATAGCCCTCCCCACAGCCTCTCCTGTCGGAGTGGCAGTTGGCGCTCTCGGACGTATTGCTGGTCGAACTGGTCCAATGTCTGCATGAGAGCATGAGTTTCAATTAGTCTTAAGTAAAGAAAATGTAAGAACATTATGAAAAGCAATAAACAGGAATATGGTCAGGGAATTTACCTATGGCACCCCACTGCTCACCAGCCGGCAGTACGAAATCCAGATCACCCTGGAAATCCATACCAACATATGGACACTTGGCAAAAACCATCTGCTGATGGTTGAACCACTCAAAAAAGGTATCAGAGAAATAAATCCGGGACTGACCCGTATGTCAGGCCATGAAGTCAACCCATCTCTGCATCTGTGGCTCAGTCGATGGAGGTAAACCAAGTGGAATATACTGTGGCTGCATCAGTGGGATCTTTTCGAAGGCGAAAGCGGTCAAAATGGAACCATAACCAAAGTTCTTCAATCTTCTGCTTTTTACCTTGGTCAGTTGTTCTTTCATCACAGAGAGTACTGCATCACACCAGTTGAACACCTTTGGTTCAAGTCATTCCAAGGCATACTACATATAAGACCTGTTGACCACATGAAGAGCCGCACTACCAGCCAGTCTAGCAAAAGTGAACAGAATGTTCCTCAAGGGCCTGTCAGCGACATCTCGGATATTGATCTTGCTATCCTTACTCGGCTGATATCCCTCTATGCAATACCGGTGATTGTAATCTCTCACAGATTCACCCCCACGAGCTAAACCTAATAATGAGATAGGGGCACCACGCCTCAATAAACCGGTCAAAAAACAGATGTCCACGATAGTCAAGGGGATGGATTTGCCCCTAATCTGGAACACCTGGTCCGTAGGATCCCATGCATTGAGAAAATATTGCAACAAGTTGATTTGTTGCCTCATGCTAGAGATGCGGAAAAATTTGAACAGGCCACAGTTCCGCAGTCCTCTTCTTCATGCTCACATTCTCGCCATGTAACAGGCATTTTTCTCCGATGAATCTTTGAAAACAAACAAGAGAAGAGTCAAGATCCTTATTTGGTGAAAAAACAGGAAAAAATTTCCATACAAAATTGTGCACAAGTTTCCCTCCTTGCGCCCATCATACCCCCAGCAGTGTACTGGGTGGGATGCATGCTGACTGGCCAATGACCAAGCCACCATGCATCGTACCTTTCGATATAGGAAAGGTGCGATGGTGCCAGGGTGAATTCTTCAAACCCCAGGGGCTCAGAAAAACCAGGAAACATGCTTTGAATTCAAAAAGAAAGAATGAAACTGAAGAGCTCAGGTTTAGATCTTACCTGGTCCAGACGGCGCTAAGAATCGTCCAAAAAATCTCCCGGAATCAGCTAGTGAAAATTGAGGGGGAAAGCACCTCCAAAGCTCCAACAAACCAAAGTTCAAATGAAATGGTAAAATGAGAGGTAAAAACCACTTTTAAATTACTTTTCACGTAATTCAAGTAAAATATTAGTGTTTTGACTCATTTTTCAAGCATATATTATTCATTTTCTAACTAGTTTGATGAAGCAATTGAAGGCAGTACAACCTTTGAAGGTGCAAAGTTGTCAATGATAAAATTAATGTAATCAATGACCATTATATCGAGTAGTTTTTATGTGGAGTTCAAGCTCGTTAAAAGTTAAACATAAGCAGTGATCAAATGTTTTCCCCAGAGTTTAAGCTCATTCATTAAAAAATGAACCAATTTCCGGTAAATAACCATCGTGAATGCATTATCATCACCCTTTGAAGCCTTGGTCGTGTTCTCATCATCACCACCACTCTGTATTGGCTGATCATTCACCTCCATTTGATTGTTTACCTTTTTTGAGGAACAGCTGCGAAGAGTGATCCTGTTAGCCATCCTTGTGACACTGCTATGATTGGAAAATTCCAAACCTTAGCTGGAATTAGCTGCTACCCGAATTTATCACTCGTTCCTTGAAAAACGAGTCTCCTTTAAGCTCTTTTCATCTCACTCGTAAAGCATGAAAAGATTACCAAGTAATTGGCCTCTCCAGCTCGTTAAAGAGACCGGGAGTGCTATCCCTCCTCTAGATTTTAATCTTTTTGGACCTGAGGGATTATTACACAAAAAGATCGAGCGCTTGTTTTGTTTGGCTCATTAAAATTACCGAAAATTCATCCATTTTTGTATTATTTTATACTTTTTCGGACTTAAGGGATTATATGATGAAAAAGGATTGTTGGAATTTTCTTTACGTCCCTTTTTAGACTCTCTAAAATTGAAAAGGACCGAGTTATCTTTGTCATTAAACTCGTTAAAACCAAATAGTGACAAACTTGTCCATACAGACAAGAACGAGTTTCCCTATTGCTAGGCTCGTTAAAACATAGTGATGGCTTTGCCCAAAGGGAAAATTATAGAACAAGCATATGTTATCCTCCTCAAGCTTGACAAAAATAAAGAGGTATTGGTCAGCAATGACTGGGGAAAAATTGGGAAGAAAACCTGAAGAAACTTTATTGGTAGCAAGTCGCTCTTGAACATGACAGTTTCACTCCACATCTGAGTCGGGTTGGGTTGTTCCATTCACTGGTCATATCACCATTGGTCCATCACACCATCCACATTTGGGGTTAACATTACCAATCCATCATGTCAGTGTCACCGATATTTTCAAGAGAAGTCACTCAAAGAGTTCACCTGTGTCTCATCCACTGCAATACATTTATGCTCCATTCTTTCATGACAGCCACCCTGAACCTTATATCATCAGATCGTTTTCACCTCCATTAAAATCATTTGCTCCATTCCGTGTCATAGATGTAGGATTCATTAAGGCCCTCCTACGGCAAGTTGCTTCTTGTTGACATCATCTCATTATCTAAGAAGTCGACTTAGGGACAACCCTTTCAGTACTTTGAAGCTTGCATGCCTCAATGGCATGTTTCTCACGTCCGGCGATAGGTTTACATCAATGGCCTTTGATCGAAAGATTTTGCGTGGTGTTGGACGCCAAGTCCCCTATTCACACCACGTGAATTGTACTGTACTACCTTGAGGGTCATCATCATTATCGGTGATTCCTCTTGCGCCTATTAACAGCTTACATCATTGCCTGGTAATCAGGTGATGTCTTTCCATGTTCGACTCCAGAATATCTCTCACATGGATCGAATTGTAGTTTGAGTGAAGATCGAACGAGATTGAAGACCCCGGATCTAGTTTCATCCATTCGGGCTGCGATATATATTCAGGAAAATAAAGACATCAAATGTACATGTATTATTTTATACTTTTTCGGACACAAGGGATTATATGATGAAAAAGGATTGTTGGAATTTTCTTTACGTCCCTTTTCAGACTCTCTAAAATTGAAAAGGACCGAGTTATCTTTGTCGTTAAACTCGTTAAAACCAAATAGTGACAAACTTGTCCATACATACAAGAACGAGTTTCACTATTGCTAGGCTCGTTAAAACATAGCGATGGGTTTGCCTGAAGGGAAAATTATAGAACAAGCATATGTTATCCTCCTCAAGCTTGACAAAAATAAAGAGGTATTGGTCAGCAATGACTGGGGAAAAATTGGGAAGAAAACTTCAAGAAACTTTATTGGTAGCAAGTCGCTCTTGAACATCACACTTTCACTTCGCATTCGAGTCAGGTTGGGTTGTTCCGTTCACTGGTCATATCACCATTGGTCCATCACACCATCGACATTTGGGGTTAACATTACCAATCCATCATGTTAGTGTCGCCGATATGTTCAAGAGAAGTCACTCAGAGAATTCACTCATGTCTCATCCACTGCAATACGTTTACGCTCCATTCTTTCATGACCGCCACCCTGAACCTTATATCATCAGATCGTTTTCACCTCCATTAAAATCATTTTCTCCATTCCATGTCGTAGATGTAGGATTCATTAAGGCCCTCCTATGGCAGGTCACTTCTTGTTCACATCATCTCATTATCCAAGAAGTTGATTTAGGGACAACCCTTTCAGTACTTTGAAGCTTGCATGCCTCAATGGCAAGTTTCTCACGTCCGGCGATAGGTTTACATCAATGGCCTTCGACCGAAAGATTTTGCGTGGTGTTCGACACAGAGTCCCTTATTCACACCACGTGAATTGTACTGTAGTACATTGAGGGTCATCATCATTATTGGTGATTCCTCTTGAGCCTGTTAACAGCTTACATCATTACCTGGTAATCAGGTGATGTCTTTCCATGTTCGACTCCAGAACATCTCTCACATGGATCGACTTGTACTTTGAGTGAATATCGAACGAGATTGAAGACCCCAGATCTAGTTTCATCCATCTGGACTGCGATATATATTCAGGAAAATAAAGACATCAAATGTACATCATTGGTGCACAGATAATCATCCAATCTAAGGGATGATGGCTCTACCAGAATCATCAGTTTGCACACATACGATTGTATGTCTTATGTACATGAAAATGAATTTATAAAGCTGAGCATGGGAATGCCCACCTCAGCTAGATCATGAAAATATTATGAAGATAATGTATTGTATTGTATCTTATTACAGGTCACCTTCCAACTCGAAAAAAGTTCGGATCCTCACGATAAATCATTTCACCCGACATCAAAATATTAACAACCTCATGCTTTAGGGGGCAACTGTTATAGACATTTTTGGGCACTGCAACCCCAATCAAACATGTCCATAAAGCAAGGACTCCTAAGTCCTTAAAATTGGTGTTCCATCCCCTAAAATAACAAGGTCAGTTGATTACATCATCTCCCAGAAGTTCTCCATGAAAAACTACTCAAAACTGGTCAAAACTGGGCCATCTCACCTGCTCCATGGTCAAAGTGCGCTGCATCCCACCTAAATGCACACAGGAGGTGCAATGCATACTGAAAATCCCTTCTATGGGGTGCAATGGGCGAGAGTGGACAAATGGCAGAGTCAATTTGCGAGGTGTAGGATCATGGAATCTTCCAGAAACTTCTCCTGTGACACTTACCTCTCTGCGTTCGCCCAGGGATGAGTAAGAGATCATCAATCTCCAAGTGGAATCAAGAACTATCAGAGAGAGGACACTAATAAAATCCCAGAAGCTGACTCACCCCCCTGCAATCATCTATATATGGATCCCTCATCCCAGAGATCCAGAGGCTAGAATTTTGTATCTTGTAAGGAAGTGCTGCTGGTTGCTTGGTCTAACATCATAGTTGGGTGATCTAAGCTTTTCATGAGGTGAAGAAGGGATTTCTTGCTGAGAGGGTGACGATAGGTCAAAACAATTGGTTGTAATCCTCTTTGCTATTCTTGATATTAATAAAGCTATTCAAGTTTTCCTCCACATTCTTGTATGATTGATGATATATGCATTTGTGTGGTCAATATATATCTGGTCCTATATTGTTTGTGATAGTAGATCTCTATACTTGGATAGCGTTATGCTGCTTTGATTCCACAAGTGCTCTTTGAAGCTGGGTAGACGAGGAAGCAAGTGGCAAAGATCTATCAGAAGGGAGAGGAATCAAGCAAGGAACCAAGCGCAAGATAGAGGTTGGTCTCCTTTGTTCCCATCTTATCTACTTCTCATAAAGGAAAACGAAAGTAGTTTTAGTTTGTTTGTTTCTAAGATAGATACCAGTCTTAGCGGGACTAGCAGCTCTACATGGAAACTAGATTTCCCGATAACACCAAGCCCAAGGATACACAGAGTCTTATAAAGGAAACCAAGCTTTAGAAGATAAAAATGACACCAAACTTCATTATTTGAATCAATCCATGTACATCCCTGGTAGAAATGAAAGTGGAGCTGCAAAAATACATGTTTTCTCCTCAAAAAGAATAATAAATACATGAACCTAGAGGAACATTTGAATTGTTACTTATAAAAAATGATGATGAAGCATTCAACTTGAAAGGAGGAAGATTTCCCCTCCAAAATCCCTCAAATAGTGGTTCTCATTCCCAACGCTAGGAATCTGCATTAAAATGATAGGGAACACATTCCTAGATTTTCTCAGTCATTGGAGCTTCATAATTTGTCAATAATTTCATGATATTTTGTTAATGTATTATCAAATATTGATCCTCATGTAGTAGGGAGAAAGTCCCTAGATTATCTCCTCCTCCAAATCTTCATAATTTGCCCAATATTCTCACAATATTCTACAAAAATAAATAATATTAGGCACAAATATGAAATTATCTATAAACCTTCCTAATAAATATATTAAAGTTAAAAATATTTCATATAATGCAAAAATGTGAGGTTTAATGTGTTGAAGGATGGTCATATAGGCCTTAATTTATGTGTAATTTGGAGGCTCGTCACTTTCTGTGAGTGATGGCTCACAAAATTTGATGTAATAGAGTAGGAGTTCATATTTATATCATAATACAAACAAGTTTTGATGGTTTTTCTCCCGAAAGGGTTTCCACGCTAAACCTATGTGTCTCGTGTGTTTGTTGCTCATGGTGTGTGTGTTTGTACTGATTCATATGGTCGTTGTTATGATTTTTTAATGGTTTCTCATATAGTGATATTCAAGTTTTAATGTGAAAAGATAAATTGGCATAAAAGTTAAATTAAACTTAATATTGATTCACTCCCCTCCTCTCAGTATTAAACGTTATTTCCAATAATTGGTGTCAGTGTCAGTATCTACATACTTCTATCAGGGATAAAAAATTGCTCTTTGTATTTTCATTTTTAGGGGTCCCATACTAAAATTTTTACATCATTTCATTAGGTCATGTCGAACTGATCCACTGATGGTTGTCTTCTCTTTGGAAAATCTAATTTCTCCCTTATAGAGCATACTTGCTGACCCTTCTTCAGGTTGTTTTCAGTCATGGTTTCACGATCAATTTGCAATCATGCTTTCATTAGGTCTTAGGGTTTCATTACCAAGGTCAAGAGCATGATTTAAAAGTGTAAATAAAGGTCAGCAAAGGTATGAGGATGATAAATAAGTCAAGCATGATATCTTGTGGGTCATAGTCACTATATCATTATCTTTTAGCCTAACGTAATTTTCACCTCAAAAACATGTTTTTGAGGTGAAAACAAAGTATTTTGAGTTTATTTGTATTTCTTATGTAATTTCTCTTATGTGATTTTAAGTCACTTTATGTAATAAATGATACCAGCTGCACCAAAGCATCTCTCCTTGCTACAAGCCAAAAAAAACACTGCAAAAAATCAGTTCAAGTTGAGCATCATCCACCAGAAAAGGAACCAAGAAGAAAAGGCATTAAACACAGAGTTTTGAAGAAGGTCAAGAAACAATAGAAAGTGGGTTTTTCAAAGTGAAAAAACAAAATTCACTCCTATATAAGCTCTCACATTTCATTTTCAAGTTCATCATTATCATTTGGCAAGAAAGAAGTCAAAAAGTGAGGAGAAGAGGAAAGGTTGAGCGAGTTTTGGGCGAAGGAGAGTTGGCGTTGCGCCTATGGAGAGTGGCACTACACTTCTAGAGAGTGGCGTTGTGCATTTGAAGTAGTGGTGGAGTGGCGTTGCGCGTTTGGGCCTGGCGCTGCACGTTTGGAGAATTTCCCAGTGTAATTTTACATTGTGCTGCACTTTTGGAACCAGTGTTGCGAGTTTGTGCACTGGCGGTGCGCATTGAGTAGGAGGGCCAGAAAGGCCTCATAACTTCAAGAAACCTCAAGATTGCCCTCTCTTCCCTTCAATGCAAGTAAGTTGACCTCCCTTACTACAGTTTTGGTTTGCATTTAAAACCTTTTAGCATCATTCCCCATGCCAGTGTGAAACCCTAAAAATCTCCTTTGGTTGTGCCTAAACCCTAAAACCCCCATTGTTCCTCCTATCACCTATCACTACAGCTCTAAACTTTTTCCCTATCCCTTTATCCCTTTATCCCCATTCCATAACATCCATATCCATTTAACCCTCTTCCCAAAAAGAAATATCTCAAACAAACCAAGCCCTCCCTCTCATTTTTATGATTCCTACTCCCTCATTCATTTTCTACCCCATAAGATCATCTCGCATCCCTTCACTCCTAAATCACTCTCACTCATTCCCTTCATACAACCTCAAGCCTTGAAAACATGGACAGAGACGACAGAGACTATGAGGAGGAGGAACACACAGGCAGTGACACTTCGACAGATAGACCTCGACATCAAAGAAGACCACACAAGGGAGGAAAAATTATTAGAGAAGAGCCATCAAACCTCAGAGAATTGCAGACCTCTCAATTGGTTGTCACTTGTTTCAGATATCTTGGCTATTATGAGTTCTGTGATCAGGTAGAGAGAGTTCAGCACCACCCTAAGCTCACCATACTTTTTGTAGCTCATCTTCAGGACAACAAAGTGACTCTTGCTGGGGTGACATTCACAGTCTCACCTTCCATTATTGTAGATGCCACCAGGATTCCAAATGTAGGGGAGAATTGGTACAAGGCACAGGACCTGGATGAACACTATTATGAGCCATATCAAACCCCGATACAGAAATGAGGTGAAAATACTTTTTCCTTTCAAGTTTCTTGAAAACAAGTATGTCCCCATGATGAAAATCATCATGAAATATTTCACTTGTGAGTGTAGATTTTCCAAGCTATACACCTATCACATCAGGCTCCTCATGCATTTTACCAGGGTGAAGATGTTAAACTTCCCTTATTTCTTGTTTAGGAATATTGAGAAGATGGCCCATTTTGTGCAGAAGAAGCCATACCCTCAGCAGATGAGCAGTCTCTATCATTATTCCCTGATCAAGATGATTGTGCTTCATCATACCTCAACATCTCTTGGGAGACATTTATCGCTCATGACATCTTCATGGGTCCTCAAATTCCTCCAACAGTGTCTCAAGAAGTAGGGGGACCTTCTAGAAGTGCTTAGGAGAAAACAGATGAGGAAGCCAAAGAGACTAGAGCTACTGAGGTGCCCAGGACTTACATGACATATCAGAGGGGAACAAGGAGATTATTTACAACTAATAGGCAAGTGTTCGCTCCACGGGATGTGGAAGTGACCTTGCCTTCTTCATCAACCCATAGGCAAATGCTTGCTCCACAAGATGTGGAAGGGGATTTTCTTTCTTCATCAACACAAGAGGTACAGGTGCAGAAGCTGCACAAAGGAAAAGAAAAGATGCTGGAGGAAAGTTTTGATGATGAGGAGGAAGAAAGAGACTTTGATTTGATAGAGCATGATGAGCCGGAGCAACATTATACTCATCATGGCATGGAAACAATTGACTTAGAGGCTCAGGATGAAGAAACAATAAAGGACATCATCATACGAGAAATGGAGGCTCAAGTCCGAGCATTGATGGACACTTCGGAGAGAGAAAAGTATGGCATCACATATTTGGAACAAGAAAACAAGAAATTGAGTGACAAATGAGTCCTCGTGGAGCTGTAACTACTCAATGTAAAACGACAAAGTGAAAAAGAGGCACAAGTCACTTTGACTCCTATTGAGAAGGAGATTGAAGTTGATAGAGAGACTTGGCTTGAGAGATTCAATTTGCACCTAGAGAAGTTGTTGCAGAAGGCCAATAGAGACAATAAAATGATTAGGCACATAGCCTACCATTACAGAACCTGAAACAAAATTTGCAACACGAGGGTCAAAAAGATGAAAGCTAGGCTAAGGCGATCTCTGAAAGGAAAAAAGGAGGAGGATAGGCTTAGGTTTCTTACTGAAGCTTCCTTGGCTCATCAGGACACTTGATGATGGTGCTTCTCACCAATTTTGGGCAAGTTTGGAAGAATTTTTGTCACTTGCAAATTTTGAAATTTTACACACAGGAAATCTACCTCAACGTGCAGCGCCACTGGCACTGTGCTTTTCCTAGGGGCACCCAATGGAGAAATGGTTTGCATTTTTGGATTCAAAGTGATGAGGACATACACCCTGTGGATTTGTTAAGTTTTTGGGGCATAAGTGGTCTACCAAAAGGTCAAAAAACACCCTAAAAATGACCTTTCTACCACTTTTTGGACACACAGAAGTAGTCTTCGGAGAATCAAGTTTTTATTGGTCAAATGAGCTTAAAATGTAGAAATTCCAAGTTTTTTTGAAATTATACTTGAATACCTTTCCAATGAGCTATCATGAGATCAATTTGGATGCCAGGAAGGCCTCCAAAAGGGGCCGAAAAGTGGCGCTGCGCGTTGGGCCAGTGGCGCTGTGCGTAGGGTAGATTTTGCACAGGATGGTTATTTTTCCATTTTTTTGACTGTGTTCATGGATTTTCTCTCATAGAGGATGTTTTACCATTGTAAATGATGACTAGGCTTGTAAATATGATATATAATTAGTAGTAGAGGGTATATTCATTACATTTAAAGTTAATTTGAGCTCAAATGAATCCGTTTTTCACTTTTAGAGGCAAGTGGTTAAGATGCCTATATTCCTGTTTCTTGTTCACTGTTGGTTAAGTTAGCTCCTCATCTTAGGTATTCGACCCCTGAGGATGGGAGGAGGTTGAAACAATGCCTATATCTTCTTCTTTCTCATTGTAGAGGGTTGGACTCAGCTGGATGCTCAGATCTTGATTGTAGATCATTTTGTAGCAGTTTAGCAGGAGATTAATAAGAATTGCAGCTATTTTTATGGGATCCATGTGGTATGGAGTTTTAGTACAGTTTCATATTTTGTGATCATATGTTAATGTGTTTTATGTACTTCGTTAATCATTTCATTGCTTCTAAGTGAATTCTTTCAAGTTGATAGGCAAAATTCATTACATCAGTGCTCTACTTTGGGAAAACATTCACCATTTCATGTTTTCTACAGTCTAGGAAGGATCCATGGTTTTCACATTCTCTTCTTAGCTTATTAGAAGTCTTAAAAGTCTCACCCCATCAAGCGCTAGAATGCTAAAACTTATGCATACCTTGCCCCATTGAACACCCTGCAATTTTGGCATAATTCCCTAGACCTAAACTGTAAAGCTCATCCTGATCCAATGAAATCCCTTCAAAATCCAATCAAAACTTCATGCTACTATACCTAGCCTAAAATCCTTTCTTGATCCAATCATCTTGGATGAGATCCTTATGGAGAGAGCCCTCTCTCGGCCTAGTAGGGCTAGCTACTTGGCTAAGCGTGGTTTGTGGTTACCCTGGCATAGCCTTCCTTCAGCATGAGGTTTAATCTAGGTGATAACAATTGGTATTAGAGCCAAGTTCCTTCAAGAAAAACTTAACTGATTGAATGTAGATCAAAGGAGAACAATGAATAATCAAACTTGGCTTACACAAAAGGGAGTCCCTTTTTCTAATGGAGTAGAGTATGCACTCTAGAAGGTTAGAACAAAAGCCTATTTAATGGATTTTGGTGTTGATGTATTATTATCCCTATTGAATGGAGAATCCAAGGAGATTATCATGAAAGGGTTGTGTAACCCAGATGCCAATAAAGTAAGGCATTATGAGACAACAAAGGAAATGTTGGACAAATTGCAATGTCTATATGGAGGAGAAAGCTACACAACAACAGAGGCGGTTGATGAACCTTGCTTTTTAGGTAGTGAACCAAAACCTGCAGATGTTGTTGGGAATGAAAGAAGGAATAAGATGGAGAAAGAATACCAGAAAATATATCCTAAGAATATTGAATACTTTCTTTCTAATATGCAAGTTTCTACTCATCACTCTCAAGATGATGATGGATAAATAAAGAGGTAATCTAATTCTTAGTGATAAATGTAATGATATAGGTCATTTATCTTCTAGATGTTCATATGAAGTTTTGGAAGAAATATACAAAACTTAATCTAGTTATAGTAATGAAGATAGACCTACTTTAGTAGCAGTACAAATTAAGGGATCCTCCAAGGAAGAAGAGAGCATACCCGAGAAGAGAAAAGGATTATCCTTGGTAGCGATGAAGATGGAATGCTCCTTAGATCCATGAAGTTTTTTGGAGAATCAAAAAGAGATATGGATCCTTGTAGTGATTCTTCCAGCACCTCTGATAGCAAAGAAAATCATTTTAATGAAGGGATCTATTTCAAGAAAAAGTTTATCTCTGATCTGAAGGAGATCAAGGAGCCATGTGAATCAAATCTCAAGCTAAAGGAGAAATTGAATGAATATGATATTGAGAATGGTAATTTGAGCAAAACAATTATTGATCTATATGCCTAACAAGAAAAGGCTAGTAGGTTGAATATGGTGTTGACCAATCAGCTGAATAAAAGAGAAGCACACTATGAGAAGCTACAAGTTGAAGTAGTCTCATTGAGACATGGCGTAAAAAGGAAAAATAAAGAGTTGTCTCAATATCAAAATATTTAAAAGAGAAATAAGGCCTCGGATGAGATGTTTTCTAAGAATATATCCCTTCTCATCAAGGTTGGTTTGGGCTACAAAGAAGAATAAAGCTCCAAGAAAACAAAGGCAGTCGAAGGTCTCAACAACAACAAACAAAAATAAAAGAAGAAAGAGTAGCAACAAAATGTTAAGCAACAACATCAAGGAAGAGAACATAATAGTCAAAAGAGCAGTAGGACCAAGGAAAAGCTCAAGGAAACAATTCAAGTAGGCATAGAGAGAAACTGATGAATCAACAAAGTTCCTTTTCAATTCGGGGACAAAGGTCTCAAAGAAAAAGTATCTTCCAGTATCCAAATCTCTTTTATGGCTATTATTTTTATTGCAACAATTTTAGACATAAAGCCATAGACTACAGATGGCATGTGAGAAAACAAAATGTGTTGGGTACTAGCAACCCAAGAATACACAAATTTACCAAGGGAATACATGTCAGCCATGAGGGAAGTTCTTATAGGAATGTTTCCAAGTATAGATATCCTCTTGCTCCATTCCTAAGCCCTATCGAATGGTAGAATTGTGGCCACTTTGGGCAAAGAATATACATGCACATTTAGCATCCCAACCTTTGAAGATGGAAAATAATAATAGAGCAGAGAATCACAAGTATAACTTCAGTCCTCTATGCCGAAGGGACATGTTGAAAAGAGGAAGGAATGATTAAGGAGCTTATTTTTCTCTAAATAAAAACTAATGAAAAATCAAAGGGGATAATCCTCATATTTCAATAATAAATCCCTCTATAATTTCTAGTTGCAATGTGCGCAAGCCTTAGGTGATGAATGGGAACAACAACTCAAACAAATTTTCCTTGGAGACAAAGAAGAGAGGTAGTGAATATAATATTTGGGTGAAGAACAAGAAGGTGAAGGAGAACTGCCCTCTAGCCATATACAGACAAGAAAAGGCCCAAACATGGGAAAAGAATAGTCTGGGAAGAAATGTTGATGTTAGGACTCGGGCAATGAAGGTTTGGATAAATGAGGATGGAATGATCAGGTGGATTAGATCTTATTTTTATCTTCATTGAAGGAAGATAATGGCCTCAAGAGAGGCTGAATAAGTTAAATGCGGGAAGTTAGAAAGAATAATCAAATAGGTGCATCTAAATTTTGGAAGTATGTTCAAGCCTCGTTGCTAATTACAATGATGAATTTGTTTCTTTTGAATGTATCAACATTGCAAGAGAAAGGAAAATGTAGCTAGAATCGTTTCAGGGGGAGCACACAACAATACTCTAAGTTGTGGAAGTAAAGGATGAGTTGCAGCAGAAGTGTGGAAGGACATGAGGCCCATAGTAAAGTTAGGTCCACAGGAATAGTCCCCACGCAGCAGCAAGGAAGTAGTTGCAAGAGGTCAAAAAGCATTGGCACAGGGGGGTTTCTTTAATGATAGTAGAAATAAACAATCCATAGCCTCATGAAGACTGATTGTTTAAGAAATTGAAGGTGAAGAAAACTTTTTGTGAAAATGGTCATTTATTCTTGAGAAGAAGTCTTGGAAATTTTCCTAGAACAATATCCGATTTGTATCAATTTATTGGTGTGATTGGTATCATTAAGCAACAATCTCTAGTTGTGGGAGCATGATCTTAGGGTAGAGAGTTAGCATTCTTGAGAGATGTTAGCAATGTCTTTGAAGTAGAAACAATAATAGTAGAAGTAAAGAGCAAGCCCAAATACATCACAAATGATTTGTATTTGTAGTAGAAACAATACCATATGAAATTTTATTTGGTATCAATTTATTTTTAATTGGTACAAAAGATGCATTGGAAAAGAGAGTATTCAATCATCAGCCATAAGGTGTCCAAAATTGGATGCTTTCAAAGAATAAGTTGCATATGTTCAACGGGAGCATATCCCATGTGTCTAGTTTCTAAAGCAGTAGTAGCAGCTACAAGAAGTAGTATACAAATAAGAATGCACGTCAGTAGCCATACCCTTAGGCATTGATTGTCAAAGGGAGAAGAAGGAGCAGCCTATAGCCCTTTTCCATTGATTTAAAAGGGGGAAAGTTAGATGTTGTGGCTCATGCAAGGAGAAGTGCATAAGTAGCATGAGGATTGACCGTTAATGTGGAGAAGTGATAAGGAGTTTGCACCAATGCCAAAGGGGGACATTGCTAGACAGTTGGCATTTCCTAGATGGTGAGTCGCAACATGTGTGTTGGCATTTATTTGAACCATATTATCATTGATTTTGGTGGAAGCAAGTGTGCTAGCAGTTATGCTAAGTAGAGCAGCATTGATGTTGGTGGAAGCAAGTGTGCTAGCAGTTATGTTAACTAGAGTAGCATTGATGTCTACTAGGATAGCATTGATGTGCTTGGTGTGTCAATATTAGGAGGAGTCCTATGGTTTTTGCAGTCTTAGGTAGAGAACCATCATAGTAGCAAGATTGAAAAGAAGATATAAAGTCTTATATCTATGATGGTTAGGGAAGCCCAGGATTTGTAGGATACTATTCCTTAGTATTTTAGTTTAGATTCCCTTACAGATGTAATAGTTGGATTTTCTTCGATAAGAGCTTTCCAATGGTATATTGAAGTCACTAAATGGCCTCCTAGATCACAACTTATTGCCAATAAAATCTTAAGTTCTCCATTGAGTCAAAATTGTAAACATATTATTGGTAGAGGCCCATCTTGGAGCAAAGATAGTTTTGCAATGTTTTCCAAATGTAATGGAATTGCAAGCAAAATCCCTATAGGAGAATCCGATGGATGTGGGCAAACAAAGAAGAAACAAGGCAGAAAACTAAAGTTGTTCATTAGTGGAGGATTTAAGGAAGGGATGCCCACCTGATAGCTAAGTCTGTAGGACTTACCCTAAAAGTTTTAAAGTCGCGTAGAAGGTGAAAGCCAAAATGGAAGCATCGGGAAGATGTGGACTTGACAACAGTTGTGAGAATTTTGATTGGTTGATGGTGGAGCCCTATTTTTGTGCAAGCCCAACAGGAGTTCCTTATAGGTCTTATTGAGAGCAAAAAAATAAAGGTCGAGACCCTTCTATCTCTCCTCATGGTAGGCATATGGCAGCATTGTATTGGTTGGTAATGATGTTAGTACGATGTAGTTGTATGGGGACACGTGGCTAGTAGATTCTACATTTTTGGATTGCTGAATGGGAAAAATATGGATGACACTTTTCACCACTATGGAGGTGCCATGTGGCACAAATGACATCCAAATAATTTCATCCCACTATTAGGAGCTTGAAAGGTTTTTGAGAGAGGGGCAAAGGAACCAGTGGGATGACTGGGCCTCGAGCTGACAAGGCAGCTGTCACAGCCAACTTGGCATGGTAGGTAGTTTATTGGTTGATGTGAGTGTCAGGTGGACCCCATTGGCTTAAATCATCCCGTAAGGAAGACCTTGACAAATTATATAAGGGTGCATAAATTTTTGGTTGGGATGATAGCGTTGGAACACATCAACGAGACAACACACAATCAAGTGACCAATGGGAGGAGGTGCAAGGCGGTCCCATGAAACACGTAAGCCTATAAGGCTCATCCCAAAGGAAATATAAGCGTGCATAGAGTTTTGTCCTATAGGATAGCGTTAGGACACGTCAGCAAGACAATGCACATTTAAGCGACCAATGGTAGGAGGCATGCGGGGATCCCAAAGAACAAGTAAGCCCATAAGGCTTACCCCGGAGGAAAAGAAAGGCACACTAAGAATTTAGTGGAATAACAGAGCCATGAGACAATGTTTTTTGCCGACATTTAACAGTGTCGTAAAATGATAGAAGACGCGCTCTGGAAATGGTTCTGTGTAGTTATGTGACCAAGGGCATAGAGGAAGATGAGACCTTAGGGCTTAAAGGTAAAAAGGTGTGCTGGAGCAAAAAGGAGTCGGGGGTTGAATTAAAGCACCAAGACATAGTTTTGTTACAGCAATAAGATCAAGGACATAGAGGGTTTAATGTTTATGTTTAAGCCCTCACAAATACAATTCAAAGAGGGGCCTAAGAGCTGTTTCGCGGTGGTCTCGTGTGTTAATGTGACTTAGGGCCTTTGGATAGTTTTCAATGAAAAAGTCATGGTGGGTGAGCATCTAAGTAGTCTATGGAATAATTGTAATTAGGAAGGGCCATGCGCTAAATAGAGCCTTTGGATTGAACGTAAAGTTGTTGTCGGTGTGGGCTTTGAAGTTAAAGGCATGGATGAGTCGGCAGGTTTAGTAGAAGTCCTCCATGTTTGGCAAGAGTGTGGAATGTGGAATTGCGCAACAGTTATGGATAATGGAGCATAGAATTAGTCGACGACTACTTTGGTAGGGTTCCACCATACTTCAAAGTTGTGCCATAATTGTTCATGGTCATAGTTGGAGTTAACAGAGCTTGGGCAATGAGGTAAATGTGCACAACGATTTTGGTGTTGCTGATTAATGATGACTGCAGAGATTGTTGATTCAAGACAGTAAGGACCATGATTTGTAGGGGCATAAATTGACTCAAGAACAACCATGCTTAAGCTTTCTTGCATGACTATGAAGAATTAAATGGTAAAGAAGGTTGGGTACAGAAGTGTTGATCACAAAAGAAAAAATCCATGCCCGAAGTACAATATCAGCTCTGTGGGAAATTAAGAAAAGGAGCGCCTTCTTAGAGCACACAATTTTGACTGTGAATTAATTCTCAGAATGGAGAAATTCTGAGGTTCCCATTCTCTGAATTAATGGTGTTGCATTGAGCAAGTAACCAGATGTAACAACAATATGGATAGTCATGCAGAAGTATGCTTTCAAGTAGTATGGAGGATAGCAGAGATAGCATTGATCAATGTGCTATAATGAAATAAAAGCCACGATGGAAATTATGCAAGGTGGGGGATTGAAGCTTTGTTGAGAACTATACGGAGAGCTTTGGGGAGTGTGTACACTATTGAGAAGAGTTTGAGTGTGTCTATGCAGAAGAAGAAGTCCAAGAGCTATTGAAGGTTGATTGAATGAGGGTCGTGAGATAATCTAAATGTATGTTGTTGTAGAATGAGTTGAGTAAGCAGAGAATAAAGAGATTCAAGGGACAAGTATGATTGCATGATGCTAAGTATGCTTGAAGTTGTTGAGCAGAATAGAGGGTCGAGTTCAAAGGAGAAAAAGGAGATGAAATCAAGGCCATGTGGGTACCATAATAGAGTGCAACAATTTCCTTATTAAGAGTGGGTTGGAGGTTGCAAACCAGGGATTTCGTGCTTCCATGTTAGTGGATGTTTGAGTAGATATTTGGGGTTGGTGCCTCTAGAAAGTTGGTGCTTGGAATAAATCAGTAGTGTTACATTATATATTTCAAATATTTCAACATGTTTTATACCCATGTCAATTCAGCTTTGATATGCATAATGTTACACAACACGAAATTGGAGATGTGTTACCTAAAGCTGGGAAATCTATAGATATGCATATCAAACTTGATTTAAATTGACCTATGTATGTATTAAATATCGAAGTTTTGAAATATACAAATTTGAAGTTAAAACCCTACAGAGATGCATATAAATTGAAGTTTAAATCAGTTTATGTTACTATGTGATTTCATTTCTCTTGTATCTATATGCAAAAAATTGTTATGTATTTTTGTACCCATCTAAATCTATGTTTGATATGCATATTGACACATTGCAAATTCCATATATACAACTTTTAGCTGAGAAACTTATGAAGACGCATATCAAATGGGACTTAAATGGGTATTTTCTACTATGAGATTATTCTATAGGGTCTGTTGAAGGTTAAAGATGATCAAATATTTCTTTTAGCTTCAAAAGTTGATGGAATTCAGATAAGGTTTGTTCAATTAAAACCTTTTTTTATGTATTTGCACCTATGACACTTACACAAACATTTGAAAGAATAGAAAAGTGTTTGCTTTTGTTTTCATAAAATATAACACATAGTAAATTTGGGGTTTTATAGGTTAGCTAATGCATTTGTAGAGGCTAGCAATTGAAGTGTATATTTCTCATATTCAAGCACAATTTTGGATATGGCAGATTCTTTCTGCATCTTTTGGAAGTAAAACTTCTTAAACTAGGAGGTATCTTGCTTTTCTTACAAGATTTCACGATGTGTTAACCTGCAATTCAAAGTTGTCATAGCAACAACACCATAAACTAAATAAATTTATAGAGGAACATTGTGAGTTGGAGTGGATTCCATAATTGTACACCATTCAAATTCAGTACCAATCCATTTAAAGCGCCTACTTCATTGTTATTACTACATAACCAACCATACAAATCCATTTTAACATGATTCAAATTCTTATAGTATAATTTTTGTGTATTATGTGGAAATTACACACAAATTATAACATCTATGGTTTAACAAGGATTTGAGTTAAAATTATTTCCTTTTAATCAAGAAATAGGGTCTCCGTTTCAACCAATGTTGTTTTGCACTATAGAACATGGTATTTTTGCAGTTCATTGAATTCCAAACTCCAAAAAGTTACAAAATTAAAACACATATACACATATTAAAAAAAAAACTAAAATTTAAAATTTAATATATCAATATCATTTGCATGATTATGAAACCAAATTACAACTTTTACCAATTTAATAATCCTATCACCTTTATGGGGCAATTGCTAATATTATTAATAGTCAACTTTATGATCAATATAGAATTAACCATGGTTGTGCACAATCAATTATAATTTATTATAATTGAGTATAGTTGATTATGGTTACTCATAATTAATTGAATAAATCAATCATGATAAATGATATTGACGGAATTAACTATGATGATGCACAATCAATTATAATCTTTTTATAATAAATTAAGGCCTAAACAACATACTATGATAATATAATATGGCTTCACCCGTAATATACTCCAATTTCTTGATATGCGTGGAAGCCAATCGTGAATTAATAGGTACAAAATGCATCCCTCAAGATTTGGTTATGTAGAAATTACATCCATCAACCACGTCTCTAGAAAATCAGTTGTCTATAACGAGACATTTTGAAAGCTTTTTTGGCCGGTTTTTCCAGTCGAAATCGGGCAGGAATTTATTGGAATCGCAAGTTTGATAGCTAGTTTCTGCACAATGAAAGCCTCTCAGGGGTTTTCGAGGGTGCTGAATCCAAATATGCAGTTAAAAAACCATTTTAACTGCAACAAATCAAGATTTAACCTCAATTTCTTCAGCCGGATTCCGTCACCGGAATCTCCAAAAAATCGCATTATAAACAACTTCTCTAGAAAATAGTAACAACAACTGTATATTGGTTGAAATATCTAATATGAATAAAATAGATCCACACAAAACCCGTTGTTAGTTGTCAGAGGCGATCCATACATTCAAGCCCTGAAGTTTATGTCTCTAGAAAATAGTAGCAACAACTGTACATTGGTTGAAATATCTAATATGAATGAAACAGATCCACACAAAACCCATTGTTAGTTGTACGTGATCCATACATTCAAGCCCTGATGTTTGCCGTTTTTTCAGTACTGAAGACGTTGGGCATAGCCGTAGATAAAAAAAATTGAGGGTTATCTACATGGTATTGTTATATGACTCAAACCCAGATAGGTAGTTATCATTCAACCTTCTCACTTTTCAACCTTCTCACTTGTCTAATGAAGAGGTTATCATTAAACCCTTCCAACTACCAGAGCTATATATCATTGTGTCTAATCAACCACGTATCTAGAAAATAATATCAACCACTTATCTAGAAAATAATACCAACAACTGTAGATTGGCTGAAATATTCAATCTAAATAAAACAGATCCACACAAAACCCGCTATTAGTTGTCAATGGCGACCCAGACATTCAAGCCCTGATGTCTTCCAATTTGTAGCCAGTGTCGCTGAATGTAGATTTTATATCCTCGTGAGTGAATTGCATATGATTGACTCAATTGGAAATTGTGAGCTCCAATTTCCCATGCTTATGTACAACATAGCAAACAGAAAGGGTGAATTGAATTGACGGAGAATGAATAGTAGTGATGGAGGAAAGGAAAGGGTGTAGGAATGCAAGGAACGAACATGTATTTAAATGGCCCATTATATTTTTTTAAGAGCAGAAACGTCGTAACATTATGGTTTGAGATAAATCTCTGCTCTACACATAAATCTCAGGTCCCCGGAATGAACAATATTAGATGGAAGTCAATCTTCACCATCCACATTAAGTTGTTGAAAACAAAAATTCTAAGGCTGATTCGAATATAGAATGCCCTCGGCGAATTATAGATGTCCCGAGTTATAGAGCGGAGCGCAGCGCCCTCGACGAGAGCGACCAGGCGACCTACCAGCATCCTCCACCAGAGAACATCTGACGACCAGTTGACCAACCATATCGACGGAGCTCTCCCGATGGACGCGGGTCTGGTGGGCTAGAAGCGACCCCCTTGAACCAATCACTGGACTTCGCGCTATAACTCTTTCTAGTATTTCGACACACCCACACTGTATGCAAGAAAATGGCGGAACGATACCTTCCCATCTCAGCGTCCACTGCCACACGTTCGTTGTAGAATTCCATGCATGTTAATGTGATCTAGGAGCACCAGAACATCTCTCTGGATTTCGCTTTATATTCCCACATCCTGCTTTCGCGCGAGGCTTTTTCCGCCCTCCGGGGCCTCACGAGCCTGTCTGAAGAGGTTCCTTCTATGTGCAAAGTTTCGTCAAACTCCCCCATGTTTTTGTCTGGCCTTTTTACATCCACCTGATCTCAATTTTTCGGTTCCTCAATGCTGGCTGGATGTCTGGGGTTGGGTCTCTCTGATGCTCACGCTCGGGGTGTTTGGCTCTCGCTTCAGGTCACTACTTTGAAATCCTTGCTCTGCGTTTCTGTTTTTTCCTTCCCTATTTCTTTAAATGGAATCAAAAGTTGGTCCTTTTCACGTTAGGTGCTATGATTATCTTGTTATCATCATCCTGGTATAGCAATTCATGAATGGTAGTTCTTTGGTTTTCTTCTGGGTTTTGCTGAAATGCTCTCAAGATGATAAAGGAACTGTTTCTTAGATTTAGAAATTTCATAGTTATATATAAGCCATGCACAGACGTAAGGTTTAGAATTGGTGAGTGGTGGTGCATCTTCAAGGTTTACTGCTGTTGTTTGGATTGTGATGAACCTGCTTCACTGTAGAATTTTTCCAGAGGTGTAATCGAACTTCATTAGACCCTGAGGAGTCTCACCAATCTCCCCTCCCGTCCGAAATTCTTTTTCGGCGACCGGCCTTGTTTCTTGTCCTTGGCCGGCTTTTTCAAATTGGCTTAGGTCTTTACTTCCCGCTGTCCGTCACAATCTGGCCTTGTACTGGACCTATCTAACATATCCTAAAAATATCCTTCTCGGGACCAAATGGCGGCATCAATGACATCACCTACACAGGGTCTGATTATCGAAAGTCTCTAAATAGTACAAGACATCTCTCTATCAACGTCCTTATAACCTCGAGATTATTCTACTTGGGTTTCAGGAAATCCTTCTACTGTACTTTCATCCACCCAGATATTAATTTCCCTTTAGGTTACATTGCCACAGAAGTCAGAAACTCTTGCTGTCTAGGTACTTATCCAGATTTGGTAACAGTTCAAATTGTCATCAAATCCCGAGGTAAGCTTTTGGAGGCGAATGGACGGGGCCCCGATGCTATCGCCACGGAGGACCTAATTAAAGCCACCTTGGAAGCTGAGCGAGCATGGGGGGGTGCCTCACTGGAAGGGGATTGGCAAACGACTTTGGATGACATGGTGGTTAAACCATCCATTCAGAGTGCAGTTCCAAGAAAATCTTGTCCGTCTTCCCAAAGGAAAGCAGAGGCGGCTCAGAAAGATAGGAGCCCTAACGGAAATAATTTCTGTTACAATAAGACTCGTAAACCTGCCAATACTACTGCCCCACCGCCGACTTTAAGGGTTGACAGTGTGCACCTGAACGACAGGATCGAGAGTCTACAGAACCTCACTCTTATTGGTAAGTGACATTTCCCGGAAATGTCCGATACTGACATGAGGAAATGGCTTGCGACCTATTGGAAACCAGTCATCGGTTATATTCCGGTCATCTCAAGCCTAATGAAAGAGTGGTACTATTTCCACTTCCTAAGTGCAGCTGATGCTGAAGCCATTCAGAAAAGGCCATGGGTTTTCAAAAGGAGTTTTCTGGCCCTGTATAGGTGGTATATTGGCTTTGATCCTCTGAAAAATACTCCCTTGAACAATCTTATTTGGGTTAAATTCCCAAACCTTCCTTTGGAGCTTTGGTCCAACGAAACCCTTGAGGAGATTGGCAATGCTATAGGGAGATTCATCTATGTTGACCCATGGTGTCTGGGAGAAAAGAATAAAAGAATCTCATGGATTCTCATACAAAAGTCTTACAGGGGGGTTATCCAGACCACATAGAGATCGCGTGGAAAAACCAGACCATCAAACAGAGATTGGACTTCTGGGGCATACCTTTTAGGTGTGCCGCTTGTCATAAAATGAGCCACTTAATAAAAAATTGCTCCAGTTTCAAACTGTATGACTACAGGCGGTACAGGCAAAAGATGAGTTGCAGAGCCTTATCATCTAGTCCCTCAACCCTGGGGATCTCGGAAGATCGCATCCCTAAATCTCCCGCGGCCCCTCGAGCACCATCTCAGGATCCTCCTTTGTGTCCCGAAACCAATCCTGCTGGCCTGAATAATTCATATAGCCCTGTGAACTTTAGTCCTTGTGAGATCCAGAGATCTCCCATTCCGGAGCTGAGAGACGACCGGCCAATCCCATCGCCAAGTCCTATGAAGATGAAGGATTTCTCAGCTGACTCTTTTCCATTGAGTCCAATGAAGGGGAAAGAGTTCTCCGTTGGATCTATTCCCATTCCTATCTCGTCCTCATCTCCTCCGCCTGATCAATCCCTTTTGGCCCGCATAAAAGGAAAGGAACCGTGCGTGTCAATCACCCCCTTAAACTCCCCGGCTTCATCCCCTGTTAATCCCTGTGACAGTGATTTGGACCTCCTGCTCAATAGAAAGTCCCTTGAATTGGAGCCTTTAATGATTCACAAGCCCGGGAACCTAGCCTCGCCTTTCATTAGCCCGGACTCTGCAAAAAATATCATTGTCAGGAAAAAGAGTCGGGGTGGCAGCAGGCATTTTAGAGGAAGAACCACAGTTACAGATAGAGGGATCAGAAATCTGTCATTGGTCGATGTGCCCATCTATGACTTACTAGACTCTCAGCCTCTTAGAGCAAGCATGGCTGGCGAGTCATCAAAATGATCCCTATTGTTTCTCTGAACATAAGGGGTCTTGGCATTGATCCCAAATTCTTAACACTAAAGAATTTCTTCTTCTCTTCCAGGGCCGGTGTAATTCTCATCCAGGAAACCATGCACAATCGAGAGGACACTATTTCTTATTTCAGGAAAATGTTTCCTTCTTGGTATATGGTTGCAACAGAGGCTCGTGGTTTATCAGGGGGTCTTGCAACTCTATGGGATCCCGTGCGAGTGAGAGCAAAGGCTTACAGGTGTTTTGCTGGGATTATTATAGCGGCTTCCATCAGGGGATATGATTCTCCTATCAATATTCTAAACATATATGCGCCTTACAAAAGCAGAGCTCCTTTCTGGGAAAACCTTTTCTCTTCAGACTTGTTTGATATTCATCATCTCCTTATCGCTGGTGATTTAAACATAGCACTGAGCTCTGAAGAGTGTTGGGGTCATGGGAAGATAAATAACATGCTTGCTGATTTCATTAAGCTCGAGCTGCTAAACAGAAACATGGTGGATATTGCGCCTTCGGAGATGAAACCGACATGGACAAATGGTAGAATTGATAAAGCCTATATTGCTAAAATAATTGAATGCTTTCTTGTTCATGTCAGTGTCCTAGACAAATTGGGAATGCCCTCCTCAACAGTGGAAAACATTCTAGTTTCGGATCACAAACCTATTCTGTTAACATGGCCTCAAAAGCAATTCAGAAAGGGATATTCATTCAAGTTTGACAGAACTCTCCTCCAGGACTCGGCATTCAATGAATATATCACCAATGCGTGGAAAAAACTAAAAGCAAGGGATAAGCCACCGCACTTCTCGACTTTCAGAGGGAAGATGGAGGAGATCAGAAAGCTTGTCAAGAAATAGCAAATTCAAAAAAGACAGAAAGACAAAAGGGACTTACTGTTGTTACAACAAGAATTGGACTCTCTTTTAGGATCAACAGATTTTGTTTCCTGCTCTTTCGAGAAGAAATGTTGCCTAAGGGAGTTGGAAAGGGAAAAATTTAAATTGTTGTAGCAGGAGGAATCCTTCTGAAGGCTCAAAAGTCGAGCTTTATGGCTCGAGGACGGTGATAAAAATACCAGTTCTTTCATAATTATGCAAATGCCAAGAGAGTCAAAAACTCTATTTGGAAAATAAAGGACGATAAGGGAGGGTATGCTATCTCTCACGAAGGCATTACAATATAGGCTGTAAATTTCTTCAAGGAATAGTATAGCAGAGGAAAAGATATTGCATTCAGGGATATTCTATGGGGCATTGACCTGATCCTGGAAATGTTCGATGACGAGAAGAATGAAGCTCTGTTCTAGCCAATCACTGAAAATGAGCTTCTTGGAGTCATGAAGTCTTTCAAGAAAGACAAATGCCCCGGCCCGGATGGCTGGACAATCGAGTTCCTGATCCATTTTTTTGATCTTTTCAAATTGGATCTTCTGCGAATGGTGGAGGCATCTAGGATGTCGGGGAGCATTCACCAGCACACTACTTCTACATTGATTGCTCTTATCCCAAAAAAGGGAGAGCCTGATTCTTTCCAAGATTTCAGACCGATTTCTTTATGCAACATATCCTTCAAGATCATTACCAAGATTATAGCTGAAAGAATCAAAGATACGCTGGCATCCTATCTAACTCCAAATCAACATGCTTTTCTGAAAGGGCGCAATATATTAGATGTTGTGGCCAGCACTCAGGAATGCCTTCATTCTATGTTCTCCCACAACACAGAGGCTGCTATTATGAAAATTGATCTTCAGAAAGCTTACGATTGTTTGGACTGGGGGTTTATGCAAAGTATCTTGGGGAAGATTGGTCTGAAATCCTGCTCTATTTGATGGATTATGGCATGCATAGAAAATGTTAAATATGCCGTTATTATAAATGGCTTTCCCTCTTCTTTTTTCCGAGCGGAAAGAGGCTTGCATTAGGGCTTCCCCCTCTTGCCTCTCCTCTTCATCTTGGCCATGAAATCCATGAGCACGCGCATCAACAAAGCGGTTGAAGAAAATTTGTGTAAACCAATTAAAATCTGCAAGAATATTTTCATCTCACATAACCTGTTTGTTGATGATATCCTTTTATTTGCTATGCTATCTAGAGCATCCTGGATCTGCCTAAAAGATATCCTTGATAGATTCCCAAGAGCGTCTGGGCTTTTTATAAACAAGGCGAAATCCTTTCTTTACCACAATGATACCAACAGGGATATGGTTATATGGATCTCTCAGCTCTTTGGTATAGAGTCACGATCATTAAAATATGGAATCAAATACTTGGGTTTTTGTCTCAAAGCAAAAGCTTACTCAAAGAACGACTGGTTATGGCTAATTGACAGATTTTTTAAGAAGATATCAGTGTGGGAACATATATCCTTATCTCTGGTAGGAAGAGTCATCCTCACCCAATCTGTCTTGATGCAACTGGCGGTCTACTGGGCCCATCTGTTTATCATCCCGGCTAGCATAATTCATATCATGAACAGGATTTCGGCCAACTTCATCTGGGGTGCAAAGGCTGATCGAGGCAAATTCCATCTGACCAAAATGGATAGCATCTCGATGCCAAAAAAGCTCGGGGGCTGGGGTCTTATGGATCAAAGGCTGTTCGGTAGAGCTCTGGTCTGCAAATCAATGTGGAGGGGTATCTTGGGCGATGGTCCTTGGAGTGATATCATCCAGAAAAAGTACCTAAAAGGTAGAAGAATGGAACATTGGTTCAGATCTGGGTCTATTGGAATTCAACAGGGATCGGCCATATGGCTTAGCTTCAGAAAAATTGGAAAATACTTCTTGAAGAACCTGAAATGGAGGATGTTCTCTGGTAGATATATCCTTATTGGTGTGGACTCTTTTTCAGGCTTTAGGGGGAGCCTCTCAATTCCAGACTCTCTTCTTTTTGTCCTTCACAGAATGGGTTTTTTTACATGGGATAAGCTCATCGTGGAATGGAGGCCTCCTCTGCCTATTTTGAAGGATGCTGCTGATATTGGTTTGCCAGTCGCCTTGCTGTCAACATGGGACAATGTCAAAGCTACCCTAGCAAAAGGAGGGATCATTCGTGTTGGGCTAAAAGATCACTTAGTCTGGTCACTGTCTCATTCTCATTCAATAGCAAAAGTTAAATAAATTTACTATGATCTCGCATCTAAAAAGTTGTCGCCTACAAGACAGAAATTCCCAATGGTGTTTTCGAAATTGGGTTGTCCTCTTAAAATGACTTTCTTCTCATGGCTAGTTTTCAACAACAAAAAATTATCATGGGAAAATTTGAGAAAAAATGCTGGCACGGCCCAAGCAGATGCGTGATGTGTGAAGCTGATGAGGAGACAAATTTTCACATGTTCATCCAATGCGAGGCCTCCCAACAAATCTGGTACGACCTGGCTGTTTCTTTTCATTTTCCTCATCTTCGTTTTATTTCTATCCATGCAGCGTTCGAGTGGTGGGGAAGGCAAGAAGAATCTAAGCGAGTAATCCTTCCCATTATGTTGTGGTGTGTCTGGAAATGGAGGAATCTCAAGATCTTTGAAGACTCAAAGCTCCCGTTCAAGTCTGTTCTGATCAACATCTCGGCTCTCCATGATGCCATCCCTAGAAGGCTGCCGAAATAAGCTCTGAGTGCCTACATGTTTCGGGTTTCAATCTTTTGTTTTTTGTCTATGTTTTGTCTTTTCTACTATATGGACTATCAGACTTCCTTTCAGCACACAACAGTCCTCTATGCTGCTTTCTGTTTCGATATGGATGGCCCAATGTGTTGTGTTCTTCTTTTGCACCTCACAAAATCTGTAATATTTGTCCATCTATAGTTTCTGCTACTTCTTTTCTCCGACTCGGGAAACCACAAGGTTCCTCTATATGTACCTTATCAAGCTTTCTTGCTTATATTGCCTCAATATATATATATATATACTACTTTTTCTTCTGGAAAAAAAATAATTGAATAAAAGAGCGAAGAGATATTCAATTGAATCGATTTGGATACACGATAGAAATCAAACATACAATAAGGTCTACATAATATTGTGTTTGACGCCCACAGAATGATACATGGAAAATAATAATAATTTCATAGTTAAAGAAGAGGAAGATTAATATGTATATTAATCGTGTACAGTTCACTATGTCACGACGTTGTAAAAAATATGAAAAATGTTTACTTAATCAATATTAAAACTAAAAAAAATATTTCTTAATTATATATAATTAAGAAATAAGGTTACTAAGGTTTTGAGGGCCATACATCTACATAGTATGGATTTAATCATTTTTATTGTTGTCCTCCCTATGAAAGAGAGGAACTTGTACTTGTGCCTTCCTACTGACTAATCTATACTAAATTTATCTGTTACCGATCGCAAATATAATAAAGTTAAATATCGATGGAATAACGTTCAAATGGGAGGAGTTTCGTGCATGGCTAAATGATCTCGCATTCCTCGCCCACATCTAAAGCGTTCCGCTTGATTTTTTAATTCATTGTATTCTAAATATTTGCGCTACTATTTATTTTTAATTTATTGCATTCTAAATATTTGTATAACTTAGCTTATTCTCATTTATTATCATATTTTTGCAGTATGTTCATTATTTTATTTTATTGTATTCTAAATATGTGTGATAGTATTTATTTTTTCTTTATTGCAATCTAAATATTGGTATCTATTATCATATTTTCATGGTTTAATCATTTTTATGTCGATAAGCGTTCTTTTGTTAGTTTTGGGTGGATAAGCACTATTTACCATGCAAATAAGAATGTTTGGATTTTGTTTTTTTGCCAATATCATCGTGACATATGTTTTCCTTTCATCTTGCTATCTTTCAAACTATGTTGACCTACACCCTCCTACCATACTCCTCTCCCTTCAACATTTACTTCTCCTACAAACTAGCAAGGTCGGCCTTCAGAATTTACTTCTCCTGCAAACTGCCAAAGCAAGGTTTTAGTATACTAGTGGGACAAGAGTGAATAAGTTCAAACTGGAGAGGAGATACCCATGATTGGAAGTCATTGTTCTTCATTCTGGGTGGGCGCGCTCGGATTAACATTGTCATTTTGGGGCTATTTGTCAGTTAACGGACTTCGAACATTAACAACGACTTATGTTCTGATAATCAGTTAACATTTGGGGTAAAGACGGTTATGTAATGGCTATCTTTGATCAAACGAATTATAATCTTGTCATATGAGTTTTCAAGTTCGTTAATATTCTTATATGGTATATAAGAGAACACTTAAAATTCGGTTTGATGAGCAAATTGAAATACCATCGGTTGAAAGTGGATTGACTAACATGTCCGATTGCTATTAGGTGTCACAATAAGAAGTGTGTGAAAATCAAGTTTGTATCATTCTGGGTTCTGCCATAAGGTCACAAACAGCCCCAACAAGCTCTGCAATGGTCAATGGTCCTTGCTTTTCCATACAAGGTCTCATCATAGACATCCATGGTAAGATCTCCCACTGCATCGGCAAACTGATTTTTCCCTTCCCTGCATATGGCCCATCCTCCAAAAGCTCCAATGAAACACAAGTAACAATATGAATACTTACTTCATCATGAGGCTCTTCCATGTGAGTTTTGAATCATTGACTTTTGAATTTCAAGCCCACGAGTCGGAGGTTGGCATGTGACGAGTTGGGAGGGCGCACTCCCAGTTAAACGCAGCGAGTCGAGCATGCGACGAGTCGATGAGCCGGCAAGTCGGTTGCGACGAAAGGTTGCAATGATGGGACGAGTTGGTGAAGTGCAACAAGCTAGGGCAGTCAATTAAAGACGCTCAGGGCACAAACGCGACGAGCCAACGGAGGTCGAAAAATTGAAATTTAGCTGTGTACGAACTTGGTGAAGGCGAACTTATATCACACATGTGGACCCGGCGCGGCAGCAACATGGGCGAGTCGACATGAGTTGGGGGTGTGTTTGGCTGAACTGGGAGGTCGACCTAGGAAGTGTTATAGACATTTTTGTGCCTTACAGCATGAAGCATGAAATGTCAATAATCTAAGGGATCCAAAGTCCCTAAACATGTTGTTCCTGCCCCTAGAGGAACAAGGTCAGCAAACCACAACACTGAATATCAGTTCTCCACCTGAAAACACTCAAAAACAAGCTAATTCTGGATCATGTCAACTGCTCCACTGAGCATCTGCGTTGAATGTCAACTGCTCCACTCTGTACCTGCGCTAAATGTCAACTGTAATGAAGGCTACCTGCACTGGGCGAGATTGGCCAAGTGGCACAGTCATTCCTCAAGGTGTCAATGCCCAGGAAGCTTCTAAAATGACACTTGGATCAAGGAATTCGCCTAGTGATGAGTAAGAGGGTCTAGATCTCCAAGTGGAAGCAAGAACCTCCAAGTGGACTCAAGAACTAAAGAATAACTGAAGTGGGAGAGGACACTAGTCAGCTTCATGCCAGCCTCAAGCTGACTCATCCTTTCTCCAAAACTCCTATATATAGAGCTCTCTCATGAGGTCTAGGGGGGCTGGAATCTTGTGAATGTAAGGAAGTGTTGTTGGTTTGAGTATAGAACTATTGGGTGATTTTCTTGAAGGAGGTGAAGAGGAGATTTCTTTCTGCTGGGAGGTGTTGCTGGATTGGGCCTCTTATGGTTGTAACACTCTCAGAACTTTACTTCTTCCATTAATAAAGCATTTGAGGTTCTTCTATATGCATGTATCTCAATGGTGTATTGTTATGCTTGTATATTTGATTTATTCTAATCCTTGAATCATTTATGAATGTATGCTTCTTGTAGTTTCCCTCTCTTGCCATTTTGCAGGATCTTGGTGTAGCTGGGCCAGTGAAAGAGCAAGGAGTTGGGAGCAAGCAGCAAAGAGAGAAGATTGGATCAATCATTAGCGGAAGATAACGGTTAGTGGATCCCTTTCTCCCCTCTCTTACATCTCATAAAGAAGTAATCTCGAATAGCTTTGCATTCGGTTGTTGCTGAGGTACTATCACCCTTAGAGTGGGATAGGGTCATTCTGTATTGGATACTTTTCCCAACAACAAATTGGCGACTCCACTAGGGATCGTATCTTGTTGGTTGTTTGTGTTTTTGCTATTCATTTCATAAACACAGGGAGTACCGAATCGAACTGCATTTGGATCTTTCAAATGCAAAGTAGAGGGCAGCTACTCTAGCTCAGTTTCTGGGCATGTTTATGATTTGAAGAGCTGATCCACAAGGACTCTAATAAGCTCTTAGTGATAGCTTTTCATCCTCCTTTTCATCCCTTAGTGTGTACTTGACTGATAGCTTCTGATTTGGCCAAAAACTGTGAATTTTTGAGCAATCTGTGACCCGGAAACCAAGAGAAACGAAAGTTTCGTTCTTCAGTGCAGGCTGTGTGAAGGCTGTCTGCATTTCAGCGTAGTTCCCGAAGGGGCTACCTGCGCTGAAGGTCAAACTTCCAGTGTACTACCTGCACTGAACCAGTCTTGCCTTGTGCTACTGGGGTTTCCTGCTGTTTCTTGCCCTGTTTTCACCCTTGTTTTTGCAGCCTGTTACCAGTCAATGTACCTATCTAAAACCAACTTTCCTTGCCACTATTCCGCCTCGGTTGTATAAAGAAACTGTGTTTGTTCTTTGTGTATTTCTTAAATCATTTACAGTTTCCCATAACGAAAGTGAACTAGTCTTGCTGTGGCCTCTTAGATCTACACCTGTGATAAAGTGTCGTTTTGATCTTAAGAGTTAGTTTATTTGCTGTTCATAGCTGATTGAGCTTTTGCTTTCGTCATATGGTTTGAGTTTATATATTTCTAGTGTCGAAACAAGTAAATCTTAAGGTGTCTTTTGATTTTGGACAAGCTTGTTTGCGTTCACTTGAAATTAAATTCAAAGTTATACAACAGCTTTCTTTTTGTATCGCACAAACATTAAGAGAGAGAAAAGAAATACCTGCATTTTTGCATTTTGCATATAAGTTTGCTTGTTGATTTAGGAAAAAGCGCATTAGTGAGTGCTCTTTGATCTATGTGAAAAGATTTTGTCTCTCTTTTCCCTCAGTATTTAAGATTTTCATAAGTCGAAAAGATTGGAAAAGCTTGCTTCTCATCTTAGACTGCATTTAGGAATTTGTATCGAAACATCTCGTGGTGAACCAAACCCAAAAATTTAGGCCTAACACCTCTCGCTCCGAACAAAAACATATACGATACCAAGCAAAAGACTACATGATCGTCGGTGATACACTTTACCGTCGTGGTGTCGATACAGTTCTGAGGAGGTGCCTTACCCATGAGGAGGCCGAAAAAGCCCTGAATGAATGTCATTCAGGCGCGTGTGGGGGGCATCAGTTTGGATATGCAACAGCACAAAAAATCTTACGAGCAGGATACTTTTGGCCAACCATGTTTAAAGATTGCATAACTGCAGTCAGAAGTTGCCATGCTTGTCAAATTTTTAATAGCAAAACCAGACGACCACCCGCACCTTTACAACCAATAGTTGTTGTTGGGCCCTTCGCCAAGTGGGGCATCGATTTCATGCAATGTAACCCCACCTCGACCGGGGGGCATGGGTATATTATAGTCGCTGTTGACTATTTTACCAAATGGGCCGAGGCGATGCCTACATTGGATAACACTGGTGAAACAACTGCCCTTTTCTTTTTCAATCATGTAGTCGCCAGGTTCGGCGTACCACAGGCTATAGTTACAGATCATGGGTCGCATTTTTGCAATCACATGATGGTCGAATTAGCTGCCAAGCTAGGGCTATCTCACGACAGCTCTACCCCATATTATCCGCAAGCCAACAGACAAGTTGAGGCAATCAACAAGGTCCTGAAGCGTATGTTGCAAAGGATGATCGGGGTTCATAAAAGAAGGTGGCACCTAATCCTGTACTCAGCCTTGTGGGCTTACCGAACATCGGTAAAGAACACAACCGGGTTCACACCTTTTCAACTGGTGTATGGCCTGGAGGCAGTCTTGTCAATCCAGTGAGAAATTTCGTCGCTTAAACTCGCAATTGATCTCCTCCCTAGAACTTCAGAAGAAGAGGCTCGTTTCTTGGAATTAATCCAATTGGACGAAACCCATCGTGATGCCGCTTTGGCTAACGAAGCCCATAAGAAACGAGTCAAAGCTCAGTTTGACAAAAGTGTCAAACCCCGTGTCTTCTCAGAAGGTGATTTGGTCTTGCTTTATGACCAAGAATCCGATAAATTTGGAGCAGGGAAATTCAAGTCCTTATGGATGGGCCCCTATATTGTCAAAAGGGTGTTAGCAAAAGGAGCCTACGAGTTAATGGATTACGACGGAATTCCACTGGCGCAGCCCCGCAACGGGCTGTACCTCAAGCGTTACTATGCTTAAATAGTAACCTGCATGCTTTTGTTGTATTTTGTTTTCGCTAAAAGTATTTGTTCTGGTCAAGCAATCCACCTTTTCATTTATTGCAGATGTCGAACCTTCTGGAGACATGTGTTGGATATGCTGACGGAGCGAGTCGTAGTTCGCGGAACCTATCCTCTGTAGCCTGGGCTATTTTTGATCCAAGCGGCAAGTTAGTAAGTTTCAGAGGTGTATGTATTGGGCAATCGACGAATAACATCGCTGAGTATAGCGCGTTGATAGAACTACTCTCTGATGCCATCACACGTGGCATACGCCGACTAATTGTCAGGCTAGACTCACAGCTCGTAATACTACAACTCAATGGTATATATTCTATTCGCAATCCAGCTATTTATCGCATGTTCCTAAGGGTTAAGATCTTGGAAAGACGATTTGATTCAATTCAATATCAACATATTTCAAGAAACTTAAACACATTAACTGACTCATTAGCAAACTATGTGTTAGATAGACATTTGCAACATTTATAAAAGGGACACATCATCAAAGATTGTACATATGGATCACATAAATCAACCAGAATAAAATTCGAAAATCAAAATATATATAAGCTGTTTATATAGTTCATACACAATGTTCTGTAACCAAGACAAAATTGGTCATATGACCTAAAAGCTCAAAAAGATGCTAGGGGGCACCCTAGCCTAGTGGTGCTCATGATAGTACGTCACGGCCTGTGCAATCATGCACAAGAGACGAGTCCATCGTCTAGGTACACCGATAGTATGCCGCTGCAGCTGTAAAGGTAACTCGTCAATCTTTACATCCGGAAGACCACGAGTAAGGCTCTCAACCTGCTCCTCCACAGCTGTAAGGGTATCAGTATCGTCAAGGTCGCGAATAACAGCTCTCCTAGCAGGCTCCACTGCCGGGGCAACAACTGGCGGTCTCGGACGAACTGCTGGACGAACAAGACCAATATCTGCATGCACCCAAGAGTACAATTAAAAGTCTTGATAGAATAAAGCACAGCAACATTATAAATAAGAACAGTAAACAGTAATATGGTCAAGGAGTTTACCAATGGCGCCCCACTGTTCGCCATCCGGTAGCACCAAATCCGGATCACCTCGAAATCCATACCCACATATGGATACTCAAAAAACGCCATCTCCTGGCGCTCGAACCACCTGAAGAAGGCCTCAGTAAAAGTAATCTGAGGTTGACCAGCATGCCTGGACATGTGGTCGACCCACCTCTGCATGCGTGGCTCGGTCGGAGAAGGCAAGTCGAGTATGATGTACTGAGGCTGCATCAGTGGGATGTTCTCCAAGGTGAAGGCAGTCAGAATAGAACCAAATCCAAAGTTCTTCAGCTTCCCGTCCTTTACCTTGGTCAATTGACTTTTCATCTGAACAAGTACTGCATCACACCAGTTGAATACTTTCCGTTGGAGACACTCCAAGGCGTGCTGCATATAAGATCTGTTGGCAACATGTAGAGCTGCGCTGCCGGCCATCCTACCAATAGTGTACAGAATGGACCTGAGAGCCCGATCAGTAATCTCACGGATAACAATCTTGCCATCTCTGCTCGGCTGAGAACCTTCCCTGCAATACTGGCGGACATAATCTCTGGTGGAATCGGTCCCCCGGGTCGTACCTGACAAGGAAATGGGGGCACCTCGTCTTGACAATCCAGTCAAGAAGTACATGTCCTCTATGGTCAAGGGGATGGACTTTCCCCTAATCTGTAATACTTGGTTAACAGGATCCCAAGCATCAAGCATATACTGCAGCAAAGAAATCTGTGCTCTCATACTAGAGATACGAAAAACTTCAGCAGGCCACAGTTCCGTAGCGCATTCACCGTGACCGGGTCATGGAGGGCAATCATGTCCTCCTCTTCATGTTCTCGTTCTCGCCATGTAAGGGACATTTTGTTCAGAGTTCCCTGCAAAGCAAACAAGAGAAGGAGTAAGTTCCTGATTTTTGGTGAAAAACTGGCGAAAAATCATCAAAAAATGACTTGCAAGATCAGTTTTCTGAGCCCAACGCAGGCAGAGAGTATCCCTCCTGCGCTGAAGGTCAGGCTGCCTTAAGGCAGCTTGACATTCAGTGCAGGTTTCGAAAGGGGAACCTGCGCTGAAGCTAGGGCGTTTTTGCAAAACCCCTGGGGCTCAGAAACACTGAAAAACAGGCCTAAAACTGGAAAATGAAACCATGAAAGGAAAGAGCTAGGGTTTAGCTCCTACCTGGTCCAGACGCCGCCGAAAATCGTCCGCAGAATCTCTCGGAATCAGCTGGTGAAAATCAAGGAAGAAGAGGCACCTCCAGAGCTCCAACAAACCAAATGCAAATGAAATGGTAAATGAGAGGTAAAAACACCTTTTAATGGCTTTTTACGTAGTTCAAAGTGAAATATTAGGGTTATAATCTCATTTTCATGCAAATATTATTCATTTCTAACAAAGTTTGTTGCAGCAATTGAAAATGCAGTACTATACTTGAAAAGAGAAAAGCTAGTGATGGTAAAAAATCAAAATTTGACCATAAAATCGAGCAGTTTTACCGCGGAATTTATGCTCGTTAAAAAATAGAAAAGCGAGATCCGAGCAGTTTTATCACATAGTTCATGCTCGTTAAAAAATAAACATAAGATTGAGCAAGAGTTTCCTCCAGAGTTTAAGCTCATTAAAAAATGAACCTATTCCGGTAAATAACCATTGTGATCGTAAATTTATTAGCCATAAAAAGCCTTGGTCGTGTTTGCACCTGCCACTTCCATTTCATTTGGCCAATCGTTCACCTCCATATGATTGTTTACCCATTTTGAGGAACAGCTGCGAAGAGTGATCTCACCTAGCCATCCTTGTGACACTGCCGTGATTGGAAAATTCCAACCTGTACCTGGAATCTGCTGCTATCCCTGTTTATCACTCGTTCCTCAAAAGACGAGTCTTCTTTGAGCTCTTTTCTCCTGACTCGTAAAATATGAAAAGTTTGCCAAGTTTTGGCCTTCCAGCTCGTTAAAGTGACCGGAAGAGCTATCCCTCTTCTAGATTTTAATCTTTTTGGACCTGAGGGATTATTGCACAAAAAGGTCGAGCGCTTGTTTTATTCGGCTCGTTAAAGTTATCGAAAACTCATCCCTTCTGTATTGTTTTATACTTTTTCGGACTTAAGGGATTAGATGAAGAAAAAGGAATTTTGGAGTTGACTTTCTGTACCTTTTCAGACTCTCTAAAAATGAAAAGGACCAAGTTTTCCTTGTCGTTAGACTCGTTAAAATGATTAAATAGCGACAAACTTGTCTTTAGACGAGAACGAGTTTCCCTATCGCTAGGCTCGTTAAAACATAGCGATGGGCTTGCCCGAAGGGTAGGTTATAGAACAAGCATATGTTATCCTCCTCAAGCTTGACAAAAATAAAGAGGTACTGGTCAGAAATGACTGGGGAAAAATTGGGAGAACCTCAAAGCTTTAATGGTAGCAAGTCGCTCTTGAACATGACACTTTGTCCTCCGTATCACATCGGGTTGGGTTGTTTCATTCATCGGTCTCATCACCATGGTCTTCGCCAAACCATCCACATTTTGGGTAATGCTACCGATCCATCACATCAGTGTCGTTATATGTTCAAGAGATGTTGTTCAGAAAGAGTCAACCGTGTCCCATCCACTGCCATACATTATCCTTCATCCACCCATGATCGCCACCCTGAATCATATTTCACAGATTGTTTTCACCTCCACTAAAATCATTAGCTCCGTTCCATGTCACTGGTGTGGGATTCATTAAGGCCCTCCTTTGACGGATCGCTTCTTGTCGACTTCAGCTCATTATCCAAGAAGTTGATCTAGGGACAAACCCCCCAGTACTTTGAAGCTTGCATGCCTCAATGGCAAGTTTCTCACTTCCGGCGACAGGTATACATTAATGACCTTCGACCAGAAGATTTTGCATGGTGTTCGACGCCAAGTCCTTTATTCACACCACGTGAATTGTACTGCAGTACCTTGAGGGTCATTATCATTATCGGTGATTCCTCTCGCGCTTGTTAACGGTTTACATTATTGACCGGTAATCAAGCGATGTCTTTCCATGTTCGACTTCAGCGCAATTCTCACATGGATCGACCTGTACTTAGAGTGAAGATCGAATGAGTTTGAAGACCCCGGATCTAGTTTCATCCATCCGGGCTGCGATATATATTCAGGATATAAAGACATTTGACATGTACATCATTGCAGCAGATGATCATCCTACTCAAAGGATGATAATTTCAGCAGAGAATTATCAGTCTACCATCAGACGATCGTCTGTTCTATGTACCAAAATGAATTTATAAATCTGAGCATGGGAATGCCTGCCTCAGCTAGATCATGAAAGCAGAATGAAAAATAATGTATTGTATTGTATTTTATTACAGGTCACCTCTTAGCGATTGAATGAACTTCGGATCCTCCTGATAAAGCATTTCACCCGATAAACGACCTCATACTTTAGGGGGCAACTGTTATAGACATTTTTGTGCCTTACAGCATGAAGCATGAAATGTCAATAATCTAAGGGATCCAAAGTCCCTAAACATGTTGTTCCTGCCCCTAGAGGAACAAGGTCAGCAAACCACAACACTGAATATCAGTTCTCCACCTGAAAACACTCAAAAACAAGCTAATTCTGGATCATGTCAACTGCTCCACTGAGCATCTGCGTTGAATGTCAACTGCTCCACTCTGTACCTGCGCTGAATGTCAACTGTAATGAAGGCTACCTGCGCTGGGCGAGATTGGCCAAGTGGCATAGTCATTCCTCAAGGTGTCAATGCCCAGGAAGCTTCTAAAATGACACTTGGATCAAGGAATTCGCCTAGTGATGAGTAAGAGGGTCTAGATCTCCAAGTGGAAGCAAGAACCTCCAAGTGGACTCAATAACTGAAGTGGGAGAGGACACTAGTCAGCTTCATGCCAGCCTCAAGCTGACTCATCCTTTCTCCAAAACTCCTATATATAGAGCTCTCTCATGAGGTCTAGGGGAGCTGGAATCTTGTGAATGTAAGGAAGTGTTGTTGGTTTGAGTATAGAACTATTGGGTGATTTGCTTGAAGGAGGTGAAGAGGAGATTTCTTTCTGCTGGGAGGTGTTGCTGGATTGGGCCTCTTATGGTTGTAACACTCTCAGAACTTTACTTCTTCCATTAATAAAGCATTTGAGGTTCTTCTATATGCATGTATCTCAATGGTGTATTGTTATGCTTGTATATTTGATTTATTCTAATCCTTGAATCATTTATGACTGTATGCTTCTTGTAGTTTCCCTCTCTTGCCATTTTACAGGATCTTGGTGTAGCTGGGCCAGTGAAAGAGCAAGGAGCTGGGAGCAAGCAACAAAGAGAGAAGATTGGATCAATCATTAGCGGAAGATAACGGTTAGTGGATCCCTTTCTCCCCTCTCTTACATCTCATAAAGAAGTAATCTCAAATAGCTTTGCATTCGGTTGTTGCTGAGGTACTATCACCCTTAGAGTGGGATAGGGTCATTCCGTATTGGATACTTTTCCCAACAACAGGAAGGCAGACCCATGAATTATCCACGACGGGGCATATATATAGGTGCACATTGGATGGACATAATAACAAGTTTCCAAGTTCATAAGTCCGAGCTCAAGGAGTCGGCGAGCCAAGGGTGTACATGGAGAAGGTGCAGGCGCTCTTGACCACATCACCGAATCAAGGAGCTAAAGTGTAGAAACGGTGCGATGAATAGTCGGGCGAAGGACCAGCCGAACGAGTTTTTGAACGAGTTTTTGAACAGTTGCTGGAATGAGTTTTTGAATGGGCATTCGGACGAGTTTCTGAACGGGTGTTCGAACGAGTTTTCTGAATGAAGGTTTCTGAATGGCTGACCGAATGATTTTTCTGAACGGAATCCTGAACGATTTCCTGAATGGTTCTCTGAACGACAGTTCTTCACGAAATCCTGAATGATTTCCTGAATGGTTCTCTGAATGGAAATCCTGAACGATCCTCTGAACAGCGATTTAAACGAAATTATTGAATGGGTTTCTTAACAAAGTTCTTGAATGGTTTACTGAATGACGGGTTCGTGAATGGGTTTCTGAATGACAGGTTCTTGAAAGGTTTTTTGAACGAGTTCATGAATGAGTTTAATGAACGTGCGACGTGCGGTAGAACCGGTGGGCGTTCCGAATAGTGGTTCGGGCAAGGCTTCACGGTGCAGGCCGAGTTGTACATTTTGACAGAAATTGCTGAACAAAAGTTAGGGTTCTCTCACAAAGACTGTAATTGCATTTTATGAAAGATTGTTATTATCATTGTGGGCCGACTCATATTCACGGAGTTTCCCCTCCCGTTAATTATTCGATGTGATATGTGTAAATGGTAATAATGATGAAGATGACTAATTGAATGTTTTCCGTTGTGTATATGAATGTAATACTTAGAAAGTGTAACCCACTTGTAAGTATTGTTAAAAAGAAAACGGGTGGTGGTGTTGCACCCCCCTTCGTGTGGTTGAAAGATTACCACTAGGGTAGGGGCGTGACAAGTTTCATGCATGGCTAAATGATCTCGCATTCCTCGCCCACATCTAAAGTGTTCCACTTATTTTTTAATTTATTGTATTCTAAATATTTGCACTAGTATTTATTTTTAATTTATTGCATTCTAAATATTTGTATAACTTAGCTTATTCGCATTTATTATCATATTTTTGCAGTCCATTCATTTTTTTATTTTATTTTATTCTAAATATGTGCGATAGTACTTATTTTTAATTTATTTCATTCTAAATTTTGGTATCTATTATCATATTTTTGTGGTTTAATCATTTTTACGTCGATAAGCATTTCTTTTGCTAGCTTTGGGTGGGCAAGCATTGTTTACCCAGCCAATTAGAATGTTTGGATTTTGTCTTGTTGGCCAATACCATTGTGACATATGTTTTCCCTTCATCTTGCCATCTTTCAAATTATGCCCACCTACACCCTCCTACCATACTCCTCTCCCTTCAACATTTACTTCTCCTATAGACTAGCAAGGTGGGCCTTCAGAATTTACTTCTCTTGCGAGCTGGCAAGGTGAGGTTTCAGTATACTAGCAAGACGGGAGGGAATAATTTCAAATTGGAGAGGAGATACCCATGATTGGAAGTTGTTTTTCTTTGCATTTTTACACTTGAGCGGGAAAGGGAAGTCACAGTTGCACATTGATTCGAGCAAAATTTGTCCTATGGATTCTCTACGGTCTCCTTATTATCTCCATGTCTCTTCTCAGTGACGGAATTCGTCGAGATGAAATGGAATAGATTCAAAAGGGAAACCATCATGTTCTGTGGAAATTTTGAAGAACAAAGCATTAATGGCTAGATGTTCAAGAATCTAAAGGTTTACTGGTTTTCACTGTGGTTGCAGTCTTCGTGATTAAAGCGGGGCATTAAGGCCAGTCTTTGTCTCTGAGAGGGTGCCCTTTGGATTTTTTCTCTCCCGAACCCTAGGGGTTTGAAATTCAATTTCCACTTAGCTTCCCAATTCCCGCGTTAGAAAACCTGCTCTCCCTGCGTCAAAAAATACGGCCATTGCATCTTCATCCTACTACTTCATATAATAGTAAGTACTTTAGATCAAATTTCCTCCACCTTGTGATTGATTATGCATTATAGGTTTGTTTATGGAACAAGATTTTGGTGTCATGGCATTTCATTTTTCTTTATCTGTAACCAAGTCCAATTTAGAATTTCTGTTATGCTCTTAACCTGCAAAATAATACCCAAATACATAATATGCGAAGAAAAAGATACCCAGAACACAGAATAGCAATGATTTTATTATTCAGAGAGCAATGTTCACATGCCTCTTCGAGGGGGCAACCTCCAATAGAGTAGAGCTCGATTACAAAAATAAGACACAATACTCCTCGCAGAGAGTCTCTATCCTTTATATATGACTCATACATGCAATACCACGAGCCAATACCGTGGGTTTTATTAATACCATCTATCTAATACTACGGCCCATTTGCAACTAACTGTAGTCCCGTCATTAATTGCGGGTTAACCACTTACAAATATTAATATGGGCTTTATTGACGCTTGACTATGACGTGATCCCATGACATAAATAAGGGGGTTAGGGTGGGACCCTAACATGCCCTCCCCCTTAAGACTAGCCTTGTCCTCAAGGCTAAAGCTGCGGAAACTGCTGAAGAATAGTGGCTGGTTCCCAAGTTGCATCTTCTGGAGAGGTGCCTTTCCATTTGACGAGGACTTCCTTAATCATGCGGCCGAGCAGGTGCTTGTCTCGTGTATCTAAAACCTGTTCGGGTTGAAGCCAGATTGACCCTTCTTCATCCAATTCAGGTAGACTGGTTTGAACTCGGCAATTGTTCCCAATCACTTTCTTGAGGCACGATACATGGAAAATTGGATGGATTTTTGCCGTAGGTGGCAAAGCCAACTTGTAAGCCACTTCTCCAATGCACTGAAGTACTTGGAATGGTCCGTAGAATTTTGGAGAGAGCTTTTGACAACCCTTGTCTTTGAGTGATGTTTGCTTATATGGTTGCAGCCTCAAAAAGACCTGATCCCCTTCTTGAAATTGGCGCTCTGAGCGATGTTGGTCAGCCTGTTGCTTCATGCGGTTCTGAGCTTGATGAAGATTCTCTCTAAGATGGGCGAGCATGGTTGCGCGATGTTGTAGGAGTTGATCCACTGCTTGTACTTTGGAGCACCCCTTGAGATAAGAAGTAGGGGAAGGCGGAAGTTGACCATAGACTGCTTCATAGGGAGTCATTTTGGTGGTGGCATGATAGTTGGTGTTATACCACCATTCAGCCAGAGGTAACCACTGTACCCAAAGGTGTTGCTTTTCTGAAGTGAAACACCTAAGGTAGGTTTCTAGACATTTGTTAACGGCTTCGGTTTGACCATCTGTTTGCGGATGATATGAAGTATTGAGTTTGAGTTGAGTGCCTTGTATTCTGAAGAGTTCCTGCCAAAAATTACTGGTGAAGATCGGGTCGCGGTCGGACACAATAGAAGTGGGCATGCCATGCAATATGAAGATCTGGTCCATGAAAGATTGAGCAACCAAAGTTGGTGTAAACGGGTGGGGTAGGGCGCAGAAATGAGCATACTTCGACAGTCGGTCCACAACCACCATGATGGCTGACTTGTTCCCTGAATTTGGAAGACCTATAATGAAATCCATAGAAACCTCCGTCCAAATTGATGCCGGAATGGGCAATGGTTGTAATGAGCCTGGTGTGTTGACGGTTTCCCCTTTGTGGCGTTGACAGACATCACATTCTGCTACGAAAGTAAGGATGTCCTGTTTCATGCCTGTCCAAAATATTGATCTTCTGGTGCGAGCATACGTCTTCTGAAAGCCCGAATGTCCTGCAATGGGAGATGAGTGCAACTCTGCCAAAATGCGACTTTTGAGGGTGGATGTTGGTGATATTACAACTCTGTCCTTGTAGCGAAGAATATCATTCTGCCACGAGTAGCCCTTGCTGGAATTAGGATCTACCTGCAATTGAGAAATGAGCTGGGAGAGCCCGGGGTGTGAAAACCATTCCTTGCGAGCCTCTTCAATCCAGTCTGGAATGGGGAGGGAAATTGCGAGCAGAGTACTTTCCTCCTCAAATTGGCGAGATAATGCATCTGCTACACTGTTGTCTTTCCCTTTCTTGTAAATGATCTCATAATCATATCCCAGCATTTTGGCTAACCATTTATTTTCTTGTGGGGAGGATAGGAGTTGCTCCAAAAAATATTTAAGACTGTGATGATCTGTGCGGATTTGGAAACGTCGCCCCAATAAGTAAGGTTGCCAGGTCTCAGCTGCATGTAAGATGGCCATCATTTCCTTCTCATAGGTAGATTGGCCCAGATTCCTCCCACTGAGTTGTTGGCTTGTGAAGGCCAATGGTCACCCTTCCTGCATTAAGACCGCCCCAATACCTGTACCCGAAGCATCACATTCAATGACAAAGGATTTGGTGACTTCAGGTAGTGCTAAGACTGGAGTGGAACACATGGCATTTTTGAGAGCGGCAAATGCCTGTTGTGCTTCCTCGTTCCAGAAGAAGGAATTTTTCTTTAGGAGTTGAGTGAGGGGCTTCGCTATGCGGCCATAGTTGCGGACAAATTTATGGTAATAGCCTGTGAGACCCAAAAATCCTCTCAATCTCTTCAAGGTCTTAGGTTGAGGCCATTCTTGCATTGCCTGGATCTTTTTGGGGTCCACCTTGACACCTTCACGCCCCACAATGTGGCCCAAATACTCAACTTCTTCCCTGCCAAACGAACACTTAGAAATCTTGACAAATAATTTATGCTTGCGGAGTAGTTGCAAGAGTAGATCTACATGCTGAAGATGTGCCGCCCAAGTGCCACTATAGATGAGGATGTCATCGAAGAAGACCGGGACAAATTTTTTGAGATATGGTTTGAGAATGTGATTCATAAGGCTCTGAAAAGTAGAGGGGGCATTACAGAGACCAAATGGCATGACCAGGAACTCATAATGGCCTTCATGAGTTCTGAAAGCCGTCTTAGGAATGTCGACTTCCTTCATGCGAATTTGGTGGTAGCCTGAGCGAAGATCCAACTTAGTGAAGAATTGAGCCCCATTGAGTTCGTCCAGCAAATCGTCAACCATCGGGATGGGAAATTTATCTTTGACTGTCAACTTATTGAGGGCCCTGAAGTCGGGACACATCCGCCACTCTCCATCTTTCTTGAGGACCATGACCACTGGGGATGAATAAGGACTAATGCTGGGACGAATGACACCTGCTTCCAACAATTCCTTGATGATTTTTTCTATTTCATTCTTTTGGGTGAACGGATATCTGTATGGCCGCACATTTGGGGGTTGGGCCCCTAGAACCAAGGTGATTCTATGATCATGTTCCCCTCGCGAGGGTGGAAGCTCATGAGGCTTGTCAAAGACCGTCCGATGGTTATTTAAAATCTGTTGCATCTCAGGATGAATTGGCAGAGACATGGTTTCGACTACCTGGATGGCATTAAATTGAGCGACCACTCCATGATGGCCCTTTTTTAACAATTTTTCCATCCTATGCGAGCTGATGACAGAGGGGGCTCCCGCCTGGAGTCCACGGAGGGTATGTGTGGAGTTTTTCTGCCTAAAACTCATATATAACTCCTGGAAATCCATTGTGATTGGCCCAAGAGTGCGGAGCCATTCAGTGCCTAGGAGAATGTCGCACCCCCCCATGTGTATGGCAAACATGTGGGTTTTCAACTGATAATCCCCCATTTGAAGTTTGACATTTTCACAGTGGCCTTCACATTTCATTGTGCCCCCATTTGCAATTTGGACTTGGAAGTTAGAAACTGCCCGTACAAAACAATGCGCTGCTTCTGCAATTTTTCGATGGATGAAATTATGGGTACTTCCACTATCAATCAAGACTACTACTGGGCGATGTTTAAGAAAACCCGTAATTTTGAGAGTTTGAGGGGAAGAAATTCCTGCCAACGCATTTAGCGAAATAACTGGTTCGTCAGATACAATCTCCTTTTGGTTGTCTTCTTCGATCACCTCCGGTTCCTCAAGTGGTGGATCTTCCTCGGTGGAGCTGTAGTCAGTGGCATCTATTTGAAAAAACTTGGGCTCCTTGCATTTATGACCTGGGGAATATTTTTCATCACAGTAGTAACATAGTCCTTGCTTCCTTCTTTCGGCCATTTCCGCAGGTGACACCTTTTGAATCTTAAGTGTCTGAGTCGTGTTGGGAGCCTGTGGGGGACGACCTTTAGTGGGGCGGCTATATTGGGCTACTAATGCACGTTCCACCTTACGAGCTACCTGGCAAGCCTCTGTCCACGTGGGAGGGTGGTGGAGTAGAACTTGAGCTTTGATGGCTTCTTTAAGACCGCTGATAAAACATTCCGTGTAGAACTCATCTATGAGACCCTTAGTGCGGAAGGCTAAGGCTTCAAAAGCGGTAATATATTCATCCACTGTACCCGTCTGTCGGAGCTTAGTGAGACGCCCCAAAAAGAGTCTTCCTGTTCAAAGTGATTTCTAAGAGCTTTGGTAAATTGGGCCCAATTCTTAAAAGGTCCATTGCAACGTTGATGCCATTCCCCCCATTGCCATCGTTCATTGTCCAAGTACATGGTCCCCACCATAAGCTTAGTCCAATCATCTAGGATGTGATTCAATTTGAAATACTGCTCCATTTGTGCTAGCCATGCGGACGAGTGAGAACCGTCAAATTTATGCATATCCAACTTGGGAGGTCGCTGACTGGGTGGTGGATGGGTGTGCCAGACATGAGGAGAGTGGCTAGACTCACCCTCATGGTATTCATGGCCATTATAAGCCTCCTCGTGGGCTGGCTCCTTGCCCTTCGAGAGTGCTAGCTGTATCTGGAGACTTAGTCCGCTCATCTCACGTTGGAGGGAGTTCATCACCGTTTGGATGGTGTTCACAGAGTCTTCAAGTTTGTCCATCCTTTCATTGGCCATCGCTTGAGCTCTAGTTTCTACCATACACCAATCAGATGAAAAATTGGGACCGCCTAAATTTTTTTTTCTAATAAATTGAATGGTACCACCTTGCTCAGCTCGCCGTCCTGATTCTGATGGGCTAGATCACCAATAAGCACCCCGAAAGATCTCAGACTTTTTTTTTTTTTTTGGAAAACTCCTAACGGAGTTTTACTCCTTCTTGATCAATACTGCAGTCGCCAAATCCTCAAAATGTCAAAGCTGCCAAAAGTCCTACGAAAAGTATACCCCGGTATAGGAACCCTTCACAACAACTCCGATCTGGAGGATCTGAGAGATCTGAATGGTGGAACAACTGCTGCTGCAGATCTGATGGAGCTGCGGGACTGATGTCTGCTGCTGCGGCACTTATTTGCACACGCAGATCTGGAATAGATGATGTGTGATCCCCCGATAGAAAAGGGAACTATGATCTAGAGGAGTGTTAGGTGCTACAGATCGCAATATACATAAGGGTCTGATAGTAGTACTCGACCCAATGTTTCAGGGCTCTAACTAAGGAGGATCGACCGTACCCTTAGCCGTACAACCCGACTACCCTATCGTACGGGCGAGTAATCTCTCCGAGTGCTGTTCTCGGTGTACTGTAGCCATAAGACGACCGAAGGTTTATCTATGGCGAGGTTTCAAGGGAGCCTAGGGGGCTTCGTATATACCCAGAGGGTACGTGGAAGATAGTCCGTGTGCGGTTCTGTCTAATGCGCTACTACTCGAAGGGGTACCCACAGGGGTTACAAGGGAGTCCAACAGACGTGACCACCTCTTGTATTTCCTGCGTGCATGCCTCCCCAAATCCGCAGGTTTATGCGCTTAATGACAGATCCCGTGGTTTAAAGACGCCGAAACACGTCTCTAGCCAAAAAAATTTTTTGCTAAAAATTGGAGATCCCACCGAGCCCTGGAAAGTGCTCTGATACCACTTGTTATGCTCTTAACCTGCAAAATAATACCCAAGTACAGAATATGCGAAGAAAAATATACCCAGAACACAGAATAGCAATGATTTTATTATTCAGAGAGCAATGTTCACATGCCTCTTCGAGGGGGCAACCTCCAATAGAGTAGAGCTCGATTACAAAAATAAGACACAATACTCCTCGCAGGGAGTCTCTATCCTTTATATATGACTCATACATGCAATACCACGGGCCAATACCGTGGGTTTTATTAATACCATCTATCTAATACTACGGCCCATTTGCAACTAACTGTGGTCCCATCATTAATTGCGGATTAACCACTTACAAATATTAATATGGGCTTTATTGACGCTTGACTATGACGTGATCCCATGACATAAATAAGGGGGTTAGGGTCGGACCCTAACAATTTCAATTTTCAATTGATTGGTTTATCATTAATTTTTATTTGCATTTTCAGGTTACTTTGATAGGACATCGAGTGAATCGGGGTAGGATAAAAGGAAAGTGCATGGTTCAGAAAGGAACGAGGACAAACCAATGAGACTTGGAAGGTGGAAGCGCCATTAGTGAGTCAGAACCATTCAAAACTTACCCTTGATAATTACCAACTCATTAAAATGAAAGAGGTGTGTGACTGATAAATGAAACCCTGTTTGTGATTTCTATGGCTTATACCATCCTTCAAAACGTTCTTACTTTTCATATTAGTTTTTCCATTGTCCCAGTTGCTCATACACATTATGTAAATGGATGATGAAATTCCTAAAGTCTCTATGTGTATAATGGTCCTTCAGTAATGTTAATGAATAGATGGGTTACTATGTCCTAGTGTGCTACTGCTTGGTTGGCATAATTTCCCTAGGGAAGAAAACTTATAGTCATTCTTCTAGCTAGTCACTTCTAACAAGTGAAAGGTGAGAATATTTGGGATGCCTCTCATATCCCATAATATTGCAAAATAACTTTGGAACCCTTCGAATTCCATTAAGCATAGATATTGCTTAGTTCTCTAGGGTTCTTAGCTAAACCGAGGGTGGAGTATTATACTCTTGAGTCCCTCAATATCTAATGGGTGGAGGCCTACACTGGTTTCCATTACTAAATAATCAGTTATAGTACCCTCTTGATTCCCAACATATGGTGTAGGTATTGACGCTGCAATTTCAGGGTGGAGACACTCTAGAATCCTTGAATCAGGTAAGGATGGAGAAATTTCATCTATGGAATCCCTTTAATGGTTGATGGGTGGAGGAGGATTTTCTCTGGAATCCCTATTTTGGTCCTAATCTAGGGGGTGGCAGTTGCTCTATTAGCAGACTATCAATGGTTGGGAGGAGAATTGGGGACCAGATGCTTTTACCAATCTAGGTCACTCAGAATTAAACACCTTAAAATCAAGGTTTTCCTACTGGTTTTAGTAGGGGTGGTCTAATGGATTTTGAATATATATATTTACCAATATACCTCTACCTAATGATGCAAGGTCTTAACAATTTTTGGCCATCAAGCACTGTAGCAGACCTTGTGAAATTAGGGATGGAATTCTCTTATTGTATCAAATATAATCCTTGAGTGTGATAGGAAGAATACATCAAAATTATTTAAAGGTACATTGCTAGTTTTTGTACATTGATTGTGACCTAATATAAATATGTTCTGGGAAATTTACAGCTCTGAGATTCTCTTACAATTCTTCTAGTAACATGTGCACTTTCTAATTATTGTGCAATTATTAACCTCGTGACATATAAGTATACAGTGGAAAAGAAAAAGACTCATACTGAATCAATTACTGTGGTTATAGCTTAGGATTTCTCACATAAATAGCAAGAGAGAACTTGTGACAGCAAGTGATTCTTGCAACTTTGAATTATGAAGTCACCCATTAGTATTGCACGGTCTCAATGTGTTAATACGATCAATGAAAGAAACACAAGCAATCTTCTACTGCACATAGGTAGTTGACAAGTATTGTTTCAAACTTCCGATATGAAAATGTTGTTACCTTTTAATGTGTTGCTACATCATGAACTGTCAGCAATAGCTGTACCAATTTCATTATTATAACAAGTCGCTATATCCTCTGTTTAAAATTCTTGTATATACAACTTCACTATAAGGTTTTCGGTAACAATGCAAGTTGTTTTATTACTACTACAAATTTTTGTAATAAAACCCAATATGTTGTAAAGTTTAAGCATGTAAAAATTGAGGGTATTACCTATATGGTGACTACTACTCAATGGTTGATGCTATGACATCTAGAGAAATATGAATAATTGCAAAGTTTATGTGTGTACCTTTCATACTAATTGATTGATTTATGCACCAAAGTTACATTAGTGCTGGGATTTGATCTGAATGTCAAGGATGTATAGATTGCCTTACAGGAAATCCCTATGACATATTTGATAGTATGATACATTTCCGTGAATGTTTCGTATATTAATGGTATGTCTATCATTTTCCTCAGTGTCATATGGTCCTATCATGGTTAGATTTTATTTAACAAGTTTACATATGATGGAGAACCTTGTGTTAAAGGAAATGTAACTAAGCTAGGTCTTCATAAATGTAATTTTGATATTTGTACTTATTCAAGAAAATAGAAATTATTTTTTGTATTATTTTTCATTGAGTTTCTTGCTCATTGAAAATAGGTCAAGCACATTTTGAAGTGGTTCTAGAGAGTGAAAGTCAAAATTTAATTATGATAAGACCCTTTAAGGGCATGTTACATCATGTATGACATCATACAAGTTCAAGGGAACACCTCCAAGCATGGTAAAATCCTCTGCTAGCACCAACAAAGTCTACAAGAAGCAAAATGATGGGTAAAAATTGAATTATAATGAAAATTGTAAGTTGGCCTAAAAGAAGCCAGTCATGTCAGCTTGATTGGAGGGACAAACCTTTTTTTATAGAGGCTATACACTCCAAAAGATAACACACAACTTCACTCTAAATTCCTTATACAAGAGGAGGGCTAAAAAGACGAAGACAAGGGCAGAAAAAAGGTAACAAAGATAACAAGTTAAGGAGACAGAACATCAAAGGTAAGGAGACCATTTTTGAAGTAGCTACAACCACATGTGCAAAGGAATAAAGGATAGACTCCGACCAGATCAAACTTAAAGTTGCAACAATATATTATTTATGGTTTGGGCTAGTAACTAGGCCAACAAAGGCCTCCTACTCTAGCGTTGAAGGTAGTCTCACAAACGAAGGAAGGAGAAACACAAACGAGGAAGAAGAGGATTGTTTCTAGGGTTAGAAACAGTCACACGTGCGAGGCGTAGTAAGGGAATGATAGTAGCTTATAGTCCTTTGTTTGGATGAGAGATCAAGCCTCCAAGAAATCACAAGAGTCCATCTCTCTAAGGTGAAAAAGGACTCTAATTGGAAGATGAAATGCTAGAAGACTAAGTGTTGGAAGGAGTGGCAGAAGAAGTGCCAAAAGATGTGCCAGAAGTGACAAAAGAGAAAGAGGAAGGATTTGACTTTTGCTTGGAGGGTATCCTAGTCAAGGGTCTAGGGTTTGGAAGTTTTCCAAATACGAATATTCAATAAGAGAAAACTTCCAAAGGGTTTTCCTCTCAAGATTGGAGAGGGTTTGTACCTCGCAGAGAGCCAAATTTTATGTTCTTGTTATTTTGTTTTGATAGCAGTTTGATGAAGCACACAAATATGCACTAATAAGAAGAAAAGGAAAAATAAACTAACAGTAAAAGTAAAAAGACTTCACAAATTATTATCAAGTCACAGAGAATCATCACAACACTACTTTACCCTAGATTCTCTAACATGGTATCAGAGCTAAGGTGACACATCAAGGAAAGGGAAACTCAAGAACACTCATCAAGGAGAATATTTACAAAGTTGAATGATCAAGCCTAGAAGTCTCAATCACTTCAAGGACAAGAAGGGTCTACAATCCATCATTCACCAAGGAGGTCTATAAACCTCGAAGAGGAGCCTCACATAAAGCCACCTAAAAAGAAGAGAAGATTGGAGCAGGACCTACATCAAGCCACAAGTCATCAAGAAAATCTCATCATTAAACAAGTCCACTTGAAGAAGGCAACATGAAGAGCATCAAGATCCAGGAAAGTAAAGCCACCAAGCCTGCAAGCAGGAAGCAATTCCGTTACATTTAAAAATCTATGAAGAAAGTACATGTCCCCTTCTAAATATACATCAATTTCTTTTTGCAAAGAAATCAATAAATTGGTAGTACCAATAGCTTTCTTACATGGAAGAAGAGGATGGATCTACTACTCAAGGAGAATGAACTCCTAGAGCATGTCAAAGGGAATATCATTATCCCTGCTAAGGAGCAGACTCAAGCCTTAGCCAAGTACAATAAGGATGAGACAAGAGCTCAAAGGATTCTAATAGAATCAATCAAAGACTCTATCATTCCCTATGTCTCGATGTTTGAGACATCGAAAGAACATTATGATAACCTAGTAGAGCTATTCTCGTTATCCACAATCGAAGAAGTAATATCCTTAAGGAATGAATTATAGAAGATGAAGATAACAAAGGAAGTAATAGCTCCCTACTTCATCAAAATATCTGAAATGAGACATCAACTTCAAGAGCTTGGGGAAGTCATATCTGACAGAGAGATGAAAATTGTTGTACTCAATTCTGTACCTGAGGAGTGGGGAAACTTCACATATAGCATTTATGCCAAGAATGAAGCAACCACTCTTAGTGAAATGTGGTCTCTATACAAAACAGAGGAAACCAGAGTTAGTGAAAAAGAAAATGTGGGATCAAAGGAGCAAGCATTTACTACCATGGCCAAAAGAAAGGGTAAATTTGGCAAGTTTGGTCCACGAAGAACAAACAACAAAGACATGTCCAAGATCTAATGTTTTGGATGCCAAGAATATGGAAACTACAAAAGTAATTTCCCTAAGCTTAAGAAGGACAACAATAATAAAAGGAAGAGTGAAGAAGCTCACTTGACTCAAGAGGTGAAAGAAGAAGGAAAGAAGCAAAAGAAGGAAGATTCTCCATATCTCTACGGTGACTAGGTCAAAACTCTTTACTTCTAGACTTCTTTCAAAGTTTTAAGTAGAATAGGAGCATGTAGGAACAAATTAAATTTCATGGCTAGAATCACCCTCTAGAATCTAGCAGCATGATGTACATAGAGTTTCATACACTCATGTAGATGTAGAATTTATGATAAGAACAAAAATGCATAAATACAAATACCTTCTAGAATATATGAGCATGCAAGATATAGCTCAAGATATTCATATAGAAGAAGCATACCTAGTATAGGACCTCATTCATGATGAAATAAAAATTAATAATGATAAGAATCTTAGAAGACCTACATCATCAAAAGAAAAGAAACATTTGCAAGACAAGGATCTTTAAGATCCTATGATGGAATTGTCAAAAGAAGGTTCATGGACCAAGCAGATGTCTCGCTAGGAATCCCATTCATGGGTTTCAAGAAAAGGATGATATGTAGGCAGGCTAGGATGAAGCAAGAAGGGCCACACAAAAGGATGATCAAGGAGGATCGAGATGAGGTATGTATCCATCAAATTTTAAGTCATGTTTTCAGTTGTATATTATTAAGTCATGGGTATATTTCTATGACATGATCGACCATGAAAGAATATATTTCACCAAGAACATGCTCGAAGGAATGTACCACAATGCAATGAAGGTCAAAAAAAGAATATGCTCACATAAGGAGCATAATATTGCTGACTAAGAAGCAATAAGAAATAATGATAAGTCCAGAAAGGAGGAAATGAAGGAATTCTCTCACAAGAAGCATTAGATGGTTGACCTATTTATCTTAGCAGAAGCCAATGAAGAAAGAGATCAAGCATGTGAAGAACACCGTGATCACCAAGGATCACTATCGGAAAAAATCCCTTGATAAGACATCTCCCGAGAGAAGGGATGAAAACTCTGATAAAAGAAGAAAGGAAACTTGACACCTTTGAAGGTCTTGGAGATACAAAAGGTTCAGACAACTGATTCTACTCTATAGAGATGTCGTGATGAAGAAGCCATCCAACAAAAGAAAAGGCAATATTGAAGCACTATCAGAATGAAATCATAATGGGCTACTAGGTCAAAGAATGTAACCTATCAAGTACTACGAAGCATCCATGAGGAGAGTATTCTGAAGCATGGACAAGATGAAAAAGGAGTAGCCAAGATGACAAACCTGATAGGCACTTTCCACAAAGGAATGACATGAAAAACCAAGAAGGAAAGTGATCATTGGATGATGCCCTACCAAGAAGAAGTTTGATCGAAGACTTCATGACATCATGAAAAGAAGAAGGTCAAGCAACTGAAGGACCCACGAAGAAGAATCTACTGATGAAGGAAAGAGTCCCCAGTTAAGAGGGATATCTGACAAGTCCCTGATGAAAAGGGAGTTTTTGGATCACCCCTGATTACAAAGGAGTGACAATTGTGTTTTCCATTTCATCAGTCATGCACTAGACCAGGATTAACAACTGTAAGTCTAGATGAAGACCATGAATGGAAATGTCGACACAAGATAGATACAACATTCTTTTCTTCACTTGGGAAGAAAGAATGGGAGGATTAAGTAATCATATGGCATACGATACTCTTTGAGGATGTGTAGGGCATCCAAGATAAGAGTATGCAAGAGGAGCGATATTCTTAGAGGGTTGGGAACCCACGATAAGAATAGTCCTAGAAGGTCATACTCAAAGAACACCCAGGTGGGTATGTACCTTGAGAGACAATGATGAAGGTGTCTATAAATCATTGGTATCTCCAACATTGTAGCTCACGGTCTCGTAAAGAGATGGAGTTGTTAGAAAAGGCCTTTCACTATGAAAATGTTGATGAATATGATGATAACAGATGGATTACAAATACGGTTTCTCTTATGTGAATTCTTCAAAATTCAAAATTTCCATACACCTTGTAATATTGTATGAATACCTCCCTAGTTAATAGGGAGTGTTGAAGGAAATGTAACTAGGTTAGGTCTTCATAAATGTAATTTTGATATTTGTACTTATTCAAGAAAAGAGAAATTAGTTTTTGTATTATTTGTTAATGAGTTTCTTGCTCATTGAAAATAGGTCAAGCACATTTTGAAGTGCTTCTAGAGAGTCAAAGTCAAAATATAATTATGATAAGACCCTTTGAGGGCATGTTACATCATGTATTACATCATACAAGGTCAAGGGAACACCTCCAAGCATGGTAAAATCCTCTCCTAGCACCAACGAAGTCTACAAGAAGCAAAACGATGGGTAAAAATTGAATTATAATGCAAACTGTAAGTCGACCTAAAAGTATCCAGTCATGTCGGCTTAATTGGGGGGATAAACCTCTATTTATAGAGGTTGTCCACTACAAAAGATAACACACAACTTCACTTTGAAATTGTCATACAAGAGGAGGGATAAAAAGACAAAGACAAGGGTAGAAAAAGGGTAACAAAGAAAACAAGTTAAGGAGACAAAACAATGAAGGTAAGGAGACCATTTCTAAAGCACCTATAGCCACAAGTGCAAAGGAATAAATGATATACTATGGCCAGATCAGCAGTAAAGTTTCAGTGACATATTATTTATGGTTTGGGCTTGTAACTAGGCCTACAAAGGCCTCCTGCTCTAGCGTTGAAGGTAGCCTCACAAACGAAGGGAGGAGAAACACAACCAAGGAAAGAAGAGGATTGTTTCTAGGGCTAGAAAAAGTCACACGTGTGAGGTGCAATAAGGGGATGACTTTAGGTAACAATCCTTTGTTTGGAGGAGAGGTCATGCCTCCAATAACTCATAATATCCCATCTCTCTAAGGTGAAAAAGAACTCTAATTTGAAGGAGTGATGGAAGACTAGGTGCCAGAAGAAGTGTTGAAAGATGTGGTGGAAGTGACAGTGCAAAAAGAGGAATGATTTGACTTATGCTTGGAGGATATCCTAGCCAAGGGTCTAGGGTTTGGTAGTTATTCAAATAATAAGATTCAATAAGAAAAATATTACAAAGAGTTTTCCTCTCAAGATTAGAGAGGGTTTGTCCCTAGCAGGGAGCCAAATTTGTGTTCTTTTTATTTTCTTTTGATAACAGTTTGATGAAGCACACACATATGCACTAATAACAAGAAAAAGTAGAATATGCTAACAAGAAAAGTAAAAATACTTCACAAATTGTTATCATGTCATGGAGAATCATCACAACACTACTTTTCCATAGATTTTCTAACACATTGTCTTCATTTCTCTAGCCTCCTTGGACATATGTTATACGTATCACATGGAGGATGTCACATCCTTGTTGAGCTAAGTTTTTGGGAGATGTTTTCATGTGATAGCACTAATTTTATTTTATGTATACTCGATTATATTCAATCAAGCTAATAAAAGGATATCCTTTACTTATCCAATCCTAGGTTGGATCTGTGGAATCAACTCTAATAATATTATTTTATTGATGGAAGGTTTGGACCAAGAACGCTATAAAAGCAAGTCTACTCCATTTGTAATGGTTGTTGAAAGATTGAGTATTTGAGGTTTCGGTGCATTTTGTATTGTATCTGTCTTAGTTGTTAAATGGATTTGGTAATGTACCTTGGAGAATAAGGATGTTATCTATTGTTTATGCCTATTATATCTACAAATACAAACAAACAACGAAATGTAGATATAATAGGCATAAACAATACATAGCATCCTTATTCTCCAAGGTACATCACCAAACCATTCAACAACTAAGACAGATACAATACAAAATGCACCAAGGTTTTTGATGATATTGAATCTATTTCCACCATAAAAAAAAAAACAATACAAACACTCTGATGCTTAGGAAAAATGTAAATGTACATATTACAACAAAAAAAAAAGTTGAACAAAATTGTGGCCTCAGTAAAACACCTTTTAATTATAAGTTTAAAATGTGAACTCTCTACAGTTAAAGTGCCTTAACATTTTTCAAGGTATTAAATTTGAACTGTGAACTCTTTATAATTAAAGCGCCTTAAGGTATTTTTGAATGTTAAAATCTTAAAAACTCATATTTTTTAAAAGAATTCCAGTTAATAACTCTAAACCATAACATAATTAAACAATACCTTAGTAAATTAATATTAAAATGACCATAAAATACTACAGTAATGTATTTTACTTCCAATATTTCAAATCAGAATCAACATTGGTTACATGCTTAGTGGTGTCAATCTAGAGCACTTTCTCATGACTCCTAAATCCACAAGAATGGTCTCGATTGAACATAGTAGATACAACAATTCATAGCCTTTCTAGTCATGGAGTCGGTGGAGTTGTGGTTTGTCTGTTTGATCAACGGACCAAAATAATAACCTTCGAGACTACTGATTCACTGTAGTTTACCTGAGAATAATGTAGGGTTCGAAGTTGTTTACATGATACTAAATATTATTCATTGTAGTTTACCTGAGAATTGAATGTAGTGTTCAAATATTTACATAACATTGAAGTATTATTTAATTGCTAACTATGATATGTTTTTTTGTCTTTTTCAGGTACTTCTTCTAATCAATTTTATTGTAACTTTGATTCTAATCAATTTTATTCTAAGTTTGATTCTAGTTGTGATGTGATCTAATCTACAGAATTCAAGTACCTCTCCTACATAAAAAATTTGTGAAAAAATCATCATTATATTTTCTTTCATTTTTTTTTGTTTTTAATCATACTTTTACCTAAGTAAAATAATCATAATGTATTTTTAAGATTCTTTTGGAGGCTAGGATAATACTTTCATTATAGTTATATAGTCTAGTTTAAAATTCTATTTTTGGAACAATTAACCCTAGTGTTATTGCTATCCATATAGCACGATTCAGGTTCATGCACATTACACTTCACTATTTTTCATTTTTGCTCATCCACCCCAACATCCATGGGATATCCAAAATATAAATAATTATAGTATGCGGAGATGAATTTCTGGAGAACAAAAATTCAAATGAATACACAAAAGTGGTGCTGATAGACAAGGGGAACCATGCCAAGTACTCTGCTTTTGAACTCCGATGGTTGACTAAATCTAGAAAAATACACATTTTCTAGTTGAAATTATTCAACAATTAAGAAAACAATGAGCATTCAAGCCTTTTAGTAGTAAGGGAGAGAGATGGAGAAAGTGAAAGCATTAATTAGAGATGAAAACAATGATAAATATGTTCGGTGTTGTGCAGGTTTCAATGAATATAGATAGGTATATCCAGCGAGATTGGTAGTAGTATTCAGCGAAATCAAAATTCGTTGGATAGAGTATTTGAGTAGGTGTTATTAGTGATTTATAGCGACAAAAAAACCATCAATATATTCCTGAATTTCATTTTTTTTGAAAATCAAACTTTTTCTCACACCCTACATCATGTGGAGGGTTGTCACTAAAAGTGATTGTTTATTGATTTTGACATCAGCAATTTTAATTCTTTCTAAGATAATGCTTTCCTTTTTGTTGCTAATTTAAGGCTGATAAATTTATCAAGTTAAATCAAACTTTTTCTCACACCCTACATCATATGGAGGGTTGTCACTAAAAGTGTTTGTTTATTGATTTTGACATCAGAAATTTTAATGCTTTATGAGATAATGCTTTCCTTGCTATTACTAATTTAAGGATGATAAATTTATCAAGTTGTCAAGACACTCTCATGTCTGATTCCAAGTAGTTATAGTACATGTCAACATTATCTTCTTATTATGTTCTATTTATATTGACAGATTATTGGTTCATTTCTTTATGGACATTAGAATAATTTTTTTAATGTTGGCAAGTGATCCAAATTTGGTCAAAGGCTCCACTAGGTCTGCAATCATTGTTTTCAACCTTAGAAAAAAGACCACATAGATTATCTGTGTATTGGCAGTTCTTTGCACCTCTTGGTACAAATTCTAGTTTTATTTTGATGTATCATATAAGTTTGTTCTTCGTACATGAATTCATACACTTATTTTTTAATAACTTCTTTTAACTCTTTGACATATTTGTTTTTTTGGTATTTTTTAATGTTATTTTTGTTTACAACTCAGTGCTCTTTTTTTTAAGATAAATTTAAACTATTAATTTGTAGTTTTTTTTGGTATTGCATTTTTTTTATGCATTAAAAAAATATATATTTAAAAATCTAGCTAATAATTATATAATCATATTAAAATGAATAAGAAAAAAAATTGCATACGATTGTTGACACAATATGCCTTGTAAGAAATAGTTCAGATGGCTAGCAAGGTGGTAGAATACATAGAATCTCCCTATGCAAAAATTGGGCAGCATGGTGTGGGGTACTCTTATGACTTGGAAAACACATTGACAAGCATGAAGGAAGAAATAAGGAGTTGAAAAGAAGATAATGACAAAATCATGCAAGCACAAGAGAAACAAGTAGAGATGAATGCTATAGTACTTCAGCGTCTATCAGATTTGCAATGGTAGGGACCACTTCGGATTAGCCATGGACATGAGGACATAACTAATGGGGCATATGGCAGTTGGTATCCTAGTAGACGCAAGTCAGATCGATCTGATATGGTGAGAGATGGCAGATTGTTGGACACTCCGGATAGGAGAGGTGATAGACATAGGTACTATTCTAGTTCTGGTTCTGACAGGCATCATGATCGTCATCATTATCATCCTTACATGAGGAGTGATAGGGCATACTTTCCATATGAGTTTAAGAAAGCAAAGCCACCTCCCTTTGATAGATAAATGAAGAAATCATAGAATGCAGAGGTGTGGTTGCTTGGTATGAAGAAATGCTTTCGATTGCATGATTATTCATAAAACATGAAAGAAAAGATAGCCACTTTCAGTCTCAAAGGTAAAGACGCTATTTGGTGGGAAGGCATGAAGAATGTCAAAGATATACGTGAGGAAGATTTGACTTGGCATGCATTTTAAAGGCTCCTCAACAAGAATTATTTGTCGGACATATGGGTTCTATGACAGATGATGAGTACACTAGTAGATTTTTAGAGCTATTGAGATATTTGCCTTACCTCAAGGAAGAGAAGGCCAAGGTTCAGAGATTCATCAGTGGAGTTCCAGTTTCATAGAAAGACTAGATTGATTTCGATGAGCCTAGATCGTTGGAGGAGGTCATCCAAAAGTTGAAGCATTGTCATGAGAAATCAAAGTGCAAAGTTGATCCTAAGCATGACTTGAAAAGAAATGTGAAAGATAAAGGAAAATGGCCACCAAAGAGAGGAAGACCTCAATATGAAATTGAGAAAGAAAATGCAGTTCCTTACAAGAGATTCAATACAGTTGAAAAGGGATGTGGAGAGCAGCAAGTAAGAGGCAGTGGTAGGGAACCATTGTAGTGTTTGATATGTGGTAAGGATCATCATAATATGTATTTTCCATTGTATTAGAGTGGTGGTAGACCCCATATATACAGTTTTGAGGAGGAACATATAGTTGGTTATGTTGGTAATACCATCCCTCAGATCTATGCAACTGTGGAAAATAGGCAGGAGGATCATTAGGCATCAATCATTGAGATGGACTGTAAGCTTTGTGATCAAGCTGTTTCTATTTTAATTTATCCAGGATCTAACTATATTTTTATTAATCCTAACCTGGTGAATAAGTTTGGTCTGAGAAAAGAAGTGCATGCAAAATATCGGTTGGTACTATTGGCTACAGGTACGAAGAAGAGAGTTCACCATTGGGTAAGATCTTTTGCATTTGATTTAAATGGTATGCCTATAGCATCACACTTGAATGTATTTCCATTGGGATCATATAGTATGCTTTTGGGTATGGATTGGTTATACCTTCATAGAACCAAAGTGGATTTCTTTGACAAGGCCATTGAGTGTGTGCATGATAGTGGGGAAAAGAGGACTTTCCATGGAAAGAAGAAGCCTACATCAGTGAGGATGGTTACCACTATGTAGGCTAAGCATAGTTGCAGAAAAGGTTGTGTGATATTTCTAGTACACATTTCTGTTGACAAGGTTAAGGAAGTTGAGGATGCCGATGTGTTAAGTAGGTACCAAGTTTTGCAAAAGTTTCAGGATGTATTTCCTGAGGACATTATAGAGTTTCCACCTCATAGGGAGGTAGAATTTTCTATTGAGCTAATGCCAAGGGCAACTCCAACATCAAAAGAAACTGATAGGATGAGCACACCTGATTTGGTTGAGTTAAAGTTGTAGCTGAAGGTAATGTTGGCAAAGGGGTGCATTAGGTCGAGTGTATCACCTTGGGGCACACCAACGTTGTTCGTGAAGAATAAATATGGTACTCTTAGATTGTGTATTGGCTATAGGCAGCTGAAAAAGGTAACAATCAAGAACAGGTACCCTTTGTCGAGGATTTATGATTTGTTTGATTAGTTGAAGGGAGCAACAGTGTTCACTAAGATCGACTTGAGGTCAGGATACCATCAGGTACACATAAAGGAAGAAGATATATTCAAGATTGTGTTCAAGACCAGGTATGGGAATTATGATTTTATTACTGTTCCATTCAGTTTGACTAATGTTCCAGCTACATTTATGTGCTTGATGAATAGTGTGTTTCCTCCTTATCTAGACAATCTTGTTATTGTATTCATTGATGACATACTAGTATAATCTAATAATGAGGAAGAACATGCCGAGAATTTAACAGCAGTGTTGAGATTTCTAAGAGAGCATCAATTGTATGCTAAACTTAGAAATTGCAGCTTCTTTTAGAATGAGGTATAATATTTGGGGTATGTTGTCTCTAGGATGGCATAACATTGGATCTAGAGAAGATAAGGGCTATCATGGAGTGGGCAACTCCTAAGAATGTGGATAAGGTCAGATCATTCATGGGATTGGTAGGTTAATATATGAGGTTGATCAAGAACTTCTCATGCATTACATATCCTATCACAGTACTGTAGTGGAAAGGTAAGAAGTTTGAATGGATAGAAGAATGTGAGCCTAGTTTTGAGTTGCTTAAGTAGTTGTTGACACATGCACTAGTGTTAAGGATTACAAATCTTGACAAGGAGTTTATAGTCTGTACAAATGCTTGCGAGAGATGAATTAGTGGAGTTCTCATCCATGAGGGATAGGTAGTGTGCTATGAGTCACAAAAATTGAATGAGCACAAGCAGAAATGTCCAACACATGATCTTGAGCTAGCAGCGATTGTACATGCATTGAAGATGTGGAGGCACTATCTTCTTGGCAGGAGGCTTACATTAATGAGAAATCATAGTGGGTTGAGATATTACTTTAAAGAGTCAAATATAAATTCCAGGGAAGCTAGATGGTCATCTACCCTTAGTTTATTTTACTTCGAGATCAGATACATCAAAGGGAAAGAGAATTAGGTTGCAAATTCTCTTAGTAGGAAGGTACAAGTAAATCATATAGGAGTTATGATCTCTTATGGGACAGAGTTACAGGATAAGATCTTGCAGGCAAGAAAGCAGGATGACAAATACATGGAGATTATGCAAAGGTTAGAGCAGAGCATAGGTGTAGGTACAGGTACAGGTGCAGGTACAAGTGTAGGTATAGGTACAGGTGATCAGGATGCAAACTATCATCTCACAGTAGATGGTTTGGTGAGATTTAGAGATAGGATCTATGTGTCAAATTGCAGTGAGCTCAAGAAGCTTATCTTGAGGGAGTTTCACACCAATCCATACTCAAGTCATCCAAGATATCAGAAGATGTTGACGACAATGAAGAAGTTATACTATTGCCTAAATTTTAAGAAGGAAGTGGCAAAGTTCATGGCTAGATGTTTAGGTTGTTGGCAGGTAAAGGTAGAATGTAAGCATCTAGGTGGTTTACTACAACCTATAGTGATTCCAGAATGGAAATGGGAGGACATTTCCATGGGCTTCATTATGGGTCTGCCAAGGACAATGAAGTAGCATGATTATATTATGGTCATGGTTGACAGGTTGAGAAAGGTAGCGCACTTCATTCAAGTGAAGACTATATATTCAACCAATGAGGTAGCTCAGTTGTTTATCAGAGAGATAGTAAGATTGAATGGTGTTCCGAAGAAGATTGTATCAGATGGGGACACAAAGTTCACTTCCAAGTTCTGGAAGGAGTTGTTTGCATGTTTGGGCACAAAGTTGGCTTTCAATATATCTTATCATTTGCAGACAGATGGAGAGACAAAGAGGGTCAACAGGATATTGGAGGATATGTTGAGGATATACATGATGCACCAATAGAGGAAACAAGAGGAGTATCTTCCACTGGTTGAGTTTGCATACAACAATGGTTATCATGTGTCATTGAGGATGAGTCCTTCCGAGGCATTCAATGGATGGAGTTGTAACACTCAAATCAACTGGAGTGATCCAGTGAACAGGGTACTTATTGTACCGGATATGTTGGAAGACATGGAGCAGGAAATGCAATTCATAAAGAAGAATCTAAAGGAAACATAAGATAGATAGAAGAGTTATGCAGATCAATACAGGGTATTCAAAGGGTTTGATGTTGGGGAGCATGTGTATTTGTGCATCAAGCCCAAGAAAATATCTTTGAGGATTGGTTCATGTGCCAAGTTGGCACGACAGTATTGCGGTCCTTTTGAGATCCTTGGGAGGATTGGACTAGTGGCATATCGACTTGCACTGCCTCCAACAGTGAGATTCCATGATGTTTTCCATATTTCATCGCTTAAGAAGTATATAAAGGATGTTGATCATGTTATTGATTCGTCAATATTGCAGGTGAAATGAGAAGGAGAGTTCCATTCGGAGCCTCAGTGAATATTGTAGCAGAAGCATCTCATGCTTAGGTACAGAGCCCTAGAGCAAGTTAAAGTGCAGTGGAAGCACTTTGGGCCTAAAGAAGCTACATGGGAGATGGTGGATTAGATGTGGGCCTTGTATCCTTCATTGTTTGCTAGTTGAGGAAAATCAGTTTTGGTTTGATGTTGGTGTATATTTGGCATATGTTTTGCTAATGTTTTGGTATATTTATGTATATGTATATGGATGTAAATATCACCATGAGCTAAGTTATAAAGCCCCAATAAGCAGTATGGGTGTCATATTATTATTGAGACTTCTTCAATAACACAAAGTCACTCTTCATCTAGTCTGCCAACTTCTTTCCCTTCATCTTGCCCACAAAGGAATCATCTAGGTTCGTGACTTGATAGGGGAGCACGGTGATCCACCTGGTCAACATCTCATCAATGCAGATGGGTATCTCGAGCCATAGATACCCATCATGCACTAATTCCAGCAATTGGCACACACAAATCATGTTGATATTACTTCACCCAAAGTGAGGCACATATATCATGTTTAAAAGACCCACACATTGGATTCCAACCACCCACTTTATTGGCTCTACCCTTGTGACTCCCGCCTCTTCATAATATATGGATCTCAAATAATTGTTGGGCTAAAACTGAGGGTACTTCATGAAATCATTCAGATCCCAGTCCTCCATCTTCAAATATGGGACCTAGGCCAAGAGCTCGCCCTCTATGGGTCAATTCTCTGGTGATAGCGGAGTGGCTACCTGATATTTTAATGCATCCGGGTCCTTAGATACCTTGGATGTTGGCTTCCTTGGTGGCATGTAAGGAGGCAGTCTAGAGATACATTCAACTTCTTCTGCAGGGATATCCTCCAACCCCTCAGCCAATTCTTCTTCTTCCAAATCCTTATGTTCCATAGGCTGCTTGTTTTTGTCCATCTTCCCCTTTTGCCTTCGCTCCATAGGTATCTTTCTAGGGGACTGACGCACTGGTGGATGCTGGGGCTTCTTCTACGTTTTCTCTCTTGTTGTGGAGGCAGTAGGTTTTGGCCTCGGTGATTTGGTTACTATAGCAGGGACTAGTGGTGTTGCAGTCATCTTGGCCAAGATTTCCTAAAAGAGATTCTTCTACCACTCAGACAAATCTCCCTCAAACCCAAGCCCCTTTAGCGAAAATTCCCACTCTAACTCTTGCCAATCTTCTCCATACATACAACAACCTTCTATGCTCAAACTTAGGTGCAAAATCTCAAGACAATCTCTCTGGAAGCAAAGTGTCTGAATGTGGAGGAGGATGCTATATTTATATCCCTTTTTGAATTAAAATCCATCGATTCCCTCCAGGTCTCCCTCATTAATGCTCTTTTGGCAGCAGATTTCCAAAGATATGCTCCTTAAATGCTTTTCCCCCGCTCCTTTTATGAGAAAAATAACCATTCAATCATCTACAATGCTTCCAATGGTAACCTTTTGGCTAGGCTGCATGGGACCCACCTTGCTAGCATAGCTCCTTCGTCACATCTCCCATATGCACCTTTCTCCTAACCATCATGCAACCCAATCTCTTTGCCAATTTTTTCACCTGGTAGAGTAGTTTATAGTGTTGGGCGCAAGATCCCCCAACGGCGGTTTTAGGGATAAAAGCCCATATTTTGGTCCAATTTTGTAATCCAAGTGTAAAGACTCTGCATTTTGTGGTCATGGAGCTCGTAGGTGTTAAAGAGTCATAGGGTTGTCCACCCTTATTTTGGTAATGTAGTGTCGGCTATAAAAGATCTACCCATGGTCCATGGACCATGGGATTGTATAAATAGAGCTAAGCTCTAAGAAGTTTGGTAATACAAATCAATAATCATGAAGGATTGAGTCATAGATTTACTACAGAAGTCTAAGTTTGGGTCATAGTGTAGGTAGAGGCTCTACAGCTGAGTACGTAGAGGCCTAGAAGTCCACAGCTAAGTGCATGGACCCATGCAGCTGAGTGCGCAGGGCGGATCGAGTCTGTAAGTATCCAAAATTATAAATAAAGAGAAGGATTCTATAATTTCTGCGACTTTCATTCCTATTTATGCATTTTTTATATTTGGTATGAATTTCACTCATAATGCTTATATGATGCATGAACGTATGTAAATGTGTTGGTTAAGTGAACGCAAGTAGGAACATCTGTTTACGCGAAGCTAACTAAGATCAGTTAATAAAATAAGTAAGACACTTAACCTAGTTTGGGAGATATCGCAGTTCACTTCCCTAGCAGTGCGAAGGTACCTAAGCCGCAGGTTAGGGATGCACGAAAGCCAATAGTACCCTTTCGCGACAGTATTGAAGGGTGGAACAAAGGGCTACACAACCTGCGTGAAGGCAGGTATAGCCGGAATAAAACCGACATCACAACCATCTCAAGGGTGTGGAAACTTGGTTCTAGCATCCCCCCATACTGCTTCGGGTGAGACTTCAGTCCATGCTCCGCGGGCTGATGCCGAAAGGGCTAGCAGTGTAAGGATTTGTTTGGCTAAATAACACTGAACTTGGGTCAAGCCTCCACAAGCCAACAAATGGTTCTGTTGTCGGAACCGGAATCTGCATAAGAGATATGTGATGTCGTATCACTGGAATCCAACTAAGAAAGAAATCAAAGGTTGGTTGGACAGAAGGATCCACGAGTTCATGGCACAAGAAAATAGAATCCCGTGACTATCGAAAGAATAGTGGCTAGATAGGTACTTGTATACGGAGATCCATGAAATCTTTTTCACGTCCTTTCCTACTAAGTTGTACGAGTGGATCGTGAAGCTATCATATAGTCAAGGAAGGTGGAAGCTTAACAATCCTATTGTGTGGACCCTAGAGCTAGTACGAAGGTTGGAAGCATCAGAGGATAAGATTGTCCACACTGTCAATCATTGGCTCGATCGCAACATAGGAGGATTCGTGACTAAATTCGTTGTCAACACCTTGGTCAGCTATAGCGAGGCATAGCAACACTTTTTCAAAGGACCACGAGGTAAGTACATAAAATATTTGAATACTTGGAATAAAATGTTGTTGTGCGAAAAATGGTTTATGCGGCTACCTTGATGTTCGAGACTATGCGAAGCGGAAGATTTAACAGAAACGAAGTAAATAAGGGCCCAAAGCATAGCCTCTTGATTTCACCTCCATGAGGGGACTAGGAAGGGATCGTGAAGGTCTCTCCACGAAGTGTTATTCAATTGATTAAACAAGGATCCCGCGAATACCACCTCCAGCCACACCAACACCAGCTTCACCACCATCACCTCCAACTTCACCCGTACCACCTCCACCTTCACCGTGATTCAATATGGAAACATTGTGAAGTTTCCTTTGTTCAAAGGCTTGGAAAATGAGGACCCGGACCACTTTTGGTTTATTGTGAGGGTTGTATGGGAAGATGAGGGTGTTATAGATGATCATATAAAGAAAGTGACATTGGTTAGCGCTCTACAGGATCACGCGCTAACCTGGAATATTAAGTACTCCAACGCTAACCCGAATGCTAGAGTAGCAGACATCCAAGCAGCACTAAATAGGGAATTTAGCAGGCCTAAATCTGAAGCGTAGTGAATTGTGGGATTCAAAGATATTGAGATGCAACCAGGCGAGACACCTTAGGAACTGGATCAAAGGCTGAAATGTACAATTCATGAAGCCAACATGAATTTGGCAGATGGACAGCATCGCGAGTTGTTTGTGGCTTCGCTACTACCACACTAAAGGAGTGCGTTGTTGCAGTAGAAGATAACAACTCAAGTAGAGGCCTTGGAGATTTCCATGAGACTACGCGAGACTTTGATGCAGGATCCTAATCTAGGAGTCCATCAGATCCATGTGCAACTCAAGAATTTGTGCCTTGAGATGCAAAGTCTAAAGTAGGATAGGACGGTTCGGCCAGAGGTACGGGAAGAGGTATGGTGCTTGAAATGCAAGAGTCAGGGTCATGACAAAGACCACTACCCAGTCTTCACAAATTACATTGTAGGAGGAGGACTTGTGCCTATAAGGCCGGAAGCTTAAGTAGGACCTAGTACGGTGCCTGCTTTATGGTGCGCTATCTGTCAGGTAGCCGGAAAACATGCCACGGATAACTCTCACTTACTACAAAAGTATGTGCAAGCACCACAACAACTGTTCTACAACTTTTGTAGGTCTGTAGGACATGATGAATGTACTTGTAGGAGACATGAATTGATGATGGACAGAACTCCCACCTACAGGGTTCAGGGTGAAATGCGGCCCCTTGACTAGCATGCAGGGATGGTGCGAATAGGATTTCAGGGGCATGGATGAGGCCGAGGTAGAGGAGGACCTGGTAGAGATCAAGCATAGTTTATTTGCTACGATTGCAAAGGACTAGGGCACTATGCCCATGACTGCACTAATCCAATGCACTCGTCGTGCAAGTATTGCACGTTGTTTAATCATGAAACAGAAGATTGTCCCATGCTGATAGCTAGGATACGTGATAAAGGGGCACTACCACCTCCCTTGACTCAGAACCTGCAGATGATGAGGTCTGAGCCATGCGAGGAAGATCCCAATGTAATTATAGTGCTCCGGAGTGGAATCGCGATGGGAGATGACAAGGGGAAACAGCTAGAAGACAGTACATGGGTTCGCAAGGCTCTGGAAAAATAGGTTGAGTTTGATTTGGAGTGCGCTTGTGAAGCATTCATGGAAGCTAAGAAGAGCTTTGTTAAGGCCTCCACTTCAGAAAGCAAGGATAAGCCTGAGCCGGAGATGGACCCCTCTATGCTCACAACTTTCCAAGAAACTTATATGAAGTTACTGCATGATAGTAAGCTTGTAAAAGGGCTACAAGAACTCATCAATAGATGTGTTGGAACCATGCCAGGTGAACCGCGTGTAGTGTGAAAGATTGGCAAGCATAAGACAAGGACAGGATGGGAGATGAGACTGACCGCGCAAATAGGAGAGTATGAAATGGATCAGGTCATTTTGGACCTGGGGTCAGATGTGAATATCCTACTGAACCAGAATTGGGAGCGAATGGGGTGACCGACGCTGCAATGGTCTTCAATTTAGCTAAGGATGGAAAATCAGCAGAAAATCATACCCATGGGGTGGTTGCAAGGAGTGATCATGGATACTGAGGGAGCAAGCACGCTGGTAGATTTTGAAGTAATAGAGATTGTGGATGATAGCAATCCCTACCCTGCACTCCTAGGAATCGACTGGGCTACTAATATAAACAGGGTAATAAATCTGAAGAAGTGAAAGATGATCTTTGAGAAGAAATCACTGCACGTAATAATACCCTGGGATCCTGCTGAAGGATCGCGCTATACGAAACCAGTCCTCGACTATGAGAGTGATGATGATCTGGACTGCATCTATAAGATAACAGCGTGAGACCAAGAATGGGTGAATCCCACCGCAAATGGACAGATTACATGGGAGCGTGAGAGATCTTGCACTTCGAATTCTGATGAAGAAATAGAACACTGGAAGAATCGATTACACGAAGTAACCACGCTGAATTGCAACATAATGGCCCGTTCACTGTGTTGTGTGTCATCAGACGTAAGAAACTTTCCTACTTATGATGGTCTAAATGAGGTAGATACCTTTTTGGATGCATTTGAAAGGGAGTTGCCAGAAAAGCAACACTTCCAGGCCTTGGACTGGGTACTACGCTCTACACTCGCAAGATGGTGGGGTACGCATAAAGAAGCTTTGATGATTGGTGTGAATGTAGGAGGATGATGAGAGCACGATTTGGGAAGCCTAACATGTGACTAATAGACAATTACAATGGGCAAGATGATCCATGTGTACAGTTGGCCAAAGCGAAGAAGAACTATTTGACAACTGAACGCGAAGGGCTGGCTACGGTGTATGCGCTCCAAAAGTACCAAAACTACTTGCTAAGAGGCCACTTTAATATGTATACGGACCACTCCGCGCTGAAGTACCTGGTCAATAAGCCTGTTTTGGGGGGGGGAATTTGCAAATGGCTCTTATTGTTCCCAGAATATGATTTTGAAGTTGTTGTGAAGCCTGGATGATTAAACATGGGACCAGATCATCTGCCGCGCATCGAAATAGGGGAGGAACCTACTAACCTGGAGGAAGGATTACCTAACGCACAACTATTTGAAATGTGTGTCACAAATCGTCATTTCGACGATATAATACACTTCCTAACAACATGACCTGCACTGGAAGGATACTCTATCCAGCAAAAGAATGAATTAGTGGTGTGCACGACAGATTTCTCTGTCATTGTTGGGCATCTATACAAGATGGGGAATGATGAAATACTATGAAGGTATGTACCTGAGTTTGAACGAAGCAGCATCCTCAAAGACACTCATGGGGGCACCGCGGGAGGACATTATGCAGGAAGAGAAACTGCGCAGACGATTCTATGCATCGGGTTGCGATGGAAAACCCTTCATCAGGATTCAAAAGCATATTACAAGGCATCTGATGTATGTCAAAGAACAAGTAGGCCATCATCGAGGGATGAAATGCCTTTGAATCCACAAATAATGTTGCAACCCTTCCAAAAATGGCCAATAGATTTTGTAGGGCGTATTCAGCCCCAAGGAAAGAGAGGCACGAGGTACATTGTCACTGCGACAGAGTACTTGACTCGTTGGGAAAAAGTGCAACTGTTGAAGAATTGCACAAACGTGACTGCCGTGAAGTTTCTATTCTAACATGTACTGACACAATTTGGATGTCGAAATATCTTGATGATTAATCATGGTACGCACTTCCTAAATGAGACAATCAGCGCGCTAATGGAGGAATTTCAGGTGTATCACTAGAAGAGCAAACCTTATCACCCATAGGCTAATGAGATAGTGGAGGTGTTCAAAAAAGTGTTTGAAAATGTGCTGACCAAGGTTTGCAACGCTCAGCAAAGTGATTGGGACCTACGCATACCTACAACGTTATGGGCTTATCGAATGACTTGCAAAAGGCTGATGCGACAAACTCCTTTTAGGCTTGTCTATGGTGTGGAAGCCGTAATGCCTATGTAATACATCATGCCTAGTCTATGCATAACAATGCTCATAGGTATGATAGATTGCAAAGCCCTGGAAGAGAGGCTCGCACAACTGGATGAACTGGAGGAAGAAAGATTTTTGGCTGGATTTCACCAGTAGGGCCAAAAGCAGCGTGAAAAGGCATGCCACGATAGACACATCAAGTTGCTCACATTCAAGGTAAATGATATGGTTTTGTTGTATGATAGTAAGTTTGATAAATTCCCAAGAAAGTTCAGAATGCACTGGTTAGGGCCCTATGTTATTAAGGATATTACTTACGGTGGCGCGGTCTAGTTGGTTAAGTTGAATGGAGAACCCTTCCGAGGAAGGTGAATGGCAGTCACTTGAAGCCATACAACGGTGATCCGACCATGTGAATATATGAAAGTAGCACAGTCTTAGCGATCTAGGCAGCTGAAAGGAGGCACGGGACTATAAACTACACTGCTTGGGTTGGGGAGCTACGTGATGTCATGACTGCATGAAGCAGCAAAGTGTCACAAGGTCCACAACAGCGCGAAGATAGCTACACTAGCGTACAGGTCTGCCGGAAAGTGACCTTTAAAGTCACTATTCATGATTTGATGGTTAATTTGAGGCCAAATGGAGCAGGCAACAGGCATTTAAGGCGAACTTTATGGATTATATTCTTGGAAATCTACCGCCAATGTAGCATTAATGGGTCGAATGTGGGGGGAATGATTGAATTTGAATTCAAAAGGAACTATAAATTAGAAGTGGTTGTCTAGCAAAAAACACTTGGCATTTTGAAAATTTAGTTGGTGCGCTATCAGCTGTGTATGGACCTTGCAAATTTTGAGGCTTTGAGAGAAAGTTTAGTGTTTGAGAGATTGTTTAAGGAGATGTAGGACCTCCTTACCAGAATGATGCTGACACCCGAGGAAGCCGCGCAGGAAATTTCGGTAGTAGAAGCCCCAGAGAGTGCCAGAGTGATAGTTGAGGTCCCTAAATCACCCAGAACACCGAGACCTAAGAAGGATAAGAAGGCTATGATCCCGGTGCGCATCTCAGTAAGAAACCCACAAAGGACCAAGCTCACCTTACAGGGAAAGGGGAAGGCCATTAATTTGGAGGTTGATGAGGAAGAATCTAAAGAAATCCTGGTGGATGAGGAGGATGTCGAAATGGAAGTTGAAACCCAGGGTGCTGACCCTATTACCCGGTTACTAGAATATGTTCCTCGACGCAAGGGCAAAGCCAAGATATCGAAGGACATATATGAGAGAAAGAGCTCCCTGTAAACTCCACTGCTCCTAGATGGCATTTTTCTAAGGAGTTGCACTTAGGGTGAGTTCTTTACTGAAATTCAAAGATTGGGACCTCGCAGATCACGAGAAATTCCCGCATCTAGTGATTGAGCAACTAATGCATCGACGGATTGATGCGACTGCTGGAACAATTGAATTGGAGCTGTGACCCTGGATCAAGGGTGTAGAGAAATTCAAGTTGCTCAACCTACTCTGGGTCCCAAATTACCACCACACCTCAGTGACCATCTTCGTCATCAAGCAGCTACTCTTCTTGGTGCATGATGGGTGTTTGTGGATGGAGGATACCATTCCCATCACAAACCACTTGATCCATCAAATCATATGGCTGCCTTACTCAGGGGAGGATCTAGCCAATATATCAGAAGGAAAAGGTGGCGAGTTGGCCGTCGCAGAAGCTATGAAGAAGAAATTCAAGTTTGAGAAGAAGAAGCGAGGATATGCCATCTCTAGTATTAATAACCCTACAGTCAAGGTGGCGACGTAAATACTAGTAGGGGAGGTGATGTTGGAATTATGATTCTGGTATGGCTTTATGATACATATGTTGTACTTGATGGCAACCCACTCATCTCAGATGATAAATTATAGTGCAGAAAATTTCACGCACTTATATGCAGAGAAAAGCTTATTCTATGTAGAGAAAAGTTCACGCACTTATATGCAGAGAAAAGTTTATTTCATGTAGAGAAAAGTTCACGCACTTTTATGCAGAGAAAAGTTTATTTCATGGAGAGAAAATTTTATTTCATGTAGAGAAAAAGTTCACGCACTTTCATGTTCGAGAACTTACCTTTGGTCCATGGTAGTTAGTCCTTGGTATTTGAACCTATGGTTTTGGACCATGGTACCTCGTCAAAAGTGTTGATCTCACGCAATTTCATGGTTGGTTCATGGTATTAGTCCAACAGTTTTTGATCCTATGGTTTTGGCCCGTGGTATTGCATCCAAAAGTGTTGATCTCACGTACTTTCATGGTTGGTTCATGGTATTTGTCCAACAGTTTTTTGATCCTATGGTTTTGGCCCGTGGTATTGTGAAAGGCCTAAGACTATAAAAGAGGAAGGAGATCATTTGGCAAAGCATCTTCTGAATTATCGAATATCTGATAAAGTGTTAGATCTGGAATATTGTGATTGGGTTATTGTTTTAAAAGTTTGATCTATGAAAGGGAAGTTGAAAGCGAATCTGTGAAGGGTGATCTCTCGAGCGCTGCAGCTGCGGAAGTGCGGAGGCGCCACAGAAGGCGCAGTGCAGAGACGCCACAGAAGGCGCAGTGCGGAGATGCCACAGAGGCGCCACAGAAGGCGCAGTGCGGAGGTGCCACAGAAGGCGCAGTGCGGAGACGCCACAGAGGCGCCACAGAAGGCGCAGTGCGGAGGCGCCACAGAAGGCGCAGTGCGGAGACGCCACAGAGGCGCCACAGAAGGCGCAGTGCGGAGGCGCCACAGAAGGCGCAGTGTGGAGACGCCACAGAGGTGCCACAGAAGGCGCAGTGTGGAGACGCCACAGAGGTGCCACAGAAGGCGCAGTGCGGAGGCGCCACAAAAGCGCAGTGCGGAGGTGCCACAGAAGGCGCAGTGCGGAGACGCCACAGAGGCGCCACAGAAGGCACAGTGCGGAGGCGCCACAGAAGGCGCAGTGTGGAGACGCCACAGAGGCGCCACAGAAGGCGCAGTGTGGAGGCGCCACAGAAGGCGCAGTGCAGAGGCGCCACAGAAGGCGCAGTGCGGAGGCGCCATAGAAGGCGCAGTGCGGAGGCGCCACAGAAGGCGCAGGTGCGGTGGTCGCGGCGCCACAGAAGGCGCAGGTGCGGAGGTAGTACAGATATCCATAGATCTATACCAGTGAAGTTGTGATCCCTGCTTAAAGTTTGTTTTAACTGCCTTTGACTATTCTGCAGGGTTTTTGGTGCATAACTGATGTTTGGTTACTGGTATTGAGTTCAGATAACAACATGATTAATGACTTATCTTTATGTACTAGATCTGGTTGATAACTCTCATAATATCATTGTATATGTATGGATCTGGTGATTGGGTGATTCAGAAGGTTGTTTGATTATGAGCTTCAATGTTGTTGTTGGGTCCAGTATGAAAATTGGATGAAAAGTGGCCTTTCAGATTATGTGTTGTGCTTCAGTGTATCCAGTCTGAAAATTGATGAAACGTGGTACCTGGAGGAGAGAAGATTGTAGGCCAGCGCCTATGTACTAGTATCTAAGCTAGTACAAAAGCTAAGGGAGATCTTTGGAGCATTGTAGTAGGTAGCAGCCTGCGTACTAGTAAATGGATCGGCTAGTACAAGAGCAAAGGGGGTTGTAGCTCCCGTACTAGTATAAGACTGCACCAGTACAAATATTGTAAAAGAATTTTCTTATTAAGAAGAAGATTGAGATGACTTGCAGCAGGTGGTTTTTCTCCCGCATTGGGTTTCCACCTTATATCATGGTGTTCATGTGTGTGCCTTATGTGTGATGATCTATTCTCTATTACTGCATCTGTTATCTGATAATATGGTTGATAATGTTCTAATGCACTCATTGAATATCAATTAACTTAATCATAAGAAGTTGTGGAAGTAGCATATATGAATCTGATTATGGAAATGAAAAAGTTTTATTAATGTGATAATATTGATTCACCCCCCCCTCTCAGTATTATTTCCAACAAGTGATGCAAAATTTCCACGCGGATGATGTGCCCACTGTTGTGATTGCACTAGCAGCCCAATGTGCCGAAGGAGTCTAGTTCATCTGGGTGAATTATCTATGCGGCGAGTTTCTTTCAAACTATCGCGAGGCACAAGAGCAAGGAAAAACATTTCACTACGCATGGCTCTTGCTGTCAATCGTACTAGTGGCATGGGAGCTACCAGAAGACAGCCAATTCCCTTCGGTCGCATCGGACCTTCCAGAGGCAGCAATGTATGCTTCGCTGTGGGTGACCAAGGACAACATATCAAAGAAGCAAGATATTTTGGTTCTTAATTTAGATGAGTATCTAGATGGGGATTAATAGCAAGTTGCGGTTGTCACCCACAGTATATGCCAGTTTGCAGAGCTTTGTAGAGTTCAAAGCAGATTTCCACCATGTCTTTATCAGGGCGTGGAAGGACCCCATGAAGACATGGCATAACTTACCATATATGGCAATTGATGATTTGATCTTTGCAGTCCTCAAGTCTTGGCTACCAGAGTGGCACACTCCAGCAGGCTCCGAGGTGGAAACAGAAAATTCTGTTGTGCAGCGTAAGAAGGAAGAAACAAAGCTCAAAATAACGTAGCTGGCTGAGAAGCGTAGGAAAGAGGAAGTGGAGGCTAAGGCCTAGGCAGCACACGACGCTGCAAAATTGGCCGAACTATAGAAGACAGGAGGAGAAGAGTGTGAAGGACACAAGTTACCTTCACCCGGGACTGAAGTAGAAAAAGAGGAGCCAATAGAACAAGGTGGCATGGACATGCAAATGACGTCGACCCAACTCAAGCATCAGTGCCCACAAGAGAAGGCAGTGTCACAAAAGAAAACCAAGGCATCAAATACATCATTTGACCCAATCACCCTCATTGAGGGGGATCTGCACGACATTGGAGAAACAGTGAGGGATGTCACTGCAAAGGCCCTTCAATAGTTCGAAGAATAGCAATACTTGGTATTGGGGGATCTCCAAACAAAGCTACAGGAGTTGTAGGTTCACACTCCACAGGCTGGCATAGTGTCCACCAGCCTCGCGATCAACACTTCAGCTGCCGAGGAGATGTTGCGCACAAGGGTGACCAACATGGTACTGCTACCAGATGAGGCACTCACTACAGAAAATGAGGTCGATAGGCCCACAGTTAGCAGTCTAAAAGGGGTAGGATTAAATATGGTCACACTGCCTCGGGAGACGCTCTGCCTCTTGTAGGATGGACTCACCACGGAACTTAAGGCCCAGGAGAATCATGCTCTACAGGTGATGAGCGAGTAGCACATCAACATCGAGCAGTTGGGCCTACGTCGCAACCAGTCAGTAGAACAGAACAAGCAAATAATGCAAGTAGTGGAGGAAGTCTTCCAGATGGTCCTGGAGTTGCACATTCAGGAAGAATAACTGGTGGAGGCGCGAGTCCGTATGTTTGCCACAGGGGTGCGTGACGCCCAAGCAGATATGTCTAGGGTTCAGCTGGAGCTGCACCTGCAAATCATAGAATTGCAGTTGAGGGCTCAACCTTCGACTCCACCTGAAGTTAGGGAACAATGTACCACCACAGTTACAACAACGATAGTGGTGGTTGACAGTGTGTTGGCAGACTACATGCAACTTTTTGAACATTCATTCGAGGTCCTAACCACCCTGCAGGAGGACCCGAATATAGAGCGCCTGGAGACAGAGGCGTGTGAACTACAACAAAGGATGACGAGGTCAAAGGGACCGCGCAGACGGTTTCCCTTATGTAGAGGCTTGCACGGATGCAAAAGGCAAACACACTAATGGAACAAGTGGATGCCACTCAACACAAAGAAGCAGTCTTAAAAGCATGCCTACACACATGGATAGATGAAGCATATATGATCACAACTTCCATTGAAGGGAAGCTCACGACACTACAGGCCACCCAGCAGAAGATTCAGAGCAGCAGTTTAGTGGCAGTCACCAACCAGTGAATAGAAGAAGTCTAGCAGGTGGCCACTTAGTGCGCTACTAAGGTTGCGGTTATCCAAATGGAGCTGGGAGGTCTTCGCCCTAAGATATCCGCACCTGCAGAGTGACTCGAGGGCGAGTCACGATGTTTTTGTTGGGGACCTGTTGGGTGCAAGATCCCCCAAGGGCAGTTTTGGGGCTAAAATCCCATATTTTGGTCCAATTTTGTAATCCAAGTGTAAAGACTCTGCATTTTGTGGTCGCGGAGCACATAGGTGTTAAAGAGTCATAGGGTTGTCCACCCTTATTTTGGTAATGTAATGTCGACTGTAAAAGATCTACCCATGGTCCGTGAACCATGGGATTGTATAAATAGAGCTAAACTCTAAGTAGTTTCGTAGTATGAATCAATAATCATGAAGGATTGAGTCATATCTTTAGAGCAGAAGTCTAAGTTTGGGTCGTACCGTAGGTAGAGGCTCTGCAGCTGAGTGCATTGAGGCCTAGAAGTCTGCAGCTGAGTGCACAGACCCCTGCAGCTGAGTGCGCAGGGCGGGTCGAGTCTGTATGTGTCTAGAATTATCAATAAAAAGAAGGATTCTATAATTTTCGCTTCTTTCTTCCCTATTTATGCATCTATTATATTGGATATGAATTTCACTTATAATGCTTATATGATGCGTGAACATATGTAAATCTGCTGGTTAAGTGAACGCAAGTAGGAACATCAGTTTACGCAAAGCTAACTAAGATCGGTTAATAAAATAAGTAAGACACTAACCCTATTTTGAGAGATATTGCAGTTCACTGCCCTAGCAGCGAGAAAATCCCTAAGCTGCAGGTTAGGGTTGCACGAAAGCCAATAGTACCCTTTTGCGAAGTTACTGAAGGGTGGAACAGAGGGCTACGCAGCCTGCGCAAAGGTAGGTATATCCGAAATAAAATCAACATCAGAACCATCTTAAGGGTGCGGAAACTTGGTTCCAGCATCCCCCCATACTGCTTCGGGTGAGACTTCAATATGTGCTCTGCAGGCTGATGCCGAAAGGGCCAATAGTGTAGGGAATTTGTTTCTCCAACTAATTTTGAACCTAGGTCAAGCCCCCACAAGGAAACATATAGTCCCGCACTTCATTCAACTGCCTGAAGTAATAAGACTATTCTGCATCCATGTAGTCATTGCGTAGGGGCAGGATTTCCCATGTAAAACTTTAATCAGCTTCCATTGATTCTTCCTAGAAATAGCTCCCCATTGAGCTTCACATGTTGAACTGCACCTCCATCCATAATCTCCTTGACGATGTATGGTCCCAGCCAATGCATCTAAGACTTTCCTGGGAACTTAGTAAACTTGCTATTATACATAAACACTAAATCTCCATTTTTAAAGGTGCATTGCTTAATGTGGCGATCATGCCACACTTTTTCTCTAGATTTTTGCACCTGTTGATGAAAACTTGTCAAGAATCGATCTTCTTCTAACTTAAGTATATGCGTGAGGCATTCTTCCATTATATTCCGATATTCTATCTCCGTGACTGTAGCAATCCTCAAATTGGGCATTATGTACTCCATTGGAATTATCACTTCTTGTCCATAAACTAGTCAAAATGGTGTCTGTCAAGTCAACTTCTTACATGTAGTTCTATATTCCCAAAGAACAGTTGTTTTGTACACATCCCGATTGTTCCTATTCACATTATAGATCTTCGTCAAAGAATTCTCCAAGATCTCATTGAAAGCTTCAACTGTTCCATTTGCTTGAGGATGGTATGGCGTGCTTTTCTGATGATACATTTGGAATTCTTCTAGAAAAACATCAATTATTTCATTTAGGAAATGCGAATCCTTGTCGCTCATCAAAATCTCACGACAACCAAACCTAAATAGAATGTACTCAAATATAAAATTTACATTTGTAATTGTGTTGCAATCCTTCACGGGATGCACCTCGGCCCACCTGGCCATGTATTTTATCGTCGTGATGATATAGCGTGCTCCTCTCTTCCTTCCTAGTGGCTGAATAGGTCCCACAAAATCTATTTCCCATTATTCAAATTGCTATAACGAGACTTATGGGTTCAGAGGAAATTCATCCCTTCGCGATGGCTTCTAGTCCTTTGACAAACATCGCATGTCCTACAATACTCCTTTGAATCTTTGTGCACAGTTAACCACCACAACCTAGCTCGTAGGATCTTTTGCGCAGTGGCTCTTCCAGAATAATTGCCTCCAACAACTCCTACATGTGCTTCAACGAGGATACTTTGTCTTTCACAATTTGGTACATACTTGCGAAAAACTTCATCCATCCCCATTATGTACAAGTTCCCTACAATTACAGAGAAATATACATGCTAGACCACCAATTCCTTCTTCTGCTATGTTGTATATCCTTAAGGAGCTACACCCATAGAGAAGAATTGGATTATATCCAAAAAATGTTCACATGCAACGCGCATAGTAAAGAGTTGCGTGTCAGAAATTCCTTCATCAAGGCTTTTAGGTTCTTCACCATTCTCAATCCAAAGAAGGTGATCGGGTCCAACATTTAATCTTCATGGCTTCACAATTACTTTTAAGTCATACTCCTCAAATATTAATAGCCGCCTACAAATTCCCTCCCCCCGCAACACAGGCTTGTTGACTAGGTACCTCAAAGATGAATGGTTTGTATACATTTTGAAGTGCACACCCCATAGATAATTCCTGAACTTCTGGAGTTCATATACCATCACCAACCCTTCACGCTCCATTGTTAAATAATTCTTCTCTGCCTTAGGCAGTTTTATGCTTGCAAATGCAATCGGATGGTTGATATCTTTTGCACCTAGTTGGGTTAAAACTGCTCCTAATGCTACGCAAGACACCTCCACATGTACATGAAATTATTTCTTCCAATCGGGGAACACTAGAATAGGTGTTGTAACCATATTTTCCTTTAAAACATATAATCTTTTCTAGCAATCACCATCCCAGCAAAATGTCGCATCTTTCTTCAATAATTTCTCCATGGGCACAGTGATCTGCATGTATGCCTAACTTTCTATAGTATCCTTTATGGCCCAATGTTGTGTGCAAATGTTTTACATTCCTCGCTGGATCCAAATTGATAATCACCAAAATTTTAGTAGGGTCCACCATCAGGCCTTGCTTACAAACAACTTGGCCCAAAAGTATCCCACATGGTACACAAAATATTCACTTCTTCAGATTTAGGGAGATCTAATACTTCCTACAAGTATTCAGCATTAGGAAAAGAATTGAAACATAATTTTTAACTAACTCGAACACCATCCAATCATCAGAGTAGACCTCCAAAAACTTGTGAATAAATTCCTTAAAGATTGTGACTACCACCCTAGAAAAGATCGCATGGCATTCTTAAGTCCAAAGGGAATAACTATATACTAAAAAGAGCCCCATTATGTGGTGAAGGTAGTCTTACATCGATCTTCTGGCGCGATCTTGATCTGGTGATATCCCGAGAATCCATCTGTAAAAAATCATTCTTCTTGACCACGAACATTCTCCAAGGCTTCATCTGTGAACGCCGTAGGGGATGGATCATGTACACAAGCATCGTTTAACTTCCATAGATCAACACAGATCCTAATTTCACTCTTTTGCTTCTTTTCTTGAACTACCATAGGACTAACCTAGTCTGATTCTTCTATGGGCTCAATAATCCCTACTACAAGCATCTTATCGAGCTCTTCATGCACATTTTCTTTGTATTTATGATTCAAACCATATGTGTGTTGCTTTACTGGCTTCGCATCTGGTTTAAGATTGATCATCATAACACCCAGATCACCTATTATCCCCTTTATATCAGAGAAATATTTTGGAAACAAGCCCTGATATTCATGTAACAACTTTGATACCTTGTCAGCTATGTCCTCATCCCAATAATCGCCTATATTTTTGAACTTCAGCTATGCTTCTAACCCAATGTTCACTTGCTTGGTCTTCAAAGGTTTTGAAATGTTAGGAACCTCTACCTCAAGCCTAGCGACTTTGCGTTGTCCCTTAGTTAGGGATATTGATATTCCTGGGATCTTCCTCACCTTCTTCTGTGGTAACATTGTAGAATTTTGGAGCATGGTGCAGCTGTGTACTCCAGTCAGGTTGTACCCACGTGATAGGCTCTATAAGTGTTTTGAATATCGCAACCTTGATTTCCTGTAATGTTTCATCAATACATTTGAATCCATCCTCAAAACTTAATGTTAGCAAAAATCTCTCCTTCATAACATCCCACTCCATGGTTCCATGTCGCAGCTCTGTTTCTAAGTGCCAATTCATTGGAATAATATCCAAGGTGTGGCAAAATATATGTACCCATTCAAGTTGTGGTTCCTCTACCCATGCTTTCATCCAACGAGCTAGATGCTCGCACAGATCATCCTTCCCTGTATATTTTTCAATAATGCGGGTATTTTCATAGCCAAATCACAACTTCATCATCCTTCGGTACTCCTTCCAGTCTGCAAAATTGTTCTTATGTTTACCCCACCATTCGGGAGGTGTAGCTCTTAGTGTGATTTCCAATTCCTGGAACAGATGCTCCTCTGGTACATCCTTTTCAAATTTATCAAGAATTAAATTTACATCTTCTAAGCCATCATAATATGGTAAATTACGTACCTCAGTGGATATACATCAAATTGATTTATCAAGTCTATTGCATCACAACATTGATACTTCATGCAATCTATTATGCCAATGCTTGAGACCCTCATCTGAATCCAAGTTGCAGGAGATGTCCTTTTCCCAAGTAATTCTTCCATCCATCTTAGGATTGATCCAATCCTCGTTCCATGCAGTAAGCTTATAGATCTATTCAATATCATCCTCCTCATAGTAATCTCAGACTGGTTCAATATACCACGCACCTTTGGTTGGATCCAATGGAACAATGACTCTCAGTTCCTTCTTCTCAAAATGTCATGTTGCGTTTCTTCAGGTTGATGACCGCATTCATATCAAAAGCCCAATCAACTCCAAGCAACGCTAGGTAGGGATTACTATCATCAACTATTTTCATTATTTCAAAATCAGTTATAGTGTGCGCCCCTTTAATGCATACAATTACTCCATGTAAGCACCCCATAGGAATAATATTTTGTTGGTTCACCATTCACAGCTAAATTGGGGACCACTGTAGTGTCAACTTTCCCATTCTTTCCTAGGTCTGTTTACGAAAAATATTCGCATGAGATCCCAAATCTATGATCACCTGATCCATTTCAGATTTTTCGATCTGTGCAGTCAATATCATCTCCCAACTGGTCATTTTCTTAATTTTGTCTACTCTATGTATTGTGCGCTGTTTAGGTAGCGTCTTAACCTTGCCAACACAATTGTCTATTAACTCTTGAAGTCCCTAGACTACTTTCTGGTCTCTTAAGAGCTTCATGTAGGTTTGCAAGAAGGATTTCAATATTGAGGGATCTATCTCCTGTGCAGCAATGAACTCTTTAGGCTTCTCTATTCGTGCATTCTGATTCTTTGATGTGGAAGCCCCTGAATCCACAAAGCTCTTCTTCGCCTCCATAAATGTTTTTTTTCCTAATGCAAATCTAATTTAGTATCTTTGTGAGTAGCCTTGCGCACCCACGTATTCTCTTCTAGTTGTTTCCCTACAAATTTATCTTATGCAGTAGCTAGACCACTTTGCATAACTATATTAGCTCTTGGGCCATCCTCGCGTGGTTCTGACCTCATCATCTGGATGTTCTAGGTGGGTTGTTGGTTCTTCTTCTCGTGCATATTTTTGATGAGTATAAGACAATCTTCTATTACATGGTCAAACTGTCGACAATATTGAAAATAGGGGTGTGTTGGGTTTTGACAATCTCATGCATAGTGGCCTGGTTCCTCACAATTGTAACAAATAATGTCTGTGACCTCTTCCAGCTCCTCCACCCCATCCTCTACTTCATCCCTGGAATCCTCTATGCACTGCAAGTGTGCCTTGATCCTATTGTAGACATGTATCAGTCGATACTCTATATGTTGGAATTTTTTCCATCATTAACTCATAGCTTCAAAATTGCGCTCACCATGGCCTATAGACATAAAGAAATTACAAAATAGTTATTGGGGAGTCTGTACGAACATCTGAAACAAATGGAAATTGTCAGTTGAGTGTTTTCCTGTTATTTGGCAGATAGCGCACTAGGGCATTACACCATTACTTGATCCAGCAGAAGCTTTTGGCTTCAGGGGGTTAGGGCCTCCCCCAATTAGATAGTACTGATATACAGGGCAATGATCCTTGCATGACCATTTCTTTTGCACTTTAAGCACCACACTTTAGAACATGTCTCATTTTTTACCTCTTTTCCATTTTTAAGATCCTGCAACTCTGTATGCAGGCTACCCAACTGCATTTGAACCTGCTGCACTCCCAGATTCATATCTTTAATATACGAAGCTTCCAACTTCATAGAAATTTCTAGTGCTTTAGCCTGCGATCAAATCTTCTATTGTGACAATGGTAATCTCAAATGAGACAACAACATAGAAATATACCAATCCTTATGTTGCTCATCTGAAATCTATAGATTATCCTGTTGTAGTAGACATTCCATCCTTTGATCAATATCCCATGTAGATTCATTCACCTTCTGCTTAATTTCTTTGACCTCAGTCACATACTGGGCTTGAGACTTTGGCTTTCTAAATTCATTATTCAACGCATATTTTGTTTCTTTCAATGACGCAGTTGGATTAGTCATATTGTACTTAATATAGCAAGTCAGCACCCTATCTTGCAATTTTGTGACCAGTTGCGCTTTCTTCATATCATGATATGTTATCTACTATGAATTCCACACAACATCTGCTACAAACCAAAATTGATCAGGGTCTTCTGTCCCTAAACCCCTGAATATAGGCATCTTCATAGTGTTCTCCATACTAAATAGCGAAGGTGGAGGTGGAGGTGGAGGCATAGGTGTGTGAGGTGGAGGTGATGGCGGAGGTAGAATGGATGGATGTGGAATTCCCGTAATGCCCTAATCTACCGACTGTGGCATACCTCTGGGCGTCTTCGGACTATTACTTTCTTCTTCGCTATTAGTGCTCCCAATAGAGGACTGTACTCAGTAATTGTACCTAGATCTTTTTTGAATTTTTTCCCACTTCATGTAGCTCCGATAGAGCCTCTTCTAAACATCAATTTAGTGGCATAACTCGTTTCTTGCACAATATCATTTTAATCCAGGTTTTCAGATACTTCAGATACTTACCTCTTGGTCCTTTGAAAAACCAACGTTTAGCTTTGCTATGTTAGGTCCCTATAATACTAGTGATTACCCCATTACCATTGTAGTTGTATCCCTTATTAATATTTTTGTGCCCCTATTTTCCCCATATTGTTATTACTGTGCTCCATAGAATCCCTCTATTGTTATTTTTGTGCCTTTATATTATTATTGTTAGGTCAACTGGGTTATATTGTGACTCCTTAGACTCCTATATATAGAAAGGAGGTTTTGTCATTTGAATCATGAAGGAATCACTCATTTGTGTAATGTAAAGGAGGTTGGCCCCTCAAAGAGGCTGAATTCTAAGGCATTGATCTATCTTTTCTATCTTTTTGTGAGTTGGTTTCATAACATTTGGTATCAGAGCTTTAAGATTCTAGGGTTTCGCTGCTCCAAATAGGTTATTGTGGCATTTTTGCTATAACATTCTGCAACGTTTCAGAAGAAAAAAAAAAACCCATTTGAGATGAAATTGTATGAACCTCGGGTCTGAATTTCAGAGATTTTCGCACTATATTTGCGGAAATATAATCTAAGGAAGTTGGTCTTTTTTGCAGACTCCTAAATTACATTCCAAACAGGTGACAAGGGGAAAATCGTCATAAATTTCTCTCTCAGCAGTGGATTGAAATTTCATAAGAGGTACAGAAATAGGACAGACTATAGTTTCTTGTATATATTTTTCAAAGCCAAAGGTCGAAACAGGGACACGTGGCACGTCGTACAAGTTCGCTCTACTGAACTAGTCTATAATAAGGTCACTGTGGGAGATTTCGCATAACTCTTCCTTGGAGAATCCAATTTGGATCAGACTAGTGGCATTGGAAATAGGACACAAAGGGTTACTACATATCGCAATTTCAAAACTGGATGATCTAAAATTACAGAGATACATCAGAGGCAATATCGAGCTCCTACAAAGTGAAAAAAGGTGTGTAGATTTTTTTAAATTCTTTCTTAAGCTTGGTTTGAAAAATTATTTTGAAGGAATTCAAAGGGCATAGTAGAGAATTATTATCGGTAACTGATGCCCCGAGGAAATAAAATGCAAACACCTAGTAAGCAACCTGAAAGCTCTAGCATGACTTATGAAGAAAAGAAAGAAATGCTACATGATATATCAAAATTACAAGACCAAGTGCAACAAATGTCACTCTCACAAAAGCTAAAAGAAGCTAAGATAAATGGATTGGAAGCTAAGATGAATGGCATGGAAGCTAAGATGGACAATTTGAAGATATATTTGAACACAAGTTTGAAGACAGGCATGGCAGATTTGAAGACAGATTTGACAAATTTTCTACAAGAAATACTTACTAATGGTGAAAGGGTAGTAAAGGAAACTCATGATGCGAACAAAAGAAATGTTAATCATGATTTCATAGACTCTAATGTTGGATTGAAGACCCACCATATTCCAAAAATCGATATGAGGAAGTTTGATGGAAAGGATCCCGCAACATGGATATTAGAGATGGAGCAATTTTTCGATCTCAATAATGTGCAAAACACACAAAAGGTACGTATTGCAACTTTATATTTGGAACCCAATCAGTTTGTATGGTATCAATGGCTTTTCTCTCATAAACAAATTATCACTTGGGCAATTTTTACGAAATAATTGACAGCACATTATGAGGATACAAAAAGCAACACTTTTTTTAGCCAATTGATAAGTCTCAAACAAAAGGGTTCAATAATGGAGCACATTGAGGAGTTCCAAAAATTGAACATAAGGGTAAAAAATATTCCAGAGGAGCATAGGATTGATGTGTTCATAGGGACTTTAAAGGAGAATATCCAACATGATGTTCGCCTTTAGGAACCTTATTCATTAGAGAAGGCATTCAGGTTAGCAATAAAAACGGAAAGAAAAATTATGGCAACCAGGAAGCATACCACTCACAACTATAAAGATGGAAGTGTTGTTTCCCCTAGTCTTCCAAAACCTATAAGGTTGACACCACAACAATTGGAAGAAAAAAGAGCAAAAGGTCTTTGTTATAGTTGTGATAGAAAATACACTAAAGGTCATAAGTGTGCTGAGAAGAAATTATTCTACATAGATTGTGAAGAGGAAGAAAAAAAGGAGCAAGAAAGGTCAAAAGAAGAGGATATACTCCAGGAACAAAGCCTAGATAAAGAAGAAATGAATCCGACCATATCTTGTAATGCATTGGCTGGAATTACCACTCCTCAAACCATCAAGATAGAAGGACAAATCAAGAATAAAAAGGTAATAGTGTTGATTGATTCAGGAAGTACCCACAATTTTATTCATTATAAGGTAGCAAAATAATTGAATTGCTTCCTATATCCAACACCAGAGTGTCAAGTGATGGTTGCAAATGTAGGAACAATAAATTGCTCTGTAAAGTGCCATAATATCAAGCTATCCATGGGAGAATATGTATTGACTAGCCCAATGCTTTCCATTCCAATGGGAGGTGCTGATATTGTACTAGGAGTCCAATGGCTACAATCCTTGGGTACAATAACTTTTAATTTTCAAGAACTTTTCATGAAATTTTCTACGGAAGGAAAGGAAGTTGAATTAAGGGGTATTGCAGGGAAACTGGGAAAGATAATAAGCTATGACGAAGCTTCTAAAAAATGACCAAAGAGGTGTAATTGCACAATTATGTTCGCTAGATGTTTCCACATCGAAATCATCTATTTCTCGAGATCTCCAAAAAGTCTTGGACGATCATTCCAAGGTATTTGAGACTCCCAAAGGTCTCCCACCTATTTGTGATCATGATCATGCTATTCATCTGATTCTAGGAAGTGTTCCTCCAAACATCAAGCCGTACAGATATCCCTATGCCCAAAAGAGTGAAATTGAACGTATGGTTGCAGAAATGCTAGAGGCTGGTATAATTCAACCTAGTCAAAGTTATTTCTCTGCTCCAGTAGTATTGGTGCACAAAAAGGATGGATCATGGCGCATGTGTCTAGATTATAGGGAGCTCAACAAGCTCACTATTAAAGATAAGTTTCCCATTCCTATCATTGATGAATTACAGGATGAATTTCATGGATCAATTTACTTCATCAAGTTGGATCTTCATTCAGGATATCATCAAATCAGAATGAAGACTGAAGACATTCCGAAAACATCATTTAGAACTCATGAGGGTCATTATGAATTTTTGGTCATGCCTTTTGGCCTTACCAATGCACCTTCTACATTTCAAGGTTTGATGAATTCCATTTTCAAACCCTTCCTTAGAAAATTTGTGTTAGTATTTTTTGATGATATACTAATCTACAGAAAGTCTTGGAAGGATCATGTTGAACATGTTGACAGGGTTCTACAAGTATTGGCAGAGAAACAATTATTTGCAAAAAGATCCAAATGTTTCTTTGGAGTACAAGAGGTGGAATATCTGGGTCATATTGTATCTCATGAAGGAGTTAAGGTAGACCCTAGCAAAATTAAATCCATTAAGGAATGGAAAATCCCCACATCCATAAAGCATTTGCGAGGATTTCTCGGGTTGACAGGGTATTATCGCAAGTTTGTTAAGAATTATGGGAGAATAGTAGCACCTCTAACAAAATTATTGAAGAAATATGCATTTTCATGGACTCCGGAAGAAACAAAGGCCTTCGAACATCTTAAATAGGCAATGTGCCAAGCACCGGTCTTAGCTACACCGGACTTCACAAAAACCTTTATTGTGGAATGTGATGCTTCAAGAAATGGAATTGATGTTGTTTTAATGAAAGATGAAAGACCCATTGCTTTTGAAAGTCGTCCAATCAAGGGAAAGTTTTTACACAAAGCTATTTATGAGAAGGAAATGTTGGCAATACTACATGCACTTAAGAAATGGTGACCCTACCTAATTGGAAGACACTTCAATGTAAAAATGGATCATCGTAGCCTTAAATACTTTTTAGAACAAAGATTATCCTTTGAAGAGCAATAAAAGTGGGTCACAAAGATGTTGGGTTATGACTTTGAAATCATCTAGAAAAAACGGAAGCAAAATGTGGTGGCAGATGCACTCTCAAGAAAGGATGAGGATGTAGAAGCATTGTTGTGTGCCATTTCTATTATCCAACCAGATTGGATAAACGAAGCAAGGGAGGAATGGAAGAATAATGAAGAAGTGTGGGCACTTATTCGAAAGTTACTACAAGATTCCAGTACATCTTATACATTTAGCTAGCAAAATGATTCGTTATGGTACAAAGATCACTTATACCTCTGTAAGAATTCCCAACTCAAGCAAAAGATTCTTATGGAAATGCACACTTCTCCCTTAGGAGGGCACTCAGGATTTTTAAAAACTTACCACAGGGTTAAGAAGGATTTTTTTTGGGATGGCCTTAAATCGGATATTCAAAATTTTGTGGTGGAATGTTTGGTTTACCAACAAAATAAAGTTGAAACAATTAAGACCTCGGGTGTATTACAAACTTTATCCATTCCAAGCCAATGTTGGGAAGAGGTTTCAATGGATTTTATCATAGGTTTACCCAAGTCTGAGGGAAAGAGTGTCACCATGGTGGTAGTTGACAGACTTACCAAGTATGCACACTTTTGTGCATTATCACATCCATTTAAATCCAGTATAGTTTCTACTGCATTTATGGAAACAATTCAAAAGCTACATGGAAACCCAAAGATTATTGTAAGTGACAGAGATCCCATTTTCACTGGAAATTTTTGGACAAAATTATTTTCTTGTCTCGGTACTTAGTTAGCTTATAGCTCATCTTATCATCCTCAATCTGATGGGAAAACTGAGATAGTAAACAAATGTTTGGAAGGATATCTTTGTTGCTTTGTATTTAATAAACAGACACAATGGGTCAAATGGTTGCCTCTAGCTGAATGGTGGTATAACACTTCCTTCCATACAACAACAAAAATGACCCCATTTATGTCACTTTATGGATATCAAACACCATCCATCACATCATATTTAAAAGAAAATTCTAAGGTTCAAGCAGTGGAACATCACATCGAGCATCAACAACAAGTCCTCCAACTCTTAAAGGATAACCTTGTGTCGGCACAAAATAGAATGAAACGACAGGCATATCAACATCGCAACGAAAGAAGTTTTGATGTAGGTGATTGGGTATTCCTACAGCTACAACGATATAAAAAATGTCCCTCAAGCAAGCTAAGAAGGATAATAAATTATCACCAAAGTATTCTGTACAAGGTGTTGCAAAAGATTGGTACTATGGCATACAAATTGGAGCTTCCTGCAGCTTCTCGAGTGCACCCAGTTTTCCATGTTTCATGTTTAAAGAAGGTTATAGGCGACAAGCTCCCAGTTCAAACAATATTACTAGAACTTGACGAGGAAGGAAAAATTATATTGGAACCGGAAGCAGTCACAGAAACAAGAACTCGATAGCTACGAAATCGATCAATTTCGAAGTATCTCATCAAGTGGAAGAACTTATCTGATGAAGATTCCACATGGGAGGATGAGAATTTTATATAGAAGCATCTAGAACTACTCAAGCGTTGAGGACAACACTTTTTTGAAGGAGAGGGGCATGTTAGGTCCTTATAATACTAGTGATTACCCGATTACTATTGTAGTTGTAACCCTTATTAATATTGTTGTTCCCCTATTGTCCCCATATTGTTATTACTATGCCCCATAGAATCCCTCTATTGTTATTTTTGTGCCTTTATATTGTTATTGTTAGGTCGGTTGGGTTATATTGTGACTCCTTAGACTCCTATATATAGAAAGGAGGTTTTGTCATTTGAATCATGAAGGAATCATTCATTTGTGTAATGTAAAGGAGGTTTCCCCCTCAAAGAGACTGAATTCTAAGGCGTTGATCTATCTTTTCTATCTTTTTGTGAGCCGGTTTCATAACATGCTATAACTGACAGACCTATCAATCGCAAACTCAATGAAAAATCCACCCAAAATACTATCGATCCAGTAATCAACATCCTTCGCAACCTTGTATTCTGATCCTTCCAGGTGCTTCACTAACTATGGAGTCCACACAATAGGGTTATCTAGCTTCCAGGTAGGTTGACCATCTGCCAATTTAGAAAACCATTCATATAATTCACACAGAAAAGAGAAAAAGAAAACTTCGTGTTCATCTGTATATAAATATCTCTGTAACAACTCTTCTTTCGACAGACACGGATTCCTGTTTTCTTGAGCTGCAAAATCATGCAACTTCCGATCTATCCACTTTTCAATCTCCTTCTTTGTTGGTTTCCATAGATCGCACATCACACATCCCTCAAATAGATCTTTTCCTGGGAAACAAAACCATTTGTTGGCTTGATGGGGCTTGGACCCAAGTTCAGAGTTAGTTGCGCTAACCAACAAAACCCTACACTACGGCCCTTTCGGCAACAACCCACGTAGCGCAGGCTATAGTCTCACCCGAGGTAGTATTAGAGTATGCTAGAACGAGGTTTCTGCATCCAGGAGACTATGTGATGTGTTTCCTGCAGAGCTAGGGATTTATCTTGACCTTCACGAAACCTAACCCTTGGAGCTCAAAACTTACAATAAATAACACTTAACAAGTTTATGTCCTTCTCTGATTGCGCTAAACATGCATAACATCATAGAAATAAGAAGATCTACATCTTTGCGAATCTATTAAGTACTTTTCTTGATTAAATGCATTCAATAGTTCATAAATACAACAATTTCATAAATAAACAGTAATACACAAATACACAAATATCATTTCAAAATATTTCTTTATTGTGCTTCATATTCTCAGTTAAAAACGCTTTCCAACCCTGCGCACATAATAACTGCAAGGGCCCGCGCACTCAGTTGCAAACTTACCAAGGTCTCTGCATACACAGCTGTAGGAGCCTTCCCCTTCACCCAAGTACATAATAGAAAAAATCATATTCAACTCATGCACTTCCTACTTCCCTTACCTATGACTCTTCTATGACTTCCTTTTATACTCTTCCTTCATCTGTGAACTATGGGCGAGTATCAAAATAACTTGTCTTTAACAAACTAAGGGGATTTCACCTTCCTAAAGCTTCTTTGATTCCTATTGATCTGTGCTACTCACACTGTTAGAAAATTATATATTACGGAGCAATGGAACACATAAAATATTACAGAAATATAAACACAGAAAATGCACAAAACAAGAGAGCCACAGATATACGTGGTTCACCCAGTTTGGGCTACGTCCACCCCGAACAGCCAGTCCTTCCTTTCTATTATCCAGCAAAATGAAGAGACACAACCTACAACAAATCCGCTGTAATATCCTCTGTTTTCTCTCACAGTCTCACCTCTCTGTTTCTCGCTCACAGAATACACATCTATATCTCAGCCTCAAATACAATGCCCTCATACAAAGAGAGGAGGTTTCCTTCTAGGGCAAAAAACCCTAAACTAAACATAAGTTCTACCGTCATATCATCTGCCTAATGAACGGCCCAGATTGACTAGAAATTACTATACTTTTACAAGTCCCCCCCGCACCCCCCCGCGTGGAGGGGTGTACAAACTTCCTGGGGTATACATCCAGCTGAAACAAAAGACCTCTGAACAATCATGCTCCACACACAACACACACTTCCCGCCTCAAAATGCAGAGATTTTACAATATCTTTACAAACTTTTGACAAAGCTTTAACAAAATTTGACCGAGGGGACCCTGTCCCAACAGTGTGGTATCTAAATAGTGGAGCCTCATTCCATATAACTACCAATAAATATTTTTTCAGAAAATTGGAGGAGAAGGACCTCCATATGCTCATCAAGATGGGAGATGATGGAAGGTATAGCACGGCCAACATCGATATTGTTACTTTGGAGTCTGGTTCTCCTCTCACATTAAAAGATGTCATGTATGTTCTGGGTCTGACGAAGAATTTAATTTCAGTTGCTATGTTGGAATATTGTGGCTAGGATGTGATATTTAGGAAAGGAAAGCCATTCCTTCATCACATAGCCACAAGACAAGTGAAGCAGATTAGGGTTCAGGTGAAGAACCTCTACAAATTGGATGTAGAAGACTGTGCTACTTTGAGAATGAAAGCAGAGAAGGTGAAGAGCCGAGACATCAGTGAATGATGACATAGAATATTGTGCCATTTTCACCATGGATCCTTGAAGATCATGAATCATATTTCTATAGGAATTCCCAAGGGTGCACTAGAGAAGTGACATACATGCAAAGGGTGTACACTAGGGAAGTACACAAAAGCCACCTTTCATGATATGGAAAATTGAGCGCAAGCGATCCTTGAAAGAGTTCACTTAGATGTGTGTGGACCGTTCTCGACAATCTCCACGGCCAAGCATAGGTATTACGTGATATTTGTAGATGATTTATCACATAAGTGTTGGATATTCTTCATGCAGAAGAAAGACCAGACATTCTCAAAATTTTGTGAATTTAAAGCACTTTTTGTGAAAGATAACGGTGGAGAATATGTGTCGAATGAGTTCAATAACTTATGTGCATAAGAAGAGATTTAATGGGAGTTAATAGCACCCCATAACCCACAGCTTAATGGGGTGGCTAAAAGGAAGAAAAAAAGTATTGTGGGAGATGCACAAACGATGTTACATGATCAGGGCCTATTGTTGCACTTGTGGGCTGAAGCATAAAACACAATTATATATGTGAATAACATGAGTCCTCATCGGATTCTTGGGATGCATAGACTAGAAGAATCATTTTTAAGAAAGAAACCAGATGTGTCACACTTTAGGATCTTTGGTTCATCAGTTTGTTTTCATGTTACCAAGGATGCAAGGAAAAAGCTAGAGCCAACAATTGAGTTGGGAATATTTGTGGGGTACACTGATACACCTCACAACTATCAGGTGTGCCTGCCATCTCACAGGATGAAAGTTGTTCGTAGAGATGTGAACTTCGATGAAGAGAAGGCCATGAGATGTTCCCTTGAGAGGGAGATTCAATTACATGCAGATGAGGAGCTTTTGGATCCAAAGGAAGAACCTCAGGATGATGTGGAGCATCCACAAGCAGAGGAGAACAAAGTGTAGGAATGCACTCATGCAAAGACATCCATAGATGGAATGAAGCACACCAGAGAAGACGGCATATTGATGCATGATGCTAAAGAGAATTTGGGGGCACCCACATCATAGCACAGGAAAAGGAGGTCACCAGATTGGTACACTGGCTACATGGCTCTAATGAGTGAGTGTAAAGATTGATCCATCCTCATTCAAGGAAACAGTGCAAAAACTAGTATTGGTTGATGTCATCATAAAGGTGTATGACTCCGTTATCAAGAACAGAGCTTGGGAAGTTGTCCCAAGGCTAGAGGACAAGTTAGTGGTAGGTTCCAGGTGGATCTACAAGTTGAAGCAAGCAGCAGATGGAAGTGTTGAGAAACACAAGGCCATATTTGTGGCCAACGGGTTCTCTCGGGCGGAGGGAATTGATTACGAGGAGACATTTTCTCCAATAGCAAGGTACTCTTCAATCAGATCTATTCTATCACTTTTAGCACATATGGGATGGTGTTGAAAATAGCAACAAGAAATGCTAAAAATAACATTTCTATAAATAGCATTTCAGGATATACTCCAACTCTGTTGGAAATAGCAAAAAATAGAAATGCTATAAATAGTATTGCTATAAATTGCATTTCAGGACAGATTCCAATTTTAATTAGTCGTTGAATTAAAATTTCAATTTGGTCTCTGCAGTTGTTTGAAAAATAATTAATTAATTCACCTTGAGTTAATTAGTTGGAGAAAATCAAACATGAAGTCTATGTGAAGACATGCAACAATTATCCCTTCGATTGAGGAAGTTATCCCTTAATTAAAGCGATAAGGATGAGTTGTATTTGAATTGTAATTAGTTAGCTCAGTTAACTGAGTTAAGTATAGTTAGATTAGTTCCAAACAGTTTGAGGAACTAATTGTGAGTTCAGACAGTTAATGCATGCATGCATGCAACTAGTTTTCTCGAGATAACTAAATATTCTCTCATAAATAACTCATGGATGTCAGTTCAGGGAAAGAACCAGTTGAGATTAAAGGAAGGGACAATGTACTATCAGTTGGAGGAATTTTCCTATAAAGGAAACTCATCCATGCAGAAGGAATCATCTACTTTAGGATTGTGCAGTTATTTCAGAGGTGAGTGTTGCATGTGAGGTGAGAATCACATAGGTTGCAGCTGGAGGACCCAGGAGAAATTGCGCAATGAAATAGGAGGCTTGGAGGACTGAAGGAAGGCACATGTGTTGTCTATTCTATCTTTGAGAAGTAGTGATGGATTGTACTAAGAGCTTGATAGCTTGAGAGCTAAATATTTGTGTAATCCTGAGATATTTCCACTTGTATGATAATAGAGATAGTGGGGTTTTTAGCTGAGACTTTCCCCAGAGTATTCTTCTGTGTTTCATTTGTGATTGATTCTACTTCTCTATTATATGTTTTCTATTTGATCTTGCTAAAAATCAATTAAGCTTCCACAAGTTTGATTGTAGAAGTAGATTAAGTATTTTGCTTTAGTACATTGCATAATTAGTTTAATCTACGGTGAAATTTCTACATGGTATCAGAGCTAGATGATCTATAGAGGAATTTCTACATGGTATCTGAGCCAGCTGATCCATAGAGAAATTTCTACATGGTATCGGAGCTAGGTTTATCAGAGCAGAGAACAGTATACAAAGAAGAGAATTCGAAGTAAAAAAAATTGGGGCATGAGCTTTCAGAGCAGATCTGAAAATTTTTGTACAAAATTTTCATAAAAAAATATCAGATCTGGATTCCTTGCAGAAAAATACCCAAACTCAAAAAAAAATTCGGCTGAATTGGAGTTCGGATGAGGGAGATATCGCTGATTTAAAATCAGCTCTTTTTCCAGAAAATTTCGTGTCGGCGAGAAAGACGAAACAGATTGGTGTGCTAGCCAAGAACCTGTATGCACTTGAGGTACAAGATGCATGCAAAGCCTTGAGGAGCAAGGTAAAGGTTAGATACTTGGTGGTTGAGAGGGAGAGTAAATTACCTCTCAACATGTAGCGCCAAAAGAAGTCTCAGACAATTGTGGAGGAGCCACAATTGGTGAAGCAACTTCAGGAGGTTGTGGAGCAGCCACAACTGGAGAAGATGAGAGGAGACTGAGTGGAGGAATCCACTCATGGAGAGACCTCTAGTAGTGGTAAATTTCGAGCCAAGTGGGTAGAGGGATCATATGAATCCATACCTCCAGATGTGAGGTGGGGCGATGTGAAGTGATAGTCCCAAGAAGGTTGAAATAGGGGCAGGATCCTTGAGATGCCCAACCTCTTTGATTAGACCTTGCTACAGGAGCCCTGACGAGGAGTATCAAGATTAGCTAAGTGGGTAGAGATGAATGCAAATAGAGTGGCACGGAGAGCTACAGTGTAGGATTCCTAAGACAATGCGGAGCTAGCACGATGCAGTAATGCGAGAGGCACAGGAGTGTTGCACTAGTGCAGGATGGCACAGAGAGGTATGCAACAGTGCGAGATGCAAGGAGTTGTTGCAGTAGCGTAGAGGCCAAAGAGGGAGAACTTTTGAATTGCAAAGGGAGCTTCAGCATCAGAGGGTATTTCTAGCCCAATAGGGAGGTCAGTTGGGAGATCAGTTACTTACTTCTCAGTAATTGAGTTGCAGTGCAGTAGTGGGCAGCACGATGCAACATGATGAGAAGAGATGCAGTGTGGATGCAGTGCTGGGAGAAAGGACCAGCAGCAGCACGGATGCAGCAGGAGGAATCAGTGTGATTGATGCAGTCATAGATCAAAGTGACAAAGGCTAGAGCAGTCAGACACTGAAGAGCACAGAGGTGCAGAGTTTTCAGTCGACTGATGCAATAGCAGTTAGATACTTTGATGACAGAGACATCATTCTGATTCAGGCTGGATATTTTTTGTGTTCCTAGAGTTTATGTAGCAACAACACTTGAGAGAAGTGTTGCATGCAAAACATTTCAAAGGTTTAGGATCGGGTTCAAGTTGAATGACCCATCTCTGTCAGGCTCTCGTCCTAGGAACCAAGCAATGGGATACAAAGTCTATGCCAACTTGAAACTACTTTCTTGTTGAGAGGGAGTGTTGAAAATAGCAGCAAGAAACACTAAAAATAGAAATGATAAAAAAAGCATTTCTATAAATAGCATTTCAGGATATACTCCAACTCTGTTGGACATAGCAAAAAATAGAAATGTTAAAAATTGCATTGCTATAAATATCATTTCGGGATAGATTCCAATTTTAATTAGTCCCTGAATTAAAATTCGAATTTGGTCTCAGCAGCTGTTTGAAAAATAATTAATTAATTCATCTTCAGTTAATTAGTTGGAGAAAATGAAACATGAAGTCTATGTGAAGACATGCAACAGTTATCCCTTTGATTGAGGAAGTTATCCATTAATTAAGGAGATAGGATGAGTTGTATTTGAGTTGTAATTAGTTAGCTCAGTTAACTAAGTTAAGCCCAGTTAGATTAGTTCCAAACAGTTGGAGGAACTAATTGTGAGTTGAGTCAGTTAATACATGCATGCATGCAACTAGTGTTCTCTAGATAACTGAATATTCTGTCATAAATAACTCATGCATATTAGTTCATAGAAAGACCCAGTTGAGATTAATGGAAGGGAACCCACCAAGTGCATAAGTGAACCCACTCCATATTCACCAAGTACAAGGAATTTCTACAGGTTCAACCAATGTTGCTTTGCAATATAGAACATGGTATGTTTGTCATTTCTTTGAATTCGAACTTCAAAAAGTTACAAAATTAAAGCGCACACACACATATATTAAAAAAATAAAACACTAAAATTTAAAATTTAATATAGCAATATAATTTGTATGATTACGAAACCAAACTACAACTTTTTCCAATTTAATAATCCTATCTACACCTTTTTTGGGAAATTGCTAGTATTATTAGTAGTCAACTTTATTGTTGAAAATAGAAACAAGAAATGTTAAAAATAACAACAAGAAATCCTAATTTAATTTTTCCTTGAATCAAATTAGGAATTAAATCAAAATTCTATTCTCATAGCAACTTGTAATAGTTAAATGAGTTAATTTGACTTACTTGGCTCAGTAAATTCGAGTTGGAAGTCTATCTAGAGTTAGAGTGATTCCTAAATTTTAGGTGTCCAAAATGAGTTCTTTTGGGTTGTAATTAATTAACTCAATCTAACTAAGTTATAGTCAGTTAAACTAGTTCAATTAGTTGGAGGAACTAGTAGGAGGTCTAGTAGTGGGGAGAAGCTTCAGTGCAGCTTCACTGCTCCACTAGTTAACTGAAGATTCACTCACAAATAATTCATGCATGTCAATTCAAAGGAAGACCCAAATGAGATTAGAGTTCAGGGACAATGTACTATCAGTTGTTTAATTTTATGAGTTGTACAAATGGTGCATGCAATCAGTAGAATACCTATGATGGATTGTACAATTGTGGTGAGGGATTCTTTCAATTAAATATGGGTTAATTCTCTTAAGAATTGCGTAAGGAAGTAAGGGCTTGGCAAGAAGAAGAATTGGCTAAGTGTTGGCTTGAGCCGGTTTGTGAAGCAGAGAGATAGATTGTACTTATGTAGGAATTTTTTGGGTTGGACAACCATTGTTTTTCTTCTCAAATCTTTTGGTTAATGCAATATAGATAGTCAGGGTTTTGAGCAGTTGTTTTCCCCAGAAAAATATTATGTTATGTGCGATTGAAATTCTTCCTTTTCTACTTAGTTTTTTCATCGATCAATTTTTGTCTCCGCTGATGAATAGAGTAGATTCAAGTATTTTGTTTTAGAATATTACATAAGAATTTTGAATCTACAAGTAAAAAAATACATCGTATCAAAGCTGAAGACATTATAGAAGAGTAGAATACGAGTTTGTTGTGTAGGTGAAATCGAAATTGCAGTTTCATATTTCAAAGTCAGCAGAATGACATTCTATGGTTTGAGACTTGAGTATGCCCTGGAGGGCAACTTGGATTACATATCTTGGAAGGACAAGATGTATGCATTGTTGGAAGACAACGGGCTCAAGTAATTCATAGGTCATGGTATTCCAAAGCCTCCAACATCTGATGCCAAATATTTGGCTGAATGGAGAAAGTGTGTGGCAAAGGCGGGAAGGATTATCTTAGAAGGATTTAGAGATCATATTGTCTCAAATCTCCATGGTAAGGAAACTCCATTTGCAATGTGGAGGGCAATGACAGACCTGCTTCAAAATAGAAGTTACCATAGGAAGTTGGCACTGAGGGACAAACTCATAAATATCAAAATGGAGAAGGGTGACTCAATTTTGAAGTACTTGACCAATTTCACCTAATGTCGGGATTAGTTTGGAAGTGTCACAATTACTGTTGTAGAATATGATATAGTGAGACTAGCACTTCTAGGCCTTCCCAAGAGTTGGCACAGTTACCAGGACTTAATGAATGGGAGGGAGAAGCTACCAGAGTGGGAGCAATTGTGGTCTGAATTGGTACAAGAAGAGATTTGATGGAACACCGGAGATGGGACCTCATCCAAAGTAGTGAAATAGGACTTCACATTAGTCAGCAAAGAAAAGAAATCCATGGGAAAGAAGTCCCAAGGCAAGGATGGCAACAAGAAGAAGGAATTGTTGAACATCAAGTGTTTTCACTGTCACGAGTTCAGGCACTATGCCATGATATGCCCACAGAAGGAAGAAAGCAAGAAGGAGCTTGTAGTAGCAGCAAGAAGTGAAGCTCTAGCTTCACAATTCAAACTTGATTTTACTCTCATTGCATGCATGGCTAGCATTGTAATGGGAAGCATGTGGTATCTCGACAGCGGTGCCTCATTCCATATGGCGGGGAATAGAGATCTCTTCAGTGACTTGGAGGAGAAATACCTCAAGCATAACATAGAGTTTGGAGATGATGGGAGGTATAGCGCGACCGACATCGATACAATTAGCTTTCAAAGGGAGTCTAGCTCCCCTCTCAAAATAACATATGTGAGGTATGTTCCAGGACTAAAGAAGAATCTTGTTTCCATCGCAGTATTGGAAGACTGTGGCTACAATGTGATTTTTAGTGAAGGAAAAGTTTTCCTTAGATACATCGCAATGGGAAAAGTGAAACAGATCGGTGTGCGAGTCAAGAACCTGTATGCACTTGAGGTACAAGATGCATGAAAAGCCTTAAAGAGAAAGGCAAATGTTAGAGACTTGGTGGTTGAGAGGGAGAATGAATTACCTCTCAACATACAGCCTCAGAAGCAACCTCAGCAACTTGTGGAGCAACCACAATTGGAGAAGTAGAGAGGAGACCGAGTGGAGGCATCCACTCAAGCAGAGACCTCTAGTAGGGGGAAATTTTGAGCCAAGTGGGTAGAAGGAGCACATGCATCCATACCTCTAGAAGACAAGTGGGGTGATGTGAAGTAATAGTCCCAAGAGTACAAAAATTTGGGCATGATCCATTGAGATGTTTCTTCTCATGGATCATTACCTTGCTACAGGAGCCCACAATACATAGTAGCAAGATGGATTCGACATCAAATTTACAGTTTCATATATATATATATATAGACACACACACACACACGTTGATATACTTTAGCTTCATATTAGGTTATCAAATTGATGGTTATCAGTTTTTGATGGTCTCTTCTATTAGGTTTTGAAATACAATGTATTCTGCTCAAGTTACTTCTATATCCCGAGGATTCATCGTGGGAATCCTATTGATCTACGTTGTTTCTATGGTCAGTCAAATAGTTATGCCTAGATTTCAATATAACTATGTGTAGCCTAGCTTTCAATACATTATGCCTAACTTGAAATATGCTACGCCTCACCTTCACACACTCCCTCACCAAGTACTCCTCTCCCCAGATTTTCATGGCTCTTACTTGACCAAGTCATTTAGCTTCTTCCCACCTCCTTAAAATTGATAGGGTAAATCCTAGTTTACGCCTGGTTATTGTGATCCATACTAGTCCTTACTAGAGAAGCTCTCAGCACTTGTATGCCAACATCAATAGGTGAGCTTAGCTTACTCCAGCCATTACTCTAGGTGAATCCACAAAGATTAATGGAACTTGTTTTAGGTTTAATTGGAAGGTGACGACCATCGTTGGAACATGATCCAACCACAACAATTAGGTTTCCTCGGAGGAAATAGATTCAAGGTGACAAGGACATTAAAAAGAAAAAGACTAAGTTAACATAGGCATTAAGGTGTGATAAAGTATAATTTATTTTAAAATTAAGAGACTATTGAGAAAATATATTCCATCATTTTCACTTGTAATTCCAAGTCATGTCGAGATTCCATGGTGCAAGAATCCAACTGATTTTATTATAATTTGGATGATTTGTTACAACATATAATTATGATATTAATGTTAAACGGTCAAACGTCATGCAGATGAAACTACAAATTCAAAATTTTTCTCACAACATTTTGAAAGATTTAGGACGTGGACCAAATTAGCATTGAACGACAAATAACAAAGAAATGAAAATTCAACTTCAAAATTTGGTTGAAGGCATTTAGAAAGATTTAGGACATGGATCACGGCAGAATACTTTTGACCCTTTGAGTGAGGGAGGTGATAATCTAGTGGTAGCCTAGCTGGATACTGGCGAGAGAGTAATATGGATTGCCTTTTCCTTTGCTCATGAGATACGAGTGAGTTCCTTGCTCAATCACTTTCCCATCTTCAATCACAACAATCGAATCTACATTTTGAATGGTTGTCAGTCTATGAGCTATCACAATAGTCATTCTTCCCACCATTATTTTGTCCAGGGCTTCTTGATCAATCTTCTCTGCTTGCTTGTCCAACGCAATGGTGGCCTCGTCCAACAGTAATATGCTCGGATTCTTTATGATCGCCCTGGCTATAGCAATGTGTTGCCTTTTCCCTCCCGATAATTGCATTCCTTTGTATCCACAATTTGTTTCGTATCCCTTCTCCAAAGAGCTACACAAATCCAAGTTAAATCAATGCCATATTCAGTTCATCCTAATTTATGTTGGAAATAATAATCCCAAACACCGCAATAAACAACCCGACAGCAACCATACATGTCAAAAACTTTTGCAGCCATACATGTCAGACACTTTTGCAGGTTGCGTCTGTGCTTGAAGACAGTTTTGCAGGTTGCATCTCAGCGTGAAGATAGAAGGTTTGAAGTCAGTTGCGAACCATTCAGAAACCCAACAAAGGAATTTAAAGAATTTATGTACCTAAGTAAACAGATACAGGCAAGCATTAATTCAACAACCTTGCTCACACTCTAGAAACACCCGCGCGACTCTAATCACACTCAACAACAACATAAAAATTAATTTTTCTCTGTCATGAATTAAATGTAAAATTGTATGTTGAGTTATATATGAATGTAAAAGTCATTTTGTAAGAGTGAGACTGTGTAGAGAGGTTAGCGAGTAAGACATAAGAAAAGAGCACAAGTCACTATGGATAAAATGGTGGAGAAATTTTGGTGAGTGCATGAAAACAACAGTTACTCTATTTTACTGTGTGTTACTCCGCATAAGTTTAAATCTCTATAAAATTTTATTTTATTTTGTAAATGAACCGCAGTCTCATGTAGATGTATTTTCATGTTTAAGAAATGAATACTAAGTTTTAGTGTGTTGCTCCAAATCTATCTTGTTATTTTTACTGTGAGTATTCACTAAGTCTCTAGAATAGTTCCGAGGTGCGCGAAATCCAAGTCTGGGAAATTAGCCTTGCGGTGCGCGAAGGTAACTCCGTGAAATCTGCTTCGCGGTGCATGAACCTAGTTTAGCGAAAGTAGCTTCGCGAAATTCACAACTCTATGCCTCTCGCCTCCGCGAAAAAGAAAATTAAATTCGACAAATATTTCTAACATGGTATCGGAATAGGTTAAACTCTGTTAGTGTAAAAACAAGTGTTTTTACTAACAGTAAAAATTGCGTTTGAGCGCACATTGTTTTTTACCATATTTACCAGCAGGTAGAAAGTTTTTTTTTACGCTTAGAAATGGCAACATCAAGCACAAGTTTGACTAATCCTCAAATTCCTCAGTTTAATGGCAAAAATTATGATTATTGGGCTATTACAATGAAGGCCGTCTTTTCTTCTCAAGACATTTTGGATTTGGTGGAGAATGGTTTTCAAGGACGAGCAGATGTAGCAGCATACAATGCCTTATCTCAACAAGAAAGAGATTTGTTAAGGGACAACAGGAAGAAGGATTCAAAAGCCCTGTTTTATATTTTCCAAGCAGTTCATGAAAGTATTTTCCCAAGGGTTGTAACAACAACGAAGTCCAAGCAAGCATGGGACATCCTCCATATAGCCTACCAAGGCATGGCAAAAGTCAAGACAACAGAGCTGCAAATGTTGGGGAGAGATTTTGAAACACTTTGTATGAAAGGGTTTGATAATATAGACTCATTTTTTACACATGTAAGTGGGCTGTTTACTCAAATTAGGTCTCATGGTGAGACACTTGAGGAAAGAAGAATAGTTGAGAATGTTTTGAGAAGTCTGCTAGCAAGGTTTGAGGCTATTGTTGTGGCTATAGAAGAGACAAAGGATCTCTCATAGTTCACATTGGATAAGCTTAATGCATCACTAATTTCTCATGAACATAGACTGAATAGAGCAACAAGCTCCTCATTGGAGCATGCCTTCAAGACACAAGTATCATTTGGTCAAGGTCGAGGCAAAGGAAGATCATATGCTAGAGGAAGGGGAAGAAGTCCACACAGAGGTGGAAGAAGTAGACCTTCAAGCTCAAATGGAAGAGGCAGCAATCAAAATCCAAGTCAAGGCCCAAGCCAAAATCAAGCACAAGGTCAGAGGTATGATAAATCTCAAGTTCAATTTCATTACTCTAAGAAGTATGGTCATTATGAAAATGAATGTAGAAAGAAGCAATATGATATTAGTAACAACCCAAGTGTAAATTTCACAAGAGAAAATCAGAACCATGATAGCATGTTTCTAGCTTGTAATGTAGCACAAGAAAAATAGAGTGATATATGGTATCTAGGTTCAGGGTGTAGCAACCACATGTCAGGAAACATAGAAATGTTTTCTGATCTAGATGAAAGTGTGAAATCTGAAGTGACATTAGGGACTGATAGCAAAGTCTCTTTCATTGGAAAGGGAAGAGTTAATATCCTAACAAAAAAGGGGGAGAAGAAATACATCTATGATGTTTACTTTTTCCCCGGTCTGAAACATAATCTCATGAGCGTTGGACAACTCATGCAAAAAAGCTATAATGTCTTCTTCAAAAATGATGTGTGCACAATTTTGGATAGGCCTCCAAGAAGACAGTTGGTTGCAAAGGTTCAGATGACAGACAATAGAATGTTTTCCCTGAAAATAATATCAGATTTGCAGAAAGAAGGCGCACAAGCACAACTATCTATGAACTCACAAGAAAATGGAAGAAAAGGGGCAGCTGTCACACAAGTAAACTTTCAAGCAGAGGTAAAAGATGAAAATTGGTTATGGCACTTGAGATTTGGATATCTCAACTTTGGAGGTTTGAATTTGTTGCATAGGAAAGGCATGGTGAAGGGTTTACCACTCTTAGAAAAATCAGATAGCATATGTGAAGGATGTATCTTGGGCAAGCAACATAGAGAGACATTTCTAGCAGGAAATTCAATGAGGGCAAAGGCACCTTTTGAGATTTTCCACTCAGATTTATGTGGACCAATGAAGACACCATCAATTGGTGGTAGTAACTATGTATTGACCTTCATAGATGACTACACAAGGAAAACATGGGTCTTTCTCCTAAAATAGAAAAGTAAAATGTTTGAGTGCTTTCATCAATATAAGGCTCTTGCTGAAAAACAAAGCGGACATTTCATCAAAGTCCTTAGGACAAACAAAGGTGGAGAATACATCTCAAATGACTTCCTTCAATTTTGCAAGGAACATGGAATTCATAAGGAATTTACAACAATATATACACCACAGCAAAATGGTGTCACAGAAAGGAAGAATAGGACCATTATGGAGATGGCAAGGAGTATGTTGAAGGCAAAGCATTTTCCAAATGACTATTGGGTTAAAGTTGTCGCTTGTGCAACATATATCTTGAATAGATGTCCAACCAAAAGCCTCTAGAACATTGTTCCTCAAGAGGCATGGAGTGGAAGAAAGCATAGTGTCACTCACATGAGAGTTGTTGGATCTGTGGCTTATGCACATGTTCTGTATGAGTTGAGAAAGAAGTTGGACAGAAAGGGGGAGAAATGCATATTTGTTGGATACAATGATGAATCCAAAGCATACAAACTCTACAATCCATTAACCAAGAAAGTCATAATCAGCAGAGATGTGTAGTTCATAGAAGAGGAAGAGAAGAAAATCAATGTCAAAGCATGCATACCAAATGAGGACAGAGAGGAATTAACAACAGCAAATAATTCCTCAACTGTGACTCCATCTACTCCTATTCAAACACAGTGAAGAAGGCAGCAAGCAATGCCATCAACAAATAATAGGACAGTTTCGCATAGCCAAGCAAGTGCTTCTCCAAGCACACCACGAAGCGCGACACCAAGTGACATATCAAGCCCATCTTCAGCAAGCACAAGAAGGCCAAAATTTAGAAATTTAAATGAAATTTATGAGCAAGATGAAGTTGATAGTAGCGCAGGTCTGAATTCCTTATTTTCATTATTTTGTCATGTAGATGACCCAATCCACTTTGAAGATGCAGTCAAAGAAGAAAAATGGGTTGCGGCAATGGAGGAAGAAATAGAAGCAATAGAAAGGAATGACACATGGGAGTTAGTGAGCCTTCCGAAAGGAAAACACGTTATTGGAGTGAAGTGGGTCTATAAGACCAAAAGTAACATTGAGGGAAAGATTGAAAGGCACAAAGCAAGGCTAGTTGTCAAAGGATACAAACAACAACATGGAAGAGATTACATAGAGACATTCACGCTAGTCACGCGAATGGAGACAGTGCGCACAGTTGTGGTGATTGCCGCGCAGCATAAATGGACAGTGTATCAGATGGACGTAAAGTCATCGTTCTTGAATGGAGTACTGAAAGAGGAAGTGTATGTCGCGCAACCACCTGGTTATGAGATTGAAGGACAAGAAGACAAAGTATATCGGTTGAAGAAAGCTCTTTATGGATTGAATCAAGCACCGCGCACATGGTATAGCAGGATAGATGCTTACCTGTTGGACAATGGTCTCAACAAATGTGATGGTGAGCCTACTCTCTACATCAAAGAGAGCGAAAGTAAGATTCTCATTGTGGTCTTGTATGAATATGATTTGATCTTTACAGGCAGTGATGATTTCCTCATCACCGATTTTAAACAAGTAATGAAGAGTGAGTTTGAAATGACTGACTTGGGATTGCTAAGATATTTTTTTAGCATAGAAGTGAAGCAAACAGAAAATGACATTTTTATCTCTCAAGCAAAGTATGTGGCAAAAATTTTGGAGAGGTTTAAAATGAAAAACAGCAAGTCCGCACCAACTCCAATTGTCATAGGGTTGAAGTTGAGCAAAGAATATTGTAGCAGCAATGTCAATCCGACATTATACAAAAGCATGATAGGCAGCCTGATGTATTTGACCGCCACTAGGCCGGATATAATGTATGCAGTAAGTTTGGTGTCAAGGTTCATGGAGAAACCCAAGGAGACACATTGGCAAGTAGCAAAAAGGATTCTGAGGTATGTCAATGGGACAAAATAGTATGACGTTTTGTACACAGCAACAAGTGATTTCAAGCTAGTTGGTTACATTGACAGTGATTGGGTAGGCAGTGTCGATGAGAGAAAGAGCATGTCAGGATATGTTTTTCATTTGGGTTCTGGAGCAATTTCATGGGCTTCCAAGAAGCAGCCAATAGTGTCACTGTCAACAACAAAAGCTGAATATGTCGTAGCAACAACAACGGCATGCCAGGCTATTTGGATAAGAAGGATGTTGAGGGATCTTTGTCATGACCAAGAGGGCGCGACAACTATTTTCTACGACAACACCTCAGCAATTGCATTGTCAAAGAATGTTGTCTTCGGCAAAAGGACCAAGCATATTGATGCTAAATATCATTTTACTAGAGAGTTGATTAACAATGATTAAATTGTGTTGCAGCACTGCAGGTCACAAGAACAGCTTGCTGATATTTTCACAAAGCCATTGGCAGGAGAAAATTTTGTTTATCTCAGAAACTGTTTGGGAATTGTCAATGGCGGCGATTGTGATTAAGGGGGAGTGTTGGAAATAATAATCCCAACCACCGCAATAAACAGCCTGACAACAGCCATACATGTCAAACACTTTTGCAGCCATACATGTCAGACACTTTTGCAAGTTGCCTCTGTGCTTGAAGACATTTTTGCACGTTGCCTCTCAGCGTGAAGATAGAAGGTCTGAAGTGAGATGCGAAGTATTCAGAAACCAGCAAAGGCATTTAAAGAATTTATGTACTTAGGTAAACAAATATGGGCAAACATTAATTCAACAACCTTGCTCACACTCGAGAAACACAACTCTGATGACACTAAACAACAACATCAAAATTAATTTCGCTTTGTAATGAATTAAATGTAAAATTGTATGTTGAGTTATATATGAATGTAAAAGTCATTTTGTAAGAGTTAGACTATGTAGAGAGGTTAGAGAGTAAGAAGTAAGAAAAGAGCGCAAGTCTTTGTGGAGAAAATGGTGGAGCAATTTTTGGTGGCCACGTGAAAACAACAGTTACTCTGTGTTACTCCGCGTAAATTTAGACTTCTGTAAAATTTTATTTTATTTTGTCTCATGTAGATGTATTTTCATGTTTAAGAAATGAATATTAAGTTTTAGTGTGTTGCTCCAAACCTATTTTGTTATTTTCAGTGTGGAATAGTTCCGAGGTGTGTGAAATCCAAGTCTGGGAAATTGACCTCAGAGTGCACGAAAATAGCTGTGCGAAATCTACTTCTTGGTGCGTGAACATAGTTTTGCGATAGTCACAACTCTTTGCCTTTTCCCTCTGCAAAAACGAAAATTAAATTCACCAAATATTTCTAACAATTTATTCCAGAAACAATCTGCTTAACCACAACTGATTGAATATATATATTATTGCATAAAAATTATGTTTCAATTAAAAATTTGCAGTATTTCCCTCATAAAGTCATGAGCATGTGCAGCGATTGCAGCTTCGATCATCTCCACCTCGATTGCGTTCTCTTTTCCGTAGGGAAAGTTGTCTCAAATGCTTCCTCCAAACAGCGTGGGCTCTTGACCTACTAGAGCTATGTGATTCCTCAAACTCTTCAAATTGAACCTCCTAATGTCACTGCCATCGATTTTCACCGATCAAAAAAGTTTTATGTTGCATGTGGTTAATTAGGCTAATGTTTTATACGTGAATTCATACTTTGTCCAGCCATACGAAAAATGGAAAGTCGTTTTTTTAACCGCGCAGCGAGAAGCTGTAGTGTGTTGATTTTCTTTTCTAAACAGAGTCAGGGCCGCATCCCTACAGGCCACAAGCTAAACTTTGAAAGTATTCTCTTGCGGCAAAACTTGTTCCCCTCGGCATCCGCGCTTTGATTAAGAGCCAGGGCATCAAATCCGAAGACAGTCCGTTAGTGCCCAAGGTTTGGAAATTTTTTTTAATAAGATTTTTTTAAAAGGGCAGAGCCCCAGATTTTAAAAATTTTGGTGAAGACTGAAAATAAGTGTAAAGATTTACAAAATTTGGAAACGAGAAGGTTTCTAAAACAAATCCTTCCAAGGTGAAGACTTAGGGCAAGTGATATAATTTGGGAGATATTATGTTTGAAAAGTTTTTTATTTATTTCAAAAGGATTCATTAAATGAATGGTTTAAAAGACTTTTTAATTGGAAAGTCCCGTCAAATATATTTGAGTGAGTCATTTACAATATTATTTTGAAAAAGTATTTAAATCGTATGAACAATAACGTTGGTTATATTGAAGGATTTGATAAAGGAGATTTTTAAAGGTTTTCGAAGAATTAAGAAAGAAAAAGACTTTATTGAATAAAAATCTAGGGTTTTGTAAAGTAGTTTCTTTAAATTATTTGGTTTAAGCATGACAATTTTTGGGTGAAAATTGTGGTTTATGGGGAGAATATTGAAATTCATATTTTCTTTAGGTTTTTTGTCAAGCATGATAATTTTTTGGTGAAGATTGTGCCTTACCGGGGTGCATATTGAAAATCATATTTTCTTTTAGGGGCGATATGGAAGACAACCTCATGCAAACAGGTAAGAAACTATAAGACATTGGGACCACAGTCATGGGTTGCAAAGCACTACTGAAGCATATTAATAAAAGAAATAAAAAAGAAGACGCAAAGATCATTGCCATGGTTAAAGAGGTTCACGTAGCAGCTCACCCACTGAGAATTCTAGCAGAAGATAAAAAGAAATCAAGGTTGATTGGTGTAGGTTTGATTTGCTACCACCTCCTATGTCTCCAGGTGAATATTTTGATCACTGGGTTATGGGTTATCAAGATGCTAACTTTTCTTAGACTAAAGAGTTAATTGAATATAAATCTAATAACTCATATGATGCAATATGTGATATTTTAATATTAATTTTATGAAACATGCATTGGATGAAAAGTGTTTATGAAAAGAAGCAAAAGCTACAACTTCCAAAGAAGCATGGAAGTTCTTGGAGGTTTGGCACAAAGAGGAGTGACATGGGGCAACAAGTTATGTCAGAAGCAAAGAAGTCAGCAGCAGATCTGAGAAACACAATATTCACCAAAAAAAACTGTCATACTTGACAAAACACCAAAACTTGACGGACTTTACAAAGCCTTAAATTCTCTTGTCAATGAAAACTCTTTTTTTTCAAAGCCCCCTATTTTTTTATTCTCGACTCCTTTAAAACGTAACTCCTTAACAAACTTTTAAGGGTCAAACTTTTTTTGTTTGAGTCAACTCCTTAAAAAACTTGCGTGACTCTCTTTAAGCAAATTTCCGCGCCCTTTCAAACATTGCTCTTCACTTGATTAACGCGGTCGTGATTGCTTGAAGCAAATTTCACTTCCCTTTTAAGAATTTCTCTTCACTTGGTTAACGCGGTCGTGATTGATTGAGGCCTAAAACTTAATGAACTCCATGAATTGTTTACGCTAACGGGATTCTCGTGATGAGGGCATGCCACTAACACATTGCACGATGACAAACTCCTGACGCCACGAAAAATTGTTTTGACCTGCATGCTTCGAAAAGGCTGAGAGCCTGTGTGCGTCTTGTATGTAACCTACAAGGTGTGTTTTCTGTTCACTTCGAGAAAAAATATATTTCTCTCCTCTCACACAGATTGTTGCTAATCTGTTTTTTGTGACGCTTTGTAATTTCACTCTGATACTAATTTGTTGGAAAAGCATATGAGACAAAGCACAAATAATTCACACATAAAACAAGAGCGGCTGCTCTTTTATTGATCACACAAATCATGATGATTACAATGAATCCGGTGAAAAGTATTTATCATTTTCCAACTAACTACTTGCCTAAAATATCTTGACATGCAATCACACACTAAAAATCTTCTACAACTTAATTGGACTTACTCAACAATCAAACACTCAACCACTCAATTAATTGACTCTCTATGTTTACCCAACTCCACATGCCGGAGTAATTACAATATCTAACAGCGTATGTTCCATTGCATTTACAAATCGGATCTTCATGCATATCTGTCTCGATCACGTGGCCACTTTGAACCACCGCAATCACGTCTGCGTTGCGGATGGTGGAGAGGCAATGAGCTACTACAATAGTTGTGCGACCAACTGAAACTTTGTCTAGAGCATTCTGAACGATTCTCTCGGAATCTGCATCTAGAGCACTTGTGGCCTCGTCTAGAAGAAGTAGACGAGGATCCTTGAGCATAACTTTTGCAATAGATATACATTGCTTTTTCCCTTCCAACATCTAGACTCCGCGCTCACCCACCTGTATTGCGCAAATGAAGAAAGTAAACTCAAATTGACTGCACTTTAGAAATGAAGAATGGGAGTAAAAACATAAATATTGCCCGTGTGTCATAACCATCTGGTAGTTGACTAATCAAATCGTGAGCGTTTGAAGATATGGCGACAGCAATAACCTGATTCAAGTTGGCTCCCTCTTTTCCAAACAAGATGTTCTCCTTGATCGATGTAGCAAAGAGTGCAGGTTCTTGACTTACTAGTTCAATTTGGGAACGCAATCATTTCAATTGTAGCGTTTTGGTTTTCACTCTATCCAGCAAAATCTCTCCAGCCAGGGGATCGTAGAACCTCTCTATTATGCCACAGCCGTAGACTTGCTGGACCCGCTTCTCCCCACCAACGCAACAATCTTGTTTGCGGGAATGTTTAGACAGAAATTGCGAAATATCTTGGATTCTAGTCGAGATGGATATGTAAACTCAACGTTTCTAAATTCAACTTTACCCCTGACCTCTTTCAATATTTCTCCTTTTGCATCTTCCCAATCAATGATTGATTCTCTGTCAACCATGTCAAAGATGCGTTTACAAGCAACACGTGCTTCTGAAATGTATTTGATATTCGGAAGCGCAGTCCCTAGAGCTCTGTAAACACAACAATCCTTTCAGAGATTTTTCTTGAACTGCAAAAATATGGTAAATTTCCCGTAGGATCAATTATAGAAGTACATCTGAAAGAGAGATGAATAGAGCTAGAACGCTTACAGGGTAATAAATTTGTAAAGAATTATGTTGGGAGACCTTTCATTATCTGGACCCTAAATCAATGATTGTTCAGGTCACATCTTAATAAAAAAAAGTCCGAGAAAATCATATTTGGGAGATGGAGAAGATCATATTGGGGAGATGGAGCCCTTAATTGGCGATTAAAAAATGGATTCAAATTGAGTTATGAATAAAATTTTATTTTTTAGTGAACTAATTTAGAATAGGGGAGATAAAACCTTTAATTGGTAATTAAAAAATGAATTCAAATTGAGTTATGAATAAACTTGTAATGAGGAAGTTGGTTTTTATTTTTATTTTTTAGTGAACTCATTTAGAATAGGGGAGATGGAGTCTTTAATGGGCAATTAAAAAAATGAATTCGAATTGAGCTATGAATAAATTTGTAATGAGGAAGTTGGTTTTTATTTTTATTTTGTAGTGAACTAATTTAGAATATGGGAGATGGAGTCCTTAATTTAGAATATGGGAGATGGCGGCCTTAATTGACAATTAAAAATGCAGATTGAGTGATGAATAAACTTGTAATGAGAAAGTTGGTTTTTATTTTTATTTTTTTAGTGAACTAATTTAGAAGATGGAAGATGGAGCTTTTAATTAACAATGAAAAATGAATATGAATTGAGTTATGAATAAATTAGTAATGAGGAAGTTGGTTTTTATATTTTTTTAGTGAATTAATTTAGAATATGGGAGATGGAGCTCTTAATTGGCAATTAAAAAATGAATTTAAATTGAATTATGAATAAACTTGTAACAATGAATTATTATTATTATTATTTTCAATAAACTAATAATTATAAAATCAATTAACTGTGAAACCATTATTATTAATTGATTTATCATTATTATTTTTAAAAAATCACATTATCTGAAATTATCTCTTAATGTGTAAAAAGAAAGCTTTCCCTCTTAAAATATATCTCTCAATCGTAACCATTAACTTATTTTCCCTTAACTTATTTCCTTCCGTACAAAAAAACACCCTTCATGCCTTCCAACTTCTGAATGTCTGTTGCTATTTGAGCGAATATAAAACACTAAATCGGCGTCAGTGAACAGTGAACATAGCATATCAATCCATCCAAACGTTTCATAATGTAAATCAGATGTATGTTTTCATAAATTTAATTGTTGTATAGTTATCTATGTTAATTTTAATAATTCTTCACTAAGAAGAGTTACATAATAATTTTTTAACTACGCTGAGGAGAGGGGACGAAATTTATTTTTAATTATTTAAAATATATTTTTAAATATAAATAATATTTTTTGAAAATTGAGATATGTCATTTTAACAAATTTTAATTATATTTTATTAGATTTATTAAAAAATATATTTAATAAAAATTTGATTTTTTAATATATTTAATAATAAAAAATTGTGATCTATATGGTAAACAAATGTTTTTTGAATTAATGACATTATTAGGATTCAAATTTTAATGATGTGATTAATCCGAAAGACATTTGTTTATGTTTTTAGTTTTTATTATATTTTAAATTCAAAATTTAAAGAGCAGTTAAAGATGGGAGCCAACGAATTACAGAAAACCTATGCCAAGGAGCATTGGAGCTCAATAAAAATGTAATCCCTCTAATTTTATTTTTTTTAAGTACAAAATTTTGAAAAGTATTTTTATCTCCATATATGTATGTATATGTATATGGATGTAGATACCGCCATGAGCTAAGTTATAAAGCTCCAATAAGCGGTATGGGTGTCATATTATTATTGAGACTTCTTCACTAACCCAAAGTAGCTCTTCATCTGGTCTATCAACTTCTTTTCCTGTAACTTGCCCACAAAAGCATCATCTGGGTTCATGCCTTGATAAGGAAGCGTGGTGATCCACCTGATCAACATCTCATCAATGAGGATGGGTGTCCCCAGCCATAAATACCCATCGTGCACTGATGCTAGCAATTGGCGCACAAAAATTGTGTTGATATTACTTCACCCAAAGTGAGGCAAATACATCATGTTTAAAAGACCCATGCGCTAGATTTCAGCTACCCACTTTATTGGTTCTACCCTTGGGACTCCCACCTCTTCATAATATACAGATCTCAAATAATTGTTGGGCTGAAACTGAGGGTACTTTGCAAAATCATTCAGATCCCAATCCTCCATCTTCAAATATGGGACCCGGGCCAACAAATTGCCCTCTATGGGTACATGCTCTAGTAATAACGGAGTGACTACCTAATATTTTAATGCATCTGGGTCCTTAGAGACCTTGGATGTTGGCTTCCTTGGTGGCATGTAAGGAGGAAATCTAGAGATATGTTCGACTTCTTTTGCAGGGATATCCTCTAACCCCTCAGCCAATTCTTCTTCTTCCAAATCCTTAGGTTCCATAGGCTACTTATTTTTGTCCATCTTCCCCTTCTAACTTCGCTCCATAGGTATCTTTCTAGGGGACTAACACACTAGTGGAGGCTGGGGCTTCTTCTACGTTTTCTCTCTTGTCATGGAGGTAGTAGGTTTTGGCCTTGGTGACTTGGTTACTATAGCAGGGACTAGTGGTGTTGCAGCCATCTCATCCAATCTTTCCTAGAAGAGTTTCTTCTACCACTCGGACAAATCTCCCTCAAACCCAAGCCCCTTCAATGAAAATTCCCACTCTACCTCTTGCTAATCTCGTCCATACATACAACAACCTTCTATGCTCAAACTTAGGTGCAAAATCTCAAGACAATCTCTCTGGAAGAAAAGTGTCTGAATGTGGAGCGGGATGTTGTATTTATAGCCCTTTTTGAATTCAAATCCATCGATTCCCTCCAGATCTCCCTCATTAATGCTCTTTTGGTGGTATATTTCCAAAGATATGCTTCTTAAATGCTTCTCCCCCACTCCTTTTAAGAGAAAAATAACCATCCAATCATCTACAGTGATTCCAATGGTCACTTTTTTGCTAGGCTGCGCAGGACCCACCTTGCTAGCACAGCTCCTTCATCGCAGCTCCCATATGCACCTTTCTCCTAACCATCGCGCAACCCAATCTCTTTGCCAAATTTTTCACCTGGCAGAGTAGTTTATAGTCCCGCACTTCCTTCCAACTTCCTAAAGTACTAAGACTATCCTACATCCATGTAGTCATCACGCAGGGGCAGGATTTCCCCTGTACAACTTTAACCAGCTTCGATTGATTCTTCCTGGAAATAGCTCCCCATTGAGCTTCGTGAGTTGAACTGCACCTCCATCCATAATCTCCTTGACGATGTATGGTCCCATCCAATGCATCTAAAACTTTCCTGGGAACTTAGTAAACTTTCTATCATACATCAACACTAAATCCATTTTTAAAGGTGTGTTGCTTAATGTGGCAATCATGCCACACTTTTTCTCTAGCCTTCTGCACCTACTGATGAAAATTTACCAAGAATCGATATTCTTCTAACTCAAGTATCTGCGTGAGGCGTTCTTCCATTATATCTCGATCTTCCATCTCCGTGACTGTAGAAATCCTCAAATTTGGTACTACATACTCCATTGGCATCATCGCTTCTGGTCCATAAACTAGTCGAAATGGTGTCTGTCCAGTCAACTTCTTACATGTAGTTCTATATGCCCAAAGAACAACTGGTATGCGCACATCCCAATCGTTCCTATTCACATTACAAATCTTTGTTAAAGCATTCTCCATGATCTTATTGAAAGCTTCAACTGTTCCATTTCCTTTAGGATGGTATGGCGTGATTTTCTGATGATACATTTGGAATTATTCTAGAAAAACATCAATCGTTTCATTTAGGAAATGCGAATCCCTGTCGCTCATCAAAATCTTAGGACAACCAAACCTAGATAAAAAGTACTCAAATATAAACTTCGTAGCTGTAGTTGTGCTGCAATCCTTCACGGGATGCACCTTGATCCACCTGGTCAAGTATTTTGTCGTCGTGATGATCTAGCGCGCTCCTCTCTTCCTTCCTGGTGGCAGAATAGGTCCCACAAAATCTATTTCCCATTTTTCAAATTCCTATAACAAGACTTGCGGGTTCAGAGGCAAGTCATCCCTTCGAAATGTATTCCTATTCCTTTGACAGACATCTCATGCCCTACAATACTCCTTTGAATCTTTGTGCACATTTGGCCACAACAACCCAGCTCATAGGATCTTCTACACAGTCACTCTTCCAACATAATGGCCTCCAGCAACTCCTGCATGCTATTCGGTGAGGATACTTTGTTTTTCATAATTTGGTACATACCTACGCCAAACTTCATTCATCCCCATTTTGTACAAGTTCCCTGCAATTACGGAGAAATATGCAGCCCTTACCACTAATTCCTTTTTCTGCTACGTCGTATATCCTTCAGGAATTACACCTATAGACAAGAATTGAATTATATCTGCAAATGTTCATCTACAACGTGCACAATAAAGAGATGTGCGTCAGAAAATCCTTCATCATGACTTGTAGGTTATTCACCATTCTCAATCCATGAAAGGTGATCAGGTACAACATTTAATCTTCTTGGCTTCACAATTACTTTCAAGTCATACTCCTCAAATAGCAGTATCCACTTAGAAAATCCCCGCCCCCCCCACCAACACAGGCTTGTTGATGAGGTACTTCAAAGTTGAATGGTTTGTATATATTTTGAAGTGCACACCCAATAGATAATTCCTAAACTTCTGGAGTGTATATACCATCACCAACCCTTCACACTTTGTAGTTCAATAATTCTTCTCCGCCTTAGACAGTTTTATGCTCGCAAATGCAATTGGATGGTTGATATCTCCTATGCCTAGTTGGGTTAAAACTTCTCCTAATGCTACACAAGACACATCCACATTTACATGAAATTATTTCTTCCAATCGGGGAACACTAGAATATGTGTTGTAACCATCTTTTCCTTTAAACATATAATTTTTTATGGAAATCATCATTCTAGCAAAATGTCGCATCTTTCTTCAATAATTTCTCCATGGGCGTAGTGATCTGTGTGTATGCCTTAATGAACTTTCTATAGTATCCTGTATGGCCCCATGTTTCTTACAAATGTTTTACATTCCTTGGGGGGTCCAAATTGATAATCACCACAATTTTAGCATGTTCCACCATCAACCCTTCCTTACAAACAACGTGGCCCAAAAGTATCCCATATGGGAGATCTGATACTTCCTACAAGTATCCAACATTAGAAAAAGAATTGAAACATGCTATTTAACTAATTTGGACATCATCCAATTATCAGAGTAGACCTCCAAAAACTTGTGAATAAATTCCTTAAATGTTATGACTACCACCCTAGAAACGATCGTAGGGGCATTCTTAATTCCAAAGGGCATAACTGTATACTGAAAAGAGCCCCATTATGTGGCGAAGGTAGTATTACTTTTATCTTCTAGCGCGATATTGATCTGGTGATATCCTGAGAATCCATTTGTAAAAGAGTATGCTTCTTGACCAACAACGTTCTCCAAGACTTCATCTGTGAACGACATAGGGAATGGATCAGGTACACAAGCATTGTTCAACTTCCATAGATCTACACAGATCCTAATTTTTTCCTTTGTCTTCTTCTCTTGAACTACCATAGGACTAATCGAGTTTGATTCTTCTACAGGCTCAATAATCCCTGCTGCGAGCATCTTATCGAGTTCTCCGCGTAAATTTTATGTGTATTTAGGATTCAATCGGTATGGGCATTGCTTTACTAGCTTCACATCTAGCTTCAAATTGATCTTCATAACACCCAAATCACCTATTATCCCCTTTAGATTAGAGAAATATGTTGGAAACAAGTCTTGATATTCATGTAACAACTCCGAGTCCTTGTCAGCTATGTCCTCATCCCAGTAATCTCATATATTCGCGAACTTCAGTTGTGCTTCCAACCCAATGTTCACTTGCTTGGTCTTCAAAGGTTTTGAAATATTAGGAACCTCTACCTCAGGCCCAGCGACTTCACATTGTCCCTCTGACTCAGGGATACTGATATTCCTAAGATCTTCCTTTACCTTGTTTTGTGGTAACATTGTAGCATTCCAGAGCATGGTACAACTGCGTACTCTAGTCAGGTTGTACCCATGTGATATGATCTACAGGTGTTCTGGATATCACAACCTTGATTTCTTGTAATGCTTGATCAATACATTTGAATCCATCCTCAACACTTAATGTTAGCAAAAATATCTCCTTCATAAAATCTCACTCCGTAGTTCCATGTCACAGCTCTATTTCTAAGTACCAATTCATCAGAATAGTATCCAAGGTGTCGCAGAATATATGTACCCATTCAGGTTGTGGTTCCTCTCTCCATGCTTTCATCCAATGAACAGATGCTCGTGCAGATCATCCTTCCATGTATATGTTTCAGTAATGTGGTATTTGCATAACCAAATCACAACTTCATCATCCTACGGTACTCCTTCCAGTCTGCAAAATTTTTCTTAAGTTTACACCATTATCTGGGAGGCACAGCTCTCAGCGCTATGTCTAATGCCTAGAAGAGATGCTCCTCCAGTACATCCTTTTCAAATTTATCAAGAAACAAATTTACATCTTCTAAGCCATCATAATATGGTAAATTGCGTACCTCAGTGGATATACATCAGAGTGATTTAGCAAGTTTTTTGCATCACAGCGTTGATACTTCATGTAATCTATTTTGCCAATGCTCGAGCTCCTCATTTAAATCCAAGTTGTAGGAGTTGTCATTTTCCCAAGTAATTTTACCATCCATCGTAGGATTGATCTAATCCTCGTTCTGCGCAGTAAGCTTATAGATCTATTCAATATCATCCTACTTATAGTAATCTCGGACTGGTTCACTATACCACGCACGTTCAATTGGATCCAATGGAACAATGACTCTTAGTTCCTTCTTCTCAAACGTCATGTTGCATTTCTTCCGGTTGATGAACGCATTCATATCAAACACCCAATCGATTCCAAGCAATGCCAGGTAGGGATTACTATAATCCACTATTTTCACTACTTCAAAATCAGCTATAGTGCACGCCCCTTCAGTGCCTATAGTTACTCCATGTAGGGGTCCTATAGGAATAATATTCTGCTGGTTCACCATTCGTAGCTGAATTTGGTACCACTGTAGCGTCGAATTTCCCATTTTTTTCCAGGTCTGTTTAGGAAAAACATTCGCATCAAATCCCAAATATATGGTCACCTAGTCCTTTTCTTACTTTTGTCTACTCTATGTATTGTGCATTGTTCAGGTAGTGGCTTACCCTTGCCAGTGCAATTGTCTATTAACTCTTGAAGTCCCTAGACTGCTTTCTGGTCCCTTAAGAGCTTCATGTGGGTTTGCAAGAAGGATTTTAATACTCAGGGATCTGTCTCCTACGTAGCAATGACCTCTTCAGGCTTCTATGTTCGTGCCTTCTGATCCTTTGATGTGGAAGCCCCTGAATCCACAGAGCTCTTCTTCACCTCCATAAATGTTTATTTTTCCTTATAAAAATATAATTCAGTATCTTTGTCAGCAGCCTTATGCACCCACATATTCTCTTCTAGTTGTTTCCTTGCGGCTTTATCTTCCACAGTAGCTAGACCACTCTGGGTAACTATATTAACGCTTGGGCCATCCTCACGTGGTTCTAACCTCATCATCTGGATGTTCTGGGTGGGATGTTGGTTCTTCTTCTCTTGCATCTTTATGATGAGTATAGGACAATCTTCTATTACATGGTTAAACTATCGGCCATACTGACAAGAGGGGTGTGTCGGGTTCTGACAATCTTGCGCATAGTACCCTAGTTCCCCACAATTGTAACAAGTAATATGTCTGCGACCTCTTCCAGCTCCTCCCCTTCGTCCTCTTCCTCGTCCCTGGCATCCTCTACACACTGCAGTTGCTTCTTGTTCCTGTTGTAGGCATGTCTCAGCCTGTACTCTATATGTCAGAATCTTTTCCATCATTAACTCATAGCTTCAGCAATTGCACTCATCATGGCCTACATACTTAGATAAATTACAGAATAGTTGTTGGGGAGTCTGTACGAACTTCTGCAACAAATGGAAATTTTTAGTTGAGTGTTTTCCTGTTATTTGGCAGATAGCGCACCAGGGCATTACACCAACTTGATCTAGAGAAAGTTTCTAGTTTCAGGGGGTTAGTACCTCCCACAATTAGATAATTCTGATATATTGATCAATTATCCTTGTCATGACCATTTCCTTTGCACTTTAAGCACCACACTTTAGAATGGGTCTCATTTTTTACCTCTTTTCCCTTTTTAAGATCTTGCAACTCCATATGTAGGCTAGCCAACTGCATTTGAATCTACTGCACTCCCAGATTCGTATCCTTAATAGGTGAAGCCTCCAACATCATAGAAATCTCCAGTGCTTTAGCTTGTGATCCAATCTTCTTTTGTGACAATGGTAATCTCAAATGAGACAACAACATAACAATATACCAATCCTTATGTTGCTCGTCTGAAATCTATAGATTATCCTATTGTAGTAGACATTCCATCATTTGATCAATATCCCATGTAGATTCATTCACCTTCTGCTTAATTTCTTTGACCCCAGTCACATACTGGGCTTGAGACTTTGGCTTTCTAAATTCATTATTTAACACATCTTTTGTGTCTTTCAATGATGCAATTGGATGAGTCATACTGTACTTAATATACCAAGTCACTACCCTATTTTGCAATTTTGTGACCAGTTGTGCTTTCTTCATATCGTCATATGTTATCTACTATGACTTCCACATAACATCTGCTACAAACCATAATTGATCAGGGTCTTCTATCCCTAAACCACTAAATATAGGCATCTTCATAGTGTTCTCCATACTAAATAGTGGAGGTGGAGGTGGAGGCATAGGTGTGTAAGGTGGAGGTGATGGTAGGGGTGGAGTGGATGGATGTGGAATTCCTGCAATGCCCTGATCTACTGACTGCAGTGTACCTCTAGGTGTCTTCGTACTATTACTTTCTTCTTCGTTATCGGATGCTCCCAACAGAGGACTGTACTGAGCAATTGTATCTAGATCTTTTCTAAATTGTTTTCCACTTTATGTAGCTCCCGTCGAGCCTCTTCTAAACATCAATTTAGTGGCATAACTCGTTTCTTGCACAATGGCATTTTAATCCATGTTTTTAGATACTTCAGATACTTACCTCTTGGTCCTTTTAAAAATCGGCGTTCAACTTCACTATAATTGACAGACATATCAATTGCAAACTCAGTGATAAATCCGCCCAAAATACTATCAATCCAGTAATCGACAACCTTCGCAACCTTGTATTCTGATCCTTCCATGCGCTTCACTAACTCTGGAGTCCACACAATATGGTTATCCAGCTTCTAGGTAGGTTGACCATCCACCAATTTAGAGAAACATTCGTATAATTCACATGGAAAAGAGAAAAAGAAAACTTCGTGTTCATCTATTTTACAGATATCTTTGCAACAACTCTTCTTTCGACAGACACAGATTCATGTTTTCTTGAGCTCCAAACTTGTGCAGCTTCCGATCTATCTAGTTTTCAATCTCCTTCTTTGTTGGTTTCCACAAACCATACACCACACGTCCCTCAGATACATCTTGGTCGGGGAAATGGAACCATTTGTTGGCTTGATGGGGCTTGGACCCAAGTTCGAAGTTAGTTTTTCTAACCAACAAAACACTACACTACTGACCCTTTCAGCAACAACCCACATAGCGCAGGTTGCAGTCTCACCCGAGACAGTATTGGGGGATGCTAGAACCAGGTTTCTACATCCAGGGGGCTATGTGATGTGTTTCCTACAGATCTAGGGGTTTATCTTAACCTTCGCGAACCCTAACCCTTGAAACCCAGAATTTATAGTAAATAACAATTAACAGATTTATGTCCTTCTTCGATTGCACTAAACATGCATAACATCATACAAATAAGCAGATCTACGTCTTTGCGAATCTATTAAGTACTTTTCTCGATTAAATGCATTCAACAGTTCATAAATACAACAATTTCATAAATAAATAGTAATAAACAGTTACACAGATATCGTTCCAAAATATGTCTTTATTATGCTTCAGATTCTCAGTTACAAACTCTTTCCAACCTTGTGCACATAGCTGCAGGGGCCCACGCACTCAGCGACAGTCTTACCAAGGTCTCCGTGCACACAACTGCAGGAGCCTTCCCCTTCTCCCAAGTACAGAATAGACAAATTTAGATTCAACTCATGCACTTACTACTTCCCTTACCTATGACTCTCCTATGACTTCCTTTTATACTCTTCCTTCATTAGAATACCATGGTCCGCGAACTATGGTGGGTCTCAAAACAACTTGTCTTTAACAAAATAAGAAGATTTTACCTTCCTAAAGCCTATTTTATTCCTATTGATCTACACTACTCGTGCTCCATGCCTCAAAATGCAGAGGTTTTACAATATCTTTACAAACTTTTAACAAAACTTTAACAAAATTTGACCCAGGGGACCCAGTCCCAACATTGTGGTATCTAAATAGTGGAGCATCATTCCATATGACTTCCAATAAATAATTTTTCAGAAACTTGGAGGAGAAGGACCTCCATATGCACATCGAGATGGGAGATGATGGAAGGTATAGCACGACTGACATCGATATTGTTATGTTGGAGTCTGGTTCTCCTCTCACATTAAAAGATGTCATGTATGTTCTAAGTCTCACGAAGAATTTAATTTCAGTTGCTATGTTGGAAGATCATGGCTATGATGTGATATTTAGAAAAGGAAAGGCTTTCCTTCATCACATATCCATGGGAAAAGTGAACTGGATTAGGGTTCGGGTGAAGAACCTCTACAAATCGGATGTAGAAGACTATTCTACTTTGAGCACGAAAGCAGAGAAGGTGCAGAGCCGAGACATTAGTGAATGATGACATAGAATATTGGTCCATTTTCACCATGGAGCCTTGAAGATCATGAATCATATTTCTATGAGACTTCCCAAGGGTGCACTAGAGAAGTGAGATACATGCAAAGGGTGTACACTAGGGAAGTACACCAAAGCCACCTTTCATGATAAGTATAGTTGAGCACAAGCGATCCGTGAAAGAGTTCACTTAGATGTGTGTGGACCGTTCTTAACAACTTCCACGGTCAAGCATAGGTATTATGTTATATTTGTAGATGATTTCTCACATAAGTGTTGGATATTATTCATGTAGAAGAAAGACGAGACATTCTCAAAATTTTGTGAATTTAAAGCACTTTTTGAGAAAGATAACTATGGAGAATATGTGTCGAATGAGTTCAAGAACTTATGTGCATCAGAAGACATTCGATGGTATTTAATAGCACCTCATAACCCACAACAGAATGGGGTGGCTAAAAGGAAGAAAAAGTATTGTGGGAGCTTCACGCTCGATGTTACATGATCAGGGCCTACCGTTGCACTTGTGGGTTGAAGCATGCAACACAACTATATATGTGCATAATAGGAGTCCCCATCAGATTCTCGGGATGAGTACACTAGAAGAATACTTTTCAAGAAAGAAGCCAGATGTGTCACACTTTAGGATCTTTGGTTCATCCGTTTATTGTCATGTTTCCAAGGATGCAAAGAAAAAGCTAGAGATGACATCTAAGTTGGGCATATTTGTGGGGTACACTGATAAACCTGACAACTATCAGGTGTACCTGTGATCTCACAGGATGATAGTTGTTCGTAGAGAGGTGAATTTCGATGAAGAGAAGGCCATGAGATGCTCCCTTGAGAGGGAGCTTCAATTACATGTAGATGAGGAGCTTTTGGCTCCAAAGGAAGAACCTTAGGATGATGTGGAGCATCCACAAGCAGAGGAGAAGAGAGTGGAAGCATGCACTCATGTAGAGACATCCATAGATGGAAGGAAGCGCACGAGAGAAGATGACAGATTGATGCATGATGCTAGAGAGAATGTGGTGACACCCACATCATAGCATAGGCAGAGGAGGTCACAAGATCAGTACACAGGCTACATGTCTCTAATGAGTGAGATTGTAAAGACTAAGCCATCCTCATTCAAGGAAACAATGCAACAACCAGTATGGGTTGATGTCATCATAGAGGAGTATGACTCCATTATCAAGAACAGTGCTTGGAAAGTTGTCCCAAGGCCAGAGGACAAGTTAGTGGTAGGTTCCAAGTGGATCTATAAGATGAAGCAAGAAATAGATGGAAGTGTTGAGAAACACAAGGCCATATTTGTGGCCAAGGGGTTCTCTTGGGTGGAGGGAATTAATTATGAGGATACCTTTGCTCCAGTAGCAAGGTACTCTTCAATCAGATCTATTCTAGCACTTTCAGCACAGATGGGATGGAAGATACATCATATGGATGTGAAGACAACCTTCCTCAATGGAGTGATTGAGGAAGAGGTGTACATAGAGCAACCAGAATGATTTGAGACCTTTAGTAGAGATTTGCGTGTGTGTAGACTCAAGCGAATGTTGTATGGATTGAAATGATCACCCTCTGCTTGGTACACTAGGACCGACAACTATTTCACTAGGTTGGGCTTCACCAAAAGTGAAGCACATGCAAACCTTTACCATATTGTGGTTAAAGGTAAATTATTGATTATAGTATTATATGTCGATGATTTAATTCTAACAGGTGATGAGAAGTTGGTCAAACATTGCAAAGAGGATCTTGCAATAGAATTCAAGATGAAGGACTTGGGGCTCATTCATTATTTCCTTGGTATGGAAGTATGGCAAAGAGATAGTGAATTGTTTGTTTCTCAAGGAAAGTATGCCAATGAGATATTGAAGAAGTTCCACATGGAGAGAAGCATACCCATGGAGACTCCTCTAGCAGGGAATTGGAGGAAGGAAGATGTTACTTCAGGTGAAGTAGTGGAGGCTACTATTTACAGGCAGCATGTGGGTTCACTTATGTACTTAGTGAACACATGACTATACATGTGTTATGTAGTTAATAAACTTAGTCAAGCAATGGTGAAGCCAACTAAACTCTATTGGAAGGAAGCTAAACATGTGTTGAGATACCTCAGAGGCACCACTCAGTTTGGTCTTTTGTAGAGATGGATAGAGGGATGAAGCAAGGCTTCACAGATGCATATTTGGTAGGGAGTCCATCAGATAGGAAGAGATTAGTTGCACTCAGCTCAGCAGAAGCAGAGTACATGGTTTCTAGTCAAGCATCTTGTGAGGCTATCTAGATGAGGAAGGTCCTTGATGGGTTATTTGGTCAGCAGATGGATCCTACACTGATTTACTGTGACAATCAGAGTTGTATCAAACTCTCTGAGAATATATATTTTCATGATCAGTCCAAGCATATCGACATTCAGTATCACTATCTACGAGATTGTGTAGAGGAGAATCATGTTGCTAGAGTACATTCCTACAGAGGAACAAGATGAAGATATATTGCCTAAGGCACTGTCAAGATGAAAATTCGAGTTCCACAGAGGCAATATTGGGGTATCTGATAATCCCTTTCTTGTTGAGAGGGAGTGTTTAAAATGCAACAATAAAATCTTGATTTAATTTTCCCTTGAATTAAATTAGGAGAAAAATTGTAATTCCACATCGCAAGACAACTTGCACAAGTTAAATAAGTTAATTTGACTTAATTGGTTCAGTTAATTCGATTTGAGAGTCTAAATTGAGTCATGTAGAGTGTCTCCTACTTTATAGGAGCTCTGGTTGAGTTTATTTTGAGTTGTAATTAATTAATTCAGTTTAACTGAGTTAAAGTCAGTTAAACTAGTTCCAACGGATGGAGGAACTAGTATGAGGTCTAACAGTGGGGTGTTGCTTCATGTGTTCAACTAGTTAACTCATAATTCAATCATAAATAACTCATGCATGTGTGATATGAGAGTTACCCAGTTGAGATTGAAGTGCAAGGGAAATGTACTATTAGTTGTATAATCATCCAAATTGTATAGGTGGTGCATCACGTAAGAGGAAGGCCTATGATGAATTACGCAATTCCAATTGAGGAATTTCCCTAATTAATAGGGGCTAATTCCCAAGGAAAAAGAAATAGGGACTTGGGAAAGCAGAAAATTGGTTAAGTTTTGGCCAAAGCTTGTCTAGGAAGCTGTGAGACAGATAGAGATAGTGCAGAGGTTGTTCGAGCTTTAGCAACGCATTGTAATATTCTCATATTTTCTTACTAATGCAATATAAAGATAGCAAGGGTATTTAGTTGTGGCTTTCCCTAGGAAATCATTGTGTAATGTGTTGATTGAATTCTTTCTCTTGTATGCTTCATGATTTCTTGATTGATTAATTATTTCCGCTCATGAGTAAAGTAGATTCAAGTCTTTTTTTAGAATATTACATAAGCAGTTTGAATCTACAAGGAATTTCTACAGGTTCAACCAATGTTTCTTTGAAATATATAACATAGGAGGTTTTTCATTTCTTTGAATTCGAACTTCAAGAAGTTACAAAATTAAAACACACACATACACATATATTAAAAAAATAAATCACTAAAATTAAAAATTTAATATATCAATATCATTTGTATGATTACGAAACCAAACTACAACTTTTTCCAATTTAATAATCCTATCTACACCTTTTTGGGGAAATTGCAAGTATTATTAATAGTCAACTTTATTGTTGAAAATAGCAACAAGAAATGTTAAAAATAGCAACAAGAAATCATAATTTACTTTTTCCTTGAAACAAATTAGGAATTAAATCAAAATTCTATTCTCATAGCAACTTGTAATAGTTAAATAAGTTAATTTGACTTAGTTGGCTCGGTCAATTCAAGTTGTAAGTATATCTAGAGTCATATAGAGTGATTCCTAAATTTTAGGGGTCCAAAATGAGTTCTTTTGAGTTGTAATTAATTAACTCAGTCTAACTGAGTTATAGTTAGTTAAACTAGTTCAATCAGTTGGAGGAACTAGTACGAGGTCTAGTAGTGGGGAGAAACTTCAGTGTAGCTTCACTGATCCAACAGTTAACTGAAGATTCACTCATAAATAACTCATACATGTCAATTCAGAGGAAGACCCAATTGAGATTAAAGTTCAGGGACAATGTACTATCAGTTGTATAATTTTCCGAGTTGTACAAATGGTGCATGCAATCAGTAGAAGTCCTATGATGGATTGTACAATTGTGGTGAGGGATTCTCTCAATTAAATATGGGTTAATTCTCTCAGGAATTGTGTAAGGAAGTAGGGGCTTGGCAGGCAGCAAAATTGGCTAAGTGTTGGCTTGAGCCGGTTTGTGAAGCATAGAGATAGATTGTACTTATGCAGGAATTGTTCGGGTTGGACAAGCGTTGTTTTTTTTCTCAAATCTTTTGGTTAATGCAATATAGATAGTCAGGGTTTTGAGCAGTTGATTTCCCCAGAAAAATATTATGTAATGTGCGATTGAAATTCTTCCTTTTCTACTTAGTGTTTTCATCGATCAATCTTTGTCTCCGCTAATGAGTAGCATAGATTCAAGTCTTTTGTTTTAGAATATTACATAAAAATTTTGAATCTACAAGTAAATATATACATGGTATCAGAGCTGAAGACATTATAGAAGAGGAGAATATGAGTTTGTTGTGCAGGTGAAATTGAAATTATAGTTTCATATTTCAAAGTCAGTGGGATGACATTCTACTGTTTGAGACTTGAGTATGCCCTGGAGGGCAGCTCAAATTACATAACTTGGAAGGACATGATGGAGGCAGTGTGGAAAGACAATGGGCTGAAGGAATTCATAGGTTGTGATATTCCAAAGCATTCAACATCTGATGCTAAATATTTGGATGAATGGAGAAAGTGTGTGGAAAAGGCGGGAAAGATTATCCTAGAAGGAGTTCGAGATCATATTGTCTCGAATCTCCATGGTAAGGAAACTCCATTTGCAATGTGGAGGGCATTGAAGAACTTGTTTCAAAATAGCAGTGACCACAGGAAGCTGGTACTTAAGGACAAGCTCATAAATATCAAGATGGAGAAGGGCAACTCAATTCCGAAGTACTTGACGAATTTCACCCAATGTCGGGATGAGTTTGGAAGTGTCACGATTACTGTTGTAGAAGATGATATAGTGAGACTAGCACTTTTAGGCCTTCCCAAGAGTTGGCACGGTTACCAAGACTCAATGAATGGGAGGGAGAAGCTACCAGAGTGGGAGTGGTTGTGGTCTGAATTGGTACAAGAAGAGATTCGATGGAAACACCAGAAATGGGACCTCATCTAAAGAAGTGAAAGAGGACCTTACATTAGTCAGCAATGAAAAGAAAGCCATGGGAAATAAGTCCCAAGGCAAGGAGGGTGACAAGAAGGACTTGTCGAACATCACGTGTTTTCACTGTCACGAGTTCGGGCACTATGCCACAATATGCCCACAGAAGGAAGCAAGCAAGAAGGAGCTTGTAGTAGTAGCAATAGGTGAAGATCTAGCTTCACAATTTGAATTTGATTTTACTCTCATTGCATGCATGACTAGCATTGTAATGGGAAGCATGTGGTATCTCGATAATGGTGCCTCATTCCATATGGCGAGGAATAAAGATCTCTTCAGTGACTTGGAGGAGAAAGACCTCAAACATAACATAGAGTTTGGAGATGATGGGAGGTATAGAGTGACCAACATTGATATGGTTACCTTTCAAAGGGAGTCTAGCTCCCCTCTTAGAATCACAGATGTGAGGTATGTTCCATGACTAAAGAAGAATCTTGTTTCCATTGTGGTATTGGAAGATTGTGGCTATGATGTGATTTTTAGCAAATGAAAAGTTTTCCTTAGATACATCGCAATGGGAAAAGTGAAACAGATCAGTGTGCAAGTCAAGAACCTGTATGCACTTGAGGTACAAGATGTATGCAAAGCCTTAAAAAGCAAGGCAAAGGTTAGAGACTTGGTGGTTGAGAGGGATAATGCATTACCTCTCAACATAAAACCTTAGAAGCAGTCTCAGCAACTTGTGGAGCAACCACAATTGGAGAAGTAGAGAGGAGACCGAGTGGAGGTATCCACTCAAGTAGAGACCTCTAGTAGGGGGAAATTTCAAGCTAAGTGGGTAGAGGGAGCATATGCAGTCACACCTCGAGATGAGACGTGGGACGATATGAGGTAATAGTTGCAAGAGTGCATAAATTTGGTCAGGGTCCATTGAGATGTTTTTTCTCATGGATCATTACCTTGCTATGGGAGCCCACAATACACATTAGAAGGATGGATCAGTGGTGGTTGATGCAGTCGAATGTCAAAGTGAAAGAGACAGAGAATAGTAGCAGTCAATACTGGGGAGCGTAGAGCAGAGTTGACAATAGTGGAGATGGCACAGTGCAGAGTCAACAACATTGCAGAGTTTTTAGTAGACAGTGCAGTAGCTAGTAGTAGTTAGAGACTCTGATGACATATGCATCATATTGATTCAGTTTGGATGGTTTTTCAGTTTCAGAAGTTGCAGCAACAACAAGACTAGAGATAAGTGTTGCATGCAGAACATTCCAAAAGTACTCGATCGAAATAGAATTGAATTCCTTTCTTGTTGAGAGGGAGTGCTAGAAATAAAAACAAGAAATGTTAAAAATAACAAGAAATCCTAATTTAATTTGTCATTGAATCAAATTAGGAATTAAATTGAAATTCTATTCTCATAGCAACTTGTAATAGCTAACTATGTTAATTTGACTTTGTTGACTCAGTAAAATCAAGTTGGAATTCTATCTAGAGTCATGTAGAGTGATTCCAAAGTTTTAAGGGCCTAGGTTGAGTTCTTTTGAGTTGTAATTAATTAACTTAGTCTAACTGAGTTATAGTTAGTTAAACTAGTTCAATCAGTTGGAGGAACTAGTAGGAGGTCTAGTAGTGGGGAGCAACTTCAGTGTAGCTTCACTTCTCCACTAGTTAACTTGCTCCACTAGTTAACTGAAGATTCACTCATAAATAACTCATGCATGTCAGTTCAGAGGAAGACCCAATTGAGATTAGAGTTCAAGGACAATGTATTATCAGTTGTATAATTTTTCGAGTTGTACAGATGGTGCATGCAATTAGTGGAAGACCTATGATGGATTGTGCAGTTGTGGTGAGGGATTTTCCCAATTAAATATGGGATAATTCTCTTAGGAATTGCACAAGGAAGTAGGGGCTTGGAAGGAAGTAGAATTGGCTAAGTGTTGACTTGAGCTGGTTTGTGAAGCAGAGAGATAGATTCTACTCGTGCAAGAATTATTTAGGTTGAACAAGCATTGTATTTTCTTCTCAGAGCTTCTAGTTAATGCAATATAGATAATCGGGGTTTTGAGCAACTTCTTTCCCCATAAAAATATTGTGTTATGTGCGATTGAAATTCTTCATTTTCTGCTTAGTGTTTTCATCAATCAAAATTTGTTTCCGCTGATGAGTAGCGTAGATTCAAGTATTTTATTTTAGCATATTACATAAGTAGTTTAAATCTACAAGTAAAACTCTACATTTATGGCTGATATAGAATTGGTCATGGTTGTGCACAATCAATTATAGTTTACTATGATAAATTATGATTGACTATGATTGAATGTAGTTACTCATAATTGGTTGAGTATGTCAACCATGAGTGAATATAGTTTCACCAATTTAACCATAATTTTCTATGATAAATTAGAAACCTAAACATATGGCTTCATAATATACTCCTCCAATTTCTTGATATGCGTGAAGCCAATCTTGAATTGAAAGGTGCAGAATGTATTTCTGTACCTTCAAGCCCCAATATTTTCCATTGTGTCTTCCAATTTGTACCCACAGTCGCTAAATGATCTCGCATTCCTCGCCCACATCTACAGTGTTACACTTATTTTTTAATTTATTATATTCTAAATTATTTGTGCTAGTATTTATTTTTAATTACGCCGTAAGGCATTCCCCTCTGAAATCAACCCCCCCAAATGTCTTTGTGTCTTAATTGTAGCCGTTAGATCTAATGTTAGACGATTGGAGAGAAATCAACCGTTTGATTAATAGGTTAAGGTTTTTTAGGGTTTAGAAATCAGCGGAGGGCGCAGGTGTTGAGGAGGGCAGCAGCAACCTGCAGAGAAGTGAGAAGGGTTTCCATGAGGGCCTGCATGAGGGCCATGTAGGCCATTTTTTCTTGCCTTTGATGTTTCAGGTGCCTGGAGGAAGTAATGAAATTGTTGGAGTCTTTTATAAAGCTTTTTCATGTGGCTTGTAATCTTCACAGAGATTCTGGTCACCAGTTTGGGGTTCACACCTGCTACAGAGGAGAAGGCGCTCCTCCAAATCTACACTACGACAATAGTCGGGTAAGCATCCTGCTGGTTTCTAGATTCGAATCTCAAACCATTATAGCAATGTTTTTTTATCTCTGTATATATGCTTTGTAAATGTTGTTTGAACCATAAAACGTCAAGCTATCATGGTTTATTCTCAAAAAGTTGTGAGGATGTTGAGAAACAATTTTATTTTAAATTGTCATCATTCTAAGATCTGCTGTGTAAATCAATGTTTGTAAATTATCCTCATCTAAATAGAAGGGATCCCAGCTGGTCCTATTTTTCATTTTATATTGTTGTTGAGAAATTCATGTTGATTTATATGTGCAGTGGCAATGTCTATCCGCTTGTGATTGCTACACATCCATCATAACCTAATCAGTATGCCATTGGGTTGACTGGGCGTTGTCTCAACACCGGGATTGCCGTTTGTTTGAAAGTTCTCCTTTGTTAAATAAGAGCGCTCCCAATAGATCTCGGGATAGGTCCAGATATATTATTGTTAGAAATGTCCCTAAAAATTCACATCACATCACAGGGCAATAAAAATGTAAGGACTACCCTTGCAGCTATTATGTTTTTAGATATAGTTCTAAAAGGGAACCTTAGAAGCCTTAACCAAGACATTAGAATAACTAAAACTCACAATCTGTCTAAATTTATAATATTCCCCATCTCTACAGGAATTGTTCCCATGATATTGTTGGAGGATAGATCGATGTTTGATACTTCCAATAGTCTCTAACTCAGTTTCGAATTCCCGCAAGCTTTGTGGATAGTGTGTGTATAGTCTTTTAATAGCAAGTGGCTTACAGTTGTTAAGATCACATCCGTAAATTGTGCTTGTAGCACCATTTCCAATTATAAATTTCTCATTCAAATTTTCGGTCATTCTCATTATATCATCATACATGTATAGGGCCATATCCATGTACAATATTACAAGCCTTGGAGAACCTGGTCAGGACATGCAAGAATCTTTTAACAAGAGGCATAGATATTGATGGTAAGATGATAGCTTTACTCTGAGAAATAACAAATTTGAAATGAGGCATAATACCTTGACCCATTTTGCTTGATGACCCTTTAGTGAATGGTTTATGTTGATTTGAAAGGTAGAGAGCGATGATGATTACACACACTAATATCACTGAACCCAATGAGATGCAAACAATAGCTGTTGTTGACACAGAAGCTATCCATTTACACAATCAATAGATAACACTATCAATATAATCTAAAGGATATTTAATACAAATCTATGGAATCTGATTTGTAATATCTAGTTTTGTTTTCACCTTTTGGTTGTCTGGCAGATATCCCACAAAGTGATCCAATCCAATAACCACAGGACCTGGATTTCCAAAAAAACTGAGGCAAAAATTGTTCCCATCAGATAAAATGCACAGAATTGACAACATGAAGAAGAAAACTGAATTTGATCTAGAAATAAAATGTGTTCATTATATCTACACCTTTCTGGGGTAAACCTTGTAAAGTTCTGTGTGACAGGAATATTCCCAGACAAATTTTTGTAGGAGAGGTTTCTGTAAAACAAATTTATCGTTTCTAGTATGAATAACTACAAGTTGATATACGAGGATTATTTCCTCTGTAATTTCAGGATGAAATGAACAAAAAATGGCACCAATTCAGGAAAACTCTTACAGAGTAGTAAGGCTAAAGCAGTTGGTCAACTTTCATGGCATCTCCTCTAATAAACTGTTGTTATTCAGTATCCTGTATATTACCCATTTACAGAGTTATTTTCAGAATAATTGTGAAGGTAATCTAAGGAATTCAAATGTTTTATGAGGAGTGATCTCATAACACTATGTTCTTACTGCCATCAACTTACCTATGGTCTTGCAAATAATGTGATTGGCCACCCTTATAGGGATCTTATCATCTTTCTTGGTTTTAGAGGTGGTTTTCTGAATACCTCTTCCCAACAGAGATTAGAGATGATGCTCATCTCTGCTTGTGTCTACTACTGCATCAAAATTTCTCTTGCCCATTGTTAATGTAGGTACCTGTAAGCCTTTATGAAAGAATGTATTGTTTTTGCATATATTTGTTGTATTGTGAATTTATGATCACCATGTTAATCTTCATTGGCATTTAGTAGGGGTTCAAGGAATCCATATACCATTTTTGCGGAATGCTTGTCTCGAGCAAGACTTGGCCCCTTTACTTTTAACTTTTCTATCCCTTGAGTTTCTATCGCTTAGGTCAAGGCTTGTATCTTTTTGAGGCCTCTTCCTTGCCAGTGAATTGGAACCCCACGTAGGTATATGCTGTAGCGATCTCGATTCTCTACTTCATCCCCTGTAGATATGAAATGGAAGTAAGATTGTTCTTAGAAGTACTGAAGATCACCTGTAGATATGAAATGGAAGTATAATTGTTCTTAGAAGTACTAAAGATCATAACCTTAGTCTTGTTAATGTTTAGAATGATAAGTCTATGTTTGGTATTGAAGATCATAACCTTAGTCATATTAGGGTTGAATGTCAAAATCTATTTTTGGTATTGAAAATTGTAACCTTAGTCTTGTTAAGGTTCAATGTGATAAGTCTATGTTTGAGATCGAGGATCATAACCCTCGTCTTTTTCAGGTTCATTGCCATTAGTCTATGTTTGCAAAAAGTTACAGACAACATCCAAGGTCCAACTACCTCTGAAGGCCTTGAGAAGATATTTGGTTCTTTATGTGGGAATTGTGCCTTCAATACTATCACCTTATTTCTATCCACCAAAGTTAGAAATTTATGCAGTGGTCTGTGCTATATTAGATGTGTTCAGACATGGAAACTCCTTTTCTTTTTTAAATAAAATACTTCCTTTGATTATTAGCATACAAATATGTACAAGGAAAGCTATACAAAAGCAATGGGCTGCATTAAACAACCACCACGACCTGAAGGCCTAAAAGACATGTCACATCTCTGTCTCTCCCTCTCTATTTTAGTAATTTGTGTGTCTTCTAAAATCAAACAAAATCTCACCATTGAAAGGATGGGTGTTAATACATGTAAGTTTATGAAAGAACAATTCGATAGGCTGAATCATGCTTGAATAGGAGAAGTTGGAAGACTGTAAGATTACGCAAATATGGAGAACATCATTAAGAAAGCCTCCTCCATGGGAAATAAGTTTAGTAAAAAGAAAAGTAAGGATTTGTAATTTTCACAAGTCGGAATGATGATTAAATGCAAATGGGCATGCAACAAAATTTAATAGGTAAACCTCCAGTAACAATTCTTGTTATATTTCTCTCTAGTACACTTTCTAAATTTAATGATATCATGTTTGTGACTAAAGAACATCAGCAAGGTTGCTAGTACTTAGAAACAGGCTTTGATTTTATCTTTGATGAGTCAAAATTTTCTTGGGCAGAATTTGGCAAAAGAAATTGTAAGATGGAGGCAAGCTGTTCAATGCCTTTATGAGAACAGGGCACAGCTGAATTCGATATCTATGCACCTTGGAGAAAGTGTTAGGTAATTTTTTCTTTACTACTCGTTCTCGGATCATCTTGCATGCAGTTTAATCTCTGTTCTGTTATTGAATTTGCAGTTGTTTCTCACTACCTTTATCTGACAATAGCCATTTTTTACTATATAGCAAGCAGTTGCAAGCTAAATATGATATTATGAAAACCCTGTTCAAAAAACAAAAATTCTTGATGGCCTGGGTTCCACATCATATACAAGTGTGTTCCATTTGGGTTTTGGTCCTAATGGCCTGTCTATATTTGTGGTATCCGTTTCACTTTCCACTACCACATTACTTTTATCTAGTGGGATTTTACATTTCTTTGGCTGTTTTTGAAAATGAATTCTTCCTTATCGAAACATCTGGTTCTTCTCGTTGATAGTGGTAATGGCATATACAGTATACTAAATATATGTAAAAAAAAGCTATGCAAAACAAATGCCATGGAGATTAGAAAATACTAACTCAATAGTTTGGATTCTGTTACTATAAAGATGCCAGTACAAAATGAGTGGCTTATCAGCGTTACAAATTATCAGTCACTCCACAAACTGATATATTATCAAATAGATTTTCACCTTCAGAACAACATAATTTAACAGCAGTTTACATTGTCCAATTAGAAATTTCTTCACCGTGGTTAGCCCACCCTCTAGCAAAGTGTAAAAAAATCCAGCTAAAGATGAAAATTAGGAAAACCCTGTTCAGAAAAAAAAAAATCCTGATGGCCTGGGTTCCACATCATATACAAGTGTGTTCCATTTGGGTTTTGGTTCTGATGGCCTGTCTATATTTGTGGTATCCGTTTCACTTTCCACTACCACATTACTTTTATCTGGTGGTATTTTACATTTCTTTGGCTGTTTTTGAAAATGAATTCTTCCTTATCGAAACATCTGGTTCTTCTCGTTGCATATATTCAAGGTCTTCGAAGCAATGCCCAATAAGCTTTTCTAGGTAACCTAAGGACTTCAAATGTTTTATGAGGAGTGATCTCATAACACTGTTTTCTTACTGCCATCAATTTACCTATGGTCTTCCAAATAATGTGATTGGCCACCCTTATACTGATCTTATCATCTTTCTTGGTTTTAGAGGTGGTTTTCTTAATACCTCTTCCCAACAGAGATTAGAGATGATGCTCATCTCTGCTTGTGTCTACTACTGCATCAAAATTTCTCTTGCCCATTGTTAATGTAGGTACCTGTAAACCTTTATGAAGGAATGTATTGTTTTTGCATATATTTGTTCTATTGTGAATTTATGATAAACATGTTCATCTTCGTTGGTGTTTAGTAGGGGTTCAAGGAATCCATATACCATTTTCATGGAATGCTTGTCTTGAGAAAGACTTGGCCCCTTTACTTTTAACTTTTTTTTCCTTGAGTTTCTATCACTTAGGTCAAGGCTTGTATCTTTTTGAGGCCTCTTCCTTGCCAGTGAATTGGAACCCCACATTGGTATATGTTGTACTGATCTCGATTCTCTACTTCATCCCCTCTATATATGAAATGGAAGTATGATTGTTCTTAGAAGCACTGAAGATCATAACCTTAGTCTCGTTAATGTTAAGAATGATAAGTCTATGTTTGGTATTGAATATCATAACCTTAGTCTTGTTAGGGTTCACTGTCATAATCTATTTTTGGTATTGAAGATTGTAACCTTAGTCTTGTTAAGGTTCAATGTGATAAGTCTATGTTTGAGATCGAGGATCATAACCCTCATCTTTTTCAGGTTCACTGCCATTAATCTATGTTTGCAAAAAGTTACAGAAAACATCCAAGGTCCAACTGCCTCTGAAGGCCTTGCGAAGATATTTGGTTCTTTATGTGGGAATTGTGCCTTCAATACTATCACCTTATTTCTATCCACCAAAGTTAGAAATTTATGCAGTGATCTGTGCTATATTAGATGTATTTAGACATGGAAACTCCTTTTCTTTTTTAAATAAAATACTTCCTTTGATTATTAGCATACAAATATGTATAAGGAAAGCTATACAAAAGCAATGGGCTGCATTAAATAACCACCACAATCTAAAGGCCTAAAAGACATGTCACATCTATGTCTCTCCCTCTCTATTTTAGTAATTTGTGTGTCTTCTAAAATCAAACAAAATCTCACCATTGAAAGGATGGGTGTTAATACATGTAAGTTTATGAAAGAACAATTCGATAGGCTGAATCATGCTTGAATACGAGAAGTTGGAAGACTGTAAGATTACGCAATTATGGAGAACATCATTAAGAAAGCCTCCTCCATGCGAAATAAGTTTAGTAAAAAGAAAAGTAAGGATTTGTAATTTTCACAAGTCAGAATGATGATTAAATGCAAATGGGCAGGCAACCAAATTTAATAGGTAACCCTCCAGTAACAATTCTTGTTATATTTCTCTCTAGTACAATTTCTAAATTTAATGATATCATGTTTGTGACTAAATAACATCAGCAAGGTTGCTAGTACTTAGAAACAGACTTTGCTTTTATCTTTGATGAGTCAAAATTTTCTTGGGCAGAATTTGGCAAAAGAAATTGTAAGATGGAGGCAAGTTATTCAACGCATTTATGAGAACAGGGCACAGCTGAATTTGATATATATGCACCTTGGAGAAAGTGTTAGGTAATTTTTTATTTACTACTCGTTCTCGAATCCTCTTGCATGCAGTTTAATCTCTGTTATGTTATTGAATTTGCAGTTGCTTCTCACTACCTTTATCTCACAATAGCCATTTTTTACTATATAGCAAGTAGTTGCAAGCTAAATATGATATTATGAAAGCCCTATTCAGAAAACAAAAATTCCTGATGGCTTGGGTTCCACATCATATAGAAGTGTGTTCCATTTGGGTTTTGGTCCTGATGGCCTGTCTATATTTGTGGTATCTGTTTCACTTTCCACTACCACGACCTAAAGGCCTAAAAGACATGCCACATATCTATCTCTCCCTCTCTATTTTAGTATTTTGTGTGTCTTCTAAAATCAAACAAAATCTCACCATTGAAAGGATGGGTGTTAATACATGTAAGTTTATGAAAGAACAATTCGATAGGCTGAATCATGCTTGAATAGGAGAAGTTGGAAGACTGTAAGATTACACAAATATGGAGAACATCATTAAGAAAGCCTCCTCCATAGGAAATAAGTTTAGTAAAAAGAAAAGTAAGGATTTGTAATTTTCACAAGTCGGAATGATGATTAAATGCAAATGGGCATGCAACAAAATTTAATAGGTAAAGTTTTTCTTTCATGTTTTAAAAACAATTGGGATAATGGATGGGGTATCATCTAATTAGATATTAACAATAAGGAGTTAATCTTAAAGAGAGCCACACATCTTTTAAGTAAGAATTAACATTTGTTTGCCTCTCTAAATGAAGTGAGGTTTTGTAGTGAGCTAGGGTAATTTGTCCTAGGTTTTCCCACATAGTCACGTTTTATACAGCAATTTTCTCGTAACACTTCACGAGGTAACAACTTTAATATCAAACATCCACAGTCCACACATTATAAAATTTAATGAACAATACTGTCCAAACCAAACAGTTACAACCAGATAACTCAATATATATATATATATATATATATCTATCTATATATATATATATATATATATATATAGATAGATATATATATAGATAACAATTAAATAGTATACCACTGTCCTACCAAGCAATTATAGACTAATTGCAATTGCTGTCAAATAATTTAATAGAGTCTAGCACAGAATTACTAGTTAAAGTCCCAAGTTTGGAGTTCAACAGAGAATTTTAACATCTACAAAAGAAATAAAAAACGGTCTGCGGTATGAACTCAGTGATCTGGCTTGCTTCTAATATTTCGTTCTGTCAGCTCACGGTAGGGTTAAGGTTTATTTGTAGTTTAGAACTCACGTGTTTTCCCAGCCTCTGGACAAGAGGTCTGTCTCTCCAATTCCAGGCATCGGGGTCCCCCTATTCTGCATTTATTATTATATAGCTCAGGAATCTTGCTTTTCATTTATCCAAGCTATTAAAAGTCTTGATTGGCCCTAGATTGTATGCCTGTGGGCCAGAAAGCTGCATGAATTTGTACTATGTTTGTAATGTCAGTTGATGGTTGATTGAAATGCATAAATTAGAAGTATATTCGCTTAGCCTGATAAGGATTTTTAGGAGAATAAAGTAGAACTGTGTTCTCATTAATCTTTTTCATAGCTACTTCAGATTTTTTAAAAGAATAATCCTTCGTTTAGTATCATGATAAGAAGCTGAAGTTAGAGACTGATAATCTCTGGATTTTTTTCACCTTTGCTCAAGTATTTCTACAGCAACTTAGATTTGTACATTGATTTATCATGATTCGGTGGCTTGCTTCTATCCCAAACGTTACATTGGAATGTCATGATGTCATCCTTGATTGGTTGGAGAATTGGCATTGCCAAAGCACATTCAGTGGACACCACATCGAGCTGGGATATGTCCGAGGGTAATGTCGGTTGATGGTTGATTGAAATGCATAAATTAGAAGTATATTTTCTTAGCCTGAAAAGGATTTGTAGAAGAATAAAGTAGAACTGTGTTCTCATTAATCTTTTTCATAGCTACTTCAGATTTTTTAAAAGCATAATCCTTCATTTAGTATCATGATAAGAAGCTGAAGTTAGAGACTGATAAGCTCTGGATTTTTTTCACCTTTGCTGAAGTATGCAGAGGTCTGCTAATGAGTTTTTGATGCTCTTTTAGTTGTATTGACATTGCTATTTCCTGGAATCTTGTACATAGTCATCACACCTCATATCCACATGGATATGTTGAATTTAGGGTCTTCTTAGGGATTTTGGACTCAAACTTGGGTTTGTTTCCCTACAGAGGCTCTATTGCCATTATCCCATACTCCCTTTTTTTTCTTTTTATTGTATAGTATATTGATTCTTATCTATTCTTTGATTACTGTTTAGATTGTATGCTTAATAGTAAGTGGGTATTATGGTATACATTTTTATTTGCTAGGACACCCACATTAGCTTAGGATTTTATAACATAAGAAAACCTTTAAATTCCTGCAAAACCTTCCTCGTGAGGATTAGATTGTGTGGATTATATTGGGTTTTTTTCCTGTAGAGACTATTAATTTCCATAGCACTGTACAGATTATGTTGGTTACTCACACAACAATGTTATATATAGATACTTTGCCTTGGCCTGCTCTGTTTTGTCTATGGGCGATTCAACTTTCAGCTTTCAAGGAAATTTATGGACGTTTCTGTATTGCTTCATCTCCGGTAACAGCCTTAATCTCCTTTCTGAGTTTTTGTTTAATTTCTATTTCATCCATGGACAATGATAGAAAATCCTCTGCCATCAATTGTACATTAGCCACAGAGCAGATACAGTCTTATAAATTTGATTCAAAATGATTTCCCAATTGAATTGATTCAGTTATATATATGCTTTCTTGATAATTTAAACTTTATTTCTTTGTGTTAAACTAATGCAAAGTGGTGCCATCGTGACTGTCTTGTTTATGGTGAATAGACTCTAGAAATCTTAGATACCAACTTTAATAGCTTTGCTCATGTCTATGAGAATTCTGGAATAGTCATATCCCTGTATTGATATTATATTCCACTTGGCATTTTTTTTGTCATCCACACATTAAGAAAGCGGAAAACAAATACATTCATGTTCATTTTCATTTAGAATGCATGCAGAAATTGATTTATGACTTAGTGTGTGCTCTCTGCTCTATGTTGAAACAATTTAACTTCTCTTTCCTTAGTAGCTAGGATTTTCACTGCAAAAAGAAAGTAAACGACTGTTTATCATATTAGATTGCATATTTAGGAATTGTATACGTACATCACGCGATCAAACTTAAAGGCAAACCTCTTAAGAAAGATCAACTGTAAAATAAATTTCAATAAACATAAAAATGCTTTGGAACCTAACCACAACATTTAGAAGTCTAGGCTAGAGACGTATTCCAGCGTCGTAAAGCCTGGTAACTATCGCTTTCATCGTAGGTTGGGTGATTCCTCCTCTTTGAAACGACAAGTTGCAGTACAGACTTGTGCTCCCACATACCGTCGAGTATATATTTGGAGACCACAGTAGGCTATACCCTTTATCCTTAGGAAGCCGTGTCTGCCACCCTATCGATCGCAATGAACTGAACACAGCATTCGGGAATATTGACTGCCGTACCATAAAAAGTATTCTGCAGTTTTGCAATTGGTTTGGTACTCCTCCTGTCTAGATATCCAGAGTAGTCACTTTCGTTCCTTTTCAGACTCCTTAAAAGAAAAGGTCCATCTTGGCACTTGTCACTTTAGGCTCATTAAAAATCAAAGGCGACTAGAGTCATCTTTAGCTTTTTCTCGACTCTTAAAAATTGAAAAAGAAAATGGTGTCAAAGCGTCATAAAATTTATTTAAATCGGAATAACATCATTGTTCCCTCGTTGGTCTTAGGGTGAGAAAATGGAGTCCACAATCAAAGACTTCCCCTTGGGGGAATCCTATTGCCTTTTCCTCTAGGGGAGATGTTGGTGCACCTCATATGGCTACATTATCCCTTCCAGGGCTTGCAATTGGCCCGCCAGTATGGCTTCTCTCAACCTCTGTCATTCAAAACACCGTGATTTTTGAGCAATCAAATCAGCAAACAGATGATACTAGAGTTACCCAAATCGAAGGCGACTAGAGTCATATTTAGCTTTTTCTCGACTCTTAAAAATTGAAAAAGCAAGTTGTGTCAAAGCGTCATAAAATTGATTTAAATAGGAATAACATCACTGTTCCCTCATTGGTCTCAGGTTGAAAAAATGGAGTCCACCAATAAAGGATTTCCCCTTGGGGGAATCCTACTTCCTTTTCCTCTAGGGGAGATGTTGGTGCACCTCATATGGCTACATTGTCCCTTCCAGGGCTTGCAATTGGCCCGTCGGTATGGCTTTTCTCGACCTCTGTCGTTAAAAACACCATGATTCTTGAGCAATCAAATCAGGAACCAGATGATACTAGAGTTACCCTCCAACCTTCTACTTCGTCTATTTCTCCCTCTCCTTCTTCCTCTTCGCTTGGTGAAACTATGTTTCAAAAAAAATGATCGTTTAAAAGTTGTTGTAATAAATATCTTTCTTCATTATGTTTCCAAGCTTATATACCCACTCATTTAGAAACAAATTGAACATGCTTCTTGCCCTTTGCCCTTTAATTCATATATTTTCAAGTAATGTTGTAGGAATGTAATGAGTATTAAACATCTTACGCAAAGAAAACAACATTTTTGTGTTTTGTTTTGTACCAAAAAATGATAACAAACCTTACTCAGAATGCAATTTCCTCAATGTTATCTGGATCAACTCATATTCAGCCATGCCTACAAATTGTTGAACTTGAACCAATATAATCAATGCAAAATTCAAATCCATGATATCGTACTGCAATTTCAGACGGAATACATAAGAAACACATCATGCTTCCAAAAGATTTCAATGATCTCGTAGCAACAGGCTTGCTACAAAAGGGTTCTGTTATAAATGTTAAAAGTTGGAGTACCTCAGCTATCGGTCCATCAATGTAAGTTTGTTATAATTTTCTTATTTCAAATTTAACATTTTTTATTTATAACACAACTGCTTCTAACAGTTATTCCTATGACTGTCATTGTCGTGTAGGTCTATAAAGCTAATGGACTTTGAAATATCTACTTCATTTGCACCCTTAATTGGAAATCTAAAAACTATGAGTATCCCGATCACATCTGATGAAAACACTCCATCCTCATCGGACCCAAATCCTTTATCAAAAAGACACTGCCCTCTTCCAACTACTCCAACTCCATCCGTTCTGCCAATTCAAATTCCCATCAAATCGTTAAACCCTTACCACTCAAATTGGTGCATAAAAGGATACGTCCAAAGGAAAACAACTCTTCAACAGTTTCATAATCAATACAGACCCGGTAAAGTGTTTGGTTTTAACCTGTTTGATACAGAGGGTGGAGAAATACATATTACATGTTTCAATAATGTCCCAGATTATTTTTTCGACAAAATCCAAAATGAAAATGTCTACATTGTCTCTAAAGGGAATGTAAAAATGACTAATAAGCAATACAACCACTTGAACAATGACTGGGATTGAATGCAACATCTACCATAGAACATGTTGCCAAAGAAAAAAAACATAATCCAACAGTACAATTCAATATAAAATCAATTAATGATATCAGAACAACAAACGTCAACTCCATTGTTGATATTCTTGGTGTTGTCACAGCCATTTCCATTGTATGCACTATACATAGAAAAGACAGCTCTGAAGTTAATAAACAAACAATACAACTTCAAGACATGTCAGGGTATAACATAGATGCAATCTTTTGGGGAGATAATTTTAATGCCGTGCCACAGGAAATATCCTCCCTATGTGCTACAGGAAATAACGCCATCATTGCAATCAAATCTGCGCATGTTGGAGAATTTAATGGAAAAAATATCGACACTACAATGAGATCCATTGTTCTTGTAGATCCTAACATTGAAGAGGCCCATACGGTAAAGTCGTGGTTTAAAAAAGAAGGTTTGATTGCAGCTTCTACATCTTTGACAACAAGATCTCCTTTTGGCCATCCACAAAAAAAATAACAATTGCTGACATTTACAGTATGGATTCCTTAGAGAAACCAACATTTTTTCAATTAAAGGGCACAATAACAAAAATTGGGATGGATAGTTTTTACTACATTTCTTGCCCATCGATCATTGGTGGGAAAAAATGCATGAAAAAACTTATTCCACAAAATATAGGGATGTGGTTCTGTCCAAAATGCAACGCTGAAGTAAGTGACTGTGATTTCAAATACTTATTGAAAATCGACATACAAGATCACATTGGTGAATTAGCTTCAACTGTTGCTTTCGAAGACGCGGGCTCTACAATTCTTGGAAATAATGCCAAAGACTTCTATTTATTGTCTTCAGATCTAGAACTGATCAAGGAAATTGTCTCTAAAGCTCTATGGACAGATCATATCTTCACGCTATCAGTGAAGACAAAAACTTTTAAAGAAGTGCCACGATTGAAATGCGTTGTCATAAAAGAAAAAAAGTTTCATTTCACGACAGAATGCAACAACATCCTTCGAGAAATTCAGAACATCTCGACATTGTAGATAATTTTTTCAAAATGTATTCCTTGCTTTTTGACAATTCCTATTGTCCAATTTTATAAATACAACTTTACAGGATATACTGTTGCATGTCTTCTTATGAAATTTTCTTATATACCATTGAAATAAGTATTCATCCTCCATTGTATCTAGCATTATGTGAGTAGAAAAATTCACATTCTTTTTTTCTTTATCATCTTCTTTTAAAAAATGACGTAACTTGCTACGTTACACATGAAACTATCTACATGTATAAAGAAAAAATACTACTATGTTCTTTCAAACAGATTATTCAAATAAAAAAATTCACATAAAACTATTCAAAACTTATATTTTTATCCCTTCTTTCGCTTTCGCTTGAATTTTTTAACCTTCTTTCGCTTTCATACAATAACATGGTTGTTGTCTCCAAATAACATTCTTCTTTTCCCCTCTCTTGCTTATAGGTACCATAAATTTTGCGAATGGCTTCTTCTTCTAATAATGAACGTGCTTGAAGATACTATGCAACAAATAAAGAACGAATAAATGCACGTCATCGTGAGCTTTATCACGCAAAAAAATACATCAGAGAATGTCAAAAACACAAAAAACAGAAGGAAAACCAACATTCCTCGTCTGAAATGGCCCACCCGAAAAACAATCCTCCCTTGCAATTATCAAACTCTTTATCTTCTCCGCAAACCTCTCAAACAAATACATCCATGCCTCATTGCCCTAACCCCTCCTTCGCACATGCTTTCAACAATGTTTATACTAATCAAGCACATCGAGATTTCCGTGCAAAGATTAATAAACTTCCACCTAAATTCCCATGCTCCATTTGTCTTGAATCATATCCTGGAATACATATCCGCAATTCCAACCACATGTATTACTGCTCCAGATGTGTCTCTGAAACAAAGGGTCATCGCTTCTCATTATCAAACAACATGGACCCTGGTCCTCAACCATCTATCCTTACATCTCTTTCACAAATAGAAGAAATGCTCATTGCTAGGGTTAACCCTATACTGCAAGTAACACATGCACGTGGTGGCCAATATAAATACAGTGGCCACACAATTTGTTTTCCTCACGACATTACAAAAATCGCAAACATGTTGCCACGACATGTTGAACACTTGGACATCCTAATTGTTACGCGTCATAGTAATGACCATAAGGCTTATGATTTCATTGTCAGTAGACATCGCGTTCTCACTGCATTAGAATACAAATTGGCAAATGACCCATACTATAAGAATGTTCGTATTGATACCAACGTTGGCATCCTTACCAGCCATCCCCACCGATGTCTCCTCCTCCCTTCACCATTCCAATACTACAAAAACCATTGTCCACTTTTCACTTGAACCACCACATGAGCTCACCGAAGATTCCGCAGACCCATCTGTAAACCAAACATCATCATTCGTACCCATCATACCTAATACAAATACAGAAATCCAAGAAATTCGCCATTATTTACATGCTTACAACCACCGATCTGATACTACAATTGAGTGGCCAACAATTGGTTTATCGCCAATCAATGAATACAACACAGAAGGTCTACTCTCTATGGCTTTCCCCACCCTTTTCCCGATAGGAGCTGCAATGCCAAATCAGCTAAGAATGAAAGCAGTGTAGTTACATGAATATGCACTTCATCTCATACGTTACTATGATAACAGATTTGGAAAGCACCCACGCTTTCGTTATTACATATATAATCTCGTGACGCGACATCGCAGTCAAGCAACAACATCGATTTTTGTGAAAAAGAACATCACAGATAACTTCCCAATATCTATTCAAGATCTGAACATCCGATTAGAACAATTTCCAAATGAGCAATTGGCAGAGCAAGTCATGTGATTCGGTAGCTCTTTACGTGGAACAAGATCATTTTGGCACAAAGTTAAAAATGAACTAACGGACATGATATCTCAACTCGGTTGCCCGACGTTCATCTTCACATTAAGTGCAGTTGATACAAAATGGCCTGATCTTCATGCAATCATGCCTGGATGTCTTCCTTCTGATATTGCAAAACAACAAAAGTGGAGAAATGATAACATTATCTCTAACCCACATTTAACATCACTATATATGCACCATAGATTCACAGCATTTCGTAAGATTATCTTAGAGAAACACTTGAATACAAAAGATTACTGATACAGGTACGCATTCTACCACATTTTTTTTCCAAAAACTCGAAACAACATTCCTCACCTATTGCAAAATTATCTTACAAAAACGCATACTTGATAGGTATGAATGGAAACATAGGGGATTTGCGCACATCCATGGTTTCCTTTGGATAGAAAATGCACCTAATATGGAATACCTCAACTGGGAAGACACATAAGCAGTTGATATTGCAAGGCAATTCTTCGACAAATATATTTATTCTTGGAACCCTCGTACTCCTTCGAATGCAAACCAACCAATTGCTTGCACAAATCCCGAAGACCCTTGTCTATTGTCCACACTGCAAATCTTTAGAACCAATCCTTTCAGAGACTATGAACAGCTCGTCAATTTTGTTGAACGTCACACAAAATGCTCAGAAAGCACATGCCTAAGAAAAAATGGATCCTCACTTCAATGTCGTTATAAAGCACCATGGGAATTACATCCAAAATCGGCCTTATTCATTGATTCCAATGGCCAAAAAACATACACCCCTGCTCGCAACGACGATCGACTCAATAGACATAACCATACCATCCTATCTATTTGGCGTGAAAATGTTGACTGCCAACCAGTACTCTCCATACACGTTGTACAAAAATATATTGCCAAATATGCATCCAAAGCAGAAAAAAAATCTGAAAGCTTCCACCACATGCTACGTAGAATTATCCTAGCTTCACCCATTTCTGACCCAACAACATTTGCATTTCGAAAATTTCTTGCAGAAACCCTTGTTGATCGTGACATTGGAGCACAAGAAACCTACCATATGCTGCAAAAATTACCATTAACATTATGTAGTCGACCATTCATTTCTTTAAATGTAAACCAAAAAATTCTTATGCGCCTTACACAAACGAACACCACCTCCACTACATCCCCACACATCATAGATACATATATCCAGTGCCCTTCTGCCCTAGAATCCACATCACTAATAGAATTGGCAAGATCCTGGTCATATGATCCTCATCGCAAAACAAACAAATGGAAAGAAAGACCTACAAAAGTAATTGTTTGGGTCATACCACGTTACTCCTCAATACCATCCACAACAGAACCTTGCTACACTGACTTTTGCAGGGTTGAACTTATGCTATACAAACCTTTTGGCCATATCATACAAGATATAGGAGATTCTGCTGCAGAATTCATCACAAATTGGCACACATCTCGTCCATTCTACAAACCTTGGCATCAACACCGCACACTATCTGATATTGAATTTGTCACAAATGATACCTCAACTATTCATGAAACCAATCCTCCAGACACCATGGAAATAAATGAATGGGAATTACATTCCCAATTACACCCTACAAATGAGCTTTTCATAAATGACCTTGACATGCTTGGTCTTCGTGGCTTTGATGACACCCATAACTGGAATCATACCACTATCCCATTGGATCTACAAAATAATGCCATACAATTCATTGAGAATAGCCGCTCCATCCACCGCATTCTTTAAACACATAAACATATCCTAGCGACCCTTACTACATTATCTCCAATGCAAAGAAAAGCTCTAAATATTATTTCTAATCATTTTGCTAGGAAGGATTATTTACCCGCTCTCAGAATGATAATACAAGGCACTGCCAGTACAGGAAAATCCCTCCTTATTAATTGCATCAAAGATATGCTCATAAGCCTTGCAAGCCCAGAACCTTCACCAATCATGCTCTTCGCCCCTACAGGGGATGCTGCCTTCAACATACAAGCATCGACAATCCATTCTGCTCTGCACCTTCCTATAAAGGATCTTATGCCCTTACAAGGTAATGCTCTTGCAAAATTCCAAGAAGAACTCAGGCATATAAGATACATACTAATCAATGAAATGAGCTTCATTGGGCCAAAGCTTCTCAGCCATATTGATGAACGTCTTCGAGAGGCATTTCCTGGCCAAAGAAACACTCCTTTCGGTGCCTTTCCATTATATTGGTTGGTGATCTCGGTCAGCTACCACCCGTCAAAGACATACCTCTATATGCATGGACAGCCACGGAAGCGCACTGTGGAACACCTTCAACACAATCATCACATTAGACACAATATTTCGTCAACAAGGCAACAACATTGCACAAGTTACTTTCAAGAACATTCTCCAGAACATTAGAGATGCAAATCCAACAATCGACGACTACAATGTACTCATGTCTCGCACAGATTCCTTTTTATCAGAAGAAGAAATATGTTCATTCCATGATTCCATGCATCTATTTCCAACAAATGCTCAAACAATGGTCCATAATAAGCAAATGATGAAATTTCTAAACACTCCTATCGCAAGATCCATTGCTGAATATGACAACACATATTCTAGCATTTCCTCAGAAGACAAGCAACTTGAGTGAATTGTATTACTATGCAATGGCGAAAAAGTTATGTTGACTTCCAACCTTTGGGTTTCAGCCGGACTTGTTAATGGTTCCCTCGGAGAAATTGTGACCATCTTTTACAAAGAATCAACTGCACCACCAAAAATTCCAACATTTGTTGTCGTTGTTGTGGGGAAAAATGCCTATGCAGGACGATCCTATCCACCTAAGGTGTGACAGTGCCTTAGCAACAAACAAGGACAGCTATTCTGGTTTCTTCCTTTATGAAATGTGAAAGAAGAGAGATAAATAAACTTACCGGTGTCTTCCGTTTGTCCCTCGATCCGGTCTCTCTTCTCTTTGGGAGTTCACAGCTACTTGCCTTCTCACTCGCCCAGCTTCAACAGGTTCATGCAAGATCACAAGAGAACAGCTGCTTGCCTTCTTGCTTGTCCAGCTTCAACGGGTTCCTGCAAGATCACAAGAGAACAGCTACTTGCGACAAGAGAAGAACACTACACAAAGACAGATATTCACATTCATAACTAGTTTAGGATTAGAAATAAACCAAATACACTAATGCAATCATACATCAAGAATACATCAGTATATAGGAGAAACCAAGATAGCTTTATTGATGAGTAACAAGGTTCAGGAAGAGATACAACCCAGAGGGCTCCAATCCAGCATCTCCTTCCCAGCAAATGGAATTCCTATCTTCACCCCCTTCAAAGCATTAAGCACCCAATGATTCCAATCTCAAACCAACAACAATTCTTTGCAATAACAAAATTCCAGCCCCCTAGATCTCATGGAGGAGAGATCCATATATAGATGTTTGGAGAGAGGATGAGTCAGCTTGAGATCTGACTAGTGTCCTCTCCCTCTGTCAGTTCTTGATTCCACTTGGAGGTTCTTGCTTCCACTTGGAGATTTGGAACCTCTTACTCATCACCAGTCGAATTCCCTGAGGCAAGTGTCATTTTGGAAGCTTCCTGGGTTTTGAAACCTTGAGAAATGAACTTGCCACATGTCCACTCTCGTTCAGCGCAGGTAGCCAATGTTCCCTTTGACATTCAATGCAGGTAGCCAGTGTTGGCTTTGACATTCAGCGCAAACAGCTAGTGTAGCCACTGAAATGATCGTGAATTGACTTGTTTTTTAGCAGTTTCTGGTGGAGAACTTCTGTGAATTGCTGTGGTTTGTTAGCCTTGTTCCTCTAGGGGTAGGAACAATATGTTTAGGGACTTTGGATCCCTCAGATTATGGACATTTCATGCTCAATGCTGTAAGGCACAAAAATGTCTATAACAGTTGCCCCCTAAAGTATGAGGCCATTTATCAGGTGAAATGCTTTATCAGGGGGATCCGAAGTTCATCCAATGCTGGGAGGAGACCTGTAATAAGATACAATACAATACATTATTTTTCATACTGCTTTCATGATCTAGCTGAGGCGAGCATTCCCATGCTCAGGTTTATAAATTCATTTTTCTGTACATAGAACAGACAATCGTTTGATGGTAGACTGATAATTTTGATGAAATTATCATCCTTTGAGTAGGATGATTATCTGCTGCAATGATGTACATGTCAATGTCTTTATCTTTCCTGAATATATATCGCAGCCAGATGGATGAAACTAGATCCGGGGTCTTCAAACTCGTTCGATCTTCACTCTAAGTACAAGTCGATCCATGTGAGAAATGTTCAGAAGTCGAACATGGAAAGACATCGCTTGATTACCGGTCAATGAGGTAAACCGTTAACAAGCGCGAGAGGAATCACCGATAATGATAATGATCCTCAAGGTACTGCAGTACAATTCACGTGGTGTGAATAAAGGACTTGGTGTCGAACACCACGCAAAATCTTTCGGTCGAAGGTCATTGATGTATACCTGTCGCCGGAAGTGAGAAACTTGCCATTGAGGCATGCAAGCTTCAAAGTACTGAAGGGGTTGTTCCTAGATCAACTTCTTGGATAATGAGTTGATGTCGACAAGAAGCGATCCGTCAAAGGAGGGCCTTAATGAATCCCACATCAGTGACACGGAACAGAGCTAATGATTTTAATGGAGGTGAAAACGATCTGTGACATATGATTCAGGGTGGCGGTCATGAAAGGATGAAGGATAATGTATGGCAGTGGATGGGACACAGTTGACTTTTCTGAACGACTTCTCTTGAACATATGGCGACACTGATGCGATGGATTGGTAGCATTACCCTAAATATGGATGGTATGGCGAGACCACGGATGTGACCGGTGAATGAAACAACCCAACCCGATTGTGGTACGGAGGAAAAGTGTCATGTTCAAGAGCGACTTGCTACCATCAAAGTTTTCTTGAGTTTCTCCCAATTTTTCCCCAGTCATTGCTAACCAGTACCTCTTTATTTTTGTCAAGCTTGAGGAGGATAACATATGCTTGTTCTATAACCTGTCCTTCGGGCAAGCCCATCGCTATGTTTTAACGAGCCTAGCGATAGTGAAACTCGTTCTCATCTAAAGACAAGTTTGTCGCTATTTAATGATTTTAACGAGTCTAACGACAAGGATAACTCGGTCCTTTTCATTTTTAGAGAGTCTGAAAAGGTACTTAAAGCTAACTCCAAAAGTCCTTTTTCGTCATCTAATCCCTTAAGTCCGAAAAAGTATAAAACAATACAGAAGGGATGAGTTTTCGATAGTTTTAACGAGCCGAACAAAACAAGCGCTCGATCTTTTTGTGCAATAATCCCTCAGGTCCAAAAAGATTAAAATCTAAAGGAGGGATAGCTCTTCCGGTCGCTTTAACGAGCTGGAAGGCCAAAACTCGACAATCTTTTCATATTTTACGAGTCAGATGAAAAGAGCTTAAAGAAGACTCGTCTTTTGAGGAACGAGTGATAAACAGGGATAGCAGCTGATTCCAGGTACAGGTTGGAATTTTCCAATCACGGCAGTGTCACAAGGATGGCTAGGTGAAATCACTCTTTGCAGTTGTTCCTCAAAATGGGTAAACAAACATATGGAGGTGAACGATCGACCAAATGAAAAGTGGAGGTGACGGTGCAAACACGACCAAGGCTTTAATGGCTGATGATATTACATTCACTATGGTTATTTACTAGGTAGTTCATTTTTTAATGAGCTTAAACGCGGATTGAAACACTTGCTCGATCTTATGTTTATTTTTTAACGAGCATGAACTATGCGCTAAAACTGCTCAGATCTTGCGTTTATTTTTTAACGAGCATGAACTGTGTGCTAAAACTGCTCGATTAACCCAGTCATATGATAAGAGTGTCTCATTGAGATTCTATTTTTTATGGAGCTTCATCTCACGAAGCTTTGCCCCGCAAACGACTAATCCTACGAGTTTAAAGGGTTAGACCTACAGGTTTAAAGGGAGGACCTAAAAATTTAAAAAATAAATAGCCGCCCCTTGCTTGCACTCCAAAAGGTTTGCATGCCCCCAGGCATAAAGTACGATTTCAAGGTTACCCCTCAATTTGCAGATAAAACATTTGTTTTACCGGGAGAGGCCTACCTCTTTCAGGCTACCCAAAGATTGTTATGTTATTCCTTCAACAAAACACTTCTTCGGCAATATCTACCGAAATAGACAAAGGTGAGTGACAACGAGCGCCAAACACATAACTTTGACAAGAGAATCTTATTCCAGAACAACCCCTCTTCCAACCACGGACGGGGTACGGACTAGTCATATTCTCCCGCGGAAACCTACTCTATACCCAAAGTTTTCCTGCCGAAGCAGACCAGGACGCATGCCCCCTGGGTTCCAGTCATACCCTCCCGGATTACTCGTGCTCATCAGGAGGACGGACCGTGGGTTGAGACACTTCTTGCGAAAATAGACCATTTAGGGATGGTACATGACTATTTGCGATGCGTGATCCGGGAAATGAAAGTTGGTCCACGAGCTTGACCACTCTTCCTTCATGCGGAAAACACATTACTCTAAAGAGTGAGGAGACGATGGCTCCCATGCAATATATATAGTCTCGTCCAAGGAGTAGGTTATAATCCAAGGGTCCTTGAACGACCATCACGTTCATTTGAACAGTCTTCCCTTTCAATGTTATGGGCACATTGGGGAGGATCCCTAAAGGTCGACTGGTTCCTTTATCAAAGCCTGATAGATTTCTCATTTTAGGCAAAAGCACTGGCGAACCAAGCGCTTTCCAAGCAATAGAGGAAAGGATACTCACAGATGCCCCCTCATCAATGATAGTGCCAGCCATTACCATTCTGTATATTTGAACGATAATTCTGAATGGTATGCCTGCTGGCAACCGGGGTCTGCCTAGTTGGTTCCAGTCGAACGAGACAACTAGGTTGCTTGGTGGTGGGACCGAATAGACGGCCGGGTATGACACTGACGAAGTTCCTTCCTGCGATAAAGGAATGGGCAAATTGCCCCCTTGTTCGTCGGAGTCTGTGTTGATGAAGAGAATTTGGACGGTGTCGTCTTTACTCTCCTCTGTGATGGTATCATTCGAAGATAGAGCCTCTGAAGGCAAAACCGGGTCAACTGCCACCTCAACCTTTTGACTTTCGTCGGGCATGGATCCAGACGGTTCATCTTCAATGATAGGTGCTTCGGCTGACCACCTGGGCGGGCCAGCCGAATTCTCAACTAGTGAAGGACTTGGCAGGAGTTTTTGATATCCAGGAGGAAGTTGCGCTCGTAAAATCGGGCGATCTTCCAAAACTCTTTTAGCCTCGTCTAATAAGGGACAACGGTGGATGGCATGGTTGCCTTCACACAGTTTGCAGGGAAATCTAGCTTTCCCTCTCTGTCCTGTGGCTTCACTTTTACTAGTTGACGGTGAGCAGTCAACATGGCTATCAGAGGTTGACGCTACCGAATTGTGCAAACGGGGAGACCAGTCCCTTAGTATCCAAGGGATGCAGGGACAATCTCTGTGGAAGTGGTCTCCCTTGCATATGACACATGGCGATTTAGGCCTGGTCAGTGCGGTGTGTGGATTTTTGTCAGACGACACTTGTTTTCCCCCAGTCACTTTTGGCTCCTTCTCCTTCTTCTCTTTCTTCTTCTTTTCCTTCTTCTCCTTAGGAACTTGGTTTTTTGTTTTACCAGTTCCGTCAAGCGAAGAGGAAGGAGGAGAGGAAGAATTAGATGAGGTAGAAGGCTGGTTGGCAACTCTGGTCTGGTCTAACTGTTGACTCGACTGTTTAGGAATAGTGGTGGTTTGAACGACATTGGTTGAAAAGAGCCAGACCGACAGGCCAATTGTCAGTCCTGGAAGCGAAAATGTGGCCATATGGGGCGCACCAACATCTCCCCAAGAGGAGAAGGGACTAGGATTTCCACCAAGGGGAATTCCTTGGTTGGTGTGCTCCATTTTTTCAACCTAAAGATCAACGCAGGAATAAAGGGTGATTGTTCCGTTTAAAATAAATTTTAACGACGCTTTAGACACAACTTTCTTTTTCAGTTTTAAAGAGTCGAGAAAAAGCTAAAGATGACTCTAGTCTCCTTCGATGTTTTAACGAGCCCGAAGTGACAAATGCTCGGATGGACTTTTTCCGTTATAGAGTCTGAAAAAGGCCAAAAGGAACTGCTCTGGAGTTCTAGGCAGAGGGTGTGCCAAACTTTTCACAAAACCGCAGAATACTTTTTAGGGTACGGGCGGTTGATCTTCCTGAATGCTGTGTTCAGTGCATTGCGATCAGTAGGGCGGCCGACACGGCTTCCTAAGGATAAAGGTTTTATGCCTATAGGGGTCTCCCAATATATACGCGACGGTACATGGGAGCACAATCCGTACTGGCGCTATCGTCCCTCAGGAGGAATCACCCACCATCCATGAGATCGACAGTCACCAGGCTTTACGACACCGGAACACGTCTCTAGCCTAGACCTCTATGTTGTGCATTATGTTGCAAAGCGTTGTTAAGTTCATTCAATTTATTTTAGGTTGATCTTTTTAGAAGTTTTCCTTTCAAGGTTCACCACGAGATGTATGATACAATTCCTAAATGCAGTCTAAAGATGATAAGCAAGCTTTATATCTTTTCAACTTTGAAAATCCTAGCTACCAAGGGAAAAGAAAGACACCATCTTTTCTCAAAGAGCAATCAGCACACTCTAATGCACTTTTCCTAAATCAGACATGCAAACTATCAAAATGCAAATGCACAATGCAGGTGTTTGTTTTCCGCTTTCTTAGTATTGATGCCTGCAAAGAAAGCTTTTTGTACAACTTTGAATTTGCTTTTAGATGACAAATACAAACAAGTTTACTTTTTCGAAATCAGAGAGGGTAGAAGAGATTACAACACTCAACGATTTTCGAAATGAATACTTGTTTTGACACTTAAAAGAGACAAACTCAAACCAATAAGCAAAAGTAAATGGATAATCAACTATAAACAGCCAATGAACTCTCTCCTAAGATCACAATCAATAGATCTGAATCAAGGGCTACAGGATGACTATTTCACTCATGCAAAGGAAGACTGTAAATGACGCCAAAAACACATAAAAACACTCACAGTCTTTTTGTACAAAAGGAGGCGGAATCTAAGCAGAGAAAAGGAGTTATCAGACTGGTACCTATGCTGGTTACAGGCTGCAAAAATCAGAGATCAAAACAAGGCAAAACAGAGCAGAGAACCCCAGCTGCATAAGGGCAAACTGTTTCAGCGCAACCTCAACACAGGGGTTTTGACATTCAGCGCAGGTAGCCTTCACGAGACTTGCGTTGAAATGCAGAATCCCTTCACTGGGTCTGCGCTGAAGGAGAAACTCTCGTTTCTCACAGGTTCTGGGTCACAGATTGCTATTTAATCTACTGTTTCAGGCCAAATAAAAGCAACAAGCAAGGTGTAATCAAAGGGATGCTTTGAGGGGGTACTAAGATCTATCACAAAGGATCATCAAATCATTTGTGAGTCCATTGTTCAGATCATAGACAAGTCCAGTTATTGGATCAAAGCAGCAACTGTCTACTTTGCATCCGGGAATAGCAGATGCAGTTCGATTGTTGCTGTCAAGTCTATGAAACAAACAATGATAGAAACACAAATAAAATGACTAAAAAAATCTCCCCAGTGGAGTCGCCAATTTGTTGTGGGGAAAAATGCCTATGCAGGACGATACTATCCACCTAAGGTGTGACAGTGCCTTAGCAACAAACAAGGACAGCTATTCTGGTTTCTTCCTTTATGAAATGTGAAAGAAGAGAGACAAATAGACTTACCGGTGTCTTCCGTTTGTCCCTCGATCTAGTCTCTCTTCTCTTTGGGAGTTCACAACTACTTGCCTTCTCACTCGCCCAGCTTCAACAGGTTCATGGAAGATCACAAGAGAACAGCTACTTGCCTTCTTGCTTGTCCAGCTTCAATGGGTTCCTGCAAGATCACAAGAGAACAGCTACTTGCGACAAGAGAAGAACACTACACAAAGACAGATATTCACATTCATAACTAGTTTAGGATTAGAAATAAACCAAATACACTAATGCAATCATACATCAAGAATACATCAGTATATAGGAGAAACCAAGATAGCTTTATTGATGAATAACAAGGTTCAGGAAGAGATACAACCCAGAGGGCTCCAATCTAGCATCTCCTTCCCAGCAAATGGAATTCCTATCTTCACCCCCTTCAAAGCATTAAGCACCCAATGATTCAATCTCAAACCAACAACAATTCTTTGCAATAACAAAATTCCAGCCCCCTAGATCTCATGGAGGAGAGATCCATATATAGATGTTTGGAGAGAGGATGAGTCAGCTTGAGATCTGACTAGTGTCCTCTCCCTCTGTCAGTTCTTGATTCCACTTGGAGGTTCTTGCTTCCACTTGGAGATTTGGAACCTCTTACTCATCACCAGTCGAATTCCCTGAGGCAAGTGTCATTTTGGAAGCTTCCTGGGTTTTGACACCTTGAGAAATGAACTTGCCACATGTCCACTCTCGTTCAGCGCAGGTAGCCAGTGTTCCCTTTGACATTCAACACAGGTAGCCAGTGTTGGCTTTGACATTCAGCGCAAACAGCTAGTGTAGCCACTGAAATGATCCTGAATTGACTTGTTTTTGAGCAGTTTCTGGCAGAGAACTTCTGTGAATTGTTGTGGTTTGTTAGCCTTGTTCCTCTAGGGGTAGGAACAATATGTTTAGGGACTTTGGATCCCTTAGATTATGGACATTTCATGCTCAATACTGTAAGGCACAAAAATGTCTATAACAGTCGTGGATTTTCCCAAATACATTGTGCCTCCTTGGGATGAGAGAAACCCCACTCACTTGCCTATTCCAACAGTAAAAATAAATGGACATGCACAAATTCCACTGAAGATGGCTTGGGCTTTAACCATACATAAATCTCAAGGTATGACACTTCCAAAAGCAACAATTGACATTGGAAAAACAGAACATCAAGGTCTCACATTCACAGCTATTTCAAGAGTACCTTCTCTACAAGATCTCTGGATTAGCCTCGCATTCAGTTTCGATCGTTACAATAAAATGAAGGACAACAAAAACATTGCTCGCAGAAAACACGCAGAAGAAATTCTCCGTTCAATGCCACCTCGAGATAATCTGCTCCAACCCATACTTTAACATCACCAAAAGGTTTCCTCCATTTATTTACCTCATTCTATTTCATAACATACTTTTCATATTTTCCAACAACAACCAACTTTAATCAATATTAATAATTAAGCAAATATTAGAATGTCTTTATATTATCTATACATCTCTTTCTAACATTTTCTTTCTTTTGCAATAGGACACATGGACTCAGAAATAGCATACCTAAGCAACTACAAGTAGAATGGCAAGCAAAAGATATGCATCTCCAACTACGCATTAACCTCCAATGGTGTTCAATATGCAGTTATTCACCATGCATCTTCCATTAACAATATATAAATCCCCATAGCAAAGGTAACTTCATTTCCATTCATTCCAGATTCATTTTAACACAACTCACCTGCAAAGTATTGCTAATAAATTTCCGCAGATGATTTACATATTACTAATTCTAACAAAATATACATTTTGCAGGTCCATTACTACTTCTTCAGGTCTTCAATGCCTCCAACATGTTTTCATGCAACTTGAAATATGGAATGACAAGCACAATGTTCTTTAGAATATTATATTCCTTCTCGATCCTCTTCTGTTACAACTCACTGTTTGTATTTTCCATTTCAAACTTAAAAAAGGATGTTTCAAGATCAAATACCATTTTGATGGTTTGTGTCCTCACAACTATTTGTGTTTTCCATTTCAAACTTAAAAAAAGATGCTACAATACACTATTTGTTTTTTCCATTTCACACTTAAAAAAGGATGTTTCAAGATCAAATACCATCTTTATGGTTTATGTCCTCACAACTATTTGTGTTTTCCATTTCAAACTTTAAAAGGGATGTTTCAAAATCAATACCATTTTGATAGTTTATGTCCTCACAACCAATTGATTGTCAATGTGTTTTAACATATTTTGTTGACAAAATCAATTGATTTTAATGAATATAATACGTGCTTTCAATATATCTTCATATTAATTTAATTTCCCGTTTGAATAATGATTTATTAAATAACCCTATCCAAATCAATATGGATACCCGGTTGTTGTTCGCATGGATTCATTCATTTATCTTCACCTTTAACTCCACAATTTTTACCAACTACAAACAAATGTCTCCAAACAAGTTCAATGCATATTTATGGCTACTTGCATTCCATTTCAATGGTTTTCGGCATGGCTTCCTCAAATTTAAACTCGAAATCATCGACCCTTGCTTTCAAAAAAGCCCACAAAAGCCTATTCACATTTCAATATTCTTCCACACACTATGCCTTACGGCGTTTCCTTTGCAACATTAGGTGCAAATGATAGTTTATTGCATTCTAATTATTAGTATACGTCAGATCATTCGCATTTATTACCTATTTTTGTGGTCCATTTATTTTTTTTAATTTCTCCATACTATATAAGTTGGTTATAGTGAGATAGTACACTTATTTTTTAATAACTCCGTTTAACTCTTTGATGTATTTGTTTTTTATGGTATTTTTTTAATGTTATTTTTGTGTACAATTTAGTGTTTTGTTTTAATAAGAAAGGTAAGTTTAACCATTAATTTATAGTTTTTTTTGGTATTGTATTTTTTTTATGCATCTAAAAAATATTTAAAAAAAAAAAAAATTATATCTAGCTAATAATTATATTAAAATGAATAAGTAAAAATTTTGAATAGTTAAATTGTTATTTTTTTAATTTATTGTATTGTATATGCTTATTTTGATGGATTGTTATAATAACAATTAAATAAATTTGTTGGATTTGAAGTGTTTTTTTATTATATTATTTTAATTTATCGTATTGTATAATTTACTTTTATTGGTATTATGATGGGTATTAAATTTTGTGGATTTGATTTGTTATTCATTTGCTTCTCTCCTACACATAGGCCACCACCTCATGGTGAATTTATGGGACCTCACCTCTTAAGCAGAGAGGTAGAGGCCCCTTAGCATGGTTTGTTTATTTATCTACATGAATTGGATTCATTCCATCATGTTGTTCATTTTGGGCCACTAGTTAGAGCTTTGGCTTATCCTTCAACACCTCCACTTATTGTTTCTTGATGGCCATGCACTTCGAGTCTTGTTTGGTTATTTAGTGTGTGTTTCCTTCCATCTGCTTCACTGGATTTCCCTCCTCTCTTGACAATTTTTTCTAATGGAAAAGGTTTGAGCCCAATCTTGTCATCGATACATCTTGCCTAGGAGTTATAAAGGCCTCTCTCTTTCACAATGACCTCTAGAATCTTCCCTCTCATTTCTATGAGGTCTTTGTCACTCCTTTTTTCCTTTGGTAGCCATGAAACAAGCTTGTTGCCGATATGGAAATGGTGGTCATGTGAATTCAGGGGACTCTTAGGACTACCATGCACATGCACCTCTACATTCATGTGGAAATCCATCTGGTGGAAGAGGAAGTTTGACAAGAACCACTAATAACTCTAAATTTAGAAGTCATGGGTTCCAGATACATGCAACACTTGGGGCCGCCAAAATCACTATCTTCATAAAGTAGATTTGCAATGGCATGTTAAGTTGTTGCCAAAGAAGATTCTAGTTGATTGGAGACAAACCTAGGTCAATCTAATGAGCTCAGATATCTTATGCTACGCTCAGGAACAATCCATCAGCTTCAATACTTCATTGTCCTTCTAATGCTCATGCTCCCTATATTTCATCATTTCAGTTCTTGCTCTTCATGCTAGGCCATCTGAGCTATTGATAAGTTCTTTTTAGAGTTTATGTTTAGTATCTTTAGGCCATCTAAGCTATTGATAAGTTATTTTTAGAGTTTATGTTTAGTATTTTTTTCTTGTTGTCTTGAATTCTTCAGTCTCTAAAGGTTTCCCATTTTGATTTTTGTTATTAGTTTCCCCAGGGTGGGTAGCACTATCTTTTAGAATTCTGAAGTTTTGGACATGCAGTTGAAGCTAATTTTTGTTACCCATTGACTATATATTTTATTGTCTTTGGTATTCTTTCTAAAGTAACATATAGAAGACAGTAAAACTAGCATATCTAATGTAAATATTTGATATTTTAATACATAATCAACTAAAATAAATAAATATATATATGGTATTTTGTACATTCCAGGTTATCATCATATATTTTTGTGTAATAAATTATCTAACAAAAGTTGGGAAATTCTAATTTAATCTTCTTTGCAATTTCAAATTTATCTCAATTATCAAGTGAAAAATGGTTTTCAAGTTTTTAATGTCTCTCATACTACTACATTTTGTGTCAAATTGTTGAGCCTCTGACCTTTCCTACTTTTTCCTTTTTAGTATTGTAGATTTTGCAAATCTACTTGTCTTTCCTTTTTAGTATTGAACATTTTGCAGACTTACTTATCATTTTAAATATTAAGGATATTTTATGATGTTTTTCATTGATAATCGGAAACAAAATTCCTAATTCCTTATTCTAAGTCTTTGACAACTTTACATTTATGAGGCATTTCCAAATTACTCACATTAAACTTTTTCATTCTTGACATTTTGAGCCAACAAGTGTGGCTAGCCTTTAAGACAAATATTTTATTTTGGTATCTTTGTGCCAAGAGGCACTCTCCAACCGAGTATAGTAAAAATGTTGTAATGTCCTATTTAACATGTTGACTTGGTCATAATAATAAAAAATTAAATTAAATTAAAAATAAATAGAATAAAATAAAAGCATAAAATTAATAATTATAATTATAATTAAACCAATCTAGATCCATATTAACTCAGGATCTACCAAGTGTCAATTGTTCAAATATTTTGACATGCAAATCTCTTTTAAAGTGAAAAGAGATTTGATTCCTGTGGGCCCTTGATAGATCCCAATTAAAATAAATCTAATCTGATTGAGCTGATAGACTTATTCTACAACCCAATATGATGTGTAACCTTGTAAGCCTGTCATCAAAATTGAAAAAAAAATAAAAAATAACTTACAAAATATTTAAATAATATCTGGTTATAAAAATTTTACACTTGAAAAAATTAAATCTCTTTGCAATATTTAAATAAATCTATATAGATATTATAATATTCCCCTTACATTTAACCTTTCTTAAACTTTTTAATGATTCAATTAAATGTTGAAATACATGTGAATTTTTTTTTTTAATTCTTAGAATTTGAAATAATAACCACTAACCCACTGTAGAACTCATATTTATTCTATTAAAAGTTAATTTATTTTCAATCTTAAACAACATTCTTGTGCAAACATCTTGCCCATAAACCCGCCATCAAAAGTAACTTAAATGCTTCGACATCGAATTTACAGTTTCATATATATATATACACGTCGATATACTTTAGCTTCAGCGTGGCGAGGTTTATACAGACCATATTAGGTTATCAAATTGATGGTTATCAGTTTTTGATGGTCTGTTATATTAGGTTTTGAAATACAACGTATTCTGCTCGACCTACTTTTGTATCCCGAGGCTTGACCGTGGGAATCCTATTGATCTACGTTGTTTCTATGGTCAGAGCTTCGATGCCTTCCTCTACGTACAGGTATGAAAAGGTGAATCGACAAAGACAACATCTTTTTTTCAAAAGCTGGCCCATGTATATGCCGTTTTTATATTATTTTTTAAATTCTCTTTCTTCTGGCTACATTAAACATTGCATGAGCTCTGATTTTCTCCGATTTCACAGTATTATCAAAATACTACATCAGATACTAAATGAGTTAATTGTCTACGTGGATTTCAACGATTAATGGAGCCTGTTTTAGGTTTAAGTGAAAGGAGACGGCCATACTCAAGATTGAAGGTGATCCAACGACATCAATCAGGTGTCCTCGAAAGGGATAGGACGCCAATTTTGATGAAATAGATTCAAGTTGACAAGGACATTAAAAAGAAAATGACTAAGTTGACAAAGACGTTAAGGAGTGATAAAGTATAATTGAGAGAAAGTATTGAGCAAATATATTCCATCGTTTTCACTTGCGATTCCGAGTCATGTCGAGATTCAAGAAGCCAATCCAGTCTCTTTGGCCCTAACTGATTTTATTATAATTCGTTACAACATATAATTATGACATTAACGTTAAACGGCCCCTACAAATTCCAAATTTGGCTGACGACATTTTGAATGATTTAGCGCGTGCACAAATAACGAAGAAATGAAGATTCAAGTTCAAAATTTGGCTGAAGGCATTTAGAAAGTTTTAGGACATGGATCACGGAAGAATACTTTTGACCCTTTGAGTGAGGGAGGTGAGAATCTAGTGGTAGCCTAGCTGGATACTGGCGAGAGAGTAATATGGATTACCTTTTCCTTTGCTCATGAGATACGAATGAGTTCCCTGCTCAATCACTTTCCCATCTTCAATCACAACAATCGAATCTGCATTTTGAATGGTTGTCAGTCTATGAGCTATCACAATAGTCGTTCTTCCCACCATTATTCTGTCCAGGGCCTCTTGAACCATCTTCTCCGATTGCCTGTCGAACGCAATGGTGGCCTCGTCCAACAGTAATATGCTCGGATTCTTTATGATCGCCCTGCCTATAGCAATGCGTTGCTTTTGCCCTCCCGATAATTGCATTCCTCTGTCTCCACAATTTGTTTAGTATCCCTTCTCCAAAGAGCTACACAAATCCAAGTTAAACCACTGCCATATTCAGTTTGTCCTAATTTATTCCACAAACAATCTGCTTAATCGCAGCTGATTGAATATATGTATTATTGCATAAAAATTATGTTTCAATTAAAAAATTGCAGTATTTACCTGATGAAGTCATGAGCATTTGCAGCCTTTGCAGCTCCGATCATCTCCACCTCGCTTGCATTCTCTTTTCCGTAGAGAATGTTGTCTCGAATGCTTCCTCCAAACAGCGTGGGCTCTTGACCTACCAGACCTATGTGATTCCTCAAACTCTTCAAATTGAACGCCCTGATGTCACTGCCATCGATTTTCACTGATCCTTTTAGGGGATCGTAAAACCTTTCAATTAATCCAATAATAGTCGATTTTCCGGATCCGCTTTGTTCTACCAGAGCCATGTTTTGCCTGCTTTTATCCTGAAGCAGAAGTTCTTGAAGATCATAACATCTGGACGAGATGGATAAGCGAAGTCCACGTTTCCTTCTATCTTATCCGCTTTCTCGCCTTTCTCATCCTCCGGGTTTATGCGGTTTTCCCTGTCCAGTATGCCAAACACAGATTTGACTGCATTGGATCCTTTAGCAATGTCGCTGCTCATAGTTCCCGCTTCCGCTAAACCTTTTCCTGTGGTTATCAGAATGAAGAAAATTTGGAAAAAAGCTTTGGATGTGATTTGTCCTTTTCATACAAGTTGTCCTCCATACCAAAAGTTTAAAGCCGTAATGTATAGGATGATGCATTGCAATGTTCCAAGAGCGAACCCCGTAAACAAAGATTGTTTGATAATCTCTCTGCGAGGTTCTTCTTGACTCTTTTCAAAGAGAGAGAGGATCTTCTCCTGTAAAGAGAAGGTACTAATAGTGCGATGGTTAGCCACAGCCTCCGCTGCGAGTTGCTACCTTGATCTTGAGCTTTATAGCCTTTTGAGACATGGCCTTGAGAAGAACCCTTTTAGTGTAGACACATAATACAATAATGGGTTGCACTACGATTATTACAACTGCAAGACGCCATGCTATTATCAAGGCCATCGAGAAGGCTATTACAACAGCTGCCGAAGTTTCTACAAGTAACGATATACGATCTTTGACCAGAGATCTCACCTGTATCACAAATTGCATATTCGAACCATAAGAATACTGTAATACAATTCACAGTTTTATTGGAAATATTAAAACTTTAAGATCAGATACTTGCCACATTAACATCTGTTGCTAATCTGGAGCAAACAGCTCCACTAGAATTCTCCTCATTATCGAACCACCCAATCTCAAATGTAAAGATTTTGGACAGCATCGGCTCTCGAACCCTATTAGTAAGGATATTCCCCATAGTAGCAAAATTTGTTGATAACGTAATTTCAACTGCGCCCAAAACAGCTCCAGAAAGGTGGTTTTCGCAATCAGTTTTGGACGTGTGTATTCTATACGTTTTGCCATGCAGCGCTCCATTTGGACATAACGTTTAGCAGATAAAGGCCTTCCGATATTTACCTGAACCCTTCGATTTACTGAAGGCAAATCAACTGTTGTACATCTCAGACATGCAGCAAATGAATTATGACATTGCTTAAACTTTTGGGTTGACCCCGGTAAAATATAAATGAAATTGAATGCGTTCGTAGAGTATTGGTAAAAGATTTTAATTTTAATGTTTTTTTTCTTAGTGAGCTCTGGGCATAGGGAAATGTTTTTAAATTTTAATGTTTTTAATATTTTCTTACTGAGCTATGGGCATAGGGAAATGTTTTTAAATTTTAATGTTTTTAATATGTACTAGAGTATGGTCATAGAGGCAATGTAATTTTTTATGGTTTTGTTGTTGCATACGCATAGTATGTGTTATGCTTTTATTATGAGTTGACTTGTGTGTATGTATTGTATGTGAAACGAATTGCACAGTAGTGCGTAGAAGAAGCAGGGGAGAATTTTTGAACAGGTTTATATTGTATTAAAAACATTTGTGATATGCACAGCAGTGAGAGCAGAGAAGAACATGGGATTTTGTAATGTGGAGGAGTACATAATTTTTACAGCAGTATATGCAAAAGGTTTTTACAGCAGTAAATGTAAACAAAATTTACACGTGTAATTTTTTTTTAATAAAGGAGAGTAATTTTGTTAAAATGTTTTGGTCAATCCCTGTGAGTGAAAGAGGATGAATCTTGTATCAGGAATTTTGTTTTAATGAATACAAAGATAGTTTTTACAGTAGTAAATGTAAACAAAATTTACACATGTAAATTTTTTTTTATAAAGAAGAAAAAGTAATTTTGTTAAAATGTTTTGGTGAATCCGTCTGAGTGAAAGAGGATGAATCTTGTATCAGGAATTTTGTTTTAATGAATACAAAGATATTGCAGGTGTATGTAATGTTTTGCTCAGAAATTTTTTACAGAGCATTGTCTCTGTGTTTAGTTTATTTGTTTTTGGAATTTTACTAGAAAAATTACAAACAATGGTATCAGAGCAGATTCAGGCTCTTTGAAGGTGTCAAAGAAGCTGAAGGAAGGAGTTTTTTTGGTGCAACAACTTCTCCAGCAGAGTGAAGTCTCAGGCAAAAGGAAGTCTGAGGCAAAAGGATCCAGGTATTTCTCAGATTAGTTTTTGTGTTACTGCTGAAGAAACAGTGAGTGTTTTTAAATACACAGTCAAATATTTGAAGCATAGCTCAGAATGCAAAGAATGGCCAGCACTAGCATGGGTATGTTTAATACTCAGCTCCCACAGTTTAATGGGAAAAACTATGACTATTGGGCAATAACCATGAGAGCCTTGTTTTCCTCACAAGATTTATGGGAATTAGTTGAGGATGGTTTTGAAGAACCAGCAGATGAAAATGAGTTTAATAGATTAACTCAGACAGAGAAGAATCTGTTGAAGAGCAATAGGAAGAAGGATTCAAATGCCCTTGTGTTTTTGCATCAAGCAGTGGACCAGAGTGTGTTTCCAAGGATAGCAGCAGCTAAGACATCCAAAGAAGCATGGTAAACCCTCAAGACAACCTATCAAGGCATGGAGAAAGTGAAGACAACAAAACTACAATTGTTGAGGAAAGATTTTGAGAATCTGTGCATGAAGGAGTCAGACAATATTGACTCATTCTCCACACATGTAATTGGTCTGGTCACACAGATAAGGACTCATGGAGAGACTCTTGAAGAAAGGAGGATTGTGGAGAAATATTGAGAGTCCTACCCTCAAGGTTCCATGTGATTGTCACCACCATAGAAGAGACAAAGGATCTCTCAAACTTTTCAATTGATGAACTACATGCATCACTCATAATACATGAGCAAAGATTGAGTAGAAATGAAAACTCATCTCTAGAGCAAGCCTTCAAGACCCAGATGTTCTTTGGAAGAGGAAGAGGTCAAGGCAGAGGAAACAAGAGAGGAAGAGGCAGAAGCCAAAACAGAGGTGGAAGGAACAGTCCAGCAAATGATCAAGGAAGAGGTAGCAATTCAAATTAGAACCAAGGCCAAGGCAGCAACCAACAAAGAGGACAATATCATGCTCAAGGACAAAGGTATGAAAAATCCAATGTCCAATGTTATTATTGTAAAAAATATGGGCATTGTGCTAATGAATGTAGGAAGAGGTCGCATGATATGAGTAATAAATCTAATGCAAATATCACTAGAGAAAATATCAGCCAAGATAATGTGTTTTTAGCTCGTAACATGGCTGAAACAAACAGTGAAGATATATGGTTTCTAGATTCTGGTTGTAGCAACCATATGACAAGAAACATAGCCTTGTTTTCCAATTTAGATCAGAATGTGAAATCACAAGTCACACTAGGAACTGATAGCAAAATTTCTGTTATAGGGAAAGGAGAAGTTAAGATATTTACAAAGAAAGGTGAAAAGAAAACCATAGCATATGTCTACTATGTTCCTGGAATGAGATGTAACCTCTTGAGTATTGGGCAGCTTGTTCAAAAGGGTTACAATGTCTTCTTTGTGAATGATCTATGCACCATCATGGATAGAGCATCCAGCAAAAGATATATTGTTGAAATGAAGATGACGAGGAACATGATGTTCCCTCTCAGAATAATGGCACATTTGAAAAACAAAGAAGTAATTGCACAAGTTACCCAAGAGGTTTTCCAAAGTGTGCCAAAGGATGAAAATTGGTTGTGGCATTTGAGATTTGGACATCTCAACTTTGGAGGTCTTAACTTGTTGAGTAGAAAAGGAATGGTAAGAGGATTACCATTGATAGAGAAACCAGACAGCCTTTGTGAAGGTTGCATTTTGGGGAAACAACACAGAGAAAGTTTTCCATCAGGGAAAAGCATAAGGGCAAAGGCACCCTTAGAAATTGTTCACTCAGATTTATGTGGACCGATGCAAACTCCATCACTAGCAGGCAGCCAATATTTTCTAACATTCATTGATGATTTTACCAGAAAGACTTGGGCTTATTTTCTAAAGAACAAAAGCGAAGTGTTTGAAAAATTTCGAAATTTCAAAGCACTTGTGGAAAACCAAAGCGGGCTGCATACCAAAGTTTTAAGAACTGACAAAGGAGGTGAGCATATCTCCAAATACTTTCTGTGGTTTTGTAGAGAAAATGGAATATACAAGCAATTTACAGCTAGGTACACCCCGCAGTGAAATGGAGTAGCTGAAAGGAAGAATAAGACCATCATGGATATGGCGAGGAGCATGTTGAAGGCAAAGCATTTGCCAAATGATTATTGAGCTGAAGCTCTACACTGTGTAGTATATATTTTGAATAGGTGTCCAACAAAAGCAGTCATGAACAGAGTGCCGGAAGAAGCATGGAGTGGGAGAAAGAAAGGTGTCACCCACATGAAAATTTTCGGATGTGTGGCTTATGCACACATTCCAGATCAGCTAAGGAAGAAGTTGGACAGCAAAGGGGAGAAATGTATTTTTATTGGATACAGTGAGGAATCCAAAGCTTACAGGTTGTATATCCCATCTACCAAAAAGTTTTTTGTGAGCAGAGATGTTCAATTCATTGAGGAGGAAGCTTGGGATGGAAGCATAGAGAAAACAGTTAATGTTAAAAACTGTTTGTCTCATGATGAAGATGATGAGGAGATGGCTGAAATACATCCCCAAACAGCAGCGCCAACACAAGGACAGCAAGAGACACCCTTGAGGAGAAATGAAAGTGCTTCTCCAAGCACACCACAAGGAGGAAATTCAAGTGCGTCATCAAGCACTTGCACACCAAATGAAAGAGGTAAGAAATTCAGAAATTTAAGTGACATTTAGGATGAAGGAATGAATTCCTTGTTTGCTTTGTATTGTCATGTTGATGACCCTATTCATTTCGAAGATGCTATTAAGGATAGGAAATGGATAGAAGCTATGGATGAGGAGATCAATGCCATAGAGAGAAACAAGACATGGGATTTGGTTGAGCTACCAAAAGGTAAAGAAGTCATTTGAGTTAAATGGGTCTATAAGACCAAGAGTAATGCTAAAGGCAAGATAGAAAAGCACAAGGCAAGACTTGTTGTCAAGGGATACAAGCAGCAGTATGGGAGAGACTATGAGGAAACTTTCGCACTGGTTGCAAGAATGGAAACCGTGAGAGCAGTGTTGTCCATAGCAGCACAAAACAAATGGAAAGTTTACCAAATGGACATGAAATCAGCATTTCTTAATGGAGTGTTAATGGAAGAGGTTTACATTGAACAACCTCTAGGCTATGAGAAGAAAGGCCAAGAGCACAAAGTGTTCAGATTGAAGAAAGCTCTTTATGGGCTGAAGCAAGTGCCAAGAGCGTGGTATAGTAGGATAGATTCCTATCTACTGGAAAAAGGATTTGAAAAGTGTGAGGGAGAACCCACCCTCTACATCAAAGAAAAAGATGGTAAAATTATAATTGTTGTGTTGTATGTTGATGATGTTATTTTTATAGGTAATGATTACCTCATTAAAAACTTCAAAATAGTCATGAAAGAAGAATTTGAAATGACTGACATGGGTTTGCTGAGATACTTCTTAGGAATAGAAGTAGATTAAAATGAAAATGGAATTTTTATTGCACAAACAAAATATGTAAATGAAGTGTTGGGTAGATTTAATATGCAAGAGTGCAAGGCAGCAATCACTCCCACAGTGATGGGATTAAAACTCAGCAAAGAGGACAGCAGTAAGGATTTTGATCCTAGTTTGTACAAGAGCATAGTTGGAAGCCTCATGTATTTAACTGCAACTAGACCTAACATAATGTTTGCTGTTAGTTTAATTTCCAGATTCATGGAGAGGCCAAGAGAAGCACATTGGCAGGCAACAAAAAGAATTCTGAGGTATGTTAAAGGTACTAAAAGGTTTGGCATTTTATATACTGTCTCAGAACATTCAGATTTAGTTGGATACACTGATAGTGATTGGGCTGGAAGTGTAGATGATCGGAAAAACACTTCCGGTTATGTTTTTCACATGGGTTCAGGAGCCATTTCATGGGCTTCTAAGAAACAACATATTGTGGCATTCTCTACAACAGAGGCAGAATATGTGGCAGCTACAACAGCAACATGTCAAGCAGTTTGGATGAGAAGAATGTTAAGGAGCTTAGGCCAAGAGCAGGCAAAAGGAACGGTGATTTTTTGTGACAATAGCTTAGCTATTGCATTATCAAAGAATTCAGTGTTTAATAAGAGAACGAAACACATTGACAAAAGGTTTCATTACACCAGGGAATTGGTAAGCAATGGAGAAATCACTTTACAACATTGCAGAACTCAGGAACAGGTTGCAGACATTTTGACAAAGCCATTGGACTAGAAAAGCTTCGAATTTTTGAGGAAATGTTTGGGTATGATTGAATGCCTAGCAGTTGAAATTAAAGGGGAGTTTTGAGAACGTAATTTCAACTGCGCGCAAAACAGCTCCAGAAAACCGCTACCTTATCGGACTGCTTTTGGTTTGCAGGTGGTTTTCATACAAACTCATCTGATGCAATCAGTTTTGGACACGTATACTCTGTACGTTTTCCCGTGCAGCTCTCCATCGGGACATAACGTTCAGCAGATAAAGGCCTTCCGATATTCACCTCAATCGTTCAATTTCCTGAGGGCAGATCAACAGTTGTCGGACATCTCAGACCTGCAGCAAATGAATTATGACATTGCGTAAATTTTTGGGTTGACCGCCGGTAAAATATAAATGAAATTGAATGGTTCGTAGAGTATTGGTAAAAGATTTTAATTTTAATGTTCTTTTTTCTTACGGAGGTATGGGCATAGGTAAATGTTTTTAAATTTTAATGTTTTTAATATGTACGGGAGTATGGTCATATACGCAATGTAATTTTTTTTGGTTTTGTTGTCGCATACGCATAGTATGTTTTATGCTTTTGTTATGAGTTGACTTGTGTGAAAAAAACGGTGAAACGCAGCAGCGTAGGTAATTTCCTAGACTATGTATTGTATGTGAAACGAATCACACAGTAGTGCGTAGAAGAAGCAGGGGAGAATTTTTGAACAGGTTTATATTGTATTAAAAACATTTGTGATATGCACAGCAGTGCGAGCAGAGAAGAACAGGGGATTTTGTAATGTGGAGGAGCACATAATATTTACAGCAGTAAATGTAAACAAAATTTACACACAGCTGTGTAATTTTTTTTTATAAAGGAGACAGAGTAATTTTGTTAAAATGTTTTGCTGAATCGGTCTGAGTGAAAGAGGATGAATCTTGTATCAGGAATTTTGTTTTAATGAATACAAATATATTGTGGGTGTATGTAATGCTCTGCTCAGAAATTTTTTAAGCTTCCCTGTGTTAAAGATCCTGGAGAAAAACAGAGCATTGTCTCTGTGTTCAATTTATTTGTTTTTGGAATTTTACCAGAAAAATTCCCAACAAAATTGTAATGCTGTAACATGTTTGTTGAAAACGATAGTACTTCCACAACCACAAACATGAAGGAGTAATATTCGATATTTTATTTGATCTGTTCATGGTCGTGAAGGAAAAGTACAAATAAAGTTGCCCCAAGGAACATGGGAAAAACAGGTTGAACTGCTCGGGAACCTAAGGCTCCTAAACAACCCAATAGAGCATGCCTCCATTCTGGGGCATTTAATAGAAACAGTTGATGGAATGAAGCGGTGGAAGCAAGCTTTTCTTCATGTACCAGTTCTCGATGGGTCGATACAGAGGCATTCGTACTCGATCTAGTATATATGCTAGAACTCCTTGTTACCAAAGACTGATCTAGCATAGTAGTGCCTTCGAATCTCTCATCTGGCTTATCTGCCGCATCAAGTTGTAGTTTCACCAAAGCAGCGTATGCTCCATTGGGTTTACAGATCAGATCTTCATGCATACCTGTCTCGATCACATGACCACATTGAACCACCGCAATCATGTCTGCGTTGTGGATGGTCGAGAGGCAATGAGCTACTACAATAGTTGTGCTTCCAACTGAAGCTTTGTCTAGAGCATCCTGAATGATTCTCTCTGACTCTGCATCTAGAGCACTTGTGGCCTCGTCTAGAAGAAGTAGACGAGGACCCTTGAGCATAACTCTTGCAATAGCTATATGTTGCTTTTTCCCTCCCGACAACTGGACTCCGCGGTCACCCACCTGTATGGCCCAAATGAAGAAAGTAAACTCAAATTGACTGCACTTTAGAAATGAAGAATGAGAGTAAAAACCTAAATATTACCTGTGTGTCATAACCATCTGGTAGTTGACTAATCAAATCTTGAGCGTTTGAAGATTTAGCCACAACAATAACCTGATCCATGCTGGCTCCCTCTTTTCCGAACAAGATGTTCTCCTTGATCGATGTAGCGAAGAGTGCAGGTTCTTGACTTACTAGTCCAATTTGGGAACGCAACCATTTCAATTGTAGCCTTTTACTATTCACTCCATCCAGCAAAATCTCTCCAGCCGGTGGATCGTAGAACCTCTCTATCAATGACACAGTCGTAGACTTACCGGACCCGCTTCTCCCCACCAATGCAACAGTCTTGTTTGCGGGAATGGTTAGACAGAAATTGCGAAATATCTTGGATTCTGGTCGAGATGGATATGCAAACTCAACGTTTCTAAATTCAAGTTTACCGCTGACCTCTTTCAATATTTCTCCTTTTGCATCTTCCAAATCAATGATCGGTTCTCTATCAACCATCTCAAAGATTCGTTTACAAGCAACATGTGCTTCTGAAAAGTATCTGATATTCGGAAGCGCAGTCCCTAGAGCTCTGTAAACGCAACAGTGCTTTCAGAGATTTTGCTTGAACTTCAAAATGTGGTAAATTTCCCGTTGTAGGATCAATTGTAGAAGTACATGAGAAAGAGAGATGAATAGAGTGAGAATGCTTACAATCCACCCATAAGAATGCAACTTGAAGCCGCGAAAATCCTTCCTCCGCTAGCGCGATGATACATTACCAATCTGCTACCATACCAAGAGTTGAATGCCCAGATACCGAAGGTTACTCCTCCGCTTCCTACTGTAAAGCCTTTGACAAGACCTTATTTAAGCCCAAGCTTTACAGTCGCATTGAGCGCATCGAAGAACTTAGCCATTGTCCTCTCCTATCCAACAAAGGCAAAGACTGTCCTAATGGATGAAAGAACTTGCTCTGCAATATTATCGTCTATATTATATGCTTCGATGAACTTGCAAGAAGTCCCCACTAGAATCCGTCCATACATTATGCCGGGAATGATCAACATGATCACGAAAGGAATTGACACTAATGCCAGTCTCCATGTCAAGTATGTAAATGTATTAGAAAACCTACACAGATGAATCTAGCTAGTAACGGTTGAACACACAGCTTTGCAGAGCAAAAACACTAAAAGAAAATTGAAGGAACAAAAGAATAATTCATTAGAAAATAGGTTACAATGCTCATGATATAGCATTATTGGGTGAAGATCCCAAGGTAATGCACCATAGTGGTGATGAATGAAAAGACAACACCTACAACAAGTTCTGGAGAGAATTAGCCAGTTGCGGAGTGAAAGAAGAAGCAAATCAGGGCGTAAATCATGTAGAAGAACTAACCAGTTGCAGAGTTAAAGAAGGAGCAAATCATGCGGAAGAATTAACTAGTTGCGGAGTGAAAGAAGGAGCAAATCAAGGAGTAAATCATGTAGAAGGAATCTTTCATGTAGTCCCATGCTCTAACTAAGAGTCCGCATATAGGTGTGTAGTAGTTCCAACACCCCCCCTGAACACCACTATGGGGAAAATTAGAAAATGGGCCCTGGCAACTAAAGCCAAAAGTCACCCAAAATACAGTGCAACTTGTACTAAAATTGAGGAAAGAGAGAAAACCTCGTGGGAAAACTCCCCCCTCAAAATACAATGTAATCAAAAGAAAAGAGGAAGAAAAGACAATTGTTAAGCAACCGTGTCCTTCACTCCAAGACGATCGCGTAGAGAGCGAAACTTCTGCTCAGTGAATGCCTTGGTGAAGATGTCTGCAGTTTGTTTTGCTGAAGGACAGAACTGCAAATCAATGACCCGGTCATGTACTAAGTCTCTGATGCAGTGCATATGGATCTCTATGTGCTTCGTCCATTGCCGCTGTACTAGATCCCTGCAAAATTTGAGAGTGCTCTGGTTGTCACACTAGATGACAATGAGCTGGTGGAACTGGACGCCCAACTCAGTGAGGAAGTGTTGTAGCCACAGAGCCTGAATGGTGATGTCGACTACTCCTCTATACTTAGCCTCGGCTGAAGAGAGAGCAATAGTGGCCTGCTTCTTGCTTGACCAACAGATAGGGCCTGACCCTAGACTGAGTGAATATCCGAAGGTGGACTTGCGATCAATACTATTGTCCACCCAATCAGAATCAGTGAAGCCAAGGAGATTCAACGAAATGCCTATCGCATAGTGAATCCTGAAGGTGATGGTGCCCTGCACATATCGGAGGATGTGCTTGGCAGCATTCCAGTGTAGCTCATGCGGCTCCTGCATGTATCTGGAAACTGCCCCTACTGCATATGAGAGATCTGGTCTGGAGTGGGTGAGGTACAATAAGATCCCCACTAACTGTCAGTAGAGAGTGGTGTCAACTAATGGAGTGTCACCTCCACCCTCAAGGCAGACCCCAGACAGAAAATGAGTCGGTGCTAGCTTGCAGTCAGTCATGTGAAATCTCTCAAGGAGATCCCGTGCATACTTAGCCTGAGAGAGTTTGATGCCTGTGGCATCCTGGCTGATCTCAAGACCAAGAAAGAAGCATAATGGACCCATGTCCATCATCAAGAACCTATCATGCAAGGCCCTATTTACTGTAGCAATGGTTGAAGCCAAGCTGCCTGTGATTAAGAGATCATCCACAACAAAACTAAGATAAGAAGAGAATCATGTGTCCTGAGCATGTAAACATTTGGATCAGACTTACATCTTTCAAAGTTTTGTGATAAGAGAAAAGAATCCATCTTTGCATACCAAGCTCTCGGGGCCTGCTTAAGGCCATAGAGAGATTTCTTTAGTCTGCAGACCAAAGATGAATCCCGAATGAAACCATGTGGCTGCTCTATGTAGATCTCCTCAGATAGGTCTCCGTGAAGAAAGGTATTCTTCACATCCATCTGATGTATTTCCCACCCTTGGGCAACCACAATGGCAAGTGTAAGGCGTATGGAATCCATCTTTGCTACTGGAGCAAAGTTCTTGTCATAATCAATGCCATGCATTTGTTGGAAGCCTTTGGCTACTAGCCTTGCTTTCCATCTGGTGATTTGCCCATTTGCAGCACTCTTGGTCATGTAGACCCATTTGCATCGGACAAGTTTCCTTCCTGAAGGAAGGGGGACCAGATCCCAGGTTTGGTTCTCGAGGAGGGAGTTATACTCCTCCTCCAAGGCGGACTCCCAATATGGATGCCCAACAGCCTCAGCATAAGACTGTGGATCAGAAGAATGAATCGAATGACAATGCCAGGATGGCGATGGTTCAGTGGTAGTGAGGGAAAGAGGAGGATCAATAAACTTTGAGCTATTCCTTTGCAGATCAGAGTTATCCCCCACAAGACAATTTCTAGTAGCTGGGTGGTATTGTGCATATATCTCACGTAAGCTCCTTGTTCTCTGATTTATGATAGGGGAATATGATTCACTGCTGGAAACCCGATCTGGGATTGGATGTGGATCACCATATGCATGCACTAGATTTGTATCTGAAGACTTTGTCTCTGCATCTGCATGCTCTACCTCGGCATCTGCATGCTTTGTATCTGCTTCTGAGTGTACTGAGTCATCATCTCGGACATGAGGTAGATAAAAGGTGCCTGCATGCAGCAATTGAGGTGCATGCGAGAAACTTCCCTCAAATTTGACACTTCGCTCAATGATGAGCTTGTCCGTAGAGGAAATCAGGAGCTGGTATCCCTTCACACCATCAGGGTATCCAACAAAGATGCACTCAATGCTCTGTGGATCAATAGCTTTTCTCTTTTCAGAGGGGATCCTGGCCCATGCTCGGGAGCCGAAAACATGGAAACGGATGACCTCTGGTTTAGTGCTGCTCCAAGCCTCAAAGGGGGTCTGATCCTTGACAGACCTATGAGGAGATATGTTATGGATGTAGTTAGCACAATTAAGTGCTTCAGCCCATAGCTTATGAGGCAGTGACTTAGCATGCAACATGCAGGAAGCCATCTCTTTGAGAGATCGGTTCTTTCTCTCAGCAACTCCGTTCTGCTGCAGAGTGTATGGAACTGTGTACTGCAACTGTATGTCGAACTGAAGGCAAAGGTTCCAAAGTGCTGTGTTGACATATTCCCCCCCATTGTCTGTATGGAGGACTTTGATCTTTCTGTGTGACTGTGTCTCAACTAGTGCTTTGAAATCTTCAAAGTGCGCAAAAACTTCAGATTTGGCCCTGAGAAGATACACCCAAGTATATAGTGAGAAATCATCAATAAATGTAAGCACATACCTTGCTTTGTTGATGGAAGGATGAGGAAAAGGCCCCGTGAGATCACTATGGATTAGATCTAGAGGAGAGGATGCTCTGTGAGTTTTGTCGGTGTCAAACTTTTCTCTAGGATGTTTTCCAAGGACACACCCTTCACAAACTCCTTTGGAGAAACTAATATTTGGCAAGCCTTCCACCATCTCATGCTTGCTTAGCTACTACATATACCTATAATTTAAATGACCAAACCCCTAGTGCCAAAGCCTACTATTATCATCAGCGTGTGTAAGCAATAAGGAGGATTCAGATTCAATAAATTTAGAAAATGTGTAAAGTCTGGCTCCATTGTTTACCTCACCAGTTGCAATTTTGGACCTACTATGTAGGTCATATATGTTCACTGCATCTGGAGTGAATTCCACTCTCTTTCCAGTGCCAGAATGAGTGATCTGATAAACTGAAAGCAGGTTTACCAAAAGTTTTGGAACATGAAGCACATCTTCAAAGCTTCCATGTAAAAGTTCCACTCTACCTTTTCCAGTGACCTCAATAGGTGATTCATATCCCATGAGGATGGTAGGTCCTTTGCATGCATCCCAAGAGGAATAGACTTCCTTTTCAGCAGCCATATGATGTGATGCACCAGAATCTATAATCCATGCATTAGGAGAAGAATTAATTGCAACTAAAGCATGAAAATTATTACCTTTCCCGTGTGGTGGATCCTCAATTTTCTTCTTGGCACCCTGAGGGATGTGGTCCCGAAGGTTGTGCTTCTGAAGGATTTCTGCCTTTTGGTCAATTTGTTTCTTCATGCAAGAGGATTCTGGATGGAATCCTCTTTGACAATAGGTGCATCTGTTTCCTTTCTTCCCTTTCTCATTTCTCGAGCCGGAGGAGTCATTAAAGGGCTTGTGTACCCTTCCTTCTTTGGATGGGAATGTGCTTTTCCCTTATATTTTTGCAGCTGATTTTTTTGATTTGAATCAGATCTTTCATTTTTATTGTGGCTACCATCATGCACAGCAAGTGCATGCGCTTTTGGAGATTTGATTTTCCTCATGCCAATGAGTTTATCTTCCTCAAAAATAAGGGACTCCATACATTATTTGAGAGAAGGCATAGTGTAGGATTTACCTGTTGCAAGCCTTACTGAATGAAATGTAGACATAAAGACAGAGTACTCTGGTCCGAGCTTTGACATAATAGAGAGAATTTGGCGACTCTCCTCCTTGGATTTGTCAATTCCACAACCCTTGAGTTGCAACAATAGATCATTATATCTGGTGAAGAAGTCTTGAATTCTGTCATAGTTCCATGGATCCAATGATAGCAGCTCCACTTCGAGCAGATGTCCTTTCATCTCATCGTATTTCTCGTAGAGTTCTTCAACCTTTTTCCAAATCTCATTGGGAGTATAGTAGGAAGATAGACGAAACTGCAACTCTGGAGAAATGCACATGCATATGGATCCGTGGGCCTCATCCATATAGTTGAGGTAATTGGATTTCTCTATGGCTAAAGTGGGTTCCACTTCTGTCTGTACAACCCTTTATGATGAAGGTATCAAGCCATTTGGTCCTTCCATTTGTGATAGTTGTACGGTGTTAGGATCGATGCTTTGGGAAACTCCATTTTTTTGTCGATCTTCGATCTCCAAGCTGTAATACCTGCAAAATAAAGTACTGGTGCGCCTTTTATCTAGCAACCTGTGGGCTTTGATACCATATAAATGTGTTAGAAAACCTGCACAGATGAATCTAGCTAGTAAAGGTTGAACACATAGCTTTGCACAGCAAAAACACTAAAAGAAAATTGAAAGAGCAAAAGAATAATTCATTAGAAAATAGGTTACAATGCTCATGATATAGCATTACTGGGTGAAGATCCCAAGGTAATGCACCATAGTGGTGATCAATGAGAAGACTCAACACCTACAACAAGTTCTGGAGAGAACTAGCCAGTTGCGGAGTGAAAGAAGGAGCAAATCAGGGAGTAAATCATGCAGAAGAACTAACCAGTTCTAGAGTTAAAGAAGGATCAAATCAGGGAGTAAATCATGCATAAGAACTACCCAGTTGCGGAGTTAAAGAAGGAGCAAATAAAGGAGTAAAGCATGCAGAAGAAATCTTGCATGTAGTCCCATGCTCTAACTAAGAGTCCGCATGTAGGTGTGTAGTAGTTCTAACAAAGTAGAATGCCACAAAATAACTAATGAAGAATAAAGAAGTATTCATGACGAAGTTGGGTAGCTGAGGATGGACATTCTCCCAAGATAATTAGCAATATTAAAATTAGAAAACTTAGTAAAGAGTCCAAATGTTGATAAATTAGATGAACTTAATGAAGAGTCTGAACGTTGATAAATTAAATGACAGAATAGAGTAATAAGATCACACCTTTTCTATTAAAACGTCATGTATAATGAGAGTATCATTAGTAACACTGGTAACCACTTCTGCTATTGTATTTCTTTGGGCATTGAAGAATCCCTCGCCCTGCCTCAATACAACTTTAAAATAATTTATAAGCATCCGAGATGCTTGCCTTTCGCTGGTCCTCGTGCAACAGAACGCCTCTGATCAAAGAAAGCAAAGAAAAGCATTAGTCATAGATAGGATCATCAAAAACCATTTAACTATAGAAGGTTTGAAGGAAATAGGAAGATGTAATACCCACCGAGAAACGTAACGATTGATATATAGAGTAGACATAAAGTATACTGTGCAAGTAACCATCACCGACACATTCATCAATATGTAATATGAATATTATGCAATGTTTTGTTGTAAAGGAAATGACTATTACCGTGTTGATAATACGACAGAAATCTCCTGTGGATGTTGAACCAAAATTTCCAACTGTGTCTATCAAATTTGTTTAATACAAGTAGCCACATCAAAGGCATGGTAATTCCATCTGTAATGGCTCCTACAGTGCCGAATGCCATTAGCCACAGATCAAATGAATCAGCATACTTAAAAAGTTTCCCTATTGAGATGCCTAAATCCTTCGGACGAACAGTCGTGTTGCTTTCCACACGATCATGCGGTTTAAGCAGGTCTGGTTGTTCTTCCATATTTGACATCTGTATTTGTTCCCTTGCCATATTCTTCAGTGCGGGAAAAACACGAGATTCCTTCACCTTTGTGGATCATTCAACGAAACAATGTATTTATGTATAATAATTGGATCATAGTCGGGAGCAGGGCCCTTAATCGAGAATTAAAAAATGAATTCAAATTGAGTTATTAATAAATTTGTAATGAATTACCTTGCGAAGGCCTTTCATCAACTAGGTCCTAAATCAATAATTGTTCAGGTCGCATCTCAATAAAAAAAAAAAATCATAGGATATCATATTTGGTAGATGGAGCCATTAATAGGCCATTAAAAAATGAATTCAAGTTGAGTTTTGAATAAAGTAAGGAGTGGAAGTTGATTTTTCTATTTAATTTGTAGTGAAGTAATTTAGTTGCCAAATTAATAGTGGGACAATTATTACTGGTTGGAAAATTATAAGATCTATAAAATTTCAAATAGATCTAGGACATTTTAGTGCTATGATTAAAAAAAATAAACTTGCAATGGGAATGAGAATACAAATGGATCCAAAAATGAAGCCTTCTATTTATATTAATAGTTGAAAACAAGATACATGATCGTGGACCTCGGATGGATCAAAATAACATACACGAGGTTTTCATCCCTGGGATCAAACTAGAACTGGCCATGCCAAGTTCTCAAGAAAAACACAACAAGATACATAAACCCGAATGATCCAAATGCTTAGCTTCTATCCCCTTAATAGGTTTGATGGACTCTCTAAAGACATTGTTTTATTATTTTCCCTCGAAAACCATGGGAAAATACCACGATAAATACCATGGATAGATTTCGTCCATTTTTACCAGATCAAGAGAGGGAATATTACAAATCCTCCTGCCCAAAGATTGCTTGCCTTCAAACAATTCATTGTTATCCACAACAAAAACATTGATACCAGGATCCCATACAACCCAGTGTTTTAAGATTCGACCGACTCGGAACCGACTCGGTCAAATTGGTCTAAGTCAAGGCCTCATCGGGTCGACTCGGCCTGTGAACCGGTTCGACCAGTTGGGTTATTACCGAGCCAACTCGGCTGAGTCCAAGCATACTCGGCCAGGCTTGAGACAACAATATAAAAGTGATATTTATGTTTATGACAATATGGCTTGACAAAAATATAAAAGTGATGCATGGTTATGATGTATGGTCAGTGATCCATGGAAGTGTTGCTTGGGAAGTGACTGTAATGCAAAGGTTGAGGTATGAAAGTCATGTTTCTCTTTTGAGGTATGATACAAATTGATATGGCATTGACCTTGTTGACATAGCAATGACTTTGACACATGATTGAGTGTCCTTGAAACTTAGTATTAGGTCAGTCATCCATGACTTGGCCTGACAGTGATACATAGGGCAATAATCTTGTATGTAACAGAAATATTGTGATATAGCAACAACCTTGTGATATGACAATAATCTTGGCAGTAATTTGTATGATATGTAATGACAAGTATGACAGTATTGTGTGATTAGACTTGACAATGAAATGTAATGGCATTATGGCAGTCACATTGATATATGATAGTTCCCTTCGTATTTGACAGTGCTCTTGATATGACAGTGCCCTAGACATATAACACTGACCTAGTATATGACAGTTGTTGGAGAGGTAAATCCCCTCTACGGATAGAGGCGATCCCTACTAGCCCAGAATGGGTCTAGCAACAATCAATCAATGCTACTGTGCAAGTTCCTAATTGCAAATAAACAAGAGGCAAAGAACACCTACTTGGTTTCCAACGCTATTGTTTGATGAAGATATGCCGCTCTTGCTCCTTCGCTCTGGCCGGTCACGATCCTCCACGATCTCCGTGAATAGATACCTGCACACACGAAGAGAAAGACAAACACAAACGTGAAATCTAATAAAAGAAATTATACATCAGTCAGAAAGGATGTAATTCACATTAACCATTATAAAGACAAATGAGAATGGAACCATAACAGTAGTCATCTATTATTAAATCAATAGCAGAGAAAGGTACAACCAATGTTCTGACGCTGAGTCCTTCTCTTGAGGGTCCAGCCAGCAAGTCTCTTAAGCATTCACCCTTGGAGGTAGATTCTCCCAACACAAAAGCTCTCTCTCTCACACAAGCAATACTCACAACCTTCCTTAAGCTTCCTCTAGCAAGCCACACTTGTCACACCAACTACCTACTAGCAGCAACAATCCAAGCACTATAAATTCCACACTATCCAAAACTACAAACTCCAAAAAACTAGCTACTCATGGTAATGGTGGAGGTTTAAATAGGAGAAGGAGTCCCCATGAATGGTGGGAGGACAAGCTTATCTTCAAGGAAGGTGGTTCCAAATGACGAACAGACATCCCATAGAAGGGAGGGTGATACTCACAAGGCCAACAACCAAGTCTGGAACCATCTGGAAGGCTGGCTGTTGGAACAAATTCGCCCAAACTAGATCAGCGCGGGTGTAACACTGAACTAACGCGCTGACAGCGCATCACAGTAACAGAGAAGGCTATGTCAACGCGGCTTAATATTTTCATAGGATGCGCTGGCTCATGAAATTCGACCAGCGCGGAAAACCCGTGTGCTTCCGCGCTGGCAGCGCATCAGTTACACTATCCGCTGCCCGTCAGCGCGGTTATTTTAATAACAGACGCGCTGATGCAATAAACTTTGGAAAAGTGGGTCATTTGGCCAGTTTAGAGAGCATGAGCATGGTGCATTTGATTTCATGAGACAGTAGGGAGACTGACAGGGAGACAGTCACAAATTACTGTGTAACAGATGCCCCCTAAAGCATGAAGCCCGAGAGAGTGGGAGGGGTGAAATACTTTACAAAACTACTGAACTGGAACACCACCAGGAAGGACCTGCATGAATGTACAAGTGATATCTCGATCACATGTAGTCTAGGCATGGGCGCAGCCATCCAAAAGACATACGAAGAAGGTTTGTGGTATGGACGCAGCCACCCAGCTGGAGAGACCATAAAGATAAGAGGGTATGGTCGCAGCCATCCCAAAGACTCAGGTATGGGCGCAGCCATCCATCAATGAGTCATGTAATAACAATCCACAAAATCGCAGCCTGGTTCGCAACAGACAAAAACCAGGGTCTTGTGCTCCATCCCAATCCGAACAAAGTACAAGTTCAAGCATGTGAATACATGAGCTGAAGTCGAACATGCATGAACATCGTCTGATTACCAGTCAATAATGAAAACTGTTAACAGACGCGAGAGGTACCACCAATAATGACAATGGTCCTCAAGGTACTTATAGGTACAATCCGCGGCGTGTGAATCAATGAGCTGGTGTCGAACACCCGCAGAATCATCCGATCGGAGGCCAATGATGAAAACCTCACGTTGAACACGAAGAACCTGTCGTTGAGGCATGCAGGCTCTAAGGCACCTGAAGGGTGTCTCTAGGTCACTTTCCTGGATAATGAGCTGAAGTCGACCGGAAGTAACCTTGATCGAAGGTGGGCCATGATCTTTCCCACATCATCGACACGAGACAGAGAAGGATAAAATATTTTGTGTGAGACATCAGAGGGAGGTGGTAATCTTGCAGAGGTCAACTTCTCTTGAACATATCGGCGGCACGACAGCGGATTTGGCAGTATCTGACATCAAATGAGCAGAGGTCATGGTGACAAGGCAATGAGCAGATGAGAGGTCAAATAGGATAACCCAAACCCACGGAGGCTAGTTTAAAACAAGATGAGAAATTCCCACCCAGGCACAAATGCAGACGAGTGCCATGTTCAAGAGCGACATACTGCCGACACGACCATTATTACAGTTTCATTTTCCCCACCATTTCTGGCAAGTACCCCGATTATTTTTGGAGGACAAGCTTGACGGGGATAGCATATGCTTGGGAAGATGTCATTTCGACAATGTCATTAAGTTTTAACGAGCCTGACAAAAGAAGAACTCGGCGTCTTTTCTTGTTTAGAGAGTCTGAAAAGACAGCAGAAAAGGAAACTCCAGGGGGGTCCTTTTTCGTAAAGTTGTGTCTCTCGAGCCCGAAAAAGTATAAAACAATGCTCGAAAGAACCGCCCGACCAGTTTGATCGAGGAGTACTTTTCGTAAATAGTGACTTCGACCCGAAAAAGTAAAAAAGCGGTCAGAAGCACGTCATTTTAGAACCAATAACGAGTGCAAAACAACAAACACCCGGCAATCTTTTTAAGTTAAACGGTCGAAAAAAGTGCTTTAAAAGCGACCACCTCTCATTCCGTTTAACGAGTCAAGAGGGGTAACTCGGCAATCTTTTCATCTTTAAACGGTCGGAAAAGAGCTGAAAGTAGACCTCCATTTTTATTCTCTTTAACGAGTCAAAAAGGGAAAATACTCAGCAATCTTTTCATTTTTTACGAGTCAGAAAAGAGCTTAAAGGAGACTCGTCCTAGAGGAACGAGTGGTATAAAGGGTAGCAACTGGTTTCGATAATGGTGGAACTGCTCAAAACATGTAATGGTCAAGAGGCTGGCTAATAAAACCACTCATCGCTGCGGTTCCTCAGGAAAGGATAAACAACCAAGTGAGAGCATATGATCGGCCAAAGAGATGGTAGCAATGGAATGAAAACAACCAAGGCTCATCTGGATAAAAATGGCAATCACAAGATGTAAATCAAGTATGGGTTCATTTTTACACAAGCTTGAACCATGGAGAACTTTGCTTGGATTCGGTTTCATGTTTACACAAGCTTGAAACGAAAAACTATGCTTGTTATAAGTTCGCATGCCCCCAGCATAATAACGCAAATCGAGGTACATGCCCCCCAAGCTTCATTGCATGCAACAAAGTGGATGGAATGAAGGTTCACTCTCGAGATCGATGAAAGACTCGACTTGTATTTTACGAGATCTTAATCAAAGACTCGATTGGGAAAAGGGGTTGTTTCATTTTTTAACGAGGTTGACACAGTAAAAGAACTATCCTCATAACCCTTGTTTCATCTTTTAATGAGCTTGACACAAGATCAGGAACTATGCTCGACTCCTTGTTTCGTTTTTTAACGAGGTCGACACAAGATCAGAACTATCCTCGGGACTGATCCAGTTTCATTTTTTAAGGAGCTTGACACAGGAAAGGAACTATGCTCCGACCAAGCCTAGTTTCATTTTTTAAGGAGCTTGACACCAAAAAGGAACTATGCTCCATCTGACCTTCATCATAATGAACAGGAAGTCAGGGCTTCCAAGATTGCCACTCCCGGTGGGAGGTCAACATCTCGGAAGTAAGGACCCAATGCCCCCAGGACACTATGCACGACGGCGGCATCGCTGGAAATAGGCACGGGGTAGGTGGCCACATAGTTGATCTGCGGTGGGGCAGATACAACTGGTGGATAAAAGCTAGGAGGGGACGACAACTGCGCAGGAGGCATTGGGGGACTAACGAACGACAATTGATCGATAGTCACAATTCGTCCATCATGTGGAAAGCAAACCACACGGAAAAGCGAAGAAATGAGGGCCCCCATGGCGTAAACATAGTCGCGACCAAGGAGAAGACTAAAGTCTAAAACACCTTGGGTAACCAAGATGTCTATATAGATGGTTTTGCCTCCCAAAGTAATAGGGAACTTCGGGAGAACTCTAAGAGATGGACAGGCTCCTCCATCGAAGGCCAACAGATTCTAAGTGACTGGCCAAAGCTGCGGGGAGCCTAAGGCTTGCCAAGTAGTGTACGACATAAGACTGACAGACGCCCCTTCATCCAAAACAGTGCCAGGTACTGCCTTAGCACAGGCATGTACTGTGATCTGGAAAGGCATATGGGATGGAAGGCGACCGGCGATTAGGCGATTCCAATCAAAGGAAGCGACCAGACTACTTGGTGGGGGAATCATATGATTTCCCCCCTGTGCTAAAGGAACCGAAGGAGAACCTTCGGGAGTAGCTGGGTTAGGAGAGTCATTTCGGGACTCAGGAGAATCTGAAGAGACGAGAAGAACATGGGCGTGATTCTGTTCCGAAACAGAGTGAGCGAGCGACGGACTCGAGTCAAAACTCTTTCCGACCAATGGTTGGTCTGGAACAGGCTGGACATAGACGGGTTCGGGAAGAGGGGCCTGGACAAGAGAAGAATGTGAACCAATCTTTTTGTCGGGAAGCGGATAATCTGCAACTGCAGAAAGACGTTGATATCCAACGGGAAGCTGGGGTGAGGGAGCTGGGAGACTTTCCAAGACACTGGAGGCTTTATCCATGAGTGGATAAAGGTGAAGGGGATGATTGCCCTCACAAAGTCTACAAGGGATTCGAATCTTCCCTTTTCCCTTGCCATTCCCAACTAATAAGGTAGCATCGCCGTGAGCTCCAGAGGACGATGAGGGGTGGGCCGGATCGTGAGACCATATTTCTAATACCCTGGGAATGGCAGGACAATCGCGAAGAAGATGATCCTCCTTGCATAATCGACAAGGAAACGTAACCTTCAGCGGAGGAGCAGAAGGGGATCCGACTGCAGGTGTACTCGAGGGAGTAACAATTATACTTGTAGCCTCTCCCTTAGGAGACTTCTTCTTCTTCTTGGCCACCTGGTTACTCGGAACGAGGCCTTCACCAGGTGAAGTAGAAGAGGAAGACGTAGAAGTAGGCGTCGAAGGGGAGAGATCCACCTTAGGATCAACATGATGTTTTTCAGGTGGAGGGACTGATGGACTAGCAGCCGATACGGCAGGGACCAAAGAGGTTGAAAACAACCAAACAGGCAACCCGACAGTTAACCCCGGAAGGGATAACGTTGCCATATAAGGAGCACAAACATTCCCGAGAGGAGGGAGATGACCACGATTCCCGTCAGGAGGGGAACTTGGGTTGGTGAACCCCGGAAAAGTTGCCATGGCAAACAAAAAGAAACCTACTCGAGCTAACGCACACAAGATCTAACCAGGTGATGTTAACGTGGCCGAATAAATTTTTAAGACACAGGAACTAAACTTGACCTTTTCATGTTTCAAGAGTCGAGAAAAGGACGAAAAGATGACTCTAGTCTCCTTCGAATGTTTAATGAGCACGAAGTGACAAGACGCTCACTGGCACCTTCTCTTTTAGGGAGTCGGAAAAGGATCAAAAGTGACTACTCTGGAGATTCTAGGCAAAGGGTTTACCAAGCAATCCATAAAACTGCTTATACACCTTGGCAATCGTATGAGAACCAAGGACTTTCTGTACTGTAGTCAATCTTCGTGAATGTTGTGTTCGGTGCGTTACGCTCGCAGGGCGGCAGACTCGGCTTCCTATGGATCAAGGTCGATAACCTAGTGGGGTCTCCCCTATATACGCGACGGTACGTGGGAGCTCAAATCCGTGCTAGACCACTATCGAGTCACAAGAGGAGGAATCACCCAACCGTAATGTGAAACAACAGTGACTAGGTTTAATGACGCCGGAGCACGTCTCTAGCCTAGACCTCTACAATATGAGCGTTAAGTTCCAATGCGTTTTTAGATTTATTCAGTTTATTTTATGGTTGATCTTGAATTAAGTTTCGGTTTCAGGCCTTATCGTATGATCTCTCACAATTACCTAGATGCAAACTACATGCCAAAGAATACCATTTTGTTCGATGAATTCTAACTATGAGAAGGTTAAGAGCTTTCAATCAAACAAAATGAACTCAAACAACCAAACAATCTAATGCAGCTAATGACAAAGAAATAAAAATTTTTCTTTTGAGAACACAAATCAGAGATGCTCTTCTTTTCATTAACTATTGAATGCAAAAGATGCTAGTTTGATTTCTCTTTCAATGGCACTATGCACTTTAAAATGAATTTTGAGAGACAGCAACACTGAGCAAAAAGGATTAAAATCACTCAATGAAAAGCACAACAAGCGTGAAAAGAGCCGATTGAACCCTAGCAACTGTGATCCGTGCCTGGGTAGTGAAACAATCGAAGGATCGGTTCAACAACAATCACCTCAAGCAAACAAGCAAAGAAAGCAAAAAGAGGAAGGTTTCCGCAGTAGCAAAGGCAAGTAGCAACGAACTTTTGCAAACAAGTGAACAAGCGAACAAAACAAAGTCAATCCAGTGAAGGTTGGATGATGGCACTAGGTCACGAGACACAAAAACGAGATTCGTTCGACGAGACTTCGCAAGCAAGTGTGTAACAGTTCAAACAATAAATATCAAGTCATAAACCAAGTAGAAAAAGCTGGAGATAGACAAACCAACAGGCTCAGGAGGCAAAATTGAAATAAATTCAATTTTACAGGATCAGCGCGGGTAGCGCTCAGCAACTGTGCGCTGACAAGAGGTCACGCGTAGCAATTTTGCGCTGTCAGCGCGGAAGGACACGACTTAAGCGCGCTGGTTCGATTTCAGAACCGTCGCGACCGTTTTACGTACAAGCGCGATGACAACAGGTTTAAAGAAACAGCTATGCGCTGTCAGCGCAACTGTTTTGATATAAACCGCGCTGAGGCTAAAAAAGAAGCACAATCAAGCCAAAAACTCCCAAACCAAGGCCAGAACTCTTTAAACAATTAAGACACTTCCCAGATTGAACCAGGAGGGCTAAAAGCAGAGAACTAATCCCCAATTTCAAAAACAGAGAACAATCAAATTCAAACACAAAGATGGACAAAAGAGACAAAAAGGCCAGCTCCCCAGTGGAGTCGCCAAATTGTTGGAGAGGTAAATCCCCTCTATAGATAGAGGCGATCCCTACTAGCCCAGAATGGGTCTAGCAACAATCAATCAATGCTACTGTGCAAGTTCCTAATTGCAAATAAATAAGAGGCAAAGAACACCTACTTGGATTCCAACGCTATTGTTTGATGAAGAGATGCCGCTCTTGCTCCTTCGCTTTGGCCGGTCACGATCCTCCACGATCTCCGTGAATAGATAGCTGCACACACGAAGAGAAAGATAAACACAAGCGTGAAATCTAATAAAAGAAATTATACATCAGTCAGAAAGGATGTAATTCACATTAACCATTATAAATACAAATGAGAATGGAACCATAACAGTAGTCATCTATTATTAAATCAATAACAGAGAAAGGTACAACCAATGTTCTGACGCTGAGTCCTTCTCTTGAGGGTCCAGCCAGCAAGTCTCTTAAGCATTCACCCTTGGAGGTAGATTCTCCCAACACAAAAGCTCTCTCTCTCACACAAGCAATACTCACAACCTTCCTTAAGCTTCCTCTAGCAAACCACACTTGTCACACAAACTACCTACTAGCAGCAGCAATCCAAGCACTATAAATTCCACACTATCCAAAACTACAAACTCCAAAAAACTAGCTGCTCATGGTAATGGTGGAGGTTTAAATAGGAGAAGGAGTCCCCATGAATGGTGGGAGGACAAGCTTATCTTCAAGGAAGGTGGTTCCAAATGACGAACAAACATGCCATAGAAGGGAGGGCGATACTCACAAGGCCAACAACCAAGTCTGGAACCATCTGGAAGGCTGGCTGTTGGAACAAATTTGCCCAAACTAGATCAGCGCGGGTGTAACACTGAACTAACGCGCTGACAGCGCATCACAGTAACAGAGAAGGTTGTGTCAGCGCGGCTTAATATTTTCATAGGATGCGCTGGCTCATGAAATTCGACCAGCGTGGAAAACCCGTGTGCTTCCGCGCTGGCAGCGCATCAGTTACACTATCCGCCGCCCGTCAGCGTGGTTATTTTAATAACAGACGCGCTGATGCAATAAACTTTGGCAAAGTGGGTCATTTGGCCAGTTTAGAGAGCATGAGCATGGTGCATTTGATTTCATGAGACAGTAGGGAGACTGGCAGGGAGACAGTGACAAATTACTATGTAACAACAGTCATTTCTATGTAATCTTGAAATGATATGACATCAATGAATGGCTTGTCCCTTTGACTTCAGAGTGATAACAGTAACCCCATATATGATGGTCACCTTGTTATATGACAGTCACCTTGGTGTATCTAATTAGACTATTGAAATTTTCTGACTATATCAACTTGGTCACTGATTGCACGTCCAAGGATACATCAACAATGGTTGGATACTTAGATTCTCTTGAAGTTTGCATTGAAGGATATGACAGTGAAGGTGTATTATGCTACAGCTAGGGTTTGATTTGGGTTTATTCTACAGGTTGAGATGATGAGGCAAAAGTTAAAACAATAGAATTGTTGATACTAGATAACAGTATTTGAGCATTGATAACAAGATGCTAGGGTTTACATGTTGAGCAAAGCTAATGCTGTGTGTTTGGAAACATGAATGAAAATCTTTAAAATTATGATTTTTTATAAAAAAAATAAATATTTAATGTATTTTTTACAATGACCGAGTCATTGAAATCGAGCCGGCCGAGTCGATACCTAGTTGGAGTCAGAGTCGGAGTCAGAGTTTTAAAACATTGATACAACCCAGTGTGTTATTCCATACCTCCATGCTACATGATCTTGAATGGATCCTTCGATACTTGGATCCCAAATGATCCTCCGACCAATCCTTCCCTCGATAGATTCATCTGGATCCCAAACAATTCTCTAGCCAATCCTGGCCCCAATGGATCCTCCTGGATCCCAATGCCACCTAAGTCTTGGGACCTATGGGTTATGGTACCATCTCAACCCTCCATCAGTGCTTGTGCTAAAGGGCCCGAGTTGCAATATGCCCTTGGTTGTGAGTGTCTTCCTAGGAATCAACCCATCAATAGAGTACCAACTCATAATTTCTTGCCAATCCATGCCTTGGGAAGGTTGAATACCTGCAAATATACTATGTTGATGTTGCTTGACACTCAACCCATGCTCCTGCACTCGGTCGCCCAACATGATGCATTTGGCGAACTCTGCGTTGCTCTTCCCAATGTATAAGGGGGGATTTGTAGTGTTGCAAGATTTATTTATGTACTCCAATAGAGCGTTTCTCTGGAACTCCCAACTGTATTATTCCTACTACCTTGTGAGGGACTTGAGACATTCCTCTACACTAGACAACTTGGTCGCTAAGTCGGCACATATCCCTATGAGCTCCTCATTTTTTTTGTTCTCCTGTAAGATAGTGTCTCGAATTGTCTAGACTCTCTGCTTCAACATCATAAGATCTATCTTGAAATGCATGATATTCCCTCAAAAGTCCTCTACGGGCAATTCTGGTGCCCTACTGAATGTCTCTGTACCTATTTGGACTAGATGCCCCATGACCACAACTTCAACTTGAGCCTTTGACCGACTCTCTATGAATGGATCATCATGCACATGATGTTTTTCATGCTCCTCCTAATGAGCATGCTCATTGTTAGTTTTTGTAGCATTGGATGTGTTCTAGCCACAAAATTTGGTGGACAGGCTAGAATACATGTATTCTCCAAAACTAAGAAATTGTTTCTGGAAATTCCACCTAGAAACAACTTAATTAAAATAATTAATAATTTTTTTAATATTTTCTAAGTCTAAACTTAGGAAATGTGATTAATTAAAGGGTATTAATTAAGTCATGGTGATAATCTTCTAGAAAAAAGACTTGGATCAAGTTCTAATTAATCTTAGCCATCAATTAAGTTTTAATCGTGGTCGTTGATGTCTCAACAAGAGACTATAAGAAGAAGCTCAATGGGCTTGAAGAAGACACACCAATAGTTCTATTTCAATGGCAGATCAATTTTCAGAGTAGCAGCGTTTAGTTGCTGGAGAGAGAGCTAGTGAGGTCGAAGCAGTGAGAGAGGGGCAGGGATAGCAAGGTCGGGGGAAGGATTGTAGTTTTGGTGAGTGCACTGCAGAGAGGCAGCTTAGTGCTTCAAAGGGGATTCTGTATTTTTTTGGGGAGAAGCAGTGATTAAGTGCCAAAAGCCAGACGGAGAGTCTAGAGGCTAGGAGGATCCATTTTCGAGACAACAACTGATCAGATAGCGAGAGGGAAGCAATTCTGAGTTGTGGGATGCAATACTACATAGATTGACGTTGTGACTACGCAGAGGCAACAAAGAGCATCTCAAATTGAGCTAAGGTCAGTGTCGGATCGCCAGTGGGAGTGAGATTTTTCTCACTAGATTTATTGTCAGTCATTTCTCTGTATGGATTGCTAGATTTGAGCATCCATAGTCTTGTACTAGGATTTACTACTGCGTAATATTAAAACCCTCAGTTGTTGCACCACTTTTTTCGAGTTGGGTTTTTCCGGGGAATTAATAAAAAAATAATGGTGTATTTTGTGTCTGTGCATCTATTTCTTCCAGCATTTTTATTTCTTCCGCAATATTTGTTTTGTGAAGGTTGCAGTGTATTTGTTTCGATATTTGTCATAGCACACAACAAATAATTTGTTTAATTAAATTAACAAATAGAAGAAATAACATCAGTTGCTGCAATAGGGTTCGAGGTTAGCTGAATTTTCGCATGGTATCAGAACACAAATTGAAGTCGAAGAGCTCAATTATAGACTCGAAGAAGGAGCTTCGAAGCACTACGTAAGTAGATGTTCGAAACCCAAGGGGCTGTGCAGTCCCTTTGGCCAGGAGGGTCATTTTTTGAGGAAAAGTTTATTTCTCTGAGAGAGTCGACAAAAAATAATTTTTCCTGATCAATGATTACCAAAGGCAAAGGGAGAAGCAATGTTTTCCTTGCAGAGAAGATCTTCAACTATGCGTAGTTATTTTGCAACAGTTTGTTGGTGAAGAATAGCGTCAAGAGGAAGGAAGAGAACACATTGGGTGAATTCTTTCCTCAGGGAACTTCTAGTCTAGAAGTTCGATTTTTCACTACAGAGCAACAGTAGTTGTGAGCAGATTTTCCCACTCCAATAGGGAGTGTGTAGAGCCAGTCAGTAGCTGCACAAAGGAGAAGAGGAGGAGTTCGAATTTTTTCAGAAATGGCATCAGTAGGACTGATTGATTAGGATTGGTTGGACGGAGCCTCAAATTACGTGATCTTGAAGGAAATAATTTCTTGTCTTCTAGATGAATACGATCTCAAAGCTTATATCGATAACGTGGTAGCTGTACCCACAGATGCAGTTTAGTTGAAGGCCTAGAAGAAGGAGATGGAAAAAGCAAAGAGGCTGATTCTCGATGGGGTTCAAGATCATGTGGTGTCTCACATAGCTAGAAAAGCTATTGTAAAGCAGATGTGGGAAGCTCTCGCTATGCTATACCAAGGATCTTCCGAGCAGCAGAAGGTGTATCTTGAGGAGAAGTTGAGATGTACAAGGATGTAGAAAGGGGAGCACATAGACCCCTTCCTTACTAGAATTCAGGATGTCCGAGACCAACTTTCTATAGTAGGGTTAGCGCCCCAACCCACAGAATTGGAGCCGTTAGCTCTAAACAACGTTTTCGAAGACTGGAAGGTCTTCATCTAGATTATTATGGGCAGAGACAAGTTTGCAAAGTGGGATTGAATGTGGGATGATCTGTAGCAGGAGGATATGAGGCGAGATTTGTTGAAGATCACCATCAATGGTAGCAACAACAGTGACAGTGGGATGAAGAAAGTGAAGGAAGAGGAAAATGTGGCCCTCACATCAAAGGGGCAGCAGGAGTAGCGCAGAGGAAGAAGGACATTTTCAAGATCAAATGCTCCAGATGTGGTGAGCTTTGCCACTACAACACCCAATGTCCTCTCAGGAAGAAGGACAAGGAGGAGAAGCAGGACCAGGTGACAACTCATGGAGAGATCGACAAGTTATCCTCCAGATTGGAGGAAGAGTTTTCCATGATCATTGATATACATCCAGGAGTGAGGTAGGGTTGATTTGGTTTTGTAGCCCTAGAGAGATACAAGATGGGTAGGATTCTTGAGGAGGTCCACCTCTTGAATCAAAATGTTGCTATGGGAGCCCGCAATATTTCAGAAGCTGGATGGATTAGTGGAAAATGGTGCAGTCAGATGCCAGAGTGGCAGATGCAGTGGCTAGTAATAGTCAGATAGTGGGCAGTGCAGTGTAGAGTTGGCTATAGTGCAGTTCGCACATAGCAGAGTCAACAACAATGTAGGGGCTTAACTGATAGCACAGATACTAACAGCAGTCAGAGACTCGAGTGATAGATGCATTATATTGTTCACAGTGGATTCAATATTTTGGATGCTTTTAGTTGCAGCAGTAATAGATAGAGAGGGAGTTGCAATGCAGATGCAGTGTCAGAAACATTTCAGCAGGGCCAACAACAACACAGATGCAACGTATATCAGAGTTGCATTGTAGCTGGTGTGAAACAACAGCCAGACATCATCAACGTGACAAGAGGTGGTGTAGAGACAAGGTGTTACTTCAGTGGGTTGTAGTGGTAGAACACATTCCTCGCTAAGAGGGAGTGTTAGATTTTGTATCATTAGATATTTTCTAGCCACGAAATTTGGTGGAGAGGATAAAATACATGTATTCTGGGAAACCCATAAATAGTTTTTGGAAATTCCACCTAGAGACGACTTAGTTAAAATAATTTATCTTTTTTTTTAATATTTCCTAAGTCTAAACTTAGGAAATATGATTAATTAAAGGGTATTAATTAAGTCATGGTGAGAATCTTCTAGAAAAAGGCTTGGATCAAGCTCTAGTCAATATTAGCCATCGATTAATTTTTAATCGTGGTCGTTGATGTCTCAATGAGATATTATAAGAAGAAACTCGATGGGCTTGGAGAAGACACACCAATAGTTTGATTTCACTGGCAAATTGATTTCCTAAGTAGCAACACTGAGTTGTTGAAGAGAGAGTTAGTGAGCTCGAAGTAGTGAGAGAGCGGCAAGGATAGTAAGGCTGGAGGAAGGATTCCAGTTTTGGTGAGTGCATTGGAGAGAGGCAGTAAGTGTCATAGAGAGGAAACACGGTGCTTCAAAAGGGATTTTGTATTTTTCTAGGGAGAAACAGTGATTCAATGCCAGAATCCGGAAGGAGAGTTCAGAGGCTAGGAGGATCCATATTCTAGACAATAGCTGATCAGATATGGCCACATCAATGGGACATAATGGATGAAATCCTAGCCCTATCTGAAAGGGGTTGTGGCCCATTGAGTTATGGAGAGCTCTATTATAGTTGTGCTAGACATAGGCGAGACTTTCATCTGATGTGCGTGGATGCTTGGAGTTGCACATGCGCAGAATGTGTACGATCATCCTGTTGAAAACCTCTATTTGGCCATCAGTTTGGAGATGGAAATTCATGGACTTCGTAAGTTTTGTATTCAACATCGACCAAAGACTTGACCAAAATGCAAGCAAGAAAACTCTGTCCCAATCTGAGACAATGGACTGTGGGATCCCAAAGTGTACCCACACTCGCTCGAAGAAGAGCTTAACAGTGGCCTCTACTATGTTACTCTTCATGCAGGCCGCCATCATTGCCATATTAGAGAATGTGTCAACAACCACGAAAACGAAGTCATTGTCGTGCATAGTAGAAGGAAGGCCTGACATGTAAGCCATGGAGATAGATTCCCATGGTCGATTAGGGGTAGGTAGAGGAGTATATAGGCCTTACTTATTGATGGTTTTTTTTGCAATGAAGCAGGTGGTGCTGGATCTAATGTACTTCCCAACATCTTGACGAAGTTTTAGCCAATAAAAATACTTTTGCAATACCACCATTGTTTTCTCTACTTTGAAATGTCCAACGACCCTACTTTAGTGTGCCTCCCAAATCATCTTGGCACACTCCCTTGCAGGAAAAAAGATGTGTCCTAGGTGGCATAAAAGTGCATCTTGAAGGTGAAAATTTGGAAATTTCTTCCCTTCCAGGAGTGTGTGATATGTGCTACCAAATTTTGGATCGCTCTGGTAAATATGTAGCCACCCCAAAGTCTCATTCCCATATGATTTGAGTACAGTGATCAGTGCCATGACTGGTGGTCAGATGAGGCAGCCTGCAACATTATTGGTGCTTCCCTTCTTGTACTTAATGTTCAAATGGAATTGTTTTAGGTAGGTGGACCATTTTTGTTGGCGATCGTTCTGCAACTGCCCTTGTGTCTGTATGAATTGCAGGGGTGGGTGGTTTGTGTGGATGATAGTTTCCATCCCTAGAATGTAATGCTTCCATTAACTGAAGGCCTGCACAATGGAATACATTTCTTTTTCATAAGTGGGATACTTTTAGAATGTGTCTGAAAGTGTCTCACTATGGTAAGCCACTGGATTCCCCTACTGAGTAAGAACTACACCAATAGCATAGTCTGATTCATCTGTCTCAATCTAAAATAGTTGTTGCAGGTTTGGTAATGTGAGCACTAGTGTAGAGCATAGGTGATGCTTCAACTCGGAAAATGCCTGCTGTTGGGTTTCAGACAAAAAAAACATTTCTTTCTCTCTTCCCTTGGCGACTTGACTTAAAGGCTAAGTGATATTTGAGAACCCCAACAAGGACTTGCGGTAGAAATTGGCAAGACCAAGAAATTTGTGGAGCTCTGTTAGAGTGGTTGGGGCTTTCCAATCCTGAATGACTTGTATCTTGGTTGGGTCCACATGCACACCGTTCTCATAAATGATGTACCCGAGATATTAAACGCGGGTCATGGAAAAAGTGCATTTCTCAAAGTTAGCACACATCTTGTGTTGTCGCAGGGTTTGAAGGACCTATCGAATATGGCGGAGGTGTTCTTCCCAATTCTAGCTGAAGATTAAGATGTCATCTACATACACCACCACGAATGCATTGGTGAAGGGTCGGACGATGCCATCCATTAATATCATGAAGATTGCAGGGGAATTCATCAACCCGAAAGGAATGACCATCCATTCTAAAAGGCCCTCCTTGGATTTGAAGGAAGCCTTCCACACATCAAAGAGTTCGATAGGCACCTGGTGATAACCTGAATTCAAGTCAATATTACTGAAATATTTGGCCCCCTTGAGCTGGTCCAAAGGTCATCAATCTGTGGATTTGGGTACCTATTCTAAACAGTGATCTTGTTCAGTGCCCGATAGTCAATATAGAGTCTCCAGGTCCCATCCTTCTTTTGTACCAATACAATAGAGCTCCCACAGGGTGATGACCTTGGCCTAATGTGCCCTTTCTGAAATAGTTCCTGAATCTACCTCTTCATCTCATCATTCTCTAGAATAGAGCATTGATAGATCGGTCCATTGGGTATTGGTGCACTCAGGGTCAGATTGACAGAATGATTGACTTGAAAGTGTAGAGGTACCCTTTTAGGTGAGTCAAAAATGTCCCTGCACTCCTCCACGACCTTGTCCATCTGTTGTTGTTGTGCGGATGAGCCTTTTCTGGGAGCCATGGCCACAACCTTCTTCTTTCCCCGAGGGAGAATCATAAGGAAAACAAATTTCCTCGTATGGGAAATGATCTTATTGCATTACTTTACAATGATCAAAGAGATGGTGGTAGGCGGGGTTACCTATGGTATCATGTACAACTTATCAGCCAAAGTAATAATCACAGAGCAAGGTCTAGAATCATATACAACATGTCGCTTCCACAAGTATGGTCTTCCTAATAATACATCACAAACTTTGAGAGGAGAAACATCACACAATACCTCATCCGTGAAGGGCTTGATGTTGTAGGGAAGGCAAAACTGATGGCTAACGCATATATCTCGTCCTTGGTGAAGCCACTTGATGGTGTACGGTTGTGGATGTATTGTAGTTTTTAGGCCCAACCATTTCACAACCTCTACTAAAATGAGGTTCTTTTGGTTCCCACTATTGACAATGAACTGTAGTGGAGAACCCTTCACCCACATATGTGAGTGGAAGAGGTGTTCCCCCTCCTCTAGATCTTCATGCTCATTCTTCTAGATCTTGGTAGTGGTGACAATGGCACTAGGCTCTGCCTAAATGATCTACTTACCTTTATCATTCCCCTTATCGGGTTCTAACTCAGAGTCAGATAATGCATCTGATTCAAAGGCCTTCATCTTAGCCACCAGTGACTGCTTGGCCTGACACTCACTTGTGTTGTGAGTGGAGCTCTTATGGAACTCACAACATTTTCCCGTGTCCTTTTTCTTTGTGGTGTTTTTCTTTTCTTGCACCTATACTTCGACACAATTTATCTGGGAACCAAGATCTAGAGACTTTATAGTAGGGGCTTGCATTCATCAGTGGTAGGATCCATCACTATTGACAGTGGGAATACATAAATTCCCCTTGATCGATAGATTCTAAAAGTGTTCACCCACCTTGCCTCTGTCCTTTTCCTTTTCGTTTTGGAGTGCCTTTGCCTTCCTTCGGATTCATAGATCCAATGTCCTGATTCTTCTGTTTAAACTTATGCTCAATCTTGACAGCTTATTGGTACGCTGCACCAAGCGAGGAAATTTCCAAGAACTCAATCTCATCCTGGATGTACTTGTGTAGACGACCACAGTGCTTGAGTACAAAATTCCCCTCAGAATAATTGATACCCATCTTCGTGTGAAGGGCTTTGAAAGCATTTATGAACTCCGGTACATCTTGGTCCCTTCCCTACCATAGTGTGGCCCACTTTATGTATTTATCTTCATAGCTCCCAACAGGGTAATATTGTCCCTTGATGGTGTATCAAAAAGTATCCCAAGTGGGTGTAGCTGAAAACAACAAGGGTTCACTCTCTTCCTTTTCTTCACAGTAGGTTTCACAACAGTCCTTGACGTGTGGGGTGGCTTTGAGAAGTGCAAAAGTAATATTTTCCTGATTGGAAAAATCATGAACTCAAAATTATCCTTCGAATAGATTTAACCATTTATCTATGGCATCTGCATCTATCTGGCCCTCAAATATGGGAATATTGTTGGGTGTGGAGCATGATTATCAGCCAAATTTAGAGGTCTTTGTTTCAGCCGGATGTATACCCTAGGAAGATTGTACACCCCTCCATGAAGGGGGGTGCGGGGGGGGGCACGTTTCCCCCCCACGGGGGTTCAGGGGGGCCATCCCCCCCAGCTGGGGGGTCTGGGGGCCAGCGGTCCCCCGGCGGGGGTTTCGGGGCTAGCGTCCTCGAAGCTAAAAACAAATGTAAAGTTGCCTTGTAAAAGTATAGTAATTTCTAGTCAATCTGGGCCGTTCATTAGGTGGATGATCTGACGGTAGAATTTATGTTTAGTTAATGGCTTTTTTCCCTAGAAGGCAACCCCTCTCTTTGTATGATGGTATTGTATTGAGGCTGTGGAATGTATGTGTATTCTCAGAGCGAGAACTAGAGAGGTGAGACTATGAGAGAAAACATAGGATATTACAACGGATATATTGTAGGTTGTGTCTCTTCATTTTGATGGATAATATCAAGGAAGGACTAGCTGTTCATGGTGGACGTAGCCCAAAATTGGTGAACCACGTATATCTTTGTCTCTCTGGTTTTATGTGTTTTTGTTTTTCCACATATTATATGTCTTGCATTTCTCTATCATATATAATATTTTTTCTAACAAATATCGAAGTTAAATTGTACGTTAAAAGGAGTGGTTCCTCTAGAGTGGCTACTGGATGAGGATGCGTTGTCTGTGGGTAGTCGTCGAAGGATCTGGAAAACATTATCCATCGTCACGTTCCTCTATCCCTCGAGGGCTTCCTTGAGCAGCATTTTTAAAGGATCTCCTGCCCCTTGGTATTTATTTTCTTCTGCCATGGGAGGCCATTGGTGTTTGCGAGGGTGGTCTTGTAACGGTTCAACCAGATCGAGCCCTAAATCCTTATACCCTGACCTCATTGGGGACATGCAAATAAAGACAGAGAAAGAATAGACTTCTATGATACCACTGATCTCAACTTAAACAGGAACGCAAAAAATTAGAGATATAACCATAAATACAGAGATGCAAGAAATAACACTTCATTTCATTAATAGAAAAATATTTAACTATGCTTACAGGAAAATACTGAACTATGTTTACAAACAGAATGGAAAAAAACTAACTCGGGTGATGGTAGCTTATCTCTGAGAAGAGATGTGGTGGCTACATGACTCTAAACTATGTTACAATGAGGCTCAAGGGCCTATTTATTATCTAGCAACAAGAGAAAAACCTAAACAACTAAAAACCTAACAACAAGAGTTTGTGGGTCCTGTTGGGGTTAGTTGGGCAACCAACTTCCCGGGGTCGTAACTTGGTCATATTATCTTTGTTTGGCATGTACAATACGTTGTTGGTAAGGTCTCTCTGAGTAATACAGGATTTGCAGCAGTCTCATGTCATAAGCATAAGCCTGCAGTGGACCTCAAAAAACACCATTTAGGGGGTCAAAACTGCTCTAAATGTATTGTTCAGGACCCAGAAAACTGATAAAAATAGTAAATGTTGAAATAAACAAGGAAAAAAATGAAGCTGACTAGAGGTCGAGGTGGAAGAGGTGGGTGACCACCAATATCCACCTGGATTATTCTCCCTCCTTAGGAATCAATGGTCCCCATTGCTTGCAGATCTTCCATGAGGTGAGGAAATTTCTGTTGAACCTTGTCCCTGGTGAACCACTTGCTTTAGTGAAGGAGTTGGCCTGCTTTGACAACTCGATATAACTAGATCCTATCTTAGCAAGTATTATTGATCTACATGTTCATGAGCTAATCGGTTGTGGCCTGTTCCATGCAGTCCGGGTTGACCTCTATTGGTGTGAGTTGTTCTATAATTTCAGATGTGTCCAACAATGGTGGAAAGTATGGCTGAAGGCGGTCTACATTGAAAACTAGGTGTAGACCAAGGAATGGTGGGATGCTGAGCTCGAAGGAATTTTCATTGGAAACCTTGGTGATGGTGTATGACCCATATCAGAGCGAGCGAAGCTTGTAGTGGGGTCCAGCGAGGCACTCCTTCTACAAATGTAGCCAAACTTTGTCATCCACCTAGAACTTGTGTGGCACTTGATGTTGATCATGGCACTGCTTGTACTTAGCATTGGCTCTTGTCCAATATATCATGGACTTGTTGGTGGATGTGTTCAATGCGCTTAATGAAGTTGTTATCCCTGTCAGCTTTAGACTGGATGTGAGTTGAATCTACTTGAGTGGTTGCAAATGATATGGCCACATCAATGAGACATAATGGCTGAAATCCTAGCCCTACCTGAAAGGGCCTGTGGCCCATTGAGCTGTGGGGAGCTATGTTGTAGCTTTGATGGACATAAGGGAGAATCTCATCCCATGTGGGTGGATGATTTGAGTTGTACATGCATTGAATTTGTATGATCATCCTATTGACAACCTCTATTTAGTCATCAGTTTGGGGATGGAAAGTCATGGACTTAGTAAGTTTTGTATCCAGCATCGACCAGAGACTTGACCAAAATTCACTCAAGAATCTATTGTCCCGATCTGAGAAAATGGAATATTGGATCCCAAAGTGTGCCCACACTCACTCAAAGAATATCTTAGCACAAACAAAGGACAAAGCATTTACTATTTTTAGCAGTTTTCTGGGTCCTCAACTTCGGGAGAAGTTTTGACCCCATAAACGGTGTTTTTTTGAGGTCTTCCCCATGCCCATAGCTATAGGCCTACCGCAAATCCTATAGTACTCAGAGAAACCTTTCTAACAAGGTATCGTATGTGCCAAACATAGGTAATATGACCAGGTTACGACCCCAGGAAGTTGGCTGCCCAACTAACCCCAACAAGGCCCACAAACTCTTGTCGTTACATCTCCAGAGGTTAGGGTTTTGGTTGTTTAGGGTTTTATCTTGTTGCTCAATAATAAATAGGCCCTTGAGACTCATTATAACATAGTTTAGAGGCATGTAGCTGCCACATCTCTTCTCAGAGATAAGCTACCATCGCCCAAGCTAGTTTTTTTCCATTTTGTTTGTAAGCATAGTTCAATATTTTTCTATTAATGAAATGAAGTGTTATTTCTGTTACATCTCTGTATTTTTGGTTATATATTTAATTTCTTGGGTTCCTATTTAATTTTAAGAGTTGAATCTTCCTTAGTGACTACAAATGGTATGCCCATATCAATGGGACATAATGGCTGAAATCCTAGCCCTAACTCGAAAGGGGTTGTGGCTCATTGAGTTGCAGAGAGCTTTGTTGTAGTTGTGCTAGACATAGGGGATACTTTCATCCCATGTGTGTGGATGTTTCGAGTTGTACATTTACATAATTTGTACGATCATCTCGTTGACAACCTTTGTTTGGCCATAAGTTTGGGAATGGAAAGTCATGGAATTAGTAAGTTTTGTATCCAACCTCGACCAAAGATAAGATAAGATTCTCTAAGATGGCCATCATGGTGACCTGCAAGAAGAGTATCACAGTAGAGGCCACTACTAAGCTCTTCTTTGAGCAAGTGTCGGTACACTTTGGGATCCCACATTCCATTGTCTCAGATCAGGATAACATATTCCTGAGTGCATTTTGGTCAAGTATTTGGTCAATGTTGGATACAAAAATTACTAAGTCCACAACTTTCCATCCCCAAAATGATGGTCAAACAGAAGTTGTCAACAGGACGATCGTACACATTATGTACATGTACAACTCGAACCATCCATGCACATGGGAATCTATTGATTCAATTTTTTAGATCTTGGGGGCCTCCCCCTAAAATCTAGATCAACTACTATCTATATTTGATTCCTCCTAGAGAACTGTGGACTCAATTGCATAGGATTCTACCTTATCAACACCATTAGGTAGAACTTACTCATGCACTTCGAAATGCTTGTCAACCTGCAAATATCGCTTTTGCTCACCATCTTGAAAATTAATAGACCCAACTCCAAAACACTCCCCATGATCTGAAGGAATCCCCTTTTGTTCAGGAACAAAGGTCCCTTGCAGATGGAGCATAATCCTCTCCTCCTTAGTTCATTCTTGTTGCAGGTTTTGTTCTTGCTCCCTCCATCAATCCTTCTCAACTCCTTCCTAGTTAGCATCCTTCTGAGAAATTTTATGTTTTTCCTTAGCAGCTTCCCTACTAGATCATAGGAAATCGGTGATACATTTGGTTCCTTCTTCCAAGTGGTCAACAATTTGGATCTTAGTATCTTGCAGATGTCAGCATCTCCTTCTAAGAATAGAGACACAATTGTTTGCATGCTTGTTTTGACACTGTCTAGATGAGGTGATGTAATGTTGGTGTAAAAGCTTTGTAGTAACTAAATTTTTCTGTCTCTACCCATCCTTCAAGAGTTCCAGGACAAATCCCATGTCTGCCCTTGGACCTTGGGAATTTCTCAAGACCACCTCAACCAGGATCTAAGTCTACTAGCCATCTAGAGATAATGAAAGAGAGAACCCAATACATAATGGATATCCAAGAAATGGCAAGGAAAGGCTAAAGCCACTGTCAATCTAGGAAAATCCCATTCCAATGATAGAAAAATAACCAAAGAACCACATGCATATACCATGCATCCAAATATCAGCAAGGAAATCACACATGTAACCTATTACCTGCTATGAATTTTAGTTATAGTTGTTGATCCAACCTTCTCTCTTTCTATCCTCCAATTCCTTTCTTGTTATTTTCTTTCTTCTCTCTAAATCCAAGTGAATGCAAGGATACTCCAATACTTATCTAACTGCACAAGAGTGTAAGAGAGATATAATGAATAAGAATTGAGCCAAAAACTATCAAAAAGTTGTGAACTATTTATCTGATGCCTTTTTATCATTGAAGTCTAGTCTCTTCCTTTCATTTTTCTTTTTTCTCTAATTTTTCTCTAATTTCCCTTGCATGAATATTTGTTTCTCTTCATCTTCCTTTTCTCCTATTTTCCTTTATTTCTCAATTAAATTTCCATTTATTGTCTCTTTGCCTTTGCCAATTTCCATAGCTAATTTTAAACCACAAATGATTCCCACTATAATGTTTACCCACCATTCAACTTGGAATAAGTGTCCCATGACCTTTGTCTTATTTTATCTACATGGAAAATCAACCAAGGGCTCTTACAAACCCCTCTCCCTTAGGGGAACACTGTCCTCGGTGTTTGATGAAACTTATGACCAGAAAAACATACTACCCATGGAGCTTAATAACAAAGATCGATGTAGTATTTACAATAAACAATTGTTGAAATCATGACCAACATGAAAAACATGACAGACATACCACTCATTGGAGCTCTATAACATAGTTTAATGCAATATTTACACGCACACACATACACACACACACACACATATATACATATCAAAAACTCATATACTGATCACATCTTACCAACCAACAAATAAGGAAAGATACAAATCCCGCATCTAATCAGTCATCTCCCATGTAGCTTCATTGGGCCCAATGTGCTTCCACTACACTTTAACTCGCTCTATTGCTTGGTTCCAGAGCATGAGTTGTTTCTGTTGCAATATGAATTTTATCTCTGGCTAGAACTCTCCCTCTAGTTCCACCTGTAATATAGACTAATCAATCACATGATCAACATATTTCACATATCTCTTAAGAAATGAAAAATGGAAAATATCATGGAATTTCATTGTTGGCAGTAGTGGAAGTTTGTATGCCACTGGTCCAATCCTCTCCAAGACCTCCAAAGGCCCACAATACCAAGGTTCCATCTTGGCACATAACCCAATCCTCAAGGAACTCCTCTTGGGCTTGATGCACAAATACAGAGGCTCCCCAACCTAAAAATCCTTGAATGCTACATGTTGATATGGATAACTCTTCTGACTGTCCTATGCTTCCTTTAAGTTCCTTCTAATAACCCACATCTCCTGCTCCATATCAACCAACATATATGGTCCAATCATCACCCTATTCACTCGATCACTCCATCTGATATAAGTATTACAAATCTTCCCATAAATATCCTCAAATGAACTCATCTTCAAGGACTCCTGATACCCATTGTTATATGAAAACTCTACCAGTGGAAGATACTCCTTCCACTTACTATGGTAGTGCATGACATATGTCCTCAACATATCCTCAAGAATCATGTTAACCCTCTATTTCTGTTCATATTTATGTGGATGATAAGTTATACTCAAAGCTAACTCTATCCCTGAGCCTTCAAACAACTCCTTCCAAAAACTGGAAGTGAACTTAGAATCTCTTTCTAATACAATATTCTTGGGAAACCCATGCAAGCTCACTATCTCCATGATGAATATCTGAGCTACGTCACTAGATGAATTAGTAGACTTCACTGCAATGAAGTGATCCACCTTGCTCAACCTATCAACCACAACCATGATGGAATCATGGTGCTTCGATGTCATCAACAATCCTTTAACGAAGTCCATGGAAATGACCTCCCATTTCCATTCTGGAATTAGAATATGATGCAATAAGCCAACTAGATGCTTACACTCTTCTTTCAACTGCTAACAATCCAAGCATGTTGCAAAAAACTCAACCACTTCTCTCCTCAAGTTCGGCCAATGATAGAACTTCTTAACAGTTGTCAAAGTCTTCTAATATCCTGAGTGGCCTAAATACAGCTTGACATGAAACTCTCTCAAGATAAGCTTCTTCAATTCCCTACTATCTGGCACACAAATCTTGTTTGTGAATCTCACCAAGCCATTTGCCATGAGTTGGTACTCCTAATCTCTATCACCTTCACCCTCAGCTACTGCAATCTCTGATTCAGTTGTTGGTACCTCTCATCATGTTAGCCTGCATGCAAGATCTGCTCCTGCAAATCTCTCCCATAAGAGATCACAACATAAATATGGTTCATCTGCACTCTCATACTGAGAGCACATGCAACCCTGTTCTCCTTGTTGTTAATATACTTGATCTCAAAGTCAAACTCACCAAGGGTAGCCAACCAACTATCTTTCCTAGCATTTAGATTGGGTTGTTCAAATAGATACCTCAATCCACTATGATCACTTATAAAAAAAACCTCCTGCTAAGGAGATAATGCCTTTGCATCCTCAATGCATGAATGATATCTTCCAACTCAAGATGTTGAGTCACATAGTTTTGGTCGTGCTCATTCAACTTCATTGATTCATAACAAACCACCTATCCTTCTTGCATCAAGACTCCACCAAGTCCTTCCTTACATGCATCTGTACAAACCAAAAACTCCTTATCAGGATCTGCAATCTTGAAAACTAGAGCATTGGTAAGCAAATGATTCAACATTTGTAAGAAAATGCTTCAACTGCTCAAAAATAGTTGCACACTCCTCATTCCATTCAAACTTCTTTCCTTTTCTTTGCAAAGATGTAATAGGATAGCCAATCTTTGAGAAGTTCTAATGAACCTCGTGTAATAAACTGTTAGTCCCATGAATGATCTAACCTCATGCACATTGTTAGGTGTTGGCCACTCCATGATAGGTTTAATATTCTTCAGGACCACTGCTATCCATTAGAAACATGATCCAGATTTAAACAGGAACAAGAAAATTACAGATATAACCATAAATACAAAGATGCAATAGAAATAACACTTCATTTCATTAATATCAAATACTGAAATATGCTTACAAATAGAATGGAAATAAGACTAGCTCGGGCGATGGTAGCTTATCTCTGAGAAGTGATGTGGCGGCTACATGCCTCTGAAATATTTTACAATGAGGCTTGAAGGCCTATTTATTATTGAGAAATAATGGAAAACCCTAAACATCGAAAAACCCAACCCTAGGAGATGAAGTGCCAAACTATGGGCCCCATTTGGGTAAATTGGTACATCAACATCATGGGGTCGTAACTTTAGCATATGATCTCTGTTTGACGTGAACAATACCTCGCTAGAAAGATCTATCCGAGGACTACAAATTTTGAAATGCCAACATGGTCTATGGTATATTGGACATGTTGGCCCCAATTTTCCCAAAAAACATCCTTTAGGGCCTCAAAATGGCTCTGGAAGCTTAGGACCTGAAAAAATGCCAAAAATAGTAAATTGTGCTACAAATAAGGAATCTGAAAAACTGAAAGAAACAATGGTGGGGGTTGAAGTGGAATCTGTGGGTGGCCACCAATATCCACTTGGATAATTCCTCCCCCCTTAGGAAGCAATGGTCCCCATTGCATTGATTTCCTCCATGAGATGAGGAAACTTCTGTTGTACTTGGTGCTTGGTGAGCCACTTACCCTAGTGAAGTAGTTGGCCTGCTTTGACAACTTGATATAGTTGGATCCTTTGATATCGAGTGTTCTTGATCTCCGTGTCCATGATTTGATTAATTGTGGTTTGTTCCATGTAGTCTGGATTTAACTCTGTAGGTGTGAGTTGTTCTATAATGTCTGATGTGTCCAACAATGGTGGGAAGTATGGTTGAAGGCGGCCCACATTGAATACTGGGTGTAGGCCAAGGAATGGGGGAATGTTGAGCTCAAATTCATTGTCTCCCACAACCTTGGTAATGGTGTAAGGACCATATTGGAGTGGACTGAGTTTCTGATAGGCTCTGGTAAGGTATTCTTTCTACAAATGCAAACAGACTTTGTCGCCTAGTAGAAACTTATGTGGCACTTGATGTTGATCATGTTGCTGCTTGTACTTGGCATTTGATTTCTCCAGAATGTCATGGACCTACTCATGGATGTGCTCAATGATTTTATTTGCCTTATCATCTTCTGATTTGGCATGAGTTGAATATGCGTGAGTAGTTGCAAATGGTATGGCCACATCAATGGTACATAGTGGCTAGAATCCCAAGCCCACCTGAAAAGGGCTATGCCCAGTCGAACTGTGGAGAGCTCGATTATAGCTGTGCTGGACATAGGGGAGGCTCTTAGCCCATGTGCATGGATGCTTTGGGTTGTATATGCACAAAATGTGTATGACCATCCTGTTGACGACCTCTATCTGGCCATTAGTTTGGGGATGGAAAGTTGTGGGCTTAGTGAGCTTGGTGTCCAGCATCGACCAGAGACTAGACCAAAAGGTACTGAGGAACCTGCTATCTTGATCTGAGATGATATACTGTGGGATCCCAAAGCATACCCACAATCGTTCAAAGAAGAGTTTAATACTGGCTTTTGCTGTGATATTCTTCTTGCAGGCTGCCATAATGGCCATCTTCGAGAATCTCTCAACAACAAAAAAAACAGAGTTGTTGCCATGCTTAGTAGAAGGAATGCCCGACATGTAATCCATTTAGATGGATTCCCAAGGTCGACTAGGGGTAGGTAGCAGAGTATAGAGGCCTTGCTTCTTCATGGTTAGTTTGGCAATGGCGCAGGATCTGATGTACTTCTCGACATCCTGTCGAAGATTCGGCCAATAGAAATACTTATGCAGTATTGCCACCATTTTGTTGAATCTGAAATTCCCAGTAGCTCAGCTGTAGTGCATTTCCAAAATCATCTTGGCACGCTTGCTTGAAGGAACACAAAGGTGTCCCAAGTGGCATAATAGGGAATCTTGGAGGTGAAAATGTGGAACTTTCTGACCCTCCAAGAGCACCTGGTATGTGTGGCTGAATTCTGGGTCGCTTTTGTAGAGAAGTGGACAATCATAAATCTCATGCCCACAAGAGTTGAGCACGATGGTTAACTCCATGATCTGTGGTTGGTTGAGGTAGTCTGCAACATTATTGGTGTTTCCCTTCTTGTACTTGATATTCAAATGAGATTGTTGCAGGTATGTGGACCACTTCTGATGGCAATTTTGCAACTTCCCTTACATCTGTATGAATTGTAGGGGTCGGTGGTCTGTTTGGATGACTATTTCCTTCCCCAAAATTTAATTCTTCCATTGTCGGCAGACTTTCACAATTGAATAAATTTCTTTGTCATACGTGGGATACTTCCGGATTGTGCCTGAAAGTGTCTCAATGTGATATGCCATTGGATTCCCCTCTTGAGTAAGGACTGCCCCAATATTATAGTCAGAGCCATCTGTCTCGATCTCAAATGGTTGTTGCAAGTCTAGTAATGTGAGCACTGGTGTAGAGCAGAGGCGATGTTTCAACTTTGCGAATGCCTTATGTTGAGATTCTGACCAAAATAATTTTTCGTTCGCTCCTCCCTTGGTGACTTGACTCAAGGGCCAAGTGATATGAGAGAACCCCAACACGAACGTGCGGTAGAAATTGGCAAGACCGTGAAAGTTGTAGCGCTCTATCAGAGTGGTTGAGGCTGGCCAATCCTGAATGACTTGGATCTTGGCTGGATCCACATGCACCCCCCGTTCATCCATAATGTATCCCAGATACTGAACCTGGGTCATGCCAAAAATGAATTTCTCAAAATTGGCACACAGCTTGTGTTGCCACAGTGTTTGGAGAACCTGTCGGATGTGGTGGAGGTTCTCTTCGAAACTCTGGATGAAGATCAGGATGTCATCCAAGTATACCACTACAAATGAGTTGGTAAATGGCTACAAGATGTCATCCATCAGCCTCATGAAGGTTGTAGGAGCATTCGTCAACTCGAAAGGCATAACCAACCATTCGAAAAGACCCTCCTTTGCTTTGAAGGCAGACTTCCACACATCAGAGGGTTCGATTGGTACCTGGTGATATCCGGACTTCAAGTCGGTCTTGCTGAAATATTCCTCCCCTTGAGTTGGTCCAAAAGGTCATCAATCTGTAGGATCGAGTACCTATTCTGGACAGTGATCTTATGTAGCACCCAATAGTTAATACATAGTCTCCAAGTCCCATCATTATTCTATACCAACATGATCTGGCTCCCACAAGGAAATGAACTCGGTCAGATGTGACCTTTCTGCAACAGCTCCTAAATCCGCCTCTTGATTTTGTCGTTCTCCAGAATGGAGCACTGATATATTGGTCCATTGGGAAATGACGCACCTGTGGTCAGGTCGATGGGGTGCTTGACCTGAGAGTGCAGAGGCACCCCTGTGGGGGAGGTGAAAATGTCCTCGTACTCCTCTAATACCTTTCTCCATCTATTGTTGTTGTCCGGAGGGGTCGTATCTAGAGGTTGTGGCCACAGTCTTCTTCTTTCTTTGAGGGCGTATCATCAGGAAAACAAATTTCCCGGTTTTGGGAATGATCTTACTGCATTTCTTTGCTGTAACCAAAGAGATGGTGGTAGCCGGTGCTACCTCTGATATCCTGTACAACTTATTTTCCAAGGTAACAATAACAGTGCGAGGCCTTGACTCATAGACAACATGTCGCTTCCACAAGTATAGTTGGACTAATAATACATCACAAACATCAAGGGGAGAAATGTCACATAATACCTCATCCATGAAGGGCTTGATGTTGTATGGAAGATAGCACTGGTGGCTCACGCAAAGATCCCATCCTTGGTGAAGCCACCCAATGGTGTATGGTTGTGGGTGTGATGTGGTCGGTAATCCCAGTCGTTCCATGATCTTTGCTAAAATGAGGTTCTTTTGGCTCCTGTTGTTGACAATGAACTATAGCAGGGAGCCCTTTACCCACATCTGGGAGTGGAAGAGGTGCTCCTCATCCTCTAGATCTTCAGGTTCCTCCTTATGGATCTTCATGGTGGTAATGGTGGAGTTGGGCTCTGCATCGATAATCTACTTCCCTTTGTCATTCCACTTGTCAGGTTCTGACTCAGATTCAGAACATGCATATGATTCTGAAGCCTTTAGCGTAGCCACTAGTGACTACTTGACCCGATACTCACTTGTTTTGTGAGTGGATCTCTTGTGGAACTCACACCACTTTCCAGTGTCCTTCTTCGGCTTCGCGGTGTTTTTCTTTGCTTGTGGCTTTAACGGGTTATCCTGGGCCACCCCACCTTGGCTTTGTCCTTTGATCTGTGGTTTGGGGGCACCTTTCCCTTGCTTTGAATTCGCAGATCCAAAGTCTCACTTCTTCTGTTTAAACTCCTACTCGATCTTGACAACGTATCGATACGCCGTGCTGAGTGAGGAGATGTATAGGAACTCCATCTCGTCCCAGATGTACTTGTGTAGGCAGCGTGATACTTGAGTACAAAATGTTTCACAAAATCCTTGGTACCCAACTTCGTGTGAAGGGTATGAAAAACATTAGTAAACTCTGGCACATCTTGGTCCCTTTCTTGTCGTAGCATGGTCCACTTTATGTATTTATCCTCATAGCTCCTGACAAGGTAGTACTGCTCCTTGATGGTGTCCTAGAATGAATTCCAAGTGGGTGAGACTGAAAAAGGTGAGGTCATACTTTCATCCTTCTTCCAATAGTAGGTTTCCCACCAGTCCTTGACGTGGGGGGCAGCTTTGAGAAGAGAAAAAGTAATTTTTTCTCGGCTGGAAAAATCATGAACAGAAAAATATCCTTCTATCAGATTTAATCATTTATCTATAGCGTCTGCATCTATTTGGCCCTCAAATATGGGAATGTCAAAGTTTAGTTGTACTTTAAAAGGAGTGGAGCCTCCAGAGTGGCTGCTAGATGTGGATGCGCCCCTGGTGTGCAACTGTTGAAGGACCTGGGAAAAATTATCCATCATCGCGTTCATTTGTTTCTCGGGGGCCTCCTTGAACAATATTTTGATAGGATCTCCTACTCCATCGTCTTTCTTTTCTTCCCCCATGGGTTTTCTCTGGGGTTTGCGAGGCTGGTCTTGCAAAGGTTCAACTAGATCAAGCCCTAACTCCTTATATCCCAACCTCGTTGGGGACATGCAAATAAAAATAGAGAAAGAACAGACTCCTCTAATACCACTGATCCAGATTTAAACAGGAACACAAAAAATTACAGATATAACCATAAATACAGAGATGTAAGAGAAATAACACTTCATTTCATTAATATCAAATACTAAAATATGCTTACAAGAAAAATGGAAATAAGACTAGCTTGGGCGATGGTAGCTTATCTCTAAGAAGAGATTTGGCGGCTACACGCCTTTGAACTCTCTTACAATGTGGCTCGAAGGCCTATTTATTATTGAGAAACAATGGAAAACTATAAACATCCAAAAACCTAACCCTAGGAGATCAAGTGCCAAACTATGGGCCCTGTTTGGGTAAATTGGTACATCAACCTCCTGGGGTCATAACTTTGGCATACGATCTCTGTTTCAAGCACACAATACCTCATTATAAATATCTATTCGAGGAATACAACTTTTGAATAGACAAAATAGGATAATGACTAATGTTGGCTCTCGTGTTCCCAAAAAACATTGTTTAGGGCCTCAAAATGGCTCTGAAAGTTCAAGGCTCCAAAAACTACCAAAAATAGTAAATTGTGCTACAAATAAGGAAACTAAAAAATTGAAAGAAACAGTGGTGGGGGTCCAAGTGGAATAGGCGGGTGGACACCAATATCCACCAAGATCTAAACATGTCACAAGTAATGAATCTGAGACTGAAAGAAACTACACTTGTTGAGCTTGGCATAAATTTGATGCTCTCTCTACAATCTCAACATTGTTGTCAGGTGCTCTACATGCTCTTCCTCATTCTCATAACATACCAACATGTCATCAATAATGACTATCACAAACTTGTCTATATAAGGAAGAATCCTGCTATTCATCAAACACATGAAGGTGGTAGTAGCATTAGTAAGACCAAAAGGAACCACTAGAAACTCATAATGCCCATACCTCATACGAAATACAGTATTGTAGATGTATTGTTCTTTGATGCGCTCCTGATGATATCATGATATCAAATCAATCTTCAAAATCACTATAGCTCCCTTTAGCTGATCAGACAAATCATCAATCCACAAGAATGGATACCTGTTCTTGATAGTCACCTTGTTCAACTACCTATAGTCAATGCATAATCTAAGGGTATCATCCTTTTTCCTTACAAAAAACACTAGTGCAGCCCAAGAGGATACACTTGGCCTAATGTACCCCTTATCAAGATTTTTTTTAAGCTACAACTTTAGCTCCACCAACTCCTGAGTGCTCATCTTGTAAGGTGCCTTAGATGTTGGTATTTCTCCTCGCATCAACTCAATAGAAAAGTCCACTTCCTTAAGAGGAGGAAACTCTAGAATATATGCAGGAAACACATCTTGAAACTACTGAAAAATAGTATACCTTCCTAGGACTTCATCATCCTCATCCTCTTTCCCTTTGTCGCTGGAAATATGAACTGCAAACAATACACATCCCTTCTTTTGACTACACTTTTCCAACATAGTTGTAACCATTCTCACTGATGTAGGACTTTTCTTTCCCTGCATGACTCTTCTTTCCCCATCATCATCTAATAACTCAATAGCCTTTTCATAGTAGTGTACCTTGGTCCTGTGAATGAACAACCAATCCATTGCCAAAAGAATTCTATATGATCCCAAAGGAAGCACATTTAGATGTGCTGATGTAGGCATAACAATAACCTCAAATGCACAAGATCTCACCTAGTGATGAACTCTTCCCTTGGTTCCTATAGCCAACTACACCAACCAAGATTTCACATGCACTTCTTTACTCAACCAAAATTAAGCCGCATGGTCAGGACTAATATAGCCATAATTATAACCATGATCAATGAAAATAGAAACAACTTGATCACAAATCTTACCTTCCATCTCAATAATGGATTCCTGATGATCTACCAACCTATTATCCACTACTACATAAATATGAGGAATACTTTGACCAACATCCCAAACTGTCTATGCCTCCTAAGAAATATGGGTTTGAGGCTTTCCATTTTGATGTGATGGAAAATCCCTCATGCGATGCTCTCCACCACAAGTCTAACACCCCAAAGGTTTCTTGCCATCGCCCTTATTTTTCTACTCAGGCTAAGACCCATGTCTTCTCTCAACTGCATTGGACTTCTTATGAGGTCCCACATTTTCCTCATCACCTGCATCCTAATATCTTCCTCACTTTTTAGGCCATTTTCCTTTAGTCTTCTCATTACCTTTCCAATCACACTTGAACTTAGGCTTGTGCTTAGACTGCTCATAACAATGCTTCAACTTCCTAGTTACTTCCTCCAATGAATGAGGCTCATCATACTCAATTCGATCTTTAAATTCTAATGGAATTCCACTGATGAACATTTGGACTTTTGTTTACTCATCCTTAAAATAGGGCACATACCTCAGTAGCTCTAGAAACTTGGTTGTGTACTCTTCATCTGTCATGGAACCCATCTTAAGCTCATATAAATCCTTGTTCTTCCCATCTTAATATCTCTTAGACAAGTAATTCTTCTTGAAGAGTCTTTTAAACTCATGCCAACTCTTTTCCTCATCCATGATGCCTCTGACATGCTTAACATCTTCCTGCTAGATATTTGATTTTCCCTTGAGACTGAAGATAATGATCTAAGATTTCATGTTCTGTGAATAATCATGCAATCTAAAGATATTCTTCATCTCAAGTAGCCATTCTTCTAAATATTCTGATTTCTTCACTTCCACATAAAAAGCAGGTGGCTTGGATTTCCTAAACTCATTCAGAAAGTACCCCCTCTCACTCCTCTTATAAGGATGTCAACGATAATGAGGATGATGTCTCTCAGAACCAAAGCTGGAATAAAATCCATGAGTGATAGCCTTCTTACTAGGTGTATCCAAATATTTTACACCTTTGATTATATCATCTCTATCCATCATGTGTCTTCTCTGAGACCTACTACCATATGCCCCATTTGTCTTCTCCTCCTACCCATCTCGATGACTGATCCCCATATGTCACTGCGTCTACAAATATGAAAGGATTTGAAGAATAACTGCATTAGCCTATGCTTGATTTTCTTGAGCCCTTGCAAGTCTTTTATGCACCTCAATAAACTTTTTATTACCTACCTTTCAACTCATACTCCTTAGTGTATCTGCTAGATCAAGAGAACACTCTTCTCCTTGTAGTTCAACTAACCTCTCCAATTACACTGATTTCACATTAGGCCTATAAGGGGAGTCATGCAAACTGTAGTCCATTACTCTCTCTTCATCTCTAATCTTCTATTTCCTGCAAATATATGATGTTAGATAAACCAAATAGAAGACAATCAAAATCATACCTCAGTGTATCTCAGGGGAGGTTATCACATTTGCACAGTTCATTCTGAATTAGTATGATACAATATCACAACCATATCAATTCATACATGAATATCATAACCATAACCATAATAATGCATGCATAGAAAACACATAGACAACTGACATGCATGCATAAAAATCACATTTACTCTAAGGTCAAATGTTGCAACCTTGTTCTAATACCAATTTGTAACCACCTCATCCCACATTGAACCACTTTTACAATCTCTCTAGGGTAAACATTAGATCAGAGCTACTGTGACATGACCATACCTCCAAATTCTTGTTATGGAAGTGGGGCCTACAAACTGGAACACATACTACCACCCCTCAGGGACACTAGATTACTCAATAACCTGATAACCACCCCCGGTGATCAATCCTTGAGTTGGAACCCTTTTCACAATATTGACACCCAAAACACACCCATAACACAATGTGCATGTAATGGAAGGCTATATCCACACCCACAAGACTTCATGCATGTAGTTATGATCGAAATTTCTCTTGTATGTGCTAGTGGTTGTGATATTTATGCCAATTTTTCAGGGATGGCCTATAGGGTACTGCCCAGAAATTCCTAGAACTCCCTGCAATGAAATTAAAGATGCAAATAGGTATGTGCAACCAATAATCAAGCTAGGTCTTGTTAAAAAATTGCTAGGACATAATAGACATTTTGTCAAATAGATGGTAAACATAGTAGTTAGAGGTCATGAATGCATATATAATCATGATCATCTTAACTTCATCTGAAAATCATAAAGTACACTCAATTCCCTATCAGGCTAGCTGCAACAACACTTGTTAACACATGCATTCATCAATCATTCAATAACTCATTCAATAATGAAAGAGATCCATAGTAAGAGCACATCATGTAAGTGTGCATATAACCATCATATAACCAGAATAGAGTCCATGGAAAACTAGCCATAAAATCAACACATTAACCAGTACAAGTGCTCATAGATCACAATAGAAAAATAACTCATATGAACATATGCAAATTCCAACAAAGTTAAGGACTTCCACATACCCCCTGACCATAGATTGGGTTGAACGAAATATCTCTTTTAACTAATCACCCTCGTGCCATATTCCAATCATGAATGTGGGATCATATAGGTTAAACCAAAATAGAACCAACCAGGGCTTTGAGAGGCCAAACCACCTCAACCCTTAACCACAGTGATTTCACCTAAATTGGTCTAGAAATCCCTAACATTGAGACAATATTGGATACCTTTGACTTCCTTCACCAATTCCAGAGGAATTTTCCCATCTCCACCCAATCATCAAGAGTTCTAGGAGAAATCCCATCTCCACCCTTGACCCTTGGGAATTTCCCAAGACCACCTCAACCGGGATCCAAGTCCACTAGTCAACCAAAGCTAATTAAAGAGATAACCCAAAACACCATGGCTATCAAGTCTTGAACCACTATCAATCTAGGGAAATCCCATGCCAATGACAACAAAACCAAAGAACAACATGCATGTACCATGCATCCAAATATTAGCAAGGAAGTCACATATGCAACCTATTACCTACAATGATATCTATAGTTGTAGCGTCTGATCCATCCTTCTCTCTCGATGTCATCCAATTCCTTTCTTTTTCTTTTCTTTCTTCTCTCTAAGTCCAGGTGAATGCTAGGATGCTCCAAGGAATCTCTAAGTGTGTGAGAGTGTAAGAGAGATAGAATGAACAAGAGTTGAGCCAAAAACTCTCAAAAAGATGTGAATTGTTTCTCTAATGCCTTTTTATCATTAATGCCTAGTATCTTCCTTTCATTTTTCCTTTTTCTTTCATTTTCCTCTAATTTCTCTCTAATTTCCCTTGCATGCATATTTGTGTCTCTTCATATTCCTTTTCTCCTATTTTTATTTATTTCTCAATTAAGTTTCCATGTATTGGCTCTTTGCCTTTGCCAATTTCCATAGTCATTAATAAACCACAAGTGATGCCCACTATAATGTTTACCCACCATTCAACTTGGATGGTTTTTTTTTTTTTTACATGGATAATCAACTAGGGGTTGTTACAAATATTTCATTTGATGTCGAAATTTTTTTCATGAAGAACAATGACCAAGAAAATTAGTTTGATACTTGGTTGAGAAGGACTGTCTTGATAAAGCAGGTCTTCTAATTTTTTTCTGGGTTGGAGAAGATTTAACTCTTTTTTTATCATTGTCTCTTAGCTTTTTTTTTCCTGGATTTTGAATTGGTTACTTGAGACCATCAACATATCTTTTTGATGTAGCAGTATTTCTAGACTCCTCTCGATTATTTTTTTCTTTTGGAGCTTTTAGGATTTTCTTCAACTTTATTTCATTGTGACTTACTGTTTGCATATTCTTTTTAAGAATTATCACCCATATAAACAAGACCAATATTTTTATATGGTGATATTTGACTACTGAGAATAACATCCAAGGTTCAATAGCTTTTCATTTTTTTATTTAGATTATCTAGCTCTTTCCTTAATGGGAAAATCTCGGCTTCAATACTCTCACAATTTTCTTTCTTTTCTTTTAGTTGACTATTCAACACTTCTTCCACTCTCTCTTCTTCATCTTTTTCATTCTTTAGAAGGATAATTTCCTTGGATAATATTTTTTTCTTCTTCCTAAGGTTATGAATTTATTCTAGTGCATTAATGAGTTATGCTTCAAGATCCACCAAGCCCTCAACACATTCTTATTTTGATTTTTCCTTTTTCTCCTAAAATTTTTCTCTCTTGGACACTTCATTTGTGGCTAAAAATAATATCTCTCTTATTTCATCATTAGAATCATATTGTTTTTAAGAAGAAGAATCAATATCCTCTTTGGAGTAGAGATTCTTCTTTTCTGAAGACTTTCCTTTAAAGGCCCTTTCCTTGGGTCCTTCCTCATCATCACTATATTAATTGTAAGGGAAATTAATAGAAAAATGTCCTATCTTACCACGATTAAAATAGTTGAGAGGTAACTTACTTTTGAATATGGATATTTTCTTTAGTTTTCTAACTAGTTGAGTTATTTCTATATCAAATTCATCATTCGATCAGTCACCAAACTTGCATTTTCTTGAATTATTATATAATTTAAAGGTATATTCCTTATGTGATGAGTTTCCAATACTAATTTTGTATGGAACAAGAATTCCATAAAGCTCATACATTTTTAGATTCTCTAAATCCTTTAATTCTTCTATAGCAGAGACTTTGGCATCAACACATGAAGAAAGAGACCTCATATTTTTTTACATAATTGTTGTTTCTTCAATTGTTTCACTAAATCCTTTGAGATAACTAACCACTTCATCTATTTGAAGAAAATAAGTATAAATATGTTCTTCATCATTCATTTTAAAGCTTTTGTATTGTCTCCAAAAGGTTTGAAGCTTTTCCTTCTTTACATTGTCATCTCTTTCACAGTTGCGTACAAGCTTGTCCCAAATTTCTATAGTTTATTGATATTGCATAAATTTAACAAATTTTGAATATGACAAGGCATTTAATATGGAGTTCATATCCTTTTCATTAGGTACATAATTTTTTTTCATATCTTAATCAGCTAGAGGAGAAGATGGAACCTTATTTCCATGTAAAACAAACTTCCAAACTTTAGCACGAAAAGACATCAAGTGGGTTTTCATTATTTTCATCCAAAATAAGAATTTGTTCCATAAAACAAAATAATTTTGATGGATCTTTCTCGACTAGCCATGGCCCTTGTATGTTCTTCTTCTATCTATTACACTGATCTTGAATAAGCCTCCTCTAATACAAATTGTTTAAAATACACAATGCTATTGGGGGGGGGGGGGGGGGGGGTGTGGTGAATTGGTATCACATAAATTTAAATTAATTTCGCTTTATTAATCTTAAGGATAAAATATCATCACATAATTGATCATCAACTCAATAAATGAACAAAGAGATTAAAGTGAAAATCCAAACTTGAAGAAGAAAAAATTGAATGATTTTCAAATAGTCTTTAATTTATTGCAACCACTCGTGAGTACACCAATCCTCTACAAGAACGAGCTACAAAAATTCCAGTCTCTAACCTATCAACAAGATGAGGATACCAATCCTCAATAAGCACCAAATTACAAATTTGTAGGCTCCAACTTGGAAGCTTGTTGTCAACCTTCACAAATTTGATGTGAAGGTTACATTACATTACACAAATGAACAATTCTTGGATGATTCAAATGACACAACCTCCTTTCTATATATAGGAGTCTAAGGGTCACAATATAATCAGAGCCGACATAACAATAATAATGGAAGGGCACCACAATAACAATAGTGGGCTTCTATGGGGAACAACAATAACAATAAGGGGGCTAAACTGATAATAATGAGGGAATAGACTAGTATTATAGGGACCTAACAACATAGGAACCATGGAAATTCAGCCAACCAACATAATGTCTACAAGTATTCATGATCCATAGTAGGAAAATGTCTCATATTAACATATGAAAATTCCAACCAAGTCAGGGTCTTCCACGTACCACCCGACCAAAAATTTGGATGAACAAAATCTCTCTTTTAGTCAATCACCCCCACACCATATTCCAATCATGAATGTGGGATCTCACGGAATAAACCAAGATAAAACAAAACCAATAATTCCAGAGGCCAAACCACCTCAACCTTCAACCACAATGATTGCATCTCTATGGTCAGAAATCACTAACACTAATCAGATCGGTCTCTACCTAAGCTATCTAGGGCTCCAAGAACCGGTAACTCAACCCGTAACATTCAAGGTGTTAGCATCAGTGTCTTCAAACTTCCATGGGTGATCAAATTGCTCTTTTGCACTCATATTAGGTGTCTCATCCGATCAGCTACATTCCATTAGGTCATGGATCAACTGATGGTAGTGGTTTCATGTCAATTTCCCTCATGATATTCACCTTCTGACCTATTCACATTTTTTGGTCATTTACTGTCATTCTATTTCATTTCATTTAAAAAAATCAGTTTTAGGGTTTAGTCTCACTAGGTCTTAGGGTTTTTCATCACGGTCATCCAAATTTGAATAAAAAGGTCAGCAAGCACATGAGGAGGATAAATAAGTTCATTGGATCATAAGTTTACTTCTGTCATGTTAAATAAATCTTTTTTACCTCAAAAGTCTGTTTTGAGGTGAAAACAAAGTTTTTCCATTATTGTAAAAGTTTCATGTAATTTAAATGTTTCTATATGTAATAAGTATTCAATAACTATTCTTGGTGACCTCGTGACAAAGTCAACTCCTGCCATTCCAAAAAGTCAATGTTTAAGTCCACCTGCAAAAAGGAAAAGGTCAGAATGTAAGTGAAAAAGAGTATTTTTGAAAAAGCTGGCAAAACATTAGAAAAGTGGGTCATGGTTAGTGAAAAATTAAATGAGAGGGATATAAAATCCAATTCATGTGTTTTAAGTCTTCATTGTTGCAATTGAATGAGCCAAAGGGAGAAAATTGCGTTTTTCGAAGAAAGAAGGAAAAACGGGGGAAAAATCCAGTCATCTTGCTAGCGTTGTGCACCTGTTGCAGGTTTTCTATTGAAATTTGGTCCGGCTCTGTGCATAGAAAGTGCACTGCGCACCTGTTCCTTGGCGTTGCGCACCTGTTACAAGAGCTAGAATCACTTCAAAACAGCTCCAAACCTCCTAAAAATCAAATTAATGCTTGTTCCAAGTAAGTAAATAATTCTTCCTTGCTCAACGAAGTTGTGTTTGGTGCCTTGGATGTGTTTGGTTTCCTTTAAGCAAAACCATAGCTAAATAGTTAACACAAACCCTAGCTAATACCTAAATCCTCTCTTGCAAGTTTTTAAAGGTCATTGCTCTTCTTTTTCACTCCATCCATATTGAGCTTGTCAAATCCCATTCCCTCTCCCAAAATCATCAACATTCACTCCCCAAACCCCACTCCCATTTACCAAACCCTAGCCCTATACCCTATTCCCAAACCCTAACTCCCACATCCTATTCCTTCACTACATCCACTTCATTATCAAACCCCTCATTCCACATTCATAATACCATTCACTTCCCTCATTTCCCAAAATAAAACCTTCCTCCTAGCATTCACTTGCTTATACACACCGCTTACCTCATATTTCAAAATCTCTTCATACTCATCTCCTTTCACTTCAAATTCATAAGCATGGAAACAGATTCAGGCTATGAGAGGGAAGAGGAAACTCTCAGCGATTCTTCCAGAGAAGCTCATTGATCCAAATCGGATCCATAAATGACTGTCATAAAACCATGACTATATCGGGACGAAACAAGTCCTTGAAGAATCCAAAACAACAATCGAAAACACCCCGAACCAGTGGCCATGGCAGCTGGCGTAGAATGACGAGGACATTGGTCAAAGCACATTGACTGAGGCCCATGGAGACTGTGCAGGAAGTCAAAATAGCCCCTAGGAGCCCCGGATCGGGAAAAGGAGCTGATTTTCGATGCGCATTAGCGCTTAGCGCTAACGCGCATCGCTGGGCAAACAGGGCCGAAAAGGAGGAGCCTTAAGCACTCGGTCACGTTGGGAGCTAGAGTATCGTGGGCGGAGAAATGAAAAGCGCCATCGTACGAAGGTGGGACCCACAACCTGGAAACTGGCGGTTTGATCGGGGCACCCTTGAACAGTAAGCAGTTTTGGAGAAAGTGGAGCAATCACACTCAGCGATCGACGCGTGGCAGTGGAGGTGAGAGAAAAACTGCCATGATCGTGTGTTATCAGTCGAGCAAGTCAACCGCGCTCAGTGTGCGAATGATGTTCGATCTGGAGGAGCCCAGATCAGATGGCTGAGATTGCATTCGATAGACAGAGCGAAATTGACAGGGGATTAGCTGCGATTTAAGGGTATTTGGAATCCGTTGACTGCCACGGTGGAGAAAGAAATGAATCGAAGAATAGGCTGGTGCTCTTCTGATGGAGACATGTGGCTACTTCTCGAGCGTTCATGCTTACGTCGAACAGGGAATTCCAAGCACAAAGGCGATAGGCGAATCAACGCAGGCAGGAGAGGAACCAAACAGGCATGGAGGTCGAATGGCTAAAGCCATGAACAAAGACAGTGAACTAGGATTTGAAGAGAGATTTATAACGAAGAGTTCAAGTGACCAAGAAAGACAGTGAACAGTGAACCCTGAGAGGATAACTGAGCATAGAGAGCAGTAAAGCCAAGCAGAGGAGACAGAGGGCCGAGCTAACCACAGGCAGCATCGAGCACCAGAGAGCTTGAAGAATCAAACCTTCCCATAGAGGAATCTGTCTTAATTGAGCATCACAGTTGGCTCTTTCCACTGTAGACCGAGGGTCACTGAGCTGGTAGGAAAAAAAAGAGTCTGTGTACTCCAAGTGGCTTGGGGAATCCAAGAACCACCTTGCCAAGCAAAATCTGCTTCAGGAGAACTCATATCGAGTCCCTGCATTGTAATTTCTCTGCTGAAAGACACAATATGAAAAGGCCACCACTAAAGCTGGACCAGAGACGTAGCCCTGGAGAATAGGATGAACTCCTTATTAAAAATTGCTTGTGTCTTTGTATTGCTTACTGTATTTCTCTGCTGTCTTTCCATTTACTTTTTGTGTGTTGGCAATCTGATTGATCCGTTGTTTCAATAACACAGAACACACACACACCAGCACATGGGTCTGTAATACCTTTTGTTTAATAAATATTCACTAAGGTCACTCATAGGGTGATTATCAGATCAACTGGTATTAGAGCTCTAGGCTGTAAGGTTAGACATGCTTGTGTTGGTTTAGCTGTGAATGCTCACTAGATCAAATATCAAATTAGGAGAAGGAGAATTGGTGGAAACTAATCCTTTAATTGGGAGAGTCTATTCTCGAAAGACAATGTTAGAAGAAGGTTCTATAGGGCCAAACTCTCAATTCATAGAAAGTTTTCTTGCTATAAAGTCCATGGTAGAAGAAATGTATAGGGAGTTTGGAAAGTATAAGGGTGAAGATTCATCAGGCTCTAAGCAAGATAAAGAAGAAGATGAATCTCATTCCCACGACCACTCCAAAGGAAAGGGGAAAGAAGAAAGCTTCCCTACACCTCCTAGTAGCCCTGTGCATAATAAGAAAGAATATTTGATTAAGTTAGATGTTAAATTTGATTTTCCCGTATATGATGGAGAGCTAAATGCTGAAAAGTTGGACAATTGGATAAGACAAATTGATGTGTATTGTAGAGTACAAAATATAGACTCTAATAAGAGCAAGATTTAACTGGCAAGCCTTCGCCTAGGGGGCACTACCTTGGTATGGTGGGAAGGCAGAACCCAAACTGATATGAGGAAGCATGGTAAGACCATCTCTATCTAGAGTGAATTTGTTACTGCAATAAAAAAGCAGTTCTATCCATTGGCCTACATGCAACAAGGCATGATGAGCTGGCAAACTCTTCGGCAATTGGAAGGGAAAAGTGTACAAGGGTATACTCAAGAGTTTTGAAAGAGAGCATTAATGTTGGGTATTTCATTAGACTCACTAGAAACTCTTTTGAAGTACATTGGTGGTCTACACAGCTACATGAGGCATACCATCCTCATGTTTAATCCCACTAGTATAGATGAGGTATCTGTACAAGCTACTCATCTAGAAGCTAGAGGAAAGAATGGAAATCCAGAAGTTGGGGGACCATCCCAACCCACTGTAAGCAAGAGCAAGGAGAAAAGAAATCAGAAGTGGAAAGCAAGGGAGGCTAACACTGCACAGAAAGGCAAAGCCTCATGCACTCACTGTAAAAAGGAGGGGCATGATGATGAGCACTGTTGGATTCTGCATCCAGAGTTGAGACCTAAGAAGTCCGAGGGCAAGAAAAAGAAGACTGTTGTAGCTATTCAGAAGGATTTGTGGTTAGACTCGGGAGATGAAACAATCATTGCAGCCACAAGTATAAAAGGTAAGAATTCTGAAGCATCTACTAGTAATGCTGCTCAATCTGTTATTGATGAAGAACATGATAGAAAAAGGCATGAGCTTTTCCATATTCGAGCTGTTTACAAATATCAAAAGGTTGATACTTTGTTTGATAGTGGCTCACAAGTAAATCTAATTTCTGAAGAAATTGTGAAGAAATTGGGATTAGCAACTACACCTCATAAGAAACCATACCCATTAGGATGGTTGAATGATAAAGCACAACTACAAGTGACTAGACAGTGCAAACTCAAGTTTTCTTTTGGGTCAGTGTTTATAGATGAGGTAGAGTTAGATGTAATTCCTTTGGATATATGTGGAATTGTTATAGGAAGTCCTTACTTCTATGATAGAAAGGCTATTTTCTATAGAGCTGAGAACAAGTATCTACCTGTTAAAGATGGAATCAAATACTTTGTAAGAGCTCATAAGCTCAAGAATAGTTATACTCTCATAAACTCAGGACAGATGAAAAGAATGATAAATTCATGCAAACAGTTCTTACTAATGGTTGTAAAGGAAAAGAAAACTAATAAAACCAATGTATTTGAGGGTTGTAATTCTGATCAACAAGCTGATATAGAAAAGATTGTTTCAGAGTAAGATGTCTTGTTTCAAGAACCTCAAGGTCTACCACCCAAAAAGGGAATAGTACATGATATTATTTTGCAGCAAGATGTTCCTTTGCCTAACATTGGGATGTACATGTTATCTACTTTAGAGAATGCTAAAATCAAGAAGCAGGTGCAGGAGTTGCTTGAGAAAGGGTTCATCGGGCCTAGCACATCACCATGTGGGTCACTAATCGTTTTGGTGAGAAAGAAAGATGGCTCGTGGAGAATGTGCATTGCTTATCGAGCCCTGAATAAAATAATGATCAAAAATCAGTATCCCCTTCCTCGCATAGATGATATTTTAGATCAATTGAAGGAAGCTATTTATTTCACCAAGATGGATTTGCACAGTGGATACCATCAGTTCAGAGTTGCAGAGCAACATGCATGGAAGATTGCTTTCAAAACAAAGCAGGGATTGTATGAATGGCTGGTTATGCCTTTTGGCTTGACCAATTCCCCTGCTACTTTCATGATATTAATGAATGATGTACTCAAACCTTTTCTTGATGATTTTGTTATTGTGTATCTGGATGACATTCTGATTTTTAGTAAAACGTGGGAAGAAAATTTAAAGCATGTTAAGCAGACATTAGATGTTTTGAAAAGAGAAAAAAATTATGTTAAACTCTCCAAATGTGAATTTGGCAAAACCTCTCTAAATTATTTGGGTCATATAGTAGGGGGAGGTGAATTGAAAATAGATCCCTCTAAAGTGGCAGTCATTGTAAACTAGCCTAAACCCAACTTTGCTATAGAAGTGAGAAGCTTCTTAGGAGCAGCACAGTATTGGAGGAAGTTCATTTCAAAATTTTCCTAAATTGCAGCTCCCTTACATGCTTTGACAGGTTTGAACAAGGTGTTTCAGTGGGGAGGCAAATAGAAGAAAGCCTTCGACAACTTGAAAGAAAAAATTAGTACAACACCTGTACTAGCACTGCTAGATCTACAAAGACCATTTGAGATCCAAACTGATGCCAGTGACTATGCCATGGGAGCAGTGTTGACACAACACGGTAAACCCATATGTTATCATTCTGAGACTTTTAATCCTACAATAGTTAACTATCCTACCTATGATAAAGAATTGTATGGATTAGTTCAGAGTGTGAAAAAGTGGAAACATTACTTAGTGGGCAAAGAAACAGTAATACATACTGATCATCAACCACTTCAATATCTACACTCCCAAACTAAGTTGCAACAATCAAGACATTACAGATGGATGGGTTTTCTACAACAGTTTCATTTAGTCATCAGATATAAAAAGGGCATACATAACAAGGTTGCAGACATGTTATCTAGACCCATTATAAATGCATCTACCATATTTAAGCATAATTATGTGCTACATGAAAGCTACATAGAACAATATGCTCAGCATATGGACTTTAAAGATGTATATTCAACTTTGAGTCAGGGAAAAAGAGTAGAAGAATTGGACTATCATGTGAAGGACCGACTCTTATATCATTGTGGGAAACTCTGCATTCCACAAACCAAGAGAGAGAATATAACTAGGGAAGCACACACTTCTCTGATATCAGGTCACTTTGGGGTAAGTAAAACAGTTGCACAGCGGCAAAGGTTTTGTTATTGGCCAAGAATGAGTGAGACAATTTCTAGATATGTAAAGGGGTGTGCTATGTGTGCTAAAAGCAAGCCTAGCAATAGAAAACTAGGCTTGTACACTCCATTGCCAGTTCCTTCTCACCCTTGGGAGAGCATTTCCATGGATTTTTTTGGAGGGCTGCCTAAATCTAGGAAAGGTCATGATTATCTATATGTTGTTGTGGATAGGTTCAGCAAAATGTGTATTTTGATACCGTGTAGTAAACAGATTACAGTTGAACAAACTGCAAAATTATTCTTTGAACATGTATGGGTTCATTTTGGATTACCCACTTCCATTATATCTAATCGAGACACCTGATTTGTGGGAAAGTTTTGGTCCAATCTGTGGGAACTAATGGACACCAAATTAAAGAAAAGCACAACTTTTCATCCACAAACAAATGGCTACACAGAAGTAGTTAATAGGACAGTGATCCAGTTACTGAGAGGATATTGCAGCAAACACCCTAAGCTTTGGGATGAACACTTGTGTTATGTGCAGCATGCTTACAATAGAGCCAAACACTCTTCTACCCAACGATCTCCTTTTGAGACCTGTTTTGGTTTCATACCAAGGTCTCCCTTGGATTTTGTCTTTGGTAAAGATAGCATGGTTGATGGACACACTGATGTGGAGAAAGCAACTAGGTTCATTGAATAGATCCAGGAGATCCACCAGGCAGTACAAGAACAGCTAGAAAAAAGCCAGGCCAAGTACAAGGCTAGGCATGATAAGCATTAGATGGAGCATAGTTTTCAATTTGGAGACCAAGTCTAGCTGTATATCAGCAAGGACAGGATGCAAGGTGAAGGCAAGAAGCTAAAACCTATCAGGTATGGACCCTTTAGGATACTTGAGAAGATTGGTGAAAATGCTTTTTGCCTTGATTTGATAGCTTACATGCACATCTATTCAGTCATGAACGCAGATTGCTTGAGGTTGTTTGAACCTTCAATGATTGAGGACCCTGAAGAGCAGAGTCAATTGCCTTCTGTTGATGACCTACTACCTGAATATCTTAATGAGTTGCAGGAATATACAGTGTTGGACAGGAAGGTAAGGATGACGTGTAGTGGACAGGTGGAATACCTCAGAATTGGTCTTAAAGGTTCGAGGCCGAGCAGTGTGAAGTGGATTGAGATTGGACAAGTGAGACAACAGTTTCCTTACTTAGTCGATGCTTGAAGAAAACCAACTTTTGGTGGTCCAAAAGCTTTTCAGTTGGGAGGCTGTGATCCAAATTGGATCCATAAACGACTGTCATAGAACCATGACTATATCGGGATGAAACAAATCCTTGAAGAATCCAAAACAGCAATCGAAAACACCCTGAACCAGTGGCCATGGCAGCCGGCGCAGAACGACGAGGACCTCGGTCAAAGCACGCTGATTGAGGCCCATGGAGACTGTGCAGGAGGTCAAAATAGTCGATGGGAGCCTCGTATCGGGAAAAGGTGCTGATTTTTGATGGGCCGAAAAGGAGGAGCCTTAAGCACTCAGTCACGTTGGGAGCCAGAGGATCGTGGGCGGAGAAACGAAAAGCGCCATTGTACGAAAGTGGGACCCACAACCTAGAAACTGGCAGTTTGATCGGGGTGCCCTTGAACGGTAAGTGGTTTTGGAGAAAGCGGAGCGATCACACTCAGCGATTGACACGTGGCAGCGGAGGTGAGAGAAAAACTACCGTGATCGCGCGTTATCGGTCGAGCAAGTCAACTGCGCTCGGCGTGCGAATGACATTGGATCTGGAGGAGCCCAGATCGGACGGCTGAGATTGCGTCCGATAGACAGAGCAAAATTGACAGGGGATTAAGCTGTGATTTAAGGGGATTTGGAATCTATTGACCACCACGGTGGAGAAAGAAACGAATCGATAAATAGACTAGCGCTGTTCCGATGGAGACACGTGGCTACTTATCGAGCATTCATGCTGACGCCGAACAGGGAATTCCAAGTACACAAGCGATAGGCGAATCGACGTAGGTGGGAGAGGAACCAAACAGGCATGGAGGTTGAATGGCTAAAGCCATGAATAGAGACAATGAACGAGGATTCGAAGAGAGATTCAAAACAAAGAGTCCAAGCGACCAAGAAAGACAGTGAACAGTGAACCCTGAGAGGAGGACTAAGCACAGAGAGTAGTAAAGCCAAGCAGAGGAGATAGAGGGCCGAGCTAACCACAGGTAGCATCGAGCACCAGAGAGCTTGAAGAATCAAGCCTTCCCATAGAGGAATCTGTCCGGATTGAGCATCATAGTTGGCTCTTTCCACTGTAGACCGAGGGTCACAAAGCTGGTAGGAAGAACAAGAGTCTGTGTACTCCAAGTGACTTGGGGAATCCAAGAACCACCCTGCCAAGAAAAATCTGCTTCAGGAGAACTCATATCGACTCCCTGCATTGTAATTTCTCTGTTGGAAGACACAATAAAACAAGGCCACCACTGAATTTGGACCGGAGACGTAGCCCTGGAGAATAGGGTGAACTCCTTATTAAAAATTGCTCGTGTCTTTGTGTTGCTTACTGTATTTCTCTGCTGTCTTTCCATTTACTTTCTGTGTATTGGCAATCTGATCGATCTGTTGTTTCAATAACATAGAACACACACACCAGCACATGGGTCCGTAATACCTTTGTTTAATAAATCTTCACTGAGGTCACTCATAAGGTGATTATCAGATCACTCATGTACCAAAAAATCCACACAAAGGAGGAAAGATCAACCAGGAGGAGCCCACTACTCTTACAGAATTACTTGCTTGCCCTCTTACTGTAACTTGCTTTAAACACCAGCCTTGTTATCAGTTTTGTGAAATGGTAGAGAGGGTGAAATTTCATCACGAGCTTGCTAGGTTGTTTGTTATGCATCTCTACAATGGCTAGGTGAACCTTGTTGGTGTCTCTTTCACCTTGACACCTAACACCATTGCAGCAACAATGGCCATCCCTAATGTAGGTGAACAGTGGAATAAGGGGCAGCATGTGGGCAGAGAACATTATGAGCCTTATATTAAGGTTGGGTATCACATGCATATCAACAGGGTTTTTTCTTTCAAATATTTGCACAACACTTTTGCTCCTCTCATGAAACTCATCATCAAGTATTTCACATGTGAAGGAAGGTTTTCCCGCCTATATACATATCATTTCAGATTGTTGATGCATTTCACAAGAGTAAGGATGATGAACCTGCCATACTTTATATGCATGAATATTAAGAAGATGGCTCTATGTGTGCAAAGGAAACCTTTTCCTAAATAATTCAACAACATTTACCACTTCTCACTGATTAAAATTGTTGTTTTTCATCAGCTAAGCTTGCTGAACATACCATGGGATACCTTTATTTCCCATGAGATTTTCAAAGGCCCTCAGGTGATTCCATCAGTGCCTTGAGAGGAAGGAGGGCCATAAGGATAGCCAGGTGTTCATGAGACTGAAACTATAGGTGTGCCAGTGTTTTTCACCTATGAGAGAGGCACCAGGAGGATTTTTGCTGCTGCCAAGTGAGTACTATCTCCACCAGGGGTGGAAGGGGTCTTGTTTTTTTCACTAGACCACAGGCAAATGCTATCTTCACCGGGGATGAAAGGGGCTTTGCCTTCTTCTCCAGCTATAGAGGTTGGCTAGCAGTCAAAGTGTAAAGACAAAAGGGAAACAAGAGATGCATGAGGAGGTCCCTACCTAAGGGAAAGACATGGATTTTGTTTTGATTGAGGAGGATGTCATTGATTTGGGTTCTCAAAACTCAATACTGATCATCAAGGAGAAGGAGGCTGAAATACAAGCCTTATCACTTGATCTTGAGAGGGCCAAATGGATCATCAACTTCTTGAGCAGGAAAACAAGAAAGTGACAGATAAACAAGCTATTATGGAGCTGCAAATGATTAGGGAAAATAGGCAAATGGCAATGAAGAGAAAGATCAAGGTGACCTCCCTTGAGCAAGAAATTGAGGATGATCGAGAATCATGGTTGGAGAGGACGAACATTCACCTGGAGAAGATGCTTGAGAAAGCCAACAAAGAGAAGGAGGCTGAAATACAAGCCTTATCACTTGACCTTGAGAGGGCCAAATGGATCATCAACCTTCTTGAGCAGGAAAACAAGCAACTGACAGATAAAAAAGCCATTATGGAGCTGCAAATGATTAGGGAAAATAGGCAAATGGCAAAGAAGAGAAAGATCAAGATGACCTCCCTTGAGCAAGAAATTGAGGATGATCCAGAATCATGGTTGGAGAGGGTGAACATTCACCTGGAGAAGATGCTTGAGAAAGCCAAAAAAGAGAATAAAATGTTGCACCAGATGGCCTATCACTGCTTAACCCGGAACAAAATTTTCAAAACAAGGGTGAAGAGGCTAAAGACCAAGCTAAAAAGAGCTTTGAGGAGCAAAAACGAGCAAGATAAACTCAAGATCTTGGCTGAAGCATCATTGGCTCATCAAAGCACTTAACAAGGGTCAATCATGCCAAATTTCAAGAAATTTGGAATTTTTTTTTTCAATTTTTCAATTTTTAATGTAAAAAATAGGTTTTTTCAGGAAGTGCGTAGCGCCATCGGCGCTGTGCTTTTGTTGGGGGCATCCATTTGTAAAAAAAATTATATTTTTGGAATTAGCATGGAAAAATATGGAAGCTCAAAAATGGTTGAGAATTTTGGACAAGTTCTGGGTCTCCAAAAGGGCAAAAGACACCCAAAAAGTGTCCTCTCTACCACTTTTTTGCCACACAGGAAGCAATCTTGGGAGATTCAATTTTTGTAGGAGAAAATGGACTCCAAATTTAGAAATTCAAGTTTTTCCATAAAGTAGACTCATCAATATTTCCAATGAGCTATCCTACACCTAATTTGGACTCCAGGAAGCCTTCCAAAATTGGCCTAGAAAAAGTGTTGCGCATAGGATGAATTTTCCTAGATTTACCTGATTTTCCAGATTTTGCCTAGTTTTCTCTACAATTGACTTTTTCTTGCTCTCTTGATGAATTTAGCATGGTAAATAATGTAATTTGATGTAATTATGGATGTAAAACACTTAATAGGGTAGATACACCAAGTCAAAGGTGGTTTTGAACTGAATGAATTGGTTTCCTTGGTTTTAGGGGCAAACTGTTCCACTGCCTATATTATGGTTCTTAGTTTAGATATGGTTTAAACCAACCCTTTTCTCATGGATTCAATCCTGATAGCTAGCTTGAGTAGTTTCCTAGCCTATATCATGTAATTTTTGATTCATTTGAAAAGGTTGGACTTTGGCAGAAGTATTGGACTCACTGAACATTTTGTATCAACAGTTGGCAAGGAATAAAACCAGGTTTCACAACTATTTTTGTGGGATTCTTGTGATAGTGAGTTTATGTATTGTTTCTTCTTTGCAATGAGTTTTTCTAATGTTTTATATGTATCCACATCTCCCTCTTTCTTCTAAACTAAATGAATCAAGGTGAATAGACAAAATACACTAGATTTACAGTGCTTTGTCTTGGGATTGCATTTAGTTTTCAATGTTTTCACAGTTTGAAGAGGATTCATAGTTTCTTGTGCCCTCCTCAACTCCTCGGCAGTATTATTCTACCATCTTAATCCTTTGCTAGTACATAAGCTCTTGTCTACCCTGCCCCACGGGACATGACTGTATCCCTGAGTTGATTTCCTGGATCTAATCTACCTTCTCCAATTGATCCAACAACCAGCCATCAAAATCAGACAAAATCCTCTGACCTAATATACCTAGCTTAAAATCATCATTCATTTCAGTCATCTCAAGCCCTAGTTTCCTTATTCTAATTGAGATTGACAAGGAGAAAGCCCTTTCCCGACCTGGTAGGGTGAGCTACCAGGTTAAGCATGGTTTGATGTTACCCTAGACCTACCTTCCTTTAGCCTGAGGTAGATTTAGGAAATAACACAAGGGATCCAAAGATTTTTTCTGACCTTGACCCAGTGACTAGTAACTCAACCAACTAAGGGATCTAGAGTGTTTTTCCCAACCTAGACTACATGACTAGTAACTAATACCAAGTTGTTCCAGGGCTTCCAAAGCATTTGTTCCAACCCACATCTATAAGGAACATGAGAACCAATAAAAAATAAACAAGTGGAAAACCCCACAACGCCATGGCTATCTAGGGGATGGAAAGGCAAAGATAAAACCACTGTCAATCCAAGAAATATCCATGCCAATGACAACATATAATTGGAAAATCATATGCATATACCATGCATCCAAAAATCAACAAGGACATCACACATGCAACCTATTACCTACAAAGAAATCTAGTTTTATAAGATGATTCAACTGTTCCCTTGTGTTTTTTGGATTTCCTTTACTTTCTTTCTCCAATCCAAGTGAATGATCAAGTGCTCCAAGAATTCTCCAATATTTCTCTAAGTGTGCAAGAGTATGGGAGAATGAGAGGATGGAAGAGAGATCAACCCAAAAATTGTCAAAAGGTCGCGAACTGATCCTTAGGAGCCTTCTTATCGTTTATGCCTCTATTTTCCTAATTTTCCTTCATTTTTATTCTATTTTCCCTTGCATGTAAATCTGTGTCTCTTCACCTTTTCTCCTATTTTCCTTTATTTTGATAAATAAATACGAATTATTTCCCATTTTGTTGGAATTATGATGCGTGTGTTGTCCTTGATGGAAACTCACTTATAACAGAATTCACAGGTCAGTTCAGAGGTGACATAATGAATATAACAAAATACTAGAATGAATACAGATGTGACAGAATGCATGACAATTCAGAGGAACCAATTCAGAAGAATGATAAAGTTGGAAGTTCAAGAAATATACATGGGTTCCCTTAAGCCAAGTCGCGTATGCATGTGAGTTTAGTGAAGAAAAGTAGCATATGATTTTTGTACCATGGTATTCTAAATACCAAGGGTCCTTACCATGGTATTGGCCCATAGTAATGAGCACAACAATGAATATTGATCCTGTCAAAGATTACCACCGACACTAATGTTGTTTTGACCCGTGATATTGGATGATGGCTAAAATATATAAATAAGTGAAGATCAAAGGGCTAAGTGTTCCAATGAAAGAGTTTTTTATGAATACTTCAATCTGAAGTATATTTGCATTGTAAGGCCCATAATTGTCACATTGATTTGAAATAATTATGCACCGATGAATACAATGATGGATCAGGATCATGAGACCTAAAATGACTGTTCATTTTATGATACGTTGAAGGATTGATTGGATCTATGTACTAATGCATGTTTTTATCTTTGATTATTAAGGTCTGGGTCTTTCTGAATTTCTGAAGAGCTACACAATTTTAGGTCAAAATTTTTTGATGTATATGCTCGTTGGTTTCAGGAAAAGCGTGTATACACGCAGGTTCACTTCTGCAAAGTTGTGTCTATAAAGTGAGAATTTTTTGTTCCTAAATGAGTTATAAACCTGATCAATGCTACTGTTTCTTTGTTGTATGTCAATGATGTCCTCATCTTGATCTGGTTTGAGTGATAATGTCTGAATTAGATATGATTGAATGATGAAGTTGAATTTTGGTATTAATTGATTGATGAATGTTAAGATTAGTTGTTGATTTTGATTAAAGATCAAAGACAGTTCTGTGATTGGTTCAGAGTGTTGCACTAGATATGAGTGTGATTCAGTGTTTTTTTCAGAAATTGTAGTGGTCAAATTTTCAGTTTTCAGTAAATTAAGATCTATACACGAGTTTCTCTCTAGAAAAGTGTGTATGCATGCAGGTTTCCCTAAGTGAAGTAGTGTATACATTTTGGCAAATGAATGATTAGGGTTCCAGTTGGTTCTTTGTGTTGATGCATCATTCTAATTTTAGTTCTGTGTACTGGTTACAGTGATCTGGTTGTTCCAGTTGATTGGTTAAGTTTTGATTATGTATCAGTTGTTTGGGTTTCAGCGATTGGTTGATTATGTGTGTCGGAGATTGATGATTGTTTGAAAGTGATGATTGAGCATAAGTGTTGATATTGGATTCATTCTAAAAATTTTATGAAACATGATCCATGGATGTTGCTGGGGGTTGGAGCCTTCAGTGAGGAAGTCCAAGCTTCTTTCCAGTAGTAGTTGGTGTATACGCGACTTGGGCTTAATGAACCTGCGTGTATGAACTTTCTTGGCCTACTGTACTAAGATCTGTCCTCTGATTAAGTAGACATCACCTGTACCAACCTCTGAGTGAGTTGCCATCAAGGACAACACTTGAATCATAATGCCAACAATCTCCCCCTTTGGACTTGATGGAAACCACCACACCAAGTCGCTCTCCCCCTTTGACATCAAGGGCAAAGGGCGGACCAAGATATTCTGTTCTTTGGTATACCTTTTGTTGTCCATACTCCCCCTGAGTACCTGCTGAAATCTCCAAATGTGTTCCCCTTTTGTATATGCCAAAGTGTACCAATCTATCCATGCTCCCCCTGAGTACATGCCAAGTTGTATCAATCCATCCATGCTCCCCCTGAGCAGATGCAAGTTCTAAGACTATCATTCATCATATATGATCTGTACCATAAGCAACAGCCTGCAATACCATTCCTTTGATCAAACAACAAGATGTATCATTTAGCTTCATAGACTTTATCAACAACTTCTAACCATAATGCCAACAATGCATTATTTGAAGTATATGCTCCCCCTGAGCCTATGCCATCTGTAGTTAGATCTGATCATGCATACATCAGTAATAAGCATCAAGATCTCATCATCATCAAGTTAGGATTAAACACTTCTAACATCTTACAAGTATCAAAACATTTCCAAACATCCTCAGCAGACTGTAAACGTTAACCAAGAGAGCAGATATTGGACTGAATCATATCAGACCCCTTTTTTGAACCTATCCCCACTGCATTTCTTCAGACTGACATATACGCGATTTTGCAGTGTGAAACTCGCGTATATACGCGACTTCCCTTCATTAAACTTGCGTATGAGAATTAGAACACTAAAGTTCTATGCCTTCAGCTCCCCCTGAGTCTGTTATGTCTGTGTTGTGCTGAGTACCCTGTGCTGTGCCACATTTTTCTGACTGAACTTCCTTCTTCTTCCATATCTTCAGGCATGTTGATGATTTCTTCTTATCATGAGCTTTGTTCCTGCAATCCTTTGCTCTATGTCCAAACTTGTTACATGCATAGCATCTTACATGTTTCATATTCCTCCTATAGCAATCAGTAGCTTTGTGGCCAAACATATTGCAAGAAAAGCAATATCCATTAAAGTACCTTGAATGTGATGATCTTTCTGCATGATGGTCTTGAAACCTTCTTCTTCTACATATGGCTGCAACATGTCCAAGATTATGACATACATAACATTCAACATTATTCATGGGAGGAGTAAAAGATTTTCTTTGAGGAGTCTCTTTCCTTGATTGTTGATGGGGTTGTCCTTTCATCTCCTTGTAGAGCCTTTCAGATTTTGCATTAGAGATTCTTGTCTTACTTTGTGAACCAGATTCACCTTCAATAGACTCATGAAAACCAAGAACCGTTTTGATAGTAGGGGACCTTTGACTACTAATAATATCATCCAAGATCTTAGTACTATCTTGAAATCGTAATAGTTTATCCTTTTCTTCTATTTTAATTTTCAAGATATTTACCTCAACTTGATGTTGTTCTTCTTTTTCCAGACATTGCTTCTTCAAGGTCTCTTCAGCTTTCCTTCCTTCATCCAACTGATGCCTTAGTTCGAGGATCTCGTTTTCTTGCTCTTTATTCAGCGCTAGCAGCATTTGTCGAATTCTGGATGCACATTTCAATTGATCTTTTAATATGATGATTTCTTCCTTGAGGGCATTCTCCCTTTTGCTAGGTAGGTCTTGCTGATCTATGATTTGATCTGATGCTTCATTTGCTTGTCCATCTTCAATCTGAGGTGATTCAGGATCTGAATACTTGCTTCCACTCAACGGAAGGTTGTCATTGTTTCTGAGCATGAAATTTGAAAAGTTTTATCTAATCTGATAATACTGATTCATCCCCCCTCTCAGTATTATTTCCAACAATTGGTATCAGAGCAGGTCCTTCAGAGAAGCTTGATCACTTGAAGGAGATTCGTAGAACAATGGGGAAGAAAGCACGTCAGAAGAAGAAGACAGTTAAGTGAACCTGCGTGTACACGCTACTGTGTCTAAAGCAACTAGCGTATATCCAAAAATCTTATGATTCAGTTAGCTTATCTTCAGTAAATGCATCAGAACATTATTAACCATATTAACAGTAAACAGGTGCAGTATAACAGAACAGATCAACACACATAAGGCACACACATGAACACCATGATATAAGGTGGAAACCCAATGTGGGTGAAAACCACCTGCTGCAATTTGTTTCTATCTTCCTTTAACAAGAAACTTCTTTTACAATGTATTGGTGCAGTCCTTTACCAGCACGTAGGCTACAACCTGCAGAGGGCTACAACCCTCATAGCTCTTGTACTAGCCGATCCATTTACTAGTACGTAGGTGCCAACCCTACAGAAGGCTACAACCTTCACTCGTTTTCCAGCTGCTCCTGGAAGGGAGCTACAACCCCCTGGCTCTTGTACTGGCTAATATGTTTACCAGTACATAGGTGCCGGCCTACGATCTTCCCAGGACCACGTTTCATACATTTTCATACTGGATCCATGAAACAATCACCATTGTAGTACAACCTGCATCATCAATCTCTGAATCACCCAATACTGAATCCCTGAAACCCTGTCAAGAACACATACAACATAACAACAACCAGATCCAACTCCATCTTCATACTTCACATTGTATACGCTACTTCGACGAGCCCAACCTGCATGTATACGCACTTTTACCAAAACCAACCTGCGTACAGATCTGCAAATTCAAGCTTAAAACTCCGCAGCTATATCAGACATCAAAACATACCCAGATCATAATAATAAACATGCGTCAGTAGATCTAGTCTATCCACAGTCAAACCATATGAAGATAATCATTCCAAACCTTGAGATCTCGTTCCATCATTCATCATCCTCCACATGAGTGAAACCTTGGTTCAGATCACCAACCCATAACCAGCATTTGGATCTCACACTTCCTCAGATCTTCATCACTCACACACTCACCATTTGGCCTAATGATCTTTCTCCTTATATAGCTTTAGGCCCTTCACAATACCACGGTCCAAAACCATAGTAACCCAATACCATCAACTCAATACTAGGGATCAACACATCTGTCGAGACTCCGTGGTCCAAAACCATAGGCACAAATTCCAAGGACTAACTACCATGGACCAAAAGTAAGATTTCCGACATGTACGCTCTTTTCCGTTCATGAAACTGCATGTATACCCTACTTGGTATATAGCGAACCTGCGTACACGCGACTTGGTATATAGTGAACCAGCGTGTATACGTGACTTGGGCTTAATGAACCTGCGTGTATGAACTTTCTTGGCATGCTGTACTAAGATCTGTCCTCTGATTAAGTAGCCATCACCTGTACCAACCTCTGAGTGAGTTGCCATCAAGAACAACACTTGAATCATAATGCCAACAGAGTTTAGTGAAGAAAAGTAGCATATGATTTTTGTACCATGGTATTCTAAATACCAAGGGTCCTTACCATGGTATTGGCCCATAGTAATGAGCACAACAATGAATATTGATCCTGTCAAAGATTACCACCGACACTAATGTTGTTTTGACCCGTGATATTGGATGATGGCTAAAATATATAAATAAGTGAAGATCAAAGGGCTAAGTGTTCCAATGAAAGAGTTTTTTATGAATGCTTCAATCTGAATTATATTTGCATTGTAAGGCCCATAATTGTCACATTGATTTGAAATAATTATGCACCGATGAATACAATGATGGATCAGGATCATGAGACCAAAAATGATTGTTCATTTTATGATACGTTGAAGGATTGACTGGATCTATGTACTAATGCATGTTTTTATCTTTGATTATTAAGGTCTGGGTCTTTCTGAATTTCTGAAGAGATACACAATTTTAGGTCAAAATTTGTTGATGTATATGCTCGTTGGTTTTAGGAAAAGCGTGTATACATGCAGGTTCACTTCTGCAAAGTTGCGTTTATAAAGTGAGAATTTTTTGTTCCTAAATGAGTTATAAACCTGATCAATGCTACTATTTCTTTGTTGTATGTCAATGATGTCCTCATCTTGATCTGGTTTGAGTGATAATGTCTGAATTAGATATGATTGAATGATGAAGTTGAATTTTGGTATTAATTGATTGATGAATGTTAAGATTAGTTGTTGATTTTGATTAAAGATCAAAGACAGTTCTGTGATTGGTTCAGAGTGTTGCACTAGATATGAGTGTGATTCAGTGTTTTTTTCAGAAATTGTAGTGGTCAAATTTTCAGTTTTCAGTAAATTAAGATCTATACACGAGTTTCTCTCTAGAAAAGTGTGTATGCACGCAGGTTTCCCTAAGTGAAGTAGTGTATACATTTTGGCAAATGAATGATTAGGGTTCCAGTTGGTTCTTTGTGTTGATGCATCATTCTAAGTTTAGTTCTGTGTACTGGTTACAGTGATCTGGCTGTTCCAGTTGATTGGTTAAGTTTTGATTATGTATCAGTTGTTTGGGTTTCAGCGATTGGTTGATTATGTGTGTCGGAGATTGATGATTGTTTGAAAGTGATGATTGAGCATAAGTGTTGATATTGGATTCATTCTAAAATTTTTATGAAACATGATCCATGGATGTTGCTGGGGGTTGGAGCCTTCAGTGAGGAAGTCGAAGCTTCTTTCCAGTAGTAGTTGGTGATCAGATCAGGGGGTTGGAGTTCCCTTCCAGTGAGAGCTGAAGAACGAGTGAAGGTTGTAGCCTTTAGCGGGTGGGTGCCTGTGTAGTGGTATGATTCTGCACTAGTACAAGAATGTAAGCAGTTTTTGATATTAAAAAGTTTTGAACACTGAAACGACAATAGTGGTGGTTTACTCCCACACTGGGTTTCCACCTTAAATCATGGTGTTCATGTGTATTCACTTATGTGTGATACTTTATTCTGTTCTTACCACACCTATTTATTGCTTATTAAATTCCTGATAAATCTCTTACATTCTGATTCAGAGTTTAATAAATAAACAATTAGATATTTTACAAAGTTTACTGGGTATACGCTAATTTCTTTTACAACAGTCGCATACATACACTAGTTGGGTTCAATCAAGTCATGTATACATTTAAGAAAATAAAAATTATTATTGTGGGTTTTTAAATTATTGATTCACCCCCCCCTCTCAGTATTTTTCCCAACAATTGGTATCAGAGCATGTCCTTCAAAAGAAGCTTGATCACTTGAAGGAAGATCTCGCAAGATGAGTAGTCAAGATGGATCAACATCTATCATACCACCACTTTTCAATGGAAATAATTTTATATATTGGAAGGAATAACCAGATCCTATCTTTAGTCTCTTGGAGAAGATGCTTCGGCAATTGTGGAATGAGGTTACCAATATCCAGCTGCAGTTCCCATAGATGCAACAGAAAAGAATACATATGAAACCAATGCGAAAGTTGTCAATGCTTTATTGGGAAGTATGACATAATCAAAAATTGTCAAATTTATGCAACTAAACACAGAAAAATAAATATGGGACAAAATCATTCAAATCTATGAAGGAGATACCAAGGTAAAAAGTGCTAAACTCCAAACTCTCAAAATTCATTATGAAACTCTCAGAATGAATAATGATGAAAGTATTGCTAGTTTCTTTCTACGTATAGATGAGATTGTAAATCGCATGAAAAATCTGGGTGAAGAAATAAGGGACACTACTTTAGTAGAGAAAATATTAAGATCTCTAACTCCTAAATTTGAGTCAAAAGTGTTTGTCATTCAAGAGAAGAAGGATCTACAAACTCTTGTTATTGTTCAACTTCATGGGATCCTAATTGCTTTTGGAATGAGGAAAGGAGGTCCCTCATAAGTTAGAGAAGCCACATTTAAAGAATTTGAAAAAGTAAAAGAAAAGGTGGAATGCAAGGAATCATGATACATATGAGAAGAAGATGAGGTGACCTTTGTAAAGAAACTTCAACTGGGCACTGGAAGGTTTAGTGGTGAGCTTGCGTTCAAATGTTTTTCTTCTGGTAGAGTTGGTCATTATGTTTCTAAATGTCATCATAAACACAACCATGCCAAAGGGAAGGGTTCTGCAAAAAGTAATAGGAGATGGTTTGATAGTAGAAGAAGTTATTATACTCATGAAGATTGTGATGGCTTGTCAAATGGTGAATAAGGTGAATCTGATCAAGATCTTATGTTACTCATGGCTTTTGAGAAAAATACTAATGAGTCTAATGATAAATTTGTGGATGCATTAGAAGAAAAGGATTTCTTTGAAGAAATTACTCAACTCAAAATTTTCTTCGAAGAAAACAAAGTAGCCATAGATAAATTATACAAAGTAGCCTAAAACAGACTTTAGAATAAGATTTTTGAGCATATACATTGTTGGGTTCATTTCATGGATGTTGTATTTGCTTTTCTGGTTAGTTGCATAGACGAATATATGGATTATTTTACTCTCTTTTTTCTGAATCATTTGGTTCTGGTCTAATAAGAAGAAGAATTTGAAACGGTTTCCCCCATAGTGGGTTTTTCCTTGGTCTCCGATCAAGCCTGGTGTCTCTATGTGTGAATGATTTTCTTCTATTATTCCTTTATGTTTTGCTGCATTGATGATGATGATATTATTCTTTCTAGATATTTTCATATGATGTTGAATAATGATGTAAATATAAATAATGCTATGATATTATGGGGTGAACCTAATGTGTTAATGCATAAATTCAGTTATCAAAGCAAAGAACAATATAGCCCTATGAAAAATTAACATATTTTCCTTCAATTTCCTCCTCACATGCCAACCTATGAACTTTCACCATCCTTTTCTCCTATTTCCTTTATTTTCATAAATAAATGCAAATTAATTCCTCTTTCCTTTCCAAAGCCTTTTCCATTTCCTTTGCCAATTTTCCCTTAACCATAATAATCCAAATGAACACCCAATAGGATGTTTTTCCCAACATTCAGCTCGGAATATGTGTCCCATGACCTTGGTTATTATTTTTCCTTTATTAGATTTATTACATGGATTCTTAACCTGGTACTGTTACAAAATTGATATTTGGAATCCTTTAGAAGGCGTTTCATGGAAACAAGACACGATTTCAATGAATCAGATGAAAATGATAATGTTTTTTTATAAACCTAAGAGATGTTAGTCATATGATGAGCGTATATTGGATCTTAAATGATTTAATCCTTGCTATATTTCTTATTATTTATATGTGTAACTAGTGAGTGTGTTAAAATATAGATATGAATGTACACTAGGTCGAGAGGGCAGTCAGGCCATGAGAGGCCATATTCTATAATGGTTGAGATTCATCTAATAAAATGTTAAATTTTCTACATCTTCATTTCTATTATGGCATGTGCGTAAACCCTACTAAATACATGAATTAGAGTGTGCTTATGTCATTCGAGGTGAGAGCAAAAGAATTATAAGTCTATGCACCAAGAATATCCATCATTGGTCACTGAAAGAATCAATGGTGATCCAACTAGGAACTGTTGGGCCGTTAATATGCCATTATTATTATCACTTTTAAACACTTATTCCACCCATTTCTATCATTCTTCATCATGTCATTTATTATAATTTATTATTTAAATCCATTTCATAATGATTTATGCTCTTATGAATGAATATTATTTCTTCTCCTTTATTTCTAATAAATTGATGATTATGCATGATTTTATCAATGATAGTTTTAATAAATCAGTTATAGCATTATTCACCATTTTTAGCCTTCAAGATAATTTCCAGATTGAAGATTTGATCATTAAAAGTCCCAACTCAGAAATTCGCTGGAATAAGAAGTGACGGTTTTGCGGTTGAGATTTCGAGCAAATGAAGCAGAATCTGGAAAATCCGGAACATGGGTTTTGTCCAAAACGGACCCAATTAACTTTCTAATGAACGGTTTGCCCAAATTCGGCTTGTACTGAGAGAAACGCAGAGTTCTTTGAGCATGATTTTCTCAGATTTATTGTTACGGCCGTCCTCCAAATCTGAGCTACAAAGCCAAATTTGCCTTGTTCTTGTTGATCAAATGGTTAGAAGCAAACCAATTTTGTAATAGGAACCATGTTGTACTTATCCTTATTGTAACTTCTCTCTGATCTCTCTCTATTTAAATGAAAACAGAGATCAGAGATAAAAATGATTTGGGATTTGGGGGAGATGAAAAATGATGGAAAAATGATGAAGAATGATGGTGGATTATTCATGATAGGATAGGGATTGTTGCATGCTGTAATTCTCAAGCTTTTGTTGTTGCAATGATTCCACAATTGGCTGATTAATAAATTATTTGGGAGTTGTTGTTCATTCTTCTCATTCTGAAGTAACCCAGCAGCATCCGCTGGCGGCTAAGGGCCCAGCCTCTGGTGGAGTACGCTGCTGCTGTGTATCATATCCTTACAATTGATTCGTGTGATGGTTTGATTTCCTTTTCATTTCTTTAAATTTTTTGTTCAGTAAACTTTTGTTTATGAACATTTTGTTGAAATCATAATTGGATTGTGTCAGTGATAGAATTATTAATTATAACTTGAAATGTCCCGCTGATAATTCTGATCTAATGTTGCGATATCTAATTAAGACTATGGTTCATTTAATTTCTGCTCATTTATAATTGCAATGGCTATTCAATTAAGTTACTCTTCAATTATAACTACGATTGTTGTTGCTTCAATAACTGTGATTAATGTTCATGCTGATAGGTTGCTGATTCAATTACATTTATAGTTGCTGTGTCTTTCTAAGTACTTAGTTTTGTTGTTCAGTTCCATTTAAGATTGTTGTTTAATTCTAGTATTTTAGCATTGCTATTCCATTTCAATAGCTGGTCTATTTCAAGATTTCCGATTTGTTGTTTCATTTACTTGCCATTTCTTAAGGACTGACTCAGGCTGTATTGAGTGTCAGCTTCTGCAATTTGGCTCCTAGATCTCTGATCTACTCTCATCAGTTATGAAAAGGATGGGTTATTGCTACGAACCTTCGACTGATGCAATGCTTGGTGTGATTTAGCCTTTTTAAGTAGTTAAGTTGTAGACATGCAGCCATTTACTTTTGTAGCTTTTAAGCACTATACTACAAAACATTACTCTTGAGTAAATAGCCGCCTCAGACTGAGTACACTCTTGAAATAAAAAGTCGTCCCTAGGTTGATAATTAATGTGAAGGTAATTAGGAGTTAAAAAGACACCTTTTTATCGCTCCACATTTTGGTGTCGTTGCCGGGGAGAGTGTAGCCATTTCTAAAGAGTAGTGTGAATCTGATGAGTGCCTGCTAGGGAAGAGTTGGATCTTAAAAACGGAAGGTAAGAACCTGCGTGCGGAGCATGTAAAAGCCCTGCTCCACTGTCCACTTTCCTAACAGATTTGCTGTTGCTTTGTTGGGTAGAAATAGATGTTTGAATTTTTGTGTGAATGAATTAAAAGAAAAAAAAAAAACAAATTTTGAAAAACAAATTTCATGATTTCTGTCAAGTGGTGATGTAAGCACCACCCATTTCACTAACCAATTGACAGGAACATTTGAAGAAGGGGCCTCGAAGAAACACATGAAGAACATCTTCTATTATGGTAAGAAATGGATCACATTTTTACTTTTGAATTTCCTATCAAAGATCTAGGAGGAGTGACACAAATGCACATAATTCCCCCATTGTCTCTACCAAATTTTCATGGCTTGACAAATGAAGATCCAGATAAATTCTTATTTGAGTTCGAAATACTTTGTAGAGGATATGATTATTGTACTAATGATCAAAGATTGAAAGTGTTTCCTCTTACTCTAAAAGGAGCAGCTCTCCTATGGTTCATGAGCCTAGGTGGGAATTGCATCCAAACATGGGAGGACATGAAGAACATAATCTTGAAGAAGTACCAAGACTATTGCAAATCCAATGAAGATATTTTCGGTATGATACAAGGGGAAGATGAAAGTTTGGAGAATTATGTAGATCGATTTCATTATAACCTTCAAAAGTCAAAGCATAAGCATTTGGAAAAATAGATCTTAAAAACACTCCTTCTTAAAGGGATCAAAGATGAATTTTTAGAACTCTTAAATTTGATAGGAAAAGGTGATTTTTTTCAGTTATCATATGATGATGTTTGTGAATTGTGCATAAGGTATTCAAAAGGAATCTTCAAGGCTGGTAAGAATTCTAGAGATGTTTTTTCTTTGTTTTCCAAATCTGCTACAAGAATAGGAGACATAATAGCTGAAATCAATGTTTTATTTGAAAATTTTAAAGTTGATTTTATTAGCTCTCTAAATGAAAAATTGGATGTTTTGCAGGTTCATAAAAATGAAGAATTTGATGAAGTTTTTTACCCTCATGACCGAAAGGAGCATCCCATAGATACTCACTCTTCCTTATCTACGATGGAAGTAGCATATCAAAGAGGTGAGGAAGCTGCAACAAAGTCAAAACCATGGAAATCATGGCCTACAAGTATGGTTCAAAACACTTCTTCTCCATTCTCTTATTTGCATAATCCATTATGGAATACTAATGTGTTAGGGCAGCCATGTCAATTTCAATATAACCACCAATCTTGTCTACAAGTTTGGCACGGTTCACCTTATGATTGCATGACTACTCTCCCTCATCTTGTAGCACAAGCACATTCTCCGTATTCTCCACCGGCTCTTTTGCAACATCCTACTTACATATCAAATTTATCCACTCAACCCAACCAACCACATCATCACAATGCTCCATTCTTTACACATTTTCCTGCTCAACTAATTCCACACCCTCACCATAATAAACCAGTACAACATGCTTACAAAGTTGAACTGCCAAATTTATCCACCCTTCCCACCCATTCTATCTCACATGCGCCATTAGAGAAAACTTATAATGAGATTCAGAATGTTTCAAATTCAAAAACTGTAGAAGCTATGGAAGAAAATGAGGTTTCTTATAGTATGTATCAACAAGCTATTTTAAAACCTCAAGAACCTCATGATCTGATGGATATGAGAAATCAAGAAAGTAATGGATACATTGAAAATTGGTTTCACTCTATCATTTGTTTGCAACATTACTCTATGCTTCAACAATTTTTGATACCATTTTTTGAAGGGAAGTTGGTTTCTCATACCCTAATACCCATTAACATGCATTTTTCAAATTTGGGTATGTACTTACTAGAGGCCTTATTTCTAAAATGGTTCCACTGGAAGTACTCATATACGTAGTCATATTCATTTTTCAAATCAAAATAGGTTAGTGTAGAAAATAAATTTAAATAAAGACATAAAAAAATGCATTTTGTTTTTTTTGTAAAACTAGTTGTTTCTTTTGTTGCAACATGCTATTGAAATCAACATCGATGATAAATGTTTCAATTCATTTGTGTATGTATATGATTTATAATAGAAATAAAAATTCTACAAACACTTATATTCATTTTTATCACCAATTTGAAAAAATGCTTGAATATCATTTTTTTGGCTTGCGGGCTTGATGAACTTTCTGGAAAAACAGTCGGGACAGTCATGTTTTGAGGGACCAAAAGTGAATATTTTAAAAACCTGTTTCTACCCTACGTGTCCCTTGATGTCTAATTTCTAACTCAATTTGAATCACTCAATTTTGATTTGAAACGAAAAAGTTAGAACCAAAACATTGACCGGATGTCTAGCGGGCAGCTCAGGAACAGAGTTGGGACAGTCAGTTTTTGGAGGCCTAAATGAATGAATTTATAAAACCTGTTTCTATGGTAGATTCCCCTATGAATATAGCTTACAATGCAATTGGAATCACTCATTTTAGATATCGTATGGTGAAGTTATGATCAAAATACTGACTGTCTATCGTAAATCAACACTCTTAAAACTATGTCTTTCTGGCTGTTCCTTACAGTATTTGACCTATCAATTCTTCTTTTCTTAAAAACCTGTTTCTATTGGAGATAAATAAATGAATCTAACTTCATTTCCAATTTGAATCATTTGAATCCGATATCAAACGAATAATCTATGCTTGAAATATCAATCGTTGGTCTGAGTTGGGTAATCGAAAATGACTCTGTTATGCAGGTTGTTCTAACTAAAATTGACATATCATATCATTGAATTTCTAAAACCTGTTGCTACTGGAGATAAATCTTTAAATTATCTCTCATTTCACTTTGGAATCACTCAATTTCGATGAAAAACAAAGAAGTTGTGATTAAAACACTGCTGGATAGTATGGTCGACCACTGCTCTCCCGCAGGTGACAAATAAATTTTACTTTGTTATTTTCTCAATGAATTTGTTATACAGAGTAACTGCTTGTTATTTTTTTGCGTAATTCTTGGATTAGCGGAGCCCAATCACCTCTCTTTCTCCATGATTTAATGTTTTATTGCAGGTAGACACTCGTTTTTTGCAGGTCTTGGGAAAATAAAGAAGGTCAATTTATGGACGAGTGATTTTTGAAAGAAATTTTAATAAAACAAAGGAATTTTATCCAACTCATTACCCAACGGATTCATAATAGAACAAATGAAGAATTGATTTCGATTTGAAGATTCATGTCTTGTCACTGCTGCCAAAACATTTTTCAAAAATATCATTTTTTTACATAATATCATAGTTGTTGTAACTTAATTTAGTTACTTACATATTGTTTTTAAATAAAACGTTGTTTCTTTTCTGATATTTCTTATATTTTGTGTTTCAGGTGTTGCTTCATTCAAAGTGTAACTCATCCTCAGCATCAATGCCGTGAACAACTAATTTGTTTTTTTTGCATGTTTGCATTTTATGATTGTCCATTTTGCTGTTCCTTTTTGAATGGAACAACACTTCTGCACTTTCACGTTTTGCTGTTCCTTTTCGAATGGAACAACACTTTTGCACTTTCACGTTTTGTTGTTCCTTTTCAAATGGAACAACACTTCTGCACTTTCACGTTTTGCTGTTCCTTTCTGAATGGAACAACACTTCTGCACTTTCACGTTTTGCTATTCCTTTCCGAATGGAACAACACTTCTGCACTTTCACATTTTGTTGTTCCTTTCTGAATGGAACAACACTTCTGCACTTTCACATTTTGCTGTTCCTTTCCGAATGGAATAACACTTCTGCACTTTCACGTTTTGTTGTTCCTTTTCGAATGGAACAGCACTTCTGCACTTTCACGTTTTGTTGTTCCTTTTCGAATGGAACAGCACTTCTGCACTTTCACGTTTTGTTGTTCCTTTTCGAATGGAACAACAGTTTTGCACTTTCACGTTTTGTTGTTCCTTTCCAAATGGAACAGCACTTCTGCACTTTCACGTTTTGTTGTTCCTTTTCGAATGGAACAGCACTTCTGCACTTTCACGTTTTGTTGTTCCTTTCCGAACGGAACAACACTTCTGCACTTTCACATTTTGCTGTTTCATTTCTAATGGAACAACTCTTCTGCACTTTTCATTTTTGTTGTTCCTTTTCCAAAGGAACGACACTTGCGTTTTTGTTGTTCCTTTTCCAAAGGAATGACACTTGCGTTTTTGCTGTTCCTTTTCCAAAGGAGCGGCACTTGCATTTTTTATGTTCCTTTTCCAAAGGAACGACACTTGCATTTTTGCTGTTCATTTTCCAAAGGAGCGGCACTTTTGATTTTTGCTGTTCCTTTTCCAAAGGAACGTCACTTTTCATTTTTGTTGTTCCTTTTCCAAAGGAACGACACTTGCGTTTTTGTTGTTCCTTTTCCAAAGGAACAATACTTGCGTTTTTGCTGTTCCTTTTCCAAAGGAACGACATTTTTCATTTTTTTGTTGTTCCTTTTCCAAAGGAAAAACACTTGCATTTTTGCTGTTCCTTTTCCAAAGGAGCGGCACTTGCATTTTTGCTGTTCCTTTTCCAGAGGAACGACACTTGCATTTTTGCTGTTCCTTTTCCAAAGGAGCGGCACTTTTGATTTTTGCTGTTCCTTTTCCAAAGGAACAACACTTGCATTTTTGTTGTTCCTTTTCCAAAGGAACGACACTTTTCATTTTTGCTGTCCTTTTCCAAAGGAACGACACTTGCGTTTTTGCTGTTCCCTTTCCAAAGGAACGACACTTTTAATTTTTGTTGTTCCTTTTCCAAAGGAACAACACTTGCGTTTTTGTTGTTCCTTTTCCAAAGGAACGACACTTTTCTTTTTGCTGTTCCTTTTCCAAAGGAATGGCGCTTGCGTTTTTGCTGTTCTTTTTCCAAAGGAACGACACTTTTCATTTTTGTTGTTCCTTTTCTAAAGAAACGACACTTTTAGTTTTTTCTGTTCCTTTTTCCAAAGGAACGGCATTCGCATTCTCACACTTTGTTTGTGTGTATTTTTTCTTTTTAGTGTGCATTTCCTTTGCTGTTCCCTACATGTTTTTGTTGTTTCTTCAAAAAAGCAACACTTTGGGATTATTTTCGAGAGCAACCCTTCCTTCCTCTTGTGGGATTATTCCTAGTTCATCTCAACCACATTTTCCTGATTCTCTTTCATGGCATGAAGTACACTACTTTTATGAGGACAAGAATTATGGATTTTTTTGAAGCTAGTTATTATCATTTACGTTAAGATCTTTAACAGGACAGCTCCTCGATGATAGATTCTTTTCAAAAAGGGACACAATTATTTATATACTACTTTACTGCATTGTTTTCTGTTGTACATGATACTGATTGATCATCTTAATACCATGCTGGTTCCACCCTTCCTGGTTATAATCTTCTCTGTCTGTAATAAATGAGATTATGGGTATATTTTTTTATATTGACATGTTCAACTTCTTCCGCCATCCCTGCTCTTAAGGAGTACTGAGCCTCCCTCTTTTTATCATAAAAATGTGTAATAACAACAAAATTTTGTTCACAGATAGAGGATAGGGGGTCTCATTACGAGCCAGCCTACCATGTTCATAAGGTTGTAAGAAAGTGACATTCCCATTATGGCCACCACACCAAGGTTATGATCCATTGGATAGCCAAATTATCCTTGGAACAGGAGGTCTCATCACGAGCCGGCCTGATCACTTTTGCTACATCCCAGTGAATGGCAGTGTGGTTATCTGGTTACCACGCCAGCACACTGATCTCTTCTGTAGAACAACACTGTAACTCTCCATTTATAAATTGAGGATCCTGGCTCATATGGGTTAAAAAGCAACCCTGCCGAGGCTATGGATGCCTGCTGGCAGCAACGGCTCTGCTTATGGTATTGAAGTTATATCTTATCGTCAATTATTATTATAATACCCTTTTCTTAATTTTTTTTATTTTTATCAGAGAAGTTATTTCCTTAACTTTTTTCCGTGTTTTGAACCTTTATGCATGAGAAATTGTTTTATGATCAATCGCATCATTTTCAGCTAGCATCCTATCAGTAAAGCATCTTTTTGGCATATTGTTGTTCTTTTTCTCCTTTTCATCACTTATCATCAATTCAAAGCGTCCTATCTCTTATTCATAACTATCTTTACACACTCTGCTCTCATTATAACCATAACTCTCGCTGTCCTATCCTTGATATGTGTACTCTACTGCTATATTGTTCATTCTTGTGCCTTGCCGTCAACATAACCCCTCTCATATGCTTTAAGGTCATGGAATTCATTTTCTAATTGGAGGGGGGGGGGAATGTATGCATTATGGGATTGCATGCGATATGATTATTGCACTCTGCCATAACTTGTTGGTTTGACAAAAGTTTTTCTGACTGAAAGTTTTGCATGCATCTTATCTATTTATATTTAAAGCTAACACTACGGATTCAAGAACATTGTATGCAAAATAGTGCTTTGTTTACAGGAGAACAACAAATATGGGGGGAAACTCTATTCGCTACATGACCACACTATTGCAACTAACAGAAGAGGCTCGAGCAACTCGTGAATGTGGACAATTCTTCAGACATGATGTGCTTACCTGGATTCCACCTTTTGTATCACTTTCAGCACCAACTCTGCATACATCAGCTTCAACACATGCCAGTCCATATACGTCATTCCACATTTTCGGGTAAAACTTGAGGTAAAATCGCATAATTTTCTGATCTATTACAAATTTAGGAGAATTTCATAGAAATCCATTTTGAGTATTATTTATCATCCTTCATTCCACATCTTTACCACTTCCCCTTTTTCAACGACATATCATCTTTCAGTTTGGGGGAGTGTTGCTTTCATTTATTTCTTTCTTATGACCATGCCATTCATATTCTTTATCATCCATTGCTATTCTTATTCATTCTCAACACCTCCTTTATTCCATGTTGTTTTACACCAAGCATAGAATTCAACAGATAGTAGCAACCACCTCTATTTGTTTTCTAGCATCGCATGAGGGCATGCTAATTTTTCAAAGAGGGGGAGGAATTGCTACGCATGATGGATATTTTCTATTTTCTTTCTCATGTAAGGCATACAATTTCAGTGTAGAAATTGATTTCCATAATATTATAAAAAACTATGAACTCAATTCTTGTGATTTTTGGAAAACACAGACGTATCATTAATAAAACCCAGACAATTTCAAGATAAATTGGTTCATAAAATTTCGGAAATCATGCACTCTCACCTACAACCATTTTGTTTATATCTCATGATCCGTGCATCAAAATAGTCTGAATTTTGGATCATAAAGGCATTCATATATTATAAATCCACTTGCCAAATTTCAACAAAAGCTGGTTTGTAGTTTTTCAGAGAATGGTTAATGAAGTTTGCTGTTACTTATATCATATTTTGTTGCAACTTCATATATACATATACTTGAATGTCAATGTAAAAATTGTTATGCCTTCATCAAGTTTACTAAAAGTGAATATTCATTAATTAAGGAAGAATTCATTTGTTCTATCCATTTCATGAGCTGAGATGAAAATATTTTTTTATTGCTTGGTTAACACATGGGTTTTTGTCTTTGGGTTGCATGAGGACATGCAATCTATTCAGTTTTCGTTGCATGAGGACATGCAACATATTGAGTGTGGGGGTATGTTGGGCCGTTAATATGCCATTATTATTATCACTTTTAAACACTTATTCCACCCATTTCTATTATTCTTCATCATGTCATTTATTATAATTTATTATTTAAATCCATTTCATAATGATTTATGCTCTTATGAATGAATATTATTTCTTCTCCTTTATTTCTAATAAATTGATGATTATGCATGATTTTATCAATGATAGTTTTAATAAATCAGTTATAACATTATTCACCATTTTTAGCCTTCAAGATAATTTCCAAATTGAAGATTTGATCATTAAAAGTGCCAACTCAGAAATTCGCTGGAATAAGAAGTGACGGTTTTGCGGTTGAGATTTCGAGCAAATGAAGCAGAATCTGGAAAATCCGGAACATGGGTTTTGTCCAGAACGGACCCAATTAACTTTAGCAAAGAATGGTTTGCCCAAATTTGGCTTGTACTGACAGAAACGCAGGGTTCTTTGAGCACGATTTTCTCATATTTATTGTTACGGCCGTCCTCCAAATCTCAGCTACAAAGCCAAATTGGCCTTGTTCTTGTTGATCAAATGGTTAGAAGCAAACCAATTTTGTAATAGGAACCATGTTGTACTTATCCTTATTGTAACTTCTCTCTGATCTCTTTCTATTTAAATGAAAACAGAGATCAAAGATAAAAATGATTTGGGATTTGGGGGAGATGAAAAATGATGGAAAAATGATGAAGAATGATGGTGGATTATTCATTATAGGATAGGGATTGTTGCATGCTGTAATTCTCAAGCTTTTGTTGTTGTAATTATTCCACAATTGGCTAATTAATAAATGATTTGGGAGTTGCTGTTCATTCTTCTCATTGTGAAGTAACCCAATAGCATCTGCTGGCGGCTAAGGGCCCAGCCTCTGGTGGAGTACGCTGCTGCTGTGTATCATATCCTTACAATTTCTTTCGTGTGATGGTTTGATTTCCTTTTCATTTCTTTAAATTGTTTGTTCATTAATCTTTTGTTTATGAACATTTCATTGAAATCATAATTGGATTGTGTCAGTGATAGAATTATTAATTATAACTTGAAATGTCCTGCTGATAATTCTAATCTAATGTTGCGCTATCTAATTAAGACTATGGTTCATTTAATTGTTGCTCATTTATAATTGCAATGGCTATTCAATTAAGTTACTATTCAATTATAACTACGATTGTTGTTGCTTCAATAACTGCGATTAATGTTCATGCTGATAGGCTGCTGATTCAATTACATTTATAGTTGCCGTGTCTTTCTAAGTACTTAGTTTTGTTGTTCAGTTCCATTTAAGATTGCTGTTTAATTCTAGTATTTTAGCATTGCTATTCCATTTCAATTGTTGGTCTATTTCAAGATTGTTGATTTGTTGTTTCATTTACTTGCCATTTCTTAAGGACAGACTCAGGCTGTAGTGAGTGTCAGCTTCTGCTATTTGGCTCCCAGACCTCTGATCTGCTCTCATCAGTTATGAAAAGGATGGGTTATTGCTACCGAACCTTCGACTGATGTAATGCTTGGTGTGATTTAGCCTTTTGAAGTAGTTAAGTTGTAGACATGCAGCCATTTACTTTTGTAGCTTTTAAGCACTATACTACAAAACATTACTCTTGAGTAAATAGCCGCCTCAGACTGAGTACACTCTTGAAATAAAAAGCCGTCCTTGGGTTGATAATTAATGTGAAGGTAATTAGGAGTTAAAAAGACACCTTTTTATCGCTCCACAGGAACTAGATTTTGATTTCATGCCAGAAGGAATCTAACTATTCATAATCCAACTCAGCCAAGGTGCATGCAACTAAGGGTTAAAAGAACCCCTAGATGGGTGGATCAAATTTTAGTTAATGCATTCAACATGGGATCCACATATGAGATGTGTAATGGTTATTCAGGCTAAGGAGTATATTTGGTGCTATGAACATAAGTGAGTCGAGGTGTAACCCCTAAATCCCAGATCATAAGGATCCAAGTTATCTAGGTTGGACCCCACACTAAGGTATATGGATTTCTATTTGGGTTGGAAGGCTATCCGGTGTACAAGCATCTAAGAGTGTGCTGTCATATTTGGATTGAGAAGGAGCATAATTCCTAGATATATGGACCCATTCAAGGTGAATAGACTTGGTTATTTTCATGGAGTTAGCATCAGAGTGAAGGAATTTGGGGTTCACCTAAAATCATAGGTGTTCTGCTTAGCATTGGATGAGGAAACTCAGGGTTTCAATAATATCTAATGGTAAACAAGAGTAGATGGTGCATTCTACTATGTCATGGATGTGATCAACCCAATTTCTTGGGCCTATAACCTATAGGTTCTAGAGATCAAATTCCCATAGAAATTTTATTTTTTTAAATCCCCAGAATTACTCTGCATCATCAAGTCATGGACCTCTAATTTCAGTTGTGCAAATGAAATATTTTGTTCTTCCACTATATGATGAAAACTAAAATAAAATTATAATTACTACAACTAGTGATTTAGCTTTAGAGTGTCAATATCACCTTGATATGGCTTGCTATTGACATTGGCTAAAATTTTGAATGGGGACTATGAATGGTTCATGGCACTTGAATTAGGTTAATATTTTCCAGGTTGTTTCTTTAGATCCTTCTCTCTTTCTTTGTAATATTTTGATCTCCCCTCTCATTGCACCTCTACTTTAAAACAACCATCTTTTCTAAATGTCTCGAGATTATTGGTCAAGACTACCATAACGAGATTCACATTATGTTTTACATATACAACTTTGGATTCCAACTGTGAAAACCTCTCCTCTATAGGATTAGGAGGGATATTAACAGGTTTGTTAGCCATGACTCAGGTTTTATGACTTTTGGCTTATTTGATCTAGATCCCATGAAAATATCCAAAATATACCCAATGAAACCTTGCTTTGATACTAGTATGATCCATTAACTACCATGGACATTTTACTTGACATTTCATCACAACACATCTAATAAAATTGTACTTAAAAATATGAAATATACACTATGAGAGCTTATTTCTCTTTATATTCCCAGATCTATAAATTATTATTTATTGTGTATCCAACTTAAATTATAATTATGTAAAAAATAGATAAAAATGACATAAAAACTCACAAACCACATTTGTCACAAGATATGTCTCGAGAAACCCATTCAGGAGAAAAACTAGGTGGGAGGTGAGGTTGCTCTATTATCTTCCCCTGAATAAAAAATGGATACAAGTACAAAGAAGTAAGGCTTGTTTCTCATGGTCTACTATAGTGCACAATTATTCTCTATGTACTCTCTCCATATCCCTATTATTCTTGTTTATGGAACAAAATTCACTCAAAAAGAAAGGAACCCCTTTTCCCCCTAGAGGCCTAGTTATAACATAACTTGACAACCTACCAATGGTTAGGTTGACTCCTTCAACTATTAAATAGAGTTAAAAAATTAACTCTTCTAGAGTCCTCTTCATCATTATCATGTGGCTAGCCCATTTTCCATGAGTAATGGGGTTGGTGTGGCATCCTAGCGAATTATGATAGACAAAATACGAATTTCAACTTCTAAGTGGCACAAATTTTGCATAAACACTTTGAGTGAGGTGATTATTATGGAATTGGAAAGGTATCTATGTTTAGAATATGATAAAGGGGTGAAACGCTAAAATGACAATGTTCAGTCCCCGAAAAAATGATTTTTGATGCCTCAAAATGATGCCAAAAGGTTTTAGACCCCAAGTTTCCAAACCAGGTCTTGTTGGTAAAAATGGTCCTATTAGTTGATTCCTCCACTTTTTCCATTATAAAATCATAGAGATGGAAGATAAACAATATAATAATCCAATCTAAATCAAAGTAAGCTATAACACAATTTATTGTAAACATTGTTCAATAATAGCCTTTAGCACTTAAGTCCAAGAGTTAATAACTACAACATGACTAATGCAATACTAGATCCTCTCTAAATCCTCTCAATAGCACAGGGTTTAAGGGGTCTAGTACCAAAATACAATTATGTTCTCTTCTGTAACTTGGTTAGAACCATTCCTCATAGTCCTCTAAGGTGTCATTTCCCCTTGAGTCATTCTACAAATTTCATTCCTGATGTCCCTTGCTCTAAAATAATCTCGATACATATTGTTAAAATCTTGCCACATTTGGTCCCAAATGGTGATATTTTTACCTTCAAGGCTCATGGACCACTAGAGAGCAATATCCTTCAAGGTGGAAGGGAAAAGGTTTGGCATCTTCTCATCTGTGGTGTAGTCAAAAGTTTTTCCCACAACAACAAACATAAACATGAAGGTGTCAAGATCCTCTGTGACTAGGGAATATAAGTGTGGAATTATAGATGGGTTAATATTTTTCATTTTTACTTTTCCATTTGTCTCTATAATAGGGAATAAAAACACTCTAGGTTGTATTTCTTACGCCATAGTAATAGTATGGGTTGAATGATTTTCTTCTTTTGCAAGCTACTAAAAGATCCTTTATTTCTCACCCAAAAAAGCCTCAAATGTCCCTTTGGATAGGGAAAGAGGATCGCAGTTAGATGAAAAAGGTTGGATGCTAGTAGAAGTGGGGTTTTTCAATAAAAAAATCCATGTCTTTTCCTTATGTCGGCGAGGCATTTAAGAAAAATTCTTAAAAAATAGAAGAAAATTTATGCCTTTGTATTCTCTAAAAGAATTCTAATGTTTTCTCTATTTTCTTTTTATTGAAGACAAAATAAAGAAAAAGAGTGAATAAATCAATGAAAAAGGAAGTGCATACCTTGACACATCCTCGACAACGATGGTAAAAGGTGATGGCTCTCATTATTGCAACAATGATGTTGCATCTCCAATGGGTCTCAACTTTAATTATCAACTCAAGGTTCGTACAAACTTAAGGGTTGACACTATATGTGCAACAAGAACCATCTTTGTCCTTTTCTAATTCTAATGCAGGTGATGTATGTTTCAATGTAGATTAGATGAAAAAAAATCCAATCAAGTTTCTAAGTTGACTATGCTAAAACAAAGTGAAATTGTAGAAATAAATTACATAAATGAAATGGAACATACCTTTTCTAATTGTAGGAAATGGAAAAAAAACTTTGCTTAAAAGTAACATACATGGAAAGTAAACCTAAAATCTATGTTGCAAAAAGATAAAAACAACACTAAAAAGACATACAGTAAAATCATCTAAAGGAAACTTCAAGAGATCTTTGTTCTTCTAAACTCCATCCTCAACATCCCAAACATGTTCTAATATGACAAGGAAACTAGATCATGGGTTTATTGCCAAATTTGATGAAGAAACATTAGTGGAATTTTGAGGTCTAAAATCCTCCTAACAAAAATAATAAAATAATAATTTAAAATAATAAAATAATATTTAAGAATTTAAAAAAGAAAAGAAAGGAAAATTCTTTTTTTAATTGTACTTTTTACCAATATCCTTATAAGTTTACTCAAATGTCAAGTGTAGACACCATTTGTATGCATAATTCAATTCCACATCCGACGATTATCCACTATGCATATTTTTTAGTAGACCCACATTGAAAAAAATAGAAAATACATGAAAAAAATGTGTTGAACAAATATTTTTCATGTATTTTCATTTTTTTTCGATGTGGGTCTGCTCAGAAGCATGCATAGTGGGTCTCGTTGGATGTGGCATTGAATTATGCATCTGATGGGTGTCTACACTCGACATTTGAGTAAGCCTATAATGCGATAAGTCAAAAATGAAATTAAAAAAAATACTTTTCTTCTTTTCCCTCCAAAATATTCCCCCCTAGGTGTTAGGCAGACAAATCCCTCTTCGGGAAAAGAGCGATCTCCCTAGACCTTAGAGAAATCTAGTAACAAAGAAGAAATAACTGCTACCTTTCCCTAGTTTATGATTGATTGAAACAAAGAATATGACAGAGGTCAGTTACCATTTAATCGAAATGCTTGATGAAGTCCCTTTCATAACTTTCGACCATCCGCTTCTCCTCGATTCGTTAGATATAATTCCATCACTTCCCACAACTTCTACATGATGTCTTAAAGGATATCTACATATACAGAAACATACACAAGATCAAATCATCTAGTATATATCATAAATGATAAATGAGCTAATTAACTCAATCGTATATCTTAAATTGATCAATATGAAATCATAACCTATGTGGGTGATCAAGGAATCCCACAAATGATATCAAAGACGACATAATTGGGAAAGAATAATTTTTTTAATATTAATAAAATGGAGAATAAACTTACAACCTCAAAGCCTTGATGTTACAAGTCTCTTCTCATGATCTCCAACCCTATCCTTGAATGAATAGCCTTCTAGCCTTATTTCTGTAGCATAAGCCTACTTCCAATAGTCCTCTCTAATCCTCAGGCCTATGTTAGCTTTATAGGCCACGAGGGGGAAGTTTGGGATCCATTTCCCAAGGGATGAGATCCACTAATGGTGGGATAGGGGTTCCACAAAGAGAGGGAAGTAGCTCCACGATGGGAGGGATTAGGGCTGAATACACACACATTCGAAGCTTCTTGGTTGGGAAAGATTCAACTAACAATGGTTCTAGACTTTAATTTTTATTTTTACATTTTTAAGTCATGTGTGTAGGTCACAGTGTAAAATAGAGCACACTTATGTGCACTTTCTAATGGACTCTTCTGCGTACGCGCAAAAATTAACTAGGGAACTACGCAGGAAGCCAAAAGTGGGATTTTGAGCCATGGGACCCATAAGTTTCATTCTCTTTGGGATATCTTTTATTCTAGACTTGCAAGGGGATGATTTGGAACACATTTATGGATAGTGAAATATCCAAAACATTCCTCATTTTCCTAACACGACAAAATTGCATGTAACAGATTGCCCCTCTAAATTGCAAAGCTAGAAGAGATGCTTGATGACTGAAGCGCTTGATCATGCCAAGGATTGGGTTAGAGACTATAATTAGAGATCTGAAACAATCAATCAATTGTTACAATTCAATATATAATTGTCGTTGAGGCAGGAATTCCCATATTCAGAGCTTAAATGTCTCAAAGAATTAGCACAGAGGTATATCTGAAGATCTGTTTCAACAAAAGACATAGTATGGACATATCCATTAATGGATCTATGTTTAAAATCATGAATATTTAATAAATCCACGTAGTCTGGATGGATGAAACTAGATCCAGGGTTGATCTCCATCTCTCGATCCATAGTACAAATATAACCATGTGAGTGAATGTCTTGTAGTCGAACATGGTAGAAACCACCTGATTACTGATCAATGATGTGAATCATTAACAAGTGCGAGAGAAACCACCAATAATGAAAATGGCTCTCAAGGTACTTCCAATACAATCTACAAAATGTGAATAGATGTGCTGATGTAGAACACTCATAGAATCATTCGATCGAAGGTCAATGATGAGAACCTCTTGTCGAAGGTGAGAAACATGCCATTAAGGCATGCAAGATCCAAGGTACTGAAGGTTTCTAGATCAACTTCTAGATAGTGAGCTGAAGTCAATAGGAAGTGATTTGTCGCATGAGGGACTACTACACGACACTCATTTCAAGTTTTGAAGAACAAAATTTTGGAGTAATCCAAGACTGACTTGGGGATGGTCAACGCAACTGAAGGCTATGAATGGGAAAATAATTTGACTGAGGTTGGACTTCTCTTGAACATATCAAAGACATGACATTCTGACTTGGTAGCATTTGACTCAAAAATAATACCCAAACCAAATGAAGACTTTCAATGAGGTATGGTCAACTGAGAGGAAAATGGATTTCCCAACCTGGACACAAAAAGTGATGAAGTGTCATGTTCAAGCATGACATACTTCCATTTACAATACAAAACAAAGGTTATTTCCCACTTTTATCCCACCATTACTAGAAAGTACCTCTTTATTTTTTACAATCTTAAGGAGGATAACATATGCTTGTCTTGTAAACTCATCCTTCGAATGAGTCCTTCAAAGTATTTTTAACAAACCCTACGAAGGAGTCATTTGGTCTCGTCATTATTAACGACTCTTGACTATTTAAGTTTTAAGAGTGGAGTGAAGGGGTAACTCGTTGTTGTTTTCATGTTTAAAGAGTTTGAAAAGACAAAAAAATAAAACTCGTTCAATTCTTTCAACGTAAATTTTAACGCTCCTGGAGAAAGTGAATCTCGGTTTTTTTTCAGTTTTAGGGAGTGAGGAGAAAAACATAAGTAAACTCCACATTGTCCTTCTTCGTAAATCAAGTCCCTCAAGCCCCAAAAATGGTAAAATAATGCAGGAGAGAACTCTATTGACCATGATTAGTCAACGTATTCTTTTTTTTAAATATCTAGTTTAGTCTGTAAAATAGGTAAACTTATACTGAATAGGTGGTTGTTCATTTACGTTTACGAGTTAGAACAATCAAGTACTCAACAATATTTTCACGATTAAGGAATCTGAAAAGGGTGTAAAGAGAACTCCTTGTTTCACTTTTTTGTAAGTTTTAATGAGTTTGAAAAAGTGATCAAAATATACTCAACTCCAAAATGATTTATTTTCATAAATAACCTATGATCTACACACTTAAACTCAAAAATAATCATCGCTACTAAAAAATGTAGTAAAAAACATTATGAATTTGGATTTTAAAGGATAATAAGAAAAACTTAATATTTTAATATGCCTAAAAACTTATAAAAACCCATAAAGGTAAAAAAAAAATTACCTTTTTGTGTGTGTTTACCCTTTGAGAGTGATAGAGTGCATTTTTCACCAAGAACTTTAGAGGAAGATTTTGGGAAAACAATTGGATGAAATCGTGAGCCATCTTCTCTAGGTAAATCATCTCTCTGATATCTTCATTTTCATGGTTTTTATTTTTCATTTTGACCACGTATTTTGGTTTTTTTTGGGGATGGTTTTCAAATAGAAAACCACCCTCGATGTGTGCAGATCACCCTTATTGGATTTGCACACATCGAATAAGTTTTTTACATTAAAAAATGGGATGTGCGCAATTTATAGGGGTAGAAATGTGCACATCTGCATTGTTTTTCTCATGCGGCTATACACAATGTTGAGGGCATACAAAATTTAATAGAAAATGCCCAAATTTCTTGCAAAATTTTACCACAATCTTCTCTAATGATTCTCCATGTTTGTTTGCAGGGTTTTTAGATGCAAAAATGAAGTGGAGGGAACGTGAGCATGAAGAAAAATACATAGTTTCTCAGAACCATCCAGAGACTATATATGCATTGACAAATTGTGGCCTATATAAGTTTTTCACTATTCTGGGCATGAAGGCCCAACTAGACTTGCTGGAGTGGATGGTGAGCAAGTGGAATGTATGTGTTATGAAACCAACTCATAAAAAGATAGAAAAGATAGATCAACGCCTTAGAATTCAGCCTCTTCGAGGGGGAAACCTCCTTACATTACACAAATGAATGATTCCTTGTTGATTCAAATGATAAAACCTCCTTTCTATATATAGGAGTCTAAGGAGTCACAATATAACCTAGCCGACCTATCAATAATAATATAAAGCCACAAAAAATAACAATAGAAGGATTCTATGGGGCACAGTAATAACAATATGGGGGCAATAGGGGCACAACAATATTAATAAGGGATACCAATACAATAGTAATGGGGTAATCACTAGTATTATAAGGACCAAAAATGCCCCTCTCCTTCAAAAAACCATTGTCCTCAATGCTTGAGTACTTCTGGATGCTTCTGTATAAAATTCTCATCCTCCCATGTGGAATCTTCAGCCGATAAGTTCTTCCACTTGATGAGATACTCCGAAATTGATCGATTTCATAGCTGTCAAGTTCTTGTTTCTGTGACTGTTTCCGATTCCAATATAATTTTTCCTTCCTCGTCAAGTTCTGGCAATATTGTTTGAATTGGGAGCTTGTCGCCTATAACCTTCTATAAACATGAAACATGGAAAACTAGGTGCACTCGAGAAGTTGCAGAAAGCTCCAATTTGTATGCCATCGTACCAATCTTTTGCAACACCTTGTACGGACCATAATACTTTGGTGATAATTTATTATCCTTCTTAGCTTGCTTGAGGGGCATTTGTTTATATGGTTGTAGCTGTAGGAATACCCAATCACCTACATCAAAACTTCTTTCACTGCAATGTTGATCTGCCTATTGTTTCATTCTATTCTGCGCCAACACGAGGTTATCCTTTAAGAGTTGGAGGACTTTTTGTTGATGCTCGATGTGATTTTCCACTGCTTGAACCTTAGAATTTTCTCTTAAATATGATGTGATGGATGGTGGCTGATATCCATAAAGTGCCATAGATGGGGTCAGTTTTGTTGTTGTATGGAAGGAAGTGTTATACCACCATTCAGCCAGAGGCAACCATTTGACCCATTGTGTTTGTTTATCAAACACAAAGCAACGAAGATATCCTTCCAAACATTTGTTTACTATCTCAATTTTCCCATCAGATTGAGGATGATAAGATGAGCTATGAGCTAACTGAGTACCAAGACAAGAAAATAATTCTGTCCAAAAATTTCTAGTGAAAATGGGATCTCTGTCACTTACAATAATCTTTGGGTTTCGTGTAGCTTTTGAATTGTTTCCATAAATGTAGTAGAAACTGTACTGGCTTTAAATGGATGTGATAATGCACAAAAGTGTGCATACTTGGTAAGTCTGTCAACTACCACCATGATGACACCCTTTCCCTCAGACTTGGGTAAACCTGTGATAAAATCCATCGAAACCTCCTCCCAACGTTGGCTTGGAATGGATAAAGGTTGTAACAGACCCGGGGTCTTAATTGTTTCAACTTGATTTTGTTGGCAAACCAAACATTCCGCCACAAACTTTTGAATATATGATTTAAGGCCATCCCAAAAAAAATTCCTTCTTAACCCTATGGTAAGTTTTTAAAAATCCTTAGTGCCCTCCTAAGGGAGAAGTGTGCAATTCCATAAGAATCTTTTGTTTGAGTTGGGAATTCTTACAGAGGTATAATCGATCTTTGTACCATAACGAATCATTTTTCTAGCTAAATGTATCAGATGTACTGGAATCTTGTTGTAACTTTTGAAAAAGTGCCCGCACTTCTTCATCATTATTCCATTCCTCCCTTGCTTCGTTTATCCAATCTGGTTGGATAATAGAAATGGCGCACAACAATGCTTCCACATCCTTGTCCTTTCTTGAGAGTGCATCTGCCACCACATTTTGCTTCCCTTTTTTGTAGATGATTTCAAAGTCATAACCCAACATCTTTGTGACCCAATTTTGTTGCTCTTCAGATGATAATCTTTGTTCTAAAAGGTATTTAAGGCTATCGTGATCTGTTTTTACCTTGAAGTGTCTTCCCATTAGGTAGGGTCGCCATTTCTTAAGTGCATGTAATATTGCCAACATTTCTTTCTCATAAATAGCTTTGTGCAAAAACTTTCCCTTGATTGGACGACTTTAAAAAGCAATGGGTCTTTCATCTTACATTCAAATAGCACCAATTCCATTTCCTAAAGCATCACATTCCATAATAAAGGCTTTTGTGAAGTCCGGTGTAGCTAAGACTGGTGCTTGGCACATTGGCTCTTTAAGATGTTCGAAGGCCTTTGTTGCTTCTGGAGTCCATGAAAATGCATCTTTATTCAATAATGTTGTTAGAGGTGTTGCTATTATCCCATAATTCTTAACAAACTTGCGATAATACCCTGTCAACCCGAGAAATCCTCGCATATGCTTTATGGATGTGGGGATTTTCCATTCCTTAATGGCTTTAATTTTTCTAGGGTTTACCTTAACTCCTTCATGAGATACAATATGACCTAGATATTCCACCTCTTGTACTCCAAAGAAACATTTGGATATTTTTGCATATAATTGTTTCTCCTCCAATAGTTGTAGTACCTTGTCAACATGTTCAACATGATCCTTCCGCGACTTACTGTAGATTAGTATATCATCAAAAAATACTAACACAAACTTTCTAAGGAAGGGTTTGAAACTGGAATTCATCAAACCCTGAAATGTAGAAGGTGCATTGGTAAGGCCAAAAGGCATGACCAAAAATTCATAATGACCCTCATGAGTTCTAAACGTTGTTTTTCAGAATGTCTTCAGTCTTCATTCTGATTTGATGATATCCTGAACAAAGATCCAACTTGGTGAAGTAAATTGATCCATGCAATTCATCCAGTAATTCATCAATGACAGGAATGGGAAACTTATCTTTAATAGTGAGCTTGTTGAGCTCCCTATAATCCAGACACATGCACCATGATCCATCCTTCTTGTGCACCAATACTACTGGAGCAGAGAAAGAATGTTGACTAGGTTGAATTATACCAGCCTCTAGCATTTCTGCAACCATACGTTCAATTTCACTCTTTTGGGCATAGGGATATCTGTACGGCCTGATGTTTGGAGGAACACTTCCTAGAATCAGATGAATAGCATGATCATGATCACGAATAGGTGGGAGACCTTTCGGAGTCTCAAATACCTTGGAATGATTGTCCAAGAATTTTTGGAGATCTGGAGAAATAGATGATTTCGATGTGGAAACAGCTAGCGAACATAATTGTGCAATTACACCTCTTTGTTCCTTTTTTAGAATATTTGTCATATCATTAGAGCTGATTATCTTTCTCGGTTTCCCTGTAATACCCCTTAATTCAACTTCCTTTCCTTCCACATAAAATTTCATGAAAATTTCTTGAAAATTAAAAGCTATTGTACCCAAGGATTGTAGCCATTGGACTCCTAGTACAACATCAGTACCTCCCATTGGAATGGAAAGCATTGGGCTAGTAAATACATATTCTCCCATGGATATCTTGATATGATGGCACTTTCCAGAGCAATTTATTGTTCTTCCATTTGCAACCATCACTTGACACTCTGATGCTGGATATAAGAAGCAATTCAATTCTTTTGCTACCTTACAATGAATAAAATTGTGGGTACTTCCTGAATCAATCAACACTATTACCTTTTTCTTCTTGATTTGTCCTTCTATCTTAATGGTTTGAGCAGTGGTAATTCCAGCCAATGCATTACAAGATATGGTCAAATTCATTTCTTCTTTATCTAGACTTTGTTCCTGGAGTATATCCTCTTCTTTTGACCTTTCTTGCTCCTTTTCTTCTTCCTCTTCACAATCTATGTAGAATAATTTCTTCTCAGCACACTTATGACCTTTAGTGTATTTTCTATCACAACTGTAACAAAGCCCTTTTTCTCTTTTTTCTTCCAATTGTTGTGGTGTCAACCTTATAGGTTTTGGAAGACTAGGGGCAACAACACTTCCATCTTTATAGTTGTGAGTGGTATGCTTCCTGGTTGCCATAATTTTGCTTTCCATTGTTCTTGCTAACCTAAATGCCTTCTCTAATGAATCAAGTCCCCAAAGGCGAACATCATGTTGGATATTATCCTTGAAAGTCCCTATGAACACATCAATCCTATGCTCCTCTAGAATATTTTTTACCCTTATGTTCAATTTTTGGAAAACCTCAATGTGCTCCATTATTGGACCCTTTTGTTTGAGACTTATCAATTGGCTAAAAAAAGTGTTGCTTTTTGTATGCTCATAATGTGCTGTCAATTCATCCGTAAAAATTTCCCAAGTGATAATTTGTTTATGAGAGCAAAGCCATTGATACCATACAAATTGATTTGGTTCCAAATATAAAGTTTCAATACGTACCTTTTATGTGTTTTGCACATTATTGAGATCGAAAAATTGCTCCATTTGTAATATCCATGTCATGGGATCCTTGCCATCAAACTTCCTCATATCGATTTTTGGAATATGGTGGGTGTTCGATCCAACATTAGAGTCTATGAAATCATGATTAACATTTCTTTTGTTCGCATCATGAGTTTCCTTTACTACCCTTTCACCATTAGTAAGTATTTCTTGTAGAAAATTTGTCAAATATGCCTTCAAATCTATCTTCAAATCTTCAATCTTAGCCTTGTTGTTGGGAAAAGTATCCAATACGGAATGACCCTATCCCACTCTAAGGGTGATAGTACCTCAGCAACAACTGAATGCAAAGCTATTCGAGATTACTTCTTTATGAGATGTAAGAGAGAGAAAGAGATCCACTAACTGTTATCTTCTGCTAATGATTGATCCAATCTTCTCTCTTTGCTGCTTGCTCCCAGCTCCTTGCTCTTTCACTGGCCCAGCTACACCAAGATCCTGCAAAATGACAAGAGAGGGAAACTACAAGAAGCATACATTCATAATTGATTCAAGGATTAGAATAAATCAAATATACAAGTATCAATACGCCATTGAAACACATGCATATAGAAGAACCTCAAATGCTTTATTAATGGAAGAAGTAAAGTTCTGAGAGTGTTACAACCATAAGAGGCCCAATCCAGCAACACCTCCCAGCAGAAAGAAATCTCCTCTTCACCTCCTTCAAGCAAATCACCCAATAGTTCTATACTCAAACCAACAGCACTTCCTTACATTCACAAGATTCCAGCCTCCTTAGACCTCATGAGAGAGCTCTATATATAGGAGTTTTGGAGAAAGGATGAGTCAGCTTGAGCTTGGCCTGGGGCTGACTAGTGTCCTCTCCCACTTAGTTATTCTTCAGTTCTTGAGTCCACTTGGAGGTTCTTGCTTCCACTTGGAGATCTAGATCCTCTTACTCATCACAAGGCGAATTCCCTGATCCAAGTGTCATTTTGGAAGCTTCCTGGGCATTTGACACCTTGAGGAATGACTGTGCCACTTGGCCAAACTCGCCCAGCGCAGGTAGCCTTCATTGCTTTTGACATTCAGCGCAGGTACAGAGTGGAGCAGTTGACATTCAGCGCAGATGCTCAGTGGAGCAGTTGACATGATCCAAAATTAGCTTGTTTTTGAGTGTTTTCAGGTGGAGAACTGATATTTAGTGCTGTGGTTTGCTGACCTTGTTCCTCTAGGGGTAGGAACAACATGTTTAGGGACTTTGGATCCCTTATATTATTGACATTTCATGCTTCATGCTGTAAGGCACAAAAATGTCTATAACAGTTGCCCCCTAAAGTATGAGGTCGTTTATCGGGTGAAATGCTTTATCAGGAGGATCCGAAGTTCATTCAATCGATGAGAGGTGACCTGTAATAAAATACAATACAATACATTATTTTTCATTCTGCTTTCATGATCTAGCTAAGGCGGGCATTCCCATGCTCAGCATTATAAATTCATTTTGGTACATATAACAGACGATCGTCTGATGGTAGACTGATAATTCTCTGCTGAAATTATCATCCTTTGAGTAGGATGATCATCTGCTGTAATGATGTACATATCAAATGTCTTTATGTTTCCTGAATATATATCGCAGCTCGGATGGATGAAACTAGATCCGGGGTCTTCAAACTCGTTCGATCTTCACTCTAAGTACAAGTCAATCCATGTGAGAATTGCGCTGAAGTCGAACATGGAAGGACATCGCTTGATTACCGGTCAATAATGTAAACCGTTAACAAGCGCGAGAGGAATCACCGATAATGATAATGAACCTCAAGGTACTGCAGTACAATTCACGTGGTGTGAATAAAGGACTTGGCGTCGAACACCACGCAAAATCTTCTGGTCGAAGGTCATTGATGTATACCTGTCGCCGGAAGTGAGAAACTTGCCATTGAGGCATGCAAGCTTCAAAGTACTGGGGGGTTTGTCCCTAGATCAACTTCTTGGATAATGAGCTGAAGTCGACAAGAAGCGATCCGTCAAAGGAGGGCCTTAATGAATCCCACATCAGTGACACGGAACGGAGCTAATGATTTTAGTGGAGGTGAGAACAATCTGTGAAATATGATTCAGGGTGGCGATCATGGGTGGATGAAGGATAATGTATGGCAGTGGATGGGACACTGTTGACTCTTTCTGAACAACATCTCTTGAACATATAACGACACTGATGTGATGGATCGGTAGCATTACCCCAAATGTGGATGGTTTGGCGAGGACCATGGTGATGAGACCGGTGAATGAAACAACCCAACCCGATGTGATACGGAGGACAAAGTGTCATGTTCAAGAGCGACTTGCTACCATTAAAGCTTCGAGGTTCTCCCAATTTTTCCCCAGTCATTTCTGACCAGTACCTCTTTATTTTTGTCAAGCTTGAGGAGGATAACATATGCTTTTTCTATAACCTACCCTTCGGGCAAGCCCATCGCTATGTTTTAACGAGCCTAGCGATAGGGAAACTCGTTCTTGTCTAAAGACAAGTTTGTCGCTATTTAATCATTTTAACGAGTCTAACGACAAGGAAAACTCGGTCCTTTTAATTTTTGGAGAGTCTGAAAAGGTACAGAAAGTTAACTCCAAAATTCCTTTTTCGTCATCTAATCCCTTAAGTCCGAAAAAGTATAAAACAATACAGAAGGGATGAGTTTTCGATAACTTTAACGAGCCGAATAAAACAAGCGCTCGACCTTTTTGTGTAATAATCCCTCGGGTCCAAAAAGATTAAAATCTAGAGGAGGGATAGCTCTTCCGGTCACTTTAACGAGCTGGAAGGCCAAAACTCGGCAAACTTTTCATATTTTACGAGTCAGGAGAAAAGAGCTCAAAGAAGACTCGTCTTTTGAGGAACGAGTGATAAACAGGGATAGCAGCAGATTCCAGGTACAGGTTGGAATTTTCCAATCACGGCAGTGTCACAAGGATGGCTAGGTGAAATCACTCTTCGCAGCTGTTCCTCAAAATGGGTAAACAATCATATGGAGGTGAACGATTGGCCAAATGAAATGGAGGTGGCAGGTGAAAACACGACCAAGGCTTTTTATGGCTAATAATTTTACGATCACAATGGTTATTTACCGGTACTGGGTTCATTTTTTAAAGAGCTTGAATGCGCCAAAACACTGCTCAATCTTATGTTTATTTTTTAACGAGCATGAACTATGTGCTAAAACTGCTCGGATCTCGCTTTTCTATTTTTTAACGAGCATAAATTCCGCGGTAAAACTGCTTGATATACCAGTCATAAGATAAGAATGTCTCCTGTGAGATAGCTATTTTTTATGGAGCTTTATCTCACGAAGCTATGCTCCTAATGTGGCAAAGTTTGACCTTTGCCCCATATCCTTTCTTTATGCAAGTTTGGAAACGGCTAATCCTAAAAGCAGATAAATAACGGCTCTTTGCTTGCACTCCAAAAGGTTTGCATGCCCCCAGGTATAAAATACAATTTCAAGGATGCCCTTCCTCTCCCCCACTTCTGCTTTTCTTTGGGTGTTCACAGCTACTTGTCGTCTTGCTAGTCTAATGCTAACGATACTTGTCTTCTCGTTATTTTTAACGGGTCTTACGCGGTACTTGTCTTCCCGTCGGCCCAACTTTTGACAGCTCTTTTGCAAGATCGCAAGAGAACAACTACTTGCGACAAGAGAGCAGCTACTTGCGACAAGAGAAGAACACTACTCAAAGACAAAACAGTAATCTTATTGAGGGAGGTTTGCCTCTTTCTGGTTACCCAAAGATTGTTTTGTTAACACCATCAAACGAAAACATCTCCTCGGCACTGTCTACCGAAGTAGACAATGGTGAATGACCTTTGTCAAACAAGTAACCTTGACAAAAGAATCCTGTTCTAGAACAACCCCTCTTCCATCAACGGACGGGGTACGGACTAGTCATATTCTTTCGCGGAAATTCTACCCTATACCCAAGGTTTCCTCTGCCCGAAGCAGACCAGGATGCATGCCCCCTGGGTTCCAATCCCATCTTTCCGAATCACTCGCACTCATCGGGAAGGAGGACTGGGGGTGGAGACATTTCTTGGGTGAATAGACCATTGAGGGTTGGTATGTGACTATTTACGATGCGTGATCCCGGAAATGAAAGTTGGTCTACGAGCTTGACCATTCTTCCTTCGTGTGGAAAACACATTACTCTAAAGAGTGAGGAGACTATAGCTCCCATGCAATATATATAGTCTCGTCCAAGGAGTAGGTTATAATCCAAGGGTCCTTGAACGACCATCACGTTCATTTAAACGGTCTTCCCTTTCAATGTAACAGGCACATTGGGGAGGATCCCTAATGGTCGACTGGTTCCTTTATCAAAACCCGAGAGATTTCTTATCTCAGGCAAAAGCTCTGGGGAACCCAGTGCTTTCCAAGCAATAGAGGAAAGGATACTCACAGATGCCCCTTCATCAATGATAGTTCCAGCCATTACCATTCTGTAAATTTGGACTATGATTTTGAATGGTATACTGGGTGGTAACCGGGGTCTGCCTAGTTGGTTCCAATCAAAGGACACAACCAGGTTGCTTGGTGGTGGGACCGAATACACGGCCGGATATGACCCTGACGATGTTCCTTCCTACGATAAAGGAATGGGCGCATTGCCCTGATGCTCATCAGAGTCTGTGTTGATGAAAAGAATCTGGATGGTGTCATCCTTATTCTCTTCAGTGAGGGTGTCATTTGAAGATGAATCTTCAGTGACGGTGTCATTTGAAGATGAAACCTCTGAAGGCAGAACCGGGTCAACTGCCGTATCGACCTTTAGACTTTCGTCTAGTCTGGATTCAGTAGGTTCATTTTCAATGACTGACGCTTCAGCTGACCACTTGAGCGGGCCAGCTGTATTTTCAACCAACGAAGGACTTGGCATGAGTTTTTTGTATCCAGGAGGAAATCTCACCGGTGAAACCGGGCGATCTTCCAAAACTCTCTTCGCTTCGTCTAAGAAGGGACAACGGTGGATGGCGTGATCGCCTTTACACAGTTTGCAGGGGGATCTTATTCCCCCTCTTTGTCTTGAACCTTCACTTTCGCTGGTTGACGGTAAGCATTCAACATGGCTATCAGAGGTTGATGCTCCCGAATTGTGCAACCGAGGGGACCAGTCCCTTAGTATCCGGGGAATACAGGGACAATCTCTATGGAAGTTGTCTCCTCTACATATGACACATGGCGATTTAGGCCCGGTCTGTGCTGTGTGTGGATTTTTGTCAGATGTCTTTTGCTTGCCCCCAGTCGCCTTAGGCTCCTTCTTCTTCTTCTCTTTCTTCTTCTTCTCCTTCTTCTCCATGGGAGCTTGGCTTTTGCCAGCTCTACCTTGCGAAGATGAAGGATTAGAGGAAGAGTTATAGGAAGTAGAAGGCTGGTGGGCAGCTCTAGACTGATCTAACTGTTGACTCGACTGTTCAGGAACCATGGTGTTCTGAACTACATTGGTTGAGAATAGCCAAATTGGCAGGCCAATTGTCAGTCCTGGAAATGACAATGTGGCCATGTGGGGCGCACCAACTTCTCCCCAAGAGGAGAAAGGACTAGGATTTCCATCATGTGTAATTCCTTGGTTGGGGCGTTCCATGTTCTCAACCTAAAGATCAACGTAGGAATAGGAGGTGATTATGTTCCGTTTAAAATAAATTTTATAACGACGCTTTAGACACAACTTGCTTTTTCACTTTTTAAGAGTCGAGAAAAAGCTAAAGATGACTCTAGTCTCCTTCGATGTTTTAACGAGCCCGAAGTGACAAATGCTCGGATGGACTTTTTCAGTTATAGAGTTTGAAAAAGGCCAAAAGAAACTGCTCTGGAGTTCTAGGCAGAGGGTGTGCCAAACTTTTCGCAAAACCACAGAATACGTTTTACGGTACGAGTGGTCGATCTTCGTGAATGTTGTGTTCACTGCATTGCGATCAGTAGGGCGGCCGACACGGTTTCCTATGGATAAAGGCTTTTTTCCTATAGGGGTCTCCCAATATATACGCGACGGTACGTGGGAGCACAAGTCCGTATTGATACTTATCGCTTCACCATGGAGGAATCACCCAACCACTCAACGCTAAGATATCACGTTTAACGGCGCCGGAACACGTCTCTAGCTTAGACCTCTATGTGTTTGCGTTATGTTTCAATGCGTTGTTATGTAAATTCAATTTATTTTAAGGTTGATCTTGTTTAGCAGTTTGCCTTTATGGATCACCACGAGATGTATAGTAACACTCCTAAATGCAGTCTAAGATGATAAGAAAGCTTTTCAATCTTTCAACTTTGAAAATCTTAACTACTGAGGGAAAAGAAAGACAACATCTTTTCACACAGATCATAGAGCACACACTAATGCACTTTTTCCTAAATCAACATGCAAACTGTCATTATGCACATGCACAATGCAGGTATTTCTTTTCTCTTTCTTAATGTTTGTGCGACACAAAAAGAAAGCTGTTGTATAACTTTGAATTCAATTTCAAGTGAAAGCAAACAAGCTTGTCCAAAATCAAAAGACACCTTAAGATTCACTTGTTTCGACACTAGAAATATATAAACTCAAACCATATGACGAAAGCAAAAGCTCAATCAGCTATGAACAGCAAACAAACTAACTCTTAAGATCAAAACGACACTTTATCACAGGTCTAGATCTAAGAGGCCACAGCAAGACTAGTTCACTTTCGTTATGGGAAACTGTAAATGATATAAGAAATACACAAAGAACAAACACAGTTTCTTTATACAACTGAGGCGGAATAGTGGCAAGGAAAGTTGGTTTCAGATAGGTACATTGACTGGTAACAGGCTGCAAAAACAAGGGTGAAAACAGGGCAAGAAACAGTAGGAAACCCCAGTAGCACAAGGCAAGCCTGGTTCAGCGCAGGTGGTACACTGGCAGTTTGACCTTCAGCGTAGGTAGCCCCTTCGGGAACTGCGCTGAAATGCAGACAGCCTTCACACAGCCTGCACTGAAGAACGAAACTTTCGTTTCTCTTGGTTTCTGGGTCACAGATTGCTCAAAAATTCATAGTTTTTGGCCAAATCAAAAGCTATCAGTCAAGTACACACTAAGGGATGAAAAGGAGGATGAAAAGATATCACTAAGAGCTATTTAGAGTCCTTGTGGATCAGCTCTTCAAATCATAAACTTGCCCAGAAACTGAGCTAGAGTAGCTGCCCTCTACTTTGCATTTGAAAGATCCAAATGCAGTTCGATTCGGTACTCCCTGTGTTTATGAAATGAATAGCAAAAACACAAACAACCAACAAGATACGATCCCCAGCAGAGTCGCCAATTTGTTGTTGGGAAAAGTATCCAATACGGATTGACCCTATCCCACTCTAAGGGTGATAGTACCTCAGCAACAACTGAATGCAAAGCTATTCGAGATTACTTCTTTATGAGATGTAAGAGAGAGAAAGAGATCCACTAACCGTTATCTTCCGCTAATGATTGATCCAATCTTCTCTCTTTGCTGCTTGCTCCCAGCTCCTTGCTCTTTCACTGACCCAGCTACACCAAGATCCTGTAAAATGACAAGAGAGGGAAACTACAAGAAGCATACATTCATAATTGATTCAAGGATTAGAATAAATCAAATATACAAGTATCAATACGCCATTGAAACACATGCATATAGAAGAACCTCAAATTCTTTATTAATGGAAGAAGTAAAGTTCTGAGACCATTGTCTACTTCGGTAGACAGTGCCGAGGAGATGTTTTCGTTTGATGGTGTTAACAAAACAATCTTTGGGTATCCAGAAAGAGGTATGCCTCTCTCGGTGAAACGAAAGTTTTGGCGGAAAGAAGTAGGGGTAACCTTGAAACTCTGTCTTATACCTGGGGGCATGCAACCTTTTGGAGTGCAAGCAAGGGACGACTATTTATTTTTTAAATTTTTAGGTCCTCCCTTTAAACCTGTAGGTCTAACCCTTTAAACTCGTAGGATTAGCCGTTTCCAAACTTGCATAAAGAAAGGGTATGAGGAGCATAGCTTCGTGAGATAAAGCTCCATAAAAAATAGCTATCTCACAGGAGACATTCTTATCTTATGACTGGTATATCGAGCAGTTTTACCGCGGAATTTATGCTCGTTAAAAAATAGTACCAATCCCACTAATATGAATTTGTTGTTGGGAAAAGTATCCAATACGGAATGACCCTATCCCACTCTAAGGGTGATAGTACCTCAGCAACAACCGAATGCAAAGCTATTCAAGATTACTTCTTTATGAGATGTAAGAGAGAGGAGAAAGAGATCCACTAACCGTTGTCTTCCGCTAATGATTGATCCAATCTTCCCTCTTTGCTGCTTGCTCCCAGCTCCTTGCTCTTTCACTGGCCCAGCTACACCAAGATCCTGCAAAATAACAAGAGAGGAAAACTACAAGCAGCATACATTCATAATTGATTCAAGGATTAGAATAAATCAAATATACAAGTATCAATACGCCATTGAGACACATGCATATAGAAGAACCTCAAATGCTTTATTAATGGAAGAAGTAAAGTTCTGAGAGTGTTACAACCATTAGAGGCCCAATCCAGCAACACCTCCCAGCAGAAAGAAATCTCCTCTTCACCTCCTTCAAGCAAATCACCCAATAGTTCTATACTCAAACCAACAGCACTTCCTTACATTCACAAGATTCCAGCCTCCCTAGACCTCATGAGAGAGCTCTATATATAGGAGATTTGGAGAAAGGATGAGTCAGCTTGAGGCTGGCATGAAGCTGACTAGTGTCCTCTCCCACTTCAGTTATTCTTCAGTTCTTGAGTCCACTTGGAGTTTCTTGCTTCCACTTGGAGATCTAGATCCCCTTACTCATCACAAGGCGAATTCCCTGATCCAAGTGTCATTTTGGAAGCTTCCTGGGCATTTGACACCTTGAGGAATGACTGTGCCACTTGGCCAATCTCGCCCAGCGCAGGTAGCCTTCATTGCTTTTGACATTCAGTGCAGGTACAGAGTGGAGCAGTTGACATTCAGCGCAGATGCTCAGTGGAGCAGTTGACATGATCCAAAATTAGCTTGTTTTTGAGTGTTTTCAGGTGGAGAACTGATATTTAGTGCTGTGGTTTGCTGACCTTGTTCCTCTAGGGGTAGGAACAACATGTTTAGGGGCTTTGGATCCCTCAGATTATTGACATTTCATGCTTCATGCTGTAAGGCACAAAAATGTCTATAACAGTTGCCCCCTAAAGTATGAGGTCATTTATCGGGTGAAATGCTTTATCAGGAGGATCCGAAGTTCATTCAATCGCTGAGAGGTGACCTGTAATAAAATACAATACAATACATTATGATTCAATCTGCTTTCATGATCTAGCTGAGGCGGGCATTCCCATGCTCAGCTTTATAAATTCATTTTGGTACATAGAACAGACGATCGTCTGATGGTAGACTGATAATTCTCTGCTAAAATTATCATCCTTTGAGTAGGATGATCATCTGCTGCAATGATGTACATATTAAATGTCTTTATATTTCCTGAATATATATCGCAGCCCGGATGGATGAAACTAGATCCGGGGTCTTCAAACTCGTTCGATCTTCACTCTAAGTACAAGTCGATCCATGTGAGAATTGCGATAAAGTCGAACATGGAAAGACATCGCTTGATTACCGGTCAATGATGTAAACCGTTAACAAGCGCGAGAGGAATCACCGATAATGATAATGACCCTCAAGGTACTGCAGTACAATTCACGTGGTGTGAATAAAGGACTTGGCGTCGAACACCACGCAAAATCTTCTGGTCGAAGGTCATTGATGTATACCTGTCGCCGGAAGTGAGAAACTTGCCATTGAGGCATGCAAGCTTCAAAGTACTGAGGGGGTTGTTCCTAGATCAACTTCTTGGATAATGAGCTGAAGTCGACAAGAAGCGATCCGTCAAAGGAGGGCCTTAATGAATCCCACATCAGTGACACGGAACGGAGCTAATGATTTTAGTGGAGGTGAAAACAATCTGTGAAATATGATTCAGGGTGGCGATCATGGGTGGATGAAGGATAATGTATGGCAGTGGATGGGACACGGTTGACTCTTTCTGAACAACATCTCTTGAACATATAACGACACTGATGTGATGGATCGGTAGCATTACCCCAAAAGTGGATGGTTTGGCGAGGACCATGGTGATGAGACCGGTGAATGAAATAACCCAACCCGATGTGATACGGAGGACAAAGTGTCATGTTCAAGAGCGACTTGCTACCATTAAAGCTTTGGAGGTTCTCCCAATTTTTCCCCAGTCATTTCTGACCAGTACCTCTTTATTTTTGTCAAGCTTGAGGAGGATAACATATGCTTGTTCTATAACCTGCCCTTCGGGCAAGCCCATCGCTATGTTTTAACGAGCCTAGCGATAGGGAAACTCGTTCTCTTCTAAAGACAAGTTTGTCGCTATTTAATCATTTTAACGAGTCTAACGACAAGGAAAACTCGGTCCTTTTCATTTTTAGAGAGTCTGAAAAGGTATAGAAAGTCAACTCCAAAATTCCTTTTTCGTCATCTAATCCCTTAAGTCTGAAAAAGTATAAAACAATACAGAAGGGATGAGTTTTCGATAATTTTAACGAGCCGAATAAAACAAGCGCTCGACCTTTTTGTGCAATAATCCCTCAGGTCCAAAAAGATTAAAATCTAGAGGAGGGATAGCTCTTCCGGTCACTTTAACGAGCTGGAAGGCCAAAACTCGGCAAACTTTTCATATTTTACGAGTCAGGAGAAAAGAGCTCAAAGAAGACTCATCTTTTGAGGAACGAGTGATAAGCAGGGATAGCAGCAGATTCCAGGTACAGGTTGGAATTTTCCAATCACGGCAGTGTCACAAGGATGGCTAAGTGAAATCACCCTTCGCAGCTGTTCCTCAAAATGGGTAAACAATCATATGGAGGTGAACGATTGGCCAAATGGAATGGAGGTGGCGGGTGCAAACACGACCAAGGCTTTTTATGGCTAATAAATTTACGATCACAATGGTTATTTACTGGAATAGGTTCATTTTTTAATGAGCTTAAACTCTGGAGGAAACTCTTTCTCAATCTTATGTTTATTTTTTAACGAGCATGAACTATGTGCTAAAACTGCTCGGATCTCGCTTTTCTATTTTTTAACGAGCATAAATTCCGCTGTAAAACTGCTCGATATACCAGTCATAAGATAAGAATGTCTCCTGTGAGATAGCTATTTTTTATGGAGCTTTATCTCACAAAGTTATGCTCCTCATACCCTTTCTTTATGCAAGTTTGGAAACGGCTAATCCTACGAGTTTAAAGGGTTAGACCTATAGGTTTAAAGGGAGGACCTAAAAATTTAAAAAATAAATAGTCGTCCCTTGCTTGCACTCCAAAAGGTTGCATGTCCCCAGGTATCAGACAGAGTTTCAAGGTTACCCCTACTTCTTTCCGCCAAAACTTTCGTTTCACCGAGAGAGGCATACCTCTTTCTGGTTACCCAAAGATTATTTTGTTAACACCATCAAACGAAAACATCTCCTCGGCACTGTCTACCGAAGTAGACAATGGTGAATGACCTTTGTCAAACAAGTAACCTTGACAAAAGAATCCTGTTCCAGAACAACCCCTCTTCCTTCTTCAGACGGGGTACGGAATAGTCATATTCTTTCGTGGAAATTCTACCTTATACCCAAGGTTTCCTCTGCCCGAAGCAGACCAGGATGCATGCCCCCTGGGTTCCAGTCCCATCTTTCCGAATCACTCGCACTCATCGGGAAGGAGGACTGGGGGTGGAGACATTTCTTGGGTGAATAGACCATTGAGGGTTGGTATGTGACTATTTGCGATGCGTGATCCCGGAAATGAAAGTTGGTCTATGAGCTTGACCATTCTTCCTTCGTGTGGAAAACACATTACTCTAAAGAGTGAGGAGACTATAGCTCCCATGGAATATATATAGTCTCGTCCAAGGAGTAGGTTATAATCCAAGGGTCCTTGAACAACCATCACGTTCATTTGAACGGTCTTCCCTTTCAATGTAACAGGTACATTGGGGAGGATCCCTAATGGTCGACTGGTTCCTTTGTCAAAACCCGAGAGATTTCTTATCTCAGGCAAAAGCTCCGGGGAACCCAGTGCTTTCCAAGCAATAGAGGAAAGGATACTCATAGATGCCCCTTCACCAATTATAGTTCCAGCCATTACCATTCTATAGATTTGGACCATGATTCTGAATGGTATACTGGCTGGCAACCGGGGTCTGCCTAGTTGGTTCCAATCAAAGGATACAACCAGGTTGCTTGGTGGTGGGACGGAATACACGGCCGGATATGACCCTGACGATGTTCCTTCCTGCGATAAAGGAATGGGTGCATTACCCTGATGCTCATCAGAGTCTGTGTTGATGAAAAGAATTTGGATGGTGTCATCCTTATTCTCTTCAGTGAGGGTGTCATTTGAAGATGAATCTTCAGTGACGGTGTCATTCGAGGATGAAACCTCTGAAGGAAGAACCGGGTCAACTGCCGTATCGACCTTTAGACTTTCGTCTGGTCTAGATTCAGTAGGTTCATTTTCAATGACTGACGCTTCAGCTGACCACTTGAGTGGGCCAGCTGTATTTTCAACCAACGAAGGACTTGGCACGAGTTTTTTGTATCCAGGAGGAAGTCTCAACGGTGAAACCGGACGATCTTCCAAAACTCTCTTCGCTTCGTCTAAGAAGGGACAACGGTGGATGGCGTGATCGCCTTCACACAGTCTACAGGGGGATCTTGCTCCCCCTCTTTGTCTTGAACCTTCACTTTCGCTAGTTGACGGTAAGCATTCAACATGGCTATCAGAGGTTGATGCTCCCGAATTGTGCAACCGAGGGGACCAGTCCCTTAGTATCCGGGGAATACAGGGACAATCTCTATGGAAGTGGTCTCCTCTATATATGACACATGTCGATTTAGGCCCGGTCTGTGTTGTGTGTGGATTTTTTTCAGATGTCTTTTGCTTGCCCCCAGTCGCCTTAGGCTCCTTCTTCTTCTTCTCTTTCTTCTTCTTCTCCTTCTTCTCCATGGGAGCTTGGCTTTTGCCGGCTCTACCTTGCAAAGATGAAGGATCGGAGGAAGATTTATAGGAAGTAGAAGGTTGGTGGGCAGCTCTAGACTGATCTAACTGTTGACTCGACTGTTCAGGAACCATGGTGTTCTGAACTACATTGGTTGAGAATAGCCAAATTGGCAGGCCAATTGTCAGTCCTGGAAGCGACAATGTGGCCATGTGGGGTGCACCAACTTCTCCCCAAGAGGAGAAAGGACTAGGATTTCCATCATGTGGAATTCCTTGGTTGGGGCATTCCATGTTCTCAACCTAAAGATCAACGTAGGAATAGGAGGTGATTATGTTCCGTTTAAAATAAATTTTATAACGACGCTTTAGACACAACTTGCTTTTTCACTTTTTAAGAGTCGAGAAAAAGCTAAAGATGACTCTAGTCTCCTTCGATGTTTTAACGAGCCCGAAGTGACAAATGCTCGGATGAAATTTTTCAGTTATAGAGTTTGAAAAAGGCCAAAAGAAACTGCTCTGGAGATCTAGGCAGAGGGTGTGCCAAACTTTTCGCAAAACCACAGAATACGTTTTACGGTACGAGTGGTCGATCTTCGTGAATGCTGTGTTCACTGCATTGCGATCAGTAGGGCGGCCGACACGGTTTCCTATGGATAAAGGCTTTTTTCCTATAGGGGTCTCCCAATATATACGCGACGGTACGTGGGAGCACAAGTCCGTATTGATACTTATCGCTTCACCGTGGAGGAATCACCCAACCACTCAACGCTAAGATATCACGTTTAACGACGCCGGAACACGTCTCTAGCTTAGACCTCTATGTGTTTGCGTTATGTTTCAATGCGTTGTTATGTAAATTCAATTTATTTTAATGTTGATCTTGTTTAGCAGTTTGCCTTTATGGATCACCACGAGATGTATGATAACACTCCTAAATGCAGTCTAAGATGATAAGCAAGCTTTTCAATCTTTCAACTTTGAAAATCTTAACTACTGAGGGAAAAGAAAGACAACATCTTTTCACACAGATCATAGAGCACACACTAATGAACTTTTTCCTAAATCAACATGCAAACTGTCATAATGCACATGCACAATGCAAGTATTTCTTTTCTCTTTCTTAATGTTTGTGCGACACAAAAAGAAAGCTGTTGTATAACTTTGAATTCAATTTCAAGTGAAAGCAAACAAGCTTGTCCAAAATCAAAAGACACCTTAAGATTCACTTGTTTCGACACTAGAAATATATAAACTCAAACCATATGAAGAAAGCAAAAGCTCAATCAGCTATGAACAACAAATATACTAACTCTTAAGATCAAAGCGACACTTTATCACAGGTCTAGATCTAAGAGGCCACAGCAAGACTAGTTCACTTTCGTTATGGGAAACTGTAAATGATGTAAGAAATACACAAAGAACAAACACAGTTTCTTTATACAACCGAGGTGGAATAGTGGCAAGGAAAGTTGGTTTCAGATAGGTACATTGACTGGTAACAGGCTGCAAAAACAAGGGTGAAAACAGGGCAAGAAACAGCAGGAAACCCCAGTAGCACTAGGCAAGACTGGTTCAGCGCAGGTGGTACACTGGCAGTTTCACCTTCAGCACAGGTAGCCCCTTCGGGAATTGCGCTGAAATGCAGACAACCTTCACACAGCCTACACTGAAGAACGAAACTTTCGTTTCTCTTGGTTTCCGGGTCACAGATTGCTCAAAAATTCACAGTTTTTGGCCAAATCAGAAGCTATCAGTCAAGTACACACTAAGGGATGAAAAGGAGGATGAAAAGCTATCACTAAGAGCTTATTAGAGTCCTTGTGGATCAGCTCTTCAAATCATAAATTTGCCCAGAAACTGAGCTAGAGTAGCTGCCCTCTACTTTGGATTTGAAAGATCCAAATGCAGTTCGATTCGGTACTCCCTGTGTTTTTGAAATGAATAGCAAAAAACACAAACAACCAACAAGATACGCTCCCCAGCGGAGTCGCCAATTTGTTGTTGGGAAAAGTATCCAATACGGAATGACCCTATCCCACTCAAGGGTGATAGTACCTCAGCAACAACCGAATGCAAAGCTATTCGAAATTACTTCTTTATGAGATGTAAGAGAGAGGAGAAAGAGATCCACTAACCGTTATCTTCCGCTAATGGTTGATCCAATCTTCCCTCTTTGCTGATTGCTCCTAGCTCCTTGCTCTTTCACTGGCCCAGCTACACCAAGATCCTGCAAAATAACAAGAGAGGAAAACTACAAGCAGCATACATTCATAATTGATTCAAGGATTAGAATAAATCAAATATACAAGTATCAATACGCCATTGAGACACATGCATATAGAAGAACCTCAAATGCTTTATTAATGGAAGAAGTAAAGTTCTGAGAGTGTTACAACCATAAGAGGCCCAATCCAGCAACACCTCCCAGCAGAAAGAAATCTCCTCTTCACCTCCTTCAAGCAAATCACCCAATAGTTCTATACTCAAACCAACAGCACTTCCTTACATTCACAAGATTCCAGCCTCCCTAGACCTCATGAGAGAGCTCTATATATAGGAGATTTGGAGAAAGGATGAGTCAGCTTGAGGCTGGCATGAAGCTGAGTAGTGTCCTCTCCCACTTCAGTTATTCTTCAGTTCTTGAGTCCACTTGGAGTTTCTTGCTTCCACTTGGAGATCTAGATCCTCTTACTCATCACAAGGCGAATTCCCTGATCCAAGTGTCATTTTGGAAGCTTCCTGGGCATTTGACACCTTGAGGAATGACTGTGCCACTTGGCCAATCTCGCCCAGTGCAGGTAGCCTTCATTGCTTTTGACATTCAGTGCAGGTACAGAGTGGAGCAGTTGACATTCAGCGCAGATGCTCAGTGGAGCAGTTGACATGATCCAGAATTAGCTTGTTTTTGAGTGTTTTCAGGTGGAGAACTGATATTTAGTGTTGTGGTTTGCTGACCTTGTTCCTCTAGGGGTAGGAATAACATTTTTAGGGACTTTGGATCCCTCAGATTATTGACATTTCATGCTTCATGCTGTAAGGCACAAAAATTTCTATAACAGTATCCAATACTGAATGACCCTATCCCACTCTAAGGGTGATAGTACCTCAGCAACAACTGAATGCAAAGCTATTCGAGATTACTTCTTTATGAGATGTAAGAGAGAGAAAGAGATCCACTAACCGTTATCTTCCACTAATGATTGATCCAATCTTCTCTCTTTGCTGCTTGCTCCCAGCTCCTTGCTCTTTCACTGGCCCAGCTGCACCAAGATCCTGCAAAATGACAAGAGAGGGAAACTACAAGAAGCATACATTCATAATTGATTCAAGGATTAGAATAAATCAAATATACAAGTATCAATACGCCATTGAAACACATGCATATAGAAGAACCTCAAATGCTTTATTAATGGAAGAAGTAAAGTTTTGAGAGTGTTACAACCATAAGAGGCCCAATCCAGCAACACCTCCCAGCAGAAAGAAATCTCCTCTTCACCTCCTTCAAGCAAATCACCCAATAGTTCTATACTCAAACCAACAGCACTTCCTTACATTCACAAGATTCCAGCCTCCTTAGACCTCATGAGAGAGCTCTATAAATAGGAGTTTTGGAGAAAGGATGAGTCAGCTTGAGCTTGGCCTGGAGCTGACTAGTGTCCTCTCCCACTTCAGTTATTCTTCAGTTCTTGAGTCCACTTGGAGGTTCTTGCTTCCACTTGGAGATCTAGATCCTCTTACTCATCACAAGGCGAATTCCCTGATCCAAGTGTCATTTTGGAAGCTTCCTGGGCATTTGACACCTTGAGGAATGACTGTGCCACTTGGCCAAACTCGCCCAGCATAGGTAGCCTTCATTGCTTTTGACATTCAGCGCAGGTACAGAGTGGAGCAGTTGACATTCAGCGCAGATGCTCAGTGGAGCAGTTGACATGATCCAAAATTAGCTTGTTTTTGAGTGTTTTCAGGTGGAGAACTGATATTTAGTGTTGTGGTTTGCTGACCTTGTTCCTCTAGGGGTAGGAACAACATGTTTAGGGACTTTGGATCCCTTAGATTATTGACATTTCATGCTTCATGCTGTAAGGCACAAAAATGTCTATAACAAGCCTCCACACCCTTTATCTTAGATTCCACGCCATTTATCTTAGCTTCTGTTAGCTTTTGTGACAGTGAAATTTGTTGCACTTGGTCTTGTAATTTTGATATATCATGTAGCATTTCTTCCTCTTCTTCATGAGTCATGCTAGAGCTTTCAGGTTGCTTACTAGGTGCTTGCATTTTCTTTCCTTGGGGCATAAGTTACCAATAATAATGCTCTACTATGCCCTTTGAATTCCTTCAAAATAATTTTTCAAGCCAAGCTTAAGCAAAAATTTAAAAAAAATCTACAAACCTTTTTTCACTTTGTAGGAGCTCGATATTGCCTTTGATGTATCTCTGTAATTTCAGATCATCGAGTTCTGAAATTACATCTTGCAGTAGCCCTCTATGTCCTCTTTCCAATGCCACTAGTTTGATCCTAATTGGATTCTCCAAGAAGAGTTATGCCAAATCTCCCACAGTGACCTGATTATAGACTAGTTTAGTAGAGCGAACTTGTATGACGTGCCACATGTCCCTGTTTCGACCTTTGGCTCTGAAAAATATATACAAGAAACTAAAATCCGTCCTCTTTCTGTACTTTCTTATGAATTTTCAATCCGATGCCCAGAGAGAAAGTTATGATGATTTTCACCAGGTCACCTGTTTGAATGTAATTCAGGAGTCTGCAAAAATACCAATTTCCTTAGATCATATCTCTGCAACTATAGCACGAAAAGCTCTAAAATTTGGACCCGAGCTTTAGTGCGATCTCATCTCAAATGGGTTTTTTTTTAGCTTCTAAAACATCGCAGGCAAAAAGTTATAGCGAAAATTCCACAATGACCTGTTTGGAGTAGTGAAACCCTAGAATCCAAAGCTCTAATACCAAATGTTATGAAACTAGCTCAAAAAAAGATAGAAAAGATAGATCAATGCCTTATAATTCAGCCTCTTTGAGGGGGAAACATCCTTTACATTACACAAATGAATGATTCCTTGATGATTCAAATGACAAAACCTCCTTTCTATAAATAGGAGTCTAAGGAGTCACAATATATCCTAGTCGAACTATCAATAATAATATAAAGCCACAAAAAATAACAATAGAGGGATTCTATGGGGCACAATAATAACAATATGGGTTGAATAGGGGCACAAAAATATTAATAAGGGATACAACTACAATAGTAATGGGGTAATCACTAGTATTATAGGGACCTAAAAATATGAGAAGAATGATTCATAATTGGAGACCAGAGGCTCATTATCGATGTTGATGACATTTAGTTCTTATCCAGGCTCCCATGCTGCGGGGTGGAAAATGTCTCTTTATGGACATAGGCAAGGTGGTGAAACAAATGCCACATGTCTAGTGCAACATTGCTCTCCAAGATTTTGCTCTCAAACACGGGAGAATTGACATAAAAACCATAGAGAGGATCCCTTTGAGAGCTATTAGGTTCACTGTTGCACAATTATGCAGAAGTGCAACTCTTCGCTTTCTTACAAAGGCTCAGATTCAAACCACCATAGAGTCTTTGCAACCTACTATATTTGACTGGTGCGATGCTATAGTTGTCAATATAAAAGGGAAACTAACTAGAGTCAGAACCGAGAAACTCAAGAATTTTGGGTATGGTGCCTTTATCATCCCATTTTCTCTAGAGAAGGTCCCGCTTCTCACTTCACAGGTAGCTATAGAAAGAGGAGTACCTCTAGACCCTCACATGATGAAGTGAGTCACACTGATTGTTATAGACATTTTTGTGCCTTACAGCATTGAGCATGAAATGTCCATAATCTAAGGGATCCAAAGTCCCTAAACATGTTGTTCCTACCCCTAGAGGAACAAGGCTAACAAACCACAGCAATTCACAGAAGTTCTCCACCAGAAACTGCTCAAAAACAAGTCAATTCAGGATCATTTCAGTGGCTACACTAGCTGTTTGCGCTGAATGTCAAAGCCAACACTGGCTACCTGCGTTGAATGTCAAAGGGAACACTGGCTACCTGTGCTGAACGAGAATGGACATGTGGCAAGCTCATTTCTCAAGGTGTTAAAACCCAGGAAGCTTCCAAAATGACACTTGCCTCAGGGAATTCGACTGGTGATGAGTAAGAGGTTCCAAATCTCCAAGTGGAAGCAAGAACCTCCAAGTGGAATCAAGAACTGACAGAGGGAGAGGACACTAGTCAGATCTCAAGATGACTCATCCTCTCTCCAAACATCTATATATGGATCTCTCCTCCATGAGATCTGGAGGCTGGAATTTTGTTATTGCAAAGAATTGTTGTTGGTTTGAGATTGGAATCATTGGGTGCTTAATGCTTTGAAGGGGGTGAAGATAGGAATTCCATTTGCTGGGAAGGAGATGCTGGATTGGAGCCCTCTGGGTTGTATCTCTTCCTGAACCTTGTTATTCATCAATAAAGCTATCTTGGTTTCTCCTATATGCTGATGTATTTTTGATGTATGAATGCATTAGTGTATTTAGTTTATTTATAATCCTAAACTAGTTATGAATGTGAATATCTGTCTTTGTGTAGTGTTCTTCTCTTGTCGCAAGTAGCTGTTCTCTTGTGATCTTACAGGAACCCGTTGAAGCTGGACAAGCAAGAAGGCAAGTAGCTGTTCTCTTGTGATCTTGCATGAACCTGTTGAAGCTGGGCGAGTGAGAAGGCAAGTAGCTGTGAACTCCCAAAGAGAAGAGAGACCGGATCGAGGGACAAACGGAAGACACCGGTAAGTCTATTGATCTCTCTTCTTTCACATTTCATAAAGGAAGAAACCAGCATAGCTGTCTCTGTTTGTTGCTAAGGCACTGTCACACATTAGGTGGATAGGATCGTCCTGCATAGGAATTTTTCCCCACAACAAATTGGCGACTCCGCTGGGGAGATCTGTTTAGTCATTTTATTTGTGTTTCTATCATTGTTTGTTTCATAAACTCGACAGCAACAATCGAACTGCATCTGCTTTTCTCAGATGCAAAGTAGACAGTTGCTTCTTTGATCCAATCACTGGACTTGTCTATGATCTGAACAATGGATTCACAAATTATTTGATGATCCTTTGTGATAGATCTTAGTACCCCTCAAAGCATCCCTTTGATTGTACCTTGCTTGTTGCTTTTATTTGGCCTGAAACAGTGAATTAAATAGCAATCTGTGACCCAGAACCTGAGGGAAACGAGAATTTCTCCTTCAGCACAGACCCAGTGAAGGGATTCTGCATTTCAACGCAGGTCCCGTGAAGGCTACCTACGCTGAATGTCAAAACCCCTGTGTTGATGTTGCGCTGAACCAGTTTGCCCTTGTGCAGTTGGGGTTCTCTGCTCTGTTTTGCCTTGTTTTGATCTCTGATTTTTGCAGCCTGTAACCAGCATAGGTACCAGTCTGATAACTCCTTTTCTCTGCTTAGATTCCGCCTCCTTTTGTACAAAAAGACTGTGAGTGTTTTTATGTGTTTTTGCGTCATTTACAGTTTTCCTTTGCAAGAGTGAAATAGTCATCCTATAGCCCTTGATTCAGATCTATTGATTGTGATCTTAGAAGAGAGTTCATTGGTTGTTTGCAGATTGATTATACATTTACTCTTGCTTATTTGGTTTGAGTTTGTTTCTTTTAAGTGTCGAAACAAGTATTCATTTCGAAAATCGTTAAGTGTTGTAATCTCTTCTACCCTCTCTGATTTCGAAAAAGTAAACTTGTTTGTATTTATCATTTAAAAGCAAATTCAAAGTTGTACAAAAAGCTTTCTTTGTAGGCATCAATACTAAGAAATCGGAAAACAAACACCTGCATTGTGCATTTTCATTTTGATAGTTTGCATGTTGGATTTAGGAAAAGTGCATTAGAGTGTGCTGATTGCTCTTTGAGAAAAGATGGTGTCTTTCTTTTCCCTTAGTAGTTAGGATTTTCAAAGTTGAAAAGATATAAAGCTTGCTTATCATCTTTAGACTGCATTTAGGAATTGTATCATACATCTCGTGGTGAACCTTGAAAGGCAAACTTCTAAAAAGATCAACCTAAAATAAATTGAATGAACTTAACAACGCTTTGCAACATAACGCACAACATAGAGGTCTAGGCTAGAGATGTGTTCCGGCGTCGTTAAGCCTGGTGACTGTCGATCTCGTGGATGGTGGGTGATTCCTCCTGAGGGACGATAGCGCCAGTACGGATTGTGCTCCCACGTACCGTCGCGTATATATTGGGAGACCCCTATAGGCATAAAACCTTTATCCTTAGGAAGCCGTGTCGGCCGCCCTACTGATCGCAATGCACTGAACACAACATTCAGGAAGATCGACCGCCCGTACCCTAAAAAGTATTTTGCGGTTTTGCGAAAAGTTTGGCACACCCTCTGCCTAGAACTCCAGAGCAGTTCCTTTTGGCCTTTTTCAGACTCTATAACGGAAAAATTCCATCCGAGCATTTGTCACTTCGGGCTCGTTAAAACATCGAAGGAGACTAGAGTCATCTTTAGCTTTTTCTCGACTCTTTAAAAGTGAAAAAGCAAGTTGTGTCTAAAGCGTCTTTAAAAATTTATTTTAAACGGAACAATCACCACCTATTCCTACGTTGATCTTTGGGTTGAAAAAATGGAGCACACCAACCAAGGAATTCCCTTTGGTGGAAATCTTAGTCCCTTCTCCTCTTGGGGAGATGTTGGTGCGCCCCATATGGCCACATTGTCGCTTCCAGGACTGACAATTGGCCTGCCGGTCTGGCTCTTTTCAACCAATGTCGTTCAAACCACCACTATTCCTGAACAGTCGAGTCAACAGTTAGACCAGACCAGAGTTTCCAACCAGCCTTCTACCTCATCTAACTCTTCCTCTCCTCCTTCCTCTTCGCTTGACGGAACTGGTAAAACAAAAAACCAAGTTCCTAAGGAGAAGAAGGAAAAGAAGAAGAAAGAGAAGAAGAAGGATCCAAAAGCGACTGGGGGCAAACAAGTGTCTTCTGACAAAAATCCACACACAGCACTGACCAGGCCTAAATCGCCATGTGTCATATGCAAGGGAGACCACTTCCACAGAGATTGTCCCTGCATCCCTCGGATACTAAGGGACCGGTCTCCCCGTTTGCACAATTCGGTAGCGTCAACCTCTGATAGCCATGTTGACTGCTCACCGTCAACTAGTGAAAGTGAAGCCACAGGACAGAGAGGGAAAGCTAGATTTCCCTGTAGACTGTGTGAAGGCGACCACGCCATCCACCGTTGTCCCTTCTTAGACGAGGCTAAAAGAGTTTTGGAAGATCGCCCGATTTTACGAGCGCAACTTCCTCCTGGATATCAAAAACTCCTGCCAAGTCCTTCACTAGTTGAGAACCCGGCTGGCCCGCCCAGGTGGTCAGCCAAGGCACCTATCATTGAAGATGAACCATCTGGATCCATGCCTGACGAAAGTCAAAAGGTTGAGACGGCAGTTGACCCGGTTTTGCCTTCAGAGGCTCTATCTTCGAATGATACCATCACAGAGGAGAATAAAGACGACACCGTCCAAATTCTCTTCATCAACACAGACTCCGACGAACAAGGGGGCAATTTGCCCATTCCTTTATCGCAGGAAGGAACTTTGTCAGAGTCATATCCGGCCGTCTATTCGGTCCCACCACCAAGCAACCTAGTTGTCTCGTTCGACTGGAACCAACTAGGCAGACCCCGGTTGCCAGCAAGCATACCATTCAGAATTATCGTTCAAATATACAGAATGGTAATGGTTGCCACTATCATTGATGAAGGGGCATCTGTGAGTATCCTTTCCTCTATTGCTTGGAAAGCGCTTGGTTCGCCAACGCTTTTTCCTGAAATGAGAAATCTATCAGGCTTTGATAAAGGAACCAGTCGACCTTTAGGGATCCTCCCCAATGTGCCTATTACATTAACGTGATGGTCGTTCAAGGACCCTTGGATTATAACCTACTCCTTGGACGAGACTATATATATTGCATGGGAGCTATAGTCTCCTCACTCTTTAGAGTAATGTGTTTTCCGCATGAGGGAAGAGTGGTCAAGCTCGTGGACCAGCTTTCATTCCCCGGATCACGCATCGCAAATAGTCATATACCATCCCTAAATGGTCTCTTCGTGCAAGAAGTGTCTCAACCCACGGTTCGTCCTCCTGATGAGCGCGAGTAATCCGGGAGGATATGACTGGAACCCAGGGGGCATGCGTCCTGGTCTGCTTCGGCAGGGAAACTTTGGGTATAGAGTAGGTTTCCACGGGAGAATATGACTAGTCTGTACCCCGTCCGTAGAGGAAGAGGGGTTATTCTAGAATAAGATTCTTTTGTCAAAGTTATGTGAGTTGACGATCTAAGTCTCTCACCTTTGTCTATTTCGGTAGACATTGCCGAGGAAGTGTTTTGTTTAAAAGATTAACGAGACAATCTTTGGGTAACCTGAAAGAGGTAAGCCTCTCTCGTTAAAACAATTGTTTTGACGGAAAAGAAGTAGAGGTAACCTTGAAATCGTACTTTATACCTGGGGGCATGCAAACCTTTTGGAGTGCAAGCAAAGAGCGGTTATTTATCTGTTTTTTGGGTTAGTCGTTTACTAACTTGCATAAAGAAAGGATGCGGGGCATAGCTTTGTAAGATGAAGCTCCATAAAAAATAGAATCTTAATGAGACACTCTTATCATATGACTGGGTATTCGAGCAGTTTTAGCACACAGTTCATGCTAGTTAAAAAATAAACGCAAGATTCGAGCAGTTTTAGCACATAGTTCATGCTCGTTAAAAAATAAACATAAGACCGAGCAAATGTTTCCACCCACGTTTAAGCTCGTTAAAAAATGAACTATCCCAGTAAATAACCACTGTGAATGTAACCTTATCAGCCATTAAAGCCTTGGTCGTGTTTGCACCGTCACCTCCACTTTTCATTTGGCCAATCGTTCACCTCCATATGATTGTTTACCCATTTTGAGGAACAGCTGTGAAGAGTGATTACACCTAGCCATCCTTGTGACACTGCCGTGATTGGAAAATTCCAACCTGTACCTGGAATCAGCTGCTAACCCTGTTTATCACTCGTTCCTCAAAAGACGAGTCTTCTTTAAGCTCTTTTCAACTGACTCGTAAAATATGAAAAGATTGCCGAGTCCTTGGCCTTCCAGCTCGTTAAAGGGACAGGAAGTGCTATCCCTCCTCTAGATTTTAATCTTTTTGGACCTGAGGGATTATTGCACAAAAATATCGAGCGCTTGTTTTATTCGGCTCGTTAAAACTATCGAAAACTCATCCCTTTTGTATTGTTTTATACTTTTTCGGACTTAAGGGATTAGATGACGAAAAAGGACTTTTGGAGTTAACTTTACGTACCTTTTCAGACTCTCTAAAAATGAAAAGGACCGAGTTATCCTTGTCGTTAGACTCGTTAAAATCATTAAATAGCGACAAACTTGTCTTTAGACGAGAACGAGTTTCACTATCGCTAGGCTCGTTAAAACATAGCGATGGGCTTGCCCGAAGGGCAGGTTATAGAACAAGAATATGTTATCCTCCTCAAGCTTGACAAAAATAAAGAGGTACTGGTCAGTAATGACTGGGGAAAAATTGGGAGAAACTAAAGAAAACTTTGATGGTAGCAAGTCGCTCTTGAACATGACACTTTTCCTCCGTACCATAATCGAGTTGGGTTGTTTCATTCACCGGTCGCATCCATGGTCTCGCCATACCATCCATATTTGGGGTAATGCTACCGATCCATCGCATCAGTGTCGCCATATGTTCAAGAGAAGTCGTTCAGAAAAGTCAACCGTGTCCCATCCACTGCCATACATTATCCTTCATCCTTTCATGACCGCCACCCTGAATCATATGTCACAGATCGTTTTCACCTCCATTAAAATCATTAGCTCCGTTCCGTGTCACTGATGTGGGATTCATTAAGGCCCTCCTTTGACGGATCACTTCTTGTCGACATCAGCTCATTATCCAAGAAGTTGATTTAGGAACAACCCCTTCAGTACTTTGAAGCTTGCATACCTCAATGGCAAGTTTCTCACTTCCGGCGATAGGTATACATCAATGACCTTCGACCGAAAGATTTTGCGTGGTGTTCGACGCCAAGTCCTTTATTCACACCACGTAAATTGTACTGCAGTACCTTGAGGGTCATTATCATTATCGGTGATTCCTCTCGCGCTTGTTAACGGTTTACATCATTGACCGGTAATCAAGCGATGTCTTTCCATGTTCGACTTCAGAACATTTCTCACATGGATCGACTTGTACTTTAGAGTGAAGATCGAACGAGTTTGAAGACCCCGGATCTAGTTTCATCCATCCGGGCTACGATATATATTCAGGAAAGATAAAGACATTGACATGTACATCATTGCAGCAGATAATCATCCTACTCAAAGGATGATAATTTCATCAAAATTATCAGTCTATCATCAGACGATTGTCTATTCTATATATAGAAAAATGAATTTATAAAACTGAGCATGGGAATGCCCGCCTCAGCTAGATCATGAAAGCAGTATGAAAAATAATGTATTGTATTGTATCTTATTACAGGTCTCCTCCCAGCATTGGATAAACTTCGGATCCCCCTGATAAAGCATTTCACCTGATAAACAACCTCATACTTTAGGGGGCAACTGTTATAGACATTTTTGTGCCTTATAGCATTGAGCATGAAATGTCCATAATCTAAGGGATCCAAAGTCCCTAAACATGTTGTTCCTACCCCTAGAGGAACAAGGCTAACAAACCACAGCAATTCACAAAAGTTCTCCACCAGAAACTGCTCAAAAACAAGTCAATTCAGGATCATTTCAGTGGCTACACTAGCTGTTTGCGCTGAATGTCAAAGCTAACACTGGCTACCTGCGTTGAATGTCAAAGGGAACATTGGCTACCTGCGCTGAACGAGAATGGACATGTGGCAAGCTCATTTCTCAAGGTGTCAAAACCCAGGAAGCTTCCAAAATGACACTTGCCTTGGGGAATTCGACTGGTGATGAGTAAGAGGTTCCAAATCTCCAAGTGGAAGCAAGAACCTCCAAGTGGAATCAAGAACTGACAGAGGGAGAGGACACTAGTCAGATCTCAAGCTGACTCATCCTCTCTCCAAACATCTATATATGGATCTCTCCTCCATGAGATCTGGAGGCTGGAATTTTGTTATTGCAAAGAATTGTTGTTGGTTTGAGATTGGAATCATTGGGTGCTTAATGCTTTGAAGGGGGTGAAGATAGGAATTCCATTTGCTGGGAAGGAGATGCTGGATTGGAGCCCTCTGGGTTGTATCTCTTCCTGGACCTTGTTATTCATCAATAAATCTATCTTGGTTTCTCCTATATGCTGATGTATTTTTGATGTATGAATGCATTAGTGTATTTAGTTTATTTCTAATCCTAAACTAGTTATGAATGTGAATATTTGTCTTTGTGTAGTGTTCTTCTCTTGTCGCAAGTAGCTGTTCTCTTGTGATCTTACAGGAACCCGTTGAAGCTGGACAAGCAAGAAGGCAAGTAGCTGTTCTCTTGTGATCTTGCATGAACCTGTTGAAGCTGGGCGAGTGAGAAGGCAAGTAGCTGTGAACTCCCAAAGAGAAGAGAGACCGGATCGAGGGACAAACGGAAGACATCAGTAAGTCTATTGATCTCTCTTCTTTCACATTTCATAAAGGAAGAAACCAGCATAGTTGTCTCTGTTTGTTGCTAAGGCACTGTCACACCTTAGGTGGATAGGATCGTCCTGCATAGGCATTTTTCCCCACAACACTGATGGCATGCCACGAAGGTGGAAAAGGGCCAAAACTCTAATATAATCGTGATTTCTTTTGGTGGTTGGAAAATCAAATCACCATTATTGAATATTTTCCATACATAGGCATGGATTACATAGGCGATCTAGATATGCCACTTCTAGTTGGGATGCAGTGGGGCGATCTAGGTAAAAACTTCACAGTTTGGTTGTTTTTTTGAGTTTTTGATTTTTTTGTTGTTTTTTGGCATCCAAAACTAATTATCTAAAATGATCATGCAGATGTGGACCCGGTGAGACTAGAAGGGTTACACATATATGACAGAAGCAGTGAGCATCCATTAGCTCCCACAGTGCAAAAATAGGATGCAACATAGGAATTGGCTGAGTTGCAGCACAACCTTGATAGGTTGACCCTGGATATCCTAGATGTCGGGAATGATGACTTGCCTCTCTGCTATCAGAGGCACACTGTGGGGGTTCTTAGACCTATTAGTTGCTTGCTACAATGAGTAGCTCACAATGTTGTCTGCTACCATGACCATCATGTGTAGCCACTAGTCTTAGGGCTAGATTTCTTCTTTTTGATGTTGTACCGACATGTTTAGAAAATAAAGGCCACAGGGCCTGATGTTTTTGGATGACATTTTTGTAAAAACCACACTTTTTACAAAACATTGACTAATGAAAGCTACTACTTCTATTTCACTCTATATTGTACAATATATGGATGAATATTGCTTTTAATTTTTTACAGATGATTTAAAAATGCCAATATAACACATAACTAGCCAATGCATCAGTTAATGTGTTTAAATTTCTCGAAATGTGTTGATAGTCGATATAATCAAACTCTCTTTACAAGAGATGAACCCGCAAAAACATTCTTAACATTGAAGCACTTATAACTAAATAGACACCATTCAAACATAAAACTATGAGTTGTGAATCTAACCTCACGATAAATCGATGAATGCCAAATGAAATGGTGTTAGATAATAACTCAACCACTGCGCTATACTCTGCAATTTTATTCGTTGTTCGAACAAGGCATATCCCATGAATAGAAACTAACTCATCTGTGGGAGAAGAAATGAACTGGGCTACGAAAGATAAATTCTGAGGACTATGACTAGTGTCATCAACAAAGCCAATGTAAGTTTGAAGGAGCGTCGACATTTGAAAATCAAGTGGAACACAAGATAAGTAGGAGAAGTAACAAAAAATTGTAAAAAGTTGCTAAAAATTTTCCACACATAAAATATGGTATAACAATATAAAAATTCTTCACTGATCAATCTAAACATAATATTTCTTTAGGTAAAGACCATTTCTAGGTTTTCCTAAAGGAATTTCGTCATAATGAACTAGTTCATAGGCCCCTTTCTCCAATTAATGTTTTACAGCACAAGGGCCACACCACATGGGCTCGAATTTACCAACAGCTAACTTATCATGCTCCTGATCATAGACCAAGACTAAATCCCCTTCTAAATATGAACGAGGTTTTACATTTTGATCATACTATGCCTTATCTCATTTCTTTTGGGCCTCGCTAGCTAATGCAACATCACAACGAGTCTCATTGATTCGTGCCAAGTACAGGAAACGATCCTTTTCAACAGAAGTGGATGGTAATAGTTCAATTTATAGTTTCAAAGATGATATTTCACATTCAATAGGAAAAACTACTTCTAGACCGTAAACGAACTGGAAGGGAGTAAAACCAGCTAAATTTTTGTTGTGGTACGATATGTCCACAAGGCCATAAAAATCATTAGATGCCAATCTTGTTTATGAATCCTGATAATATGTTTAATCGTGGTAGTTAAAACCTTTTTCATGACTTTTACTTGGCCATTCCCCTGCGGGTAATATGGAGTAGAACTGTCATGATGCAAGCCTAGTTTCGTAGTAAGATCAGTCATCATAAAGTTTTGAAAATGGCTACCATGGTCCGTGACGATGGATTGTGGAACTCCGAACCAAGAAATCCCATGGTTGAATATGAAAAGGGATGTTGTTTCACCATCATCCTCATATGCAAGCATCAACTCGTCCCATTTCATAGCATAACCTACATCAACAATAATGTACCCATACAATATGGGGTAATATTCCATTTTTTATGTTTTTTCTAAAAATGATTCACTCACATTTTATAGTATAAAATTATTTTACCTTAAAAATCACCAAAATTTTAGACAGACTAATATAAAATCATTAGAAATATAAATATTTTCACTAAAATATTTCCAAACATTTTACAATTTTCATATTAGGGACTAGTAAGATTAGGAAAGGTTTCTAAACTTTAAGATAAACTTCCATTCTTAAAATTTTCCTTGCCCTCGACTGAGTGAGGGTTACATGTAAGGAAATAAATGCCCCATTTAGCAAAAGGACTGACAACAATGATTGGGTGAAGAGGAGTTCGGTGTGCATGCATTTTCCAATCGTAGATATGACAATTGTGGCATTTCCTGACTAGAGTTATAGAGTCCTTAGACATAGAAGGCCAGAAATACCCTATGCGTAGGATATGTTCAGCAGTGGAAAACCCTGACATATGACCGCCACAATCTCTAGAATGGGATTCATTCAATGCCTTTTTGGCTTCCTTGCGAGTTAAACATCGTCTGAAGATGGAATCGGCACCACTATGATAAATTGTATTGCTAACAATATTGTATTGTTGGGATTGGTACCAGATACGACGACGATCAGTTCGACTTAGTTCTCGCTGAAATGCCTGGGTCTGAAGATAAATGATGATATCTCCATACCAGGGGTCTAAAGTACTGATAAGAAAGAGATATTCATTTGGAAGAGAATCCTCTGTCATGGTTTCTATCTCAGTATGGGGAAAGTCACATAATAATCTAGCAAACACTAGCGATTTCTTAGATTTATATTTTATGAATTCTAATTCGAACTCTTGTAGGATATATATTCATTCAAAATACTCTCCCCCTAGCCAATTTCATGTAAGAATGTAAACGACGGGGTTACAATTAGAAACCATAGTAGTTTTGCGCAATAAAATGTAGCGACGAAAACGTTAGATAGCTTGAATGGCTGCCAAGGATAATTTCTCCACATGTGCATATTTTGCTTAAGTTTTGGTTGGATTTCTACTTAAGTAATATATCACATGCTCTTCATTCAAGTCGTGTTCTTGAACTAAAAACATGTTAATAGTGACATCGAATGTAGCTAATTATAAAAATTGGTCTTGATGATAATTGGGAGGATACAATAGCGGTGTATGGGTCAATGCATGTTTAAGTGCATCAAAGGACTTTTGAGCCACTTCATCCCAAGTAAATGAGATGCCTTTTTTCAACAATCGAGTAAAAAATTTAGTTAACTTGGAGTATTTCTGGATGAATCGACATAGAAAGTCTGCTTTCCCTTGCAAACTTTGGGGTTGGTGAAGATTGGAAGGAGGAGCAAAATTTAGAATAGCCTCAACCTTAAGTATATCGATATGAATGCCTTCCTTTGAAAATAAAGATCCTAGCAATCGACCAGATTGCACACAAAAAACAAACTTGTGGGGATTCAATGATATATTATAGTGACGACGCTTGATAAAGATAGCTCTAAAATGCATTGGATGGTCTTCCCGTCTCAGTGAATGAGCTGGAAAGTCATCCAAATAAGGTTGAACAATATGGTTGATATTGTGAAATGCATAAGACATATCCCTTTAGAAATTTTCACCAACATTCCTCAAACCAAATGGAATTTTTTGATATTCAAAATACCCCCATGGACAGATGAAAACATTTTTATGTTGATCAACTAGGAGTATGTTGATTTGGTTGTAGCCAGAAAATTCGTCCATAAATGAAAAAATTTCATTTCGGACACAACCGTCAATGATTTGATTGATTTGATTGCAAAAACCTTATTGATATGCCTATAATCAACGCATACTCTCATGGTTCCCTGTTTCTTGTTAACCGGTACAATATTGGACACCCAATCAGGCAAGTGAACTAGGTAGATGAAACATGCTTTGAGCAGTTTCTTGTCCCAGCTTTAATAGCAACAAATTTTTGTGGATGCACTAGACGTAATCATTGTTTGATAGGTTTTTCATCTAGGTAAGTCTTAATCTCTTGAAAAATAATGCTTGGGTCAATTCCTAGAATTTCCCCATAGGACCAGGAAAAAATGTCACGAAATTCTTGAAATAGGGTTTTATACATTTGAATTTATTCAAATCAGCACGAAGCAGCTATGTGAATATTTTCAATAATTTGTGTTTTGACTGAGATATCAATGGAAATAACTGTATATATTTTTGCCAAATTCCTTTCAGATTCATCTTGAAAAAATGTCATGGGCCATTCATTCTAGACTATCTACGATCTCATACGAAAACATAGTTGAAAAATAATTCTTAATTTTATCAGGGTTAGGGAGAAAATATGAACGATGATGATAATCATTCCATGGAATTTCATCTGAACTCATGACCTCCATAATACTTTCATCAGTTGAAAACGTATTGTTGAAAGGACCAGGAAGTGAAATTGGTTATAACCAAGGTAAAGGAGAATAATCATCATTAATCATATTCACTCGATCAATCTCAGAAGATGGTGGGTCGGAAAACGATTGAACAACTTGGTAAGCAAATTCAAATGGGCTCAAAGGCATCTCATTTCCATAGGAGGTCAATTCAGACTTTGAAGGCACTATCCACGGATCAGAAGATTCCATAGTGCTTGATGTAATCATGTTTACCTCGGAAAAATTAAAAGGAAAGTTTGGTGGAGGAAGTGCAAAGGTTTCCGATAGTGATGAGTCTTTGAGAAAACCAACACCAATATCCTCATAAGGAGAATTCATTTTTTCAAAAAAAGGTATGCTACCCATAGAGTTAGGGTCAAAAGTGTAGCAAGACAACTGGACTACTTAAACAATTTTCCCTTTCTAAGGAAATTGTTTCAGACGGAAAAGCGATGAGACCACTGCTGACATAGAGTAGGTCCAACTTCGACCAAGAAAAAGGTTGTAATCAAGTTGAGCATCAACAACTTCAACTTTGATCGCAACTATTTTACCCTCTAACTCTATGGGTAGATCATTTAGGATTCCATAAGGGTGAAAACCTATTCCATCAAAGGATTTCAGAGTAGTAGGTGACTAATTAATGGTCGGACAACCTAAATATTTCCAACAAGTAATCACCATGATACACGTAGAATCGTCTTCATCAAATACTGTGTGAAACACTCATTTGGTTTTGACAAAAACTGGAATGTGGAACACCAGTTGATGTGGGAGTATAGGTATATGACTCTCAAGATCAAACATAATTAGATTAGAATCATGTGAATCAATAGCTCCAATGGCTAACAATAATGACTTTTATTATGTTGGGCATGTTTACAGTGCCTTAAGAGATGACATTGCTCAAGGAGACCTAGCCAAGTCTTCAACAATGTTGTAATTATGTGCAACTTTAGCATGTGGGTTGAAAGTTAATTTTCAAAGCACACCTTTGGGAGGTGGTCGAATCATCATGTCAGGATTCAATTTCTCGATTTGTAATCGTTTAAAAGGAGGAGGAGGAAATGAACTGGTAGGTTGACCAGATGAACTAGTCTTGTTCCCATTGACCACATTACCCTTAGATCCGTAATATTTTGATCTTGTAGCTACCATAACTTGTTGCGAAGATATCATCATCACATATTGCGATGTGGAACAACAAGATGTGTTATGAGAAACCATTTTTATATCTTGAGAAGGAAATGGATCCTTGAAAATGACGGGAGTTGGAGAACCTTTAATGAATTTGGAAACCTATGCCTAATGTGGGAATTCCTTCATATAATGATCCTCATTACATATAAGGAAAGGATAACAAGGTTTTTGTTTCTTGTTAATGGGTTCAAATTTAGTGGGTTTACCTTTCAGAGAAGCATTTATTTATTTATTTACCTTTCCCCTTCTTTTTACCTTCAGACAATTGACTCTTGCCAATGGATGATTCTACAACATTAATTTCAGAAATAGCTTCCGGAAAGGCTTTCAACGGGTGAATCTTGTATGGCCAAATTCTAAGTACTTTTGGAATTTTTCTTTTTCCCCTTAGACTGTTGGCTCATAGAACCTATTATACCAGTAGCAACATTAGATCCTGTAGGAGTTGAAACTGTTTGATCACTCAAAATTTTTGGGCGTGGTAAATTCGGGATGTTCTCGTACAAGGTGCCAGATTGGGTATAGACTAAGTCTATATATTGGGAACAAGAAATTACCTTCTCTCCTATCATGAAACCTCCCTTACCAACATCCTTGATAATAACGAGAAATAATGACTTCGTAAACCATTCAACTAAAATATGATCTGGAATAAACACTTTGATTAACCGACATCTATGTCTCCATTCATGTATATGATTGGAAATGTTAGTCGATTTTGATTATTTTAAGGAAGTCAATAGTTTGATACTAGTATCTTATCAAATCAGTAGCTGGAAATGGGTTAAAAATGTTATTTCTAGAGAGCTAAAGTTATGGAAAGGAGTGCGAGGTAGCTTAATTTACCATTTAGCTGCTGAACTAGTTAAAGTTTGTTGGAAAAGGAAAATTATGATAGAATCATCGATTAAGGAATTTGATTCACACCAAAGATGATATGTTATCATGTGATTCGATGGGTATTCTCTTGATTTGCCTTCAAATTTGGGTATGTCATTCGGTAAATTGGTGGGAATCACCGACAAAAAAGGATAATAATAAATAGGCTCATTCATTAGCCGAGATAAATCAGGTAAATCTAGGGTTGCAATGAATGGTAACTGTCAATTAGGGTCTTGGTGCAGAGTTTGATAACCTTGCGGGGTGAGTCCAACCCCTGGAGGAGGATACCAAGGATATCCTGGAATAGCCTGTGTAGTTGGTATTGGGATTCCAGCAGGTTAACTAGGGTGAACCATACCAAGTTGAGGTTGATGAGGGACTTGATACATATGACCAGGGTATGGTTGACTCTGGAGGGGTTGAATTTGACCCATTTAACCCAAGTAATATTTCCCTTGTACAAGTTTAGCTTCTAAAGGTTGAGCTTGAACAAATTGACTTTAAAGAGGTTGAATTTGGATAAATTGACCTTGAAAAGGTTGGTTTTGGAAAGCTCAATCTTGGAAAGGTGAACTTTGAAAAACTTATCCTTGAAAAGGTGGAACCCGATAAACTTGACCTTGAAAAGGTGGGCTTTGGAAAGCTTGTCCTTGAAAAGGTGATTGCATTGTTCCTATACCAGGTTGTCTGATAGGAATTTGTGGTGTAGACTTGATGATAGGACCATTTTGATAAGAATAAGCCTAAGGGATTTCCTGTGTATTGTATGGAATATGTATTTGAGGGGTAAGTTGAACGGTCATTTGTGATACTCCCGTGATAGGTCTCTGAGGTTAGATTGGAACCGACTGCGAAACATGTGTCTAAACAAGTGTTTGAGGTGCACTTTGAATAGGTTGTTGAACATGTTTTTGAGTTGGTTGTTGAACATGTGTTTGAGGAATTCCTTGAATAGGGTTCTAGATATGTACAACAATAGTTGGAATATGTATTTGAGGAATAAATTGTACAGTAGGCTAAATAGGTTGATAAACTAGAACTTGTGGGGCACTTGGAGCAAAATGTTGAGCAAAAGCAGCGTTCCAAATAGTGCTCATCCCAAGGTAAGGAGTACCAATCAAAGGTTGAGTTGTGACAGGTTGACCTGAACCAGGATAAGGTGTCTGACCATAACTTCGAGTAAAAGGTTGACCTCCAACTATAGGATAAGATCTGACAATAGTTTTTCCTTCAGGTGGAGGATAAGGTGGTTTTCCACCAGGTGGGTAATAAACACTAGTTGGGGTTACTTGAGGGTTACCTAAGTTACTGGATACCATGTGAACATATTGTTTTGATGTCATAGGTGCTTCAAGCATGGATGTCATGCTCTAAATAGTAGATGTAGATAAACCAAATGACCAAGTAGAAGGTTGAGGAGAAGAGGAAGCTCCTAAAAAAGTCCTAGTAAGTGACTGGTATCTAGGAGGAACTGATGGACCACATACAATATTGATTCAGAGGAGTTGGTAAACAAATAGGAATGAGTAGGTTGGCTCACAAGATGAATTTCTAACATGGTTCTTCTTAGTGAATAAAAAGGAATGCAGTGAGGTGGAAAACTAGGACCTAAAAAGTTCAAAGGGGTAGAATACTAAGGACCAGGTCGGAAAGGATTGAAAGGAACGCATGGATAAAAAGGTTTAGCAGTGGTAACTGGAGTACCAGGTGATTCTTCCTCCTCGCTCCCAGTAATATCTTCAATGCTAATTAAACCAGGAGCTAATCTAGTCGTAATTATCAACTTCATTCAAGGTGAAGGTGGAGCAAGAGTAGGAGCCATAACAACCAAAGGTGATTTTGGTTGAGAAATATCAGATCAGGTTCTTCTACTTCTGGTTCAGTTAATTAAGTGTCTGAAACTTCACCAGTATCAGATTCAATTTGAAGTACTTCGGTAATTTCTGGGCCAAAATGGACTAAGCCTGATTCTACTTCTTGCGTTGGATTCACTTCGATTTCTACCATCACAGATTGTAATGCTGTAGATGTTTGAGGTTGTTATGAGGTTCCATATCCTATTGATTTTGACCTTTCATTTTTTATCTTTTCAATTGACTAGGTGTATATTTAGGGGGTTTACCCTGCATTCTACGCGAATGCCTTAGTGAATAATCTAGGATGAAATTTGTCTCACAAAAATAAAACAATATTCACAATCCAATCCTAAGGTCTCTAAACAGTAAAAATAAATAATTAAAACATACTAAAAAATATAAGGATTGAAACTATGCAAACAATCTTTTCACAACAAAATCACTAGTTGGTGATGAAACACAATGTTGTAGAGATGAAAGTGAAAAGTGGCTATATATAGAGTAGGTGGAACTAGTTACACTGGAAACCTTCTTAATGTACACGGTCTAGTGCAAGTAAAATTCATTTATGCCATATCGAATGAAGGATACCCTCCAAAAAGGTCCAAGTGAGTCTAGCCAACATCTATTCCAGGTACAACAGATCAATGAGCAGGGAAATGGGGTTAGGGACCATAGTAGTACTATCGATGGATGCATCATTGTATCTATTGTACTCCCTATGCTAGGATGACCTCCATTGATCTGGGATCAATGAAACTGATCTGAGACCAGTATGAGTGGTTTGAGACACTCTCTTGTGATATTGATCTAGGATAAATAAAACTGACTTCGGGTCAGTAAGAGTGATATGACACACTCTCTTCATATGGAACTGACTTTGGGTCAGTAGAGAATGTTATGAGACATTCTCAATCAATTCTTCTTCTTCATGGTTCAACAGAGAAGAGCAGAGTAGTGCAAGGCACTGATGGCAGAGATAGTACAATCATACATATGGATCGAAGGATGGATTTCTCCCTAGTTGAGAGGGAGTGTTAAAATTAGAAACTAGGGCCAAAATCCATGCAGGTCATCTTATTTATGGCAGCTGCTATTTTTCTTGGATCCCTCTCATCGAGAGGTGTAGGATTGATCTAAAGATCATTTGATTCTGATAAGTATTCATGGAGTTATGAATTTATTTGTGTTATAAGACAATTCGTCAAGGTCGGCCAACAACCAAATAAACCCCACATGTGCTCAACGTCTTAGTATAAAAGGAGATGACTTGACAGTCATTTCACACAAACTTCTATCTTTATTTCTCTCCACTTGTCTTGGGTTTTAGTGGAAGAGAAATCTAGGAGTGGAAGCCCTAGATGTTGGAGGAAGAGAGGCTGCCCTAGACACAGATGGACGGCTGCCCTAGATGCAGATGGAAGGCTTCCCTAGACACACATGGAAGGCTTCCCCAGAGGCAAATGGAAGGTTACCCTAGATACACATGGAAGGTTGTCCTAGACATAGATGGAAGGCTGCCTTGTACGTTAGGCTTGTTGGTGTGCCCTAACCAGTCAAGTACATGCACAGAACCCTAGGTAGAAATTAGCAGTAGCATGCAGCGAATTGAGGGCTATTTGTGGATTGATAGTTAGATGCATGGGACAACAAGGAAACTAATACAACATTGCTAATATATGGAACAACAAGGTACATAGTGCTGTCACGATATATGGGTCAACAAGGTACATAGTTTTGTCAATATATATGAGATAGCAAGGTACATAGTGCTGTCAAGATATATGGGACAACAAGGTACATAGTGTTGTATAGATACATGGGATAGCTATGACATGGCAACAAAGGCACATGGACAACAATAAGCATTGGGACAACAACAAGACATAGTGCTATGATAGAAATTGGGACAATAGCAAGACATGGTGCTGCAATAGCAATTGGGACAGCAACAAGACATGGTGCTGCAATATCAATTGGGACAAAACAAGGTGCAACAATGGCACATGAGGGTACATGATGTAGTACAGTGATGGGTACTATCATGATTGATGAAGCATAATAAGATGTAGCATTGTGATGATGGGTGTAGCACGATGTAGCACGGTGAGGTGCAGCATGATGACGAGATGCAGCACGATGATAGGTGAAGGAGTCACCTTGGAGAATCAGTTGAAGAAACATGTCTTCAACTGATCTCATGTATCATCTTCTTAGAGATGATCTATGCTCTTATCTAGATAAGTCGAAGTCTTGACTTCTATTTTAAATGTACTATCTCTCTCTCTCTCTCTCTGCTAAACTATTGAAGAACATATCATAAGAATTGATCAAGGGTCTCCCCACATTGGGGTTTGTCCCTGGCTAGTGCCACGTCTTGTGTCCTCTTGTCTTGGCTTGTATTCTGCGATTTATGTTTATGTTCTATCTACAGTTTACTTTAATGCTGATGTGATTGTTAATCTGGAAAAGATATTGAGCTAACTGTGAAAATTGAAATAAATTGATCTAAGCATAGAACATACCTAAAATTAACATACTTCCTCTCTGTCATGACCTCAGGTAAAAGACCTAATAATATGGTCTCTAAGGTTACCACATAAGAGAATTTAACTTGGGGGGATAGTCACAGATCAGATCTACATGCAAGGGCAGAGTAACTAAGCTCAATCCCCTTGAAAGTTACTCAACATGGTTAATATGAGGTTTACTTCCAAGCAACTCCCAAGTACCTTTCAGCACCATTTTTAATATGTGTAAGTCACTCTACCATAACCAATGAAGTGGGATTGATCACTCCATTGGGTTTGATATGATCTACTGCTTGATTCCTTTGTAAAGGGACCTTCCCAGAGAAAAAATAGAGTAAATGGATTTTTCTCCCTATTGCAAGATTCTAATGTTTGTTTGCAGCTTTGGAAAGTTAACTCACTTTCCTTTTCCAAAGCCCTACAACTTGATCTAGTGTAGGTGGAAAAGAGCCCTAAATAAAAAAAATTCTAGATTGATTTTATTAGTGTTGATTTTAAGAGTTCTTATTTACTCAAAGGTAATGGATGTGAAACTGATGGAATTATAACTTGATGAAAATCATAATTCAATTGAAAATGAAATTGTAATATTTTCATTTCAATGAATTCTATCCGATGTTAGGAAAGAGTCTTTCAATTTTTCAACGAAAATGTAAAACAAAAAACTCTTAAATCCCACTATATCTCTTTTTCCCAAATGCAAATGTCCAATTCCAAATTACCCAAATACTGAAATTAACATTCAAAGTTTCACTTTTCCCAATAACAAAAAAAATCAAGAAACTTCTCTTTGGCATACAATCACTTGAATTTTTTCAAAATGCAAGAAGAAACCAAAGAACATTAAAACAAATTTTCCCTATTTGAATTCTACAAATTCACTTGGAGTCAAGAGTATAGTTCATAAACACTTCAGCAATCGTAGGAAAATGAATTTTCGTTTTGTAACTAGCATAAGAAGCACTTTCACAAACAATACAAATTCTTGTAAATCATTGCTTTTCACTCCAAAACAATCTTTCACAAAAGAGAAAAATAAAATCAAAACCTGATCTGATCGAAAGAAGAAAGACAGAAAGACAAAAAAGCAAGATCGATTGATCTCTCTTTTGATAGATCGACCACTCGCCAGATGAGACTTTACCCTAGTTTTCAAAAATAAGAAAATTTCAAGCAAATCCTTTCACAACACTCAAACAAACTGGTCAAGACTCATTGAAGGTACACAAGTGTAAATAAACTGAAAAAAAAGAACTGAAAAATTTGGACTCGATGAAGATAAAACTGAAATTTAAAAAAAATCCATGTATTTCATAGGTCATAGAGAAAACCGGTGGGCATACACACTATTGCAGAAAGAAAAGTGTGTATAAGTATGCTCTGTCCCTAAAACTAAAGTGCGCACAACAGTAAATTGTTGGGTCCCTATAATACTAGTGATTACCCCATTACTATTGTAGTTATACCCCTTATTTATATTGTTGTGCCCCTATTACCCCCATATTGTTATTTCTGTGCCCCATAGAATCCCTCTATTGTTATTTTTGTGGCTTTATATTATTATTGTTAGGTCGGTTGGATTATATTGTGACTCCTTAGACTCCTATATATAGAAAGGAGGTTTTGTCATTTGTATCATCTAAGAATTGTTCATTTATGTAATGTAAAGGAGGTTGCCCCCTCGAAGAGGCTGAATTCTAAGGCGTTGATCTATCTTTTCTATCTTTTCTTGAGCTGGTTTCATAACATTTGGTATCAGAGCTTTGGATTCTAGGGTTTCGCTGCTCCAAACAGGTCATCGTGGAATTTTCGCTATAACGTTTTTTCTGTGACGTTTCAGAAGTCACAAAAAAAACCCATTTGAGAAGAATCAGTGTTGAACCTTGGGTCCAAATTTCAGAGCTTTTCGCGCGATATTTTCGGAGATATGATCTGAGGAAGTTGGCCTTTTTGCAGACTCCTGAATTACATTCAAAACAGGTGACCTGCGGAAAATCGTCATAACTCTCTCTCTAAGGATCGGATTGCAATTTCATAAAAAGGTACAGAAAGAGGACGGACTGTAGTTTCTTGTATGTGTGTTTCAGATTCAAAGGTTGAAACAGTGACTCGTGGCACGTCGTACAAGTTCGCTCTACTGAACCAGTCTAAAAGCAAGTCACTATGGGAGATTTCACATAACTCTTCCTTGGTGAATCCAATTTGGCTCAGACTTGTGGCATTGGAAAGAGGACGCAGAAGGCTACTACAGGTAGCAATTTTAGAACTGGATGATTCGAAATTACAGAGATACATCAGATTCAATATTAGGCTTCTATAAAGTGAAAAAAGGTGTGTAGTTTTTTTTTTAAATTTTTGTGTAAGCTTGGTTTAACGGAATTCAAAGGGCATAGTAAAGCATTATTATCGGTAACTGATGCCCCAAGGAAAGAAAATGCAAACACCTAGTAAGTAACCTGAAAGCTCTAGCACGACTGATGAAGAAGAAGAAGAAATGCTACATGATATATAAAAATTACAAGAACAAGTGCAACAAATGTCACGCTCACAAAAGCTAACAGAAGCTAAGAAAAGTGGCGTGGAATCTAAGATAAAGGGCATGGAAGCTAAGATGGATTATTCGAAGACAGATTTGAAGAGAGACATGGCAGATTTGAAGATAGATTTGAAGACAGATATGGAAGAATTGAAGAAGTTGCTACAAGAAAGGGTCACTAATGGTGAAAAGGTAGTAAAGGAAACTCATGATGAGAACAAAAGAAATGTTAATCATGATACCATAGATGCTAATGTTGGATCTAGGAATCACCATATTCCAAAAATTGATATGAGGAAGTTTGATGGCAAGGATCCCGCTACATGGATATTACAGATGGAGCAATTCTTCGATCTCAATAATGTGCAAAACGCACAAAAGGTACGTATGGCAACTGTATATTTGGAACCAAATCAGTTTGTATGGTATCAATGGCTTTGCTCTCCTAGACAATTTATCACTTGGGCAATTTTTACGGAAGAATTGATAGCACATTTTAAAGATACAAAAAGCAACACTTTTTTTAGCCAATTGATAAGTCTCAAACAAAAGGGTTCAGTAATGGAGCACATTGAGGAGTTCCAAAAATTGAACATAAGGGTAAAAGATATTCCAGAGGAGCATAGGATTGATGTGTTCATAGGGTCTTTAAAGGATAATATCCAACATGATGTTCGCCTTTGGGAACCGGATTCATTAGAGAAGGCATTCAGGTTAGCAAGAAAAATGGAAAGCAAAATTATGGCAACCAGGAAGCATACCACTCACAACTATAAAGATGGAAGTGTTGTTGCCCCTAGTCTTCCACAACCTATAAGGTTGACACCACAACAATTGGAAGAAAAAAGAGCAAAAGGGCTTTGTTATAGTTGTGATAGCAAATACACTAAAGGTCATAAGTGTGCTGAGAAGAAATTAGTCTACATAGATTGTGAAGAGGAAGAAGAAAAGGAGCAAGAAAGGTCAAAAGAAGAATATATACTCCAGGAACAAAGCCTAGATGAAGAACAAATAAATCCAACCATATCTTGTAATGCATTGGCGGGAATTACCACTCCTCAAACCATCAAGATAGAAGGACAAATCAAGAAGAAAAAGTTAATAGTGTTGATTGATTCAGGAAGCACCCACAATTTTATTCATTGTAGGGTAGCAAAAGAATTGAATTGCTTCCTATATCCAGCACCATAGTGTCAAGTGATGATTTCAAATGGAGGAACAATAAATTTCTCTGGAAAGTGCCATAATATCAAGCTATCCATGGGAGAATATGTATTGACTAGCCCAATGCTTTCCATTCCAATGGGAGGTGCGGATGTTGTACTAGGAGTCCAATGGCTACAATCCTTGGGTACAATAGCTTTTAATTTTCAAGAACTTTTCATCAAATTTTCTACGGAAGGAAAGGAAGTTGAATTAAGGGGTATTGCAGGGAAACTAGGAAAGATAATTAGCTCTCATGGTATGACAAAGCTTCTAAAAAAGGAGCAAAGAGGTGTAATTGCACAATTATGCTCGCTAGATGTTTCCACATTGGAATCATCTATTTCTCCAGATCTCCAAAAAGTCTTGGACAATCATTCCAAGGTATTTGAGACTCCCAAGGGTCTCCCACCTATGTGTGATCATGATCATGCTATTCATCTGATTCCAGGAAGTGTTCCTCCAAACATCAGGCCGTACATATATCCCTATGTCCAAAAAGTGAAATTGAACGTATGGTTGCAGAAATGCTAGAGGCTGGTATAATTCAACCGAGTCAAAGTTCTTTCTCAGCTCCAGTAGTATTGGTGCACAAGAAGGATGGATCATGGTGCATGTGTGCAGATTATAGGGAGTTCAACAAGCTCACTATTAAAGATAAGTTCCCCATTCCTGTTATTGATGAATTACTGGATGAATTGCATGGATCAATTTACTTCACCAAGTTGGATCTTCATTCGGGATATCATCAAATCAGAATGAAGATTGAAGACATTCCAAAAACGGCATTTAGAACTCATGAGGGTCATTATGAATTTTTGGTCATGCCTTTTGGCCTTACCAATGCACCTTCAACATTTCAAGGTTTGATGAATTCAATTTTCAAACCATTTCTTAGAAAATTTGTGTTAGTATTTTTTGATGATATACTAATCTATAGCAAGTCTTGGAAGGATCATGTTGAACATGTTGACAGGGTGCTACAACTATTGGAGGAGAAACAATTATATACAAAAAGATCCAAATGTTTCTTTGGAGTCCAGGAGGTGGAATATTTGGGTCATATTGTATCTCATGAAGGAGTTAAGGTAGACCCTAGAAAAATTAAAGCCATTAAGGAATGGAAAATCCCCACATCCATAAAGCATCTGTGAGGATTTCTTGGGTTGACAGGGTATTATTGCAAGTTTGTTAAGAATTATGGGAGAATAGCAACACCTCTAACAACATTATTGAAGAAAGATTCATTTTCATGGACTCCGGAAGCAACAAAGGCCTTTGAACATCTTAAAGAGGCAATGTGCCAAGCACCGGTCTTAGCTACACCGGACTTCACAAAAACCTTTATTGTGGAATGTGATGCTTTAGGAAATGGAATTGGTGTTGTTCTAATGCAAGATGAAAGACCCATTGCTTTTGAAAGTCGTCCAATCAAGGGAAAGTTTTTAAGAAAAGCTATTTATGAGAAGGAAATGTTGGCAATACTCCATGCACTTAAGAAATGGCGACCCTACCTAATGGGAAGACACTTCAAGGTAAAAACGGATCATGATAGCCTTAAATACTTTTTAGAACAAAGATTATCCTCTGAAGAGCAACAAAAGTGGGTCACAAAGATGTTGGGTTATGACTTTGAAATCATCTACAAAAAAGGGAAGCAAAATGTGGTGGCAGATGCACTCTCAAGAAAGGATGAGGATGTGGAAGCATTGTTGTGTGCCATTTCTATTATCCAACCAGATTGGATAAACGAAGCAAGGGAGGAATGGAAGAATGACGAAGAAGTGTGGGCACTTATTCGAAAGCTACAACAAGATTCCAGTACTTCTGATACATTTAGCTGGAAAAATGATTCGTTATGGTACAAAGATCGCTTATACCTCTGTAAGAATTCCCAGCTAAAACAAAAGATTCTTATGGAATTGCACACTTCTCCCTTAGGAGGGCACTCAGGATTTTTAAAAACTTACCACAGGGTTAAGAAGGAATTTTTTTGGGATGGCCTTAAATCAGATATTCAAAAGTTTGTGGCGGAATGTTTGGTTTGCCAGCAAAATAAAGTTGAAACAATTAAGACACCGGGTCTATTACAACCTTTATCCATTCCAAGCCAACGTTGGGAGGAGGTTTCAATGGATTTTATCACAGGTTTACCCAAGTCTGAGGGAAAGAGTGTCATCATGGTGGTAGTTGACAGACTTACCAAGTATGCACACTTTTGTGCATTATCACATCCATTTAAAGCCAGTACAGTTTCTACTGCATTTATGGAAATAGTTCAAAAGCTACATGGAAACCCAAAGATTATTGTAAGTGACAGAGATCCCATTTTCACTGGAATTTTTTGGACAAAATTATTTTCTTGTCTTGGTACTCAGTTAGCTCATAGCTCATCTTATCATCCTCAATCTGATGGGCAAACTGAGATAGTAAACAAATGTTTGGAAGGATATCTTCATTGCTTTGTATCTGATAAACAGACACAATGGGTCAAATGGTTGCCTCTGGCTGAATGGTGGTATAACACTTCCTTCCATATAGCAACAAAAATGAACCCATTTATGGCACTTTATGGGTATCAACCACCATCCATCACATCATATTTAATTGAAAATTCTAAGGCTCAGGCAGTGGAACATCACATCGAACATCAACAACAAGTCCTCCAACTCTTAAAGGATAACCTCGTGTTGGCACAAAATAGAATGAAACAACAGGCAGATCAACATCGTAGTGAAAGAAGTTTTGATGTAGGTGATTGGGTATTCCTACGGCTACAACCATATAAGCAAATGTCCCTAAAGCAAGCTAAGAAGGATAATAAATTATCACCAAAGTATTATGGTCCGTACAAGGTGTTGCAAAAGATTGGTACTATGGCATACAAATTGGAGCTTCCTGCAGCTTCTTGATTGCACCCAGTCTTCCATGTTTCATGTTTAAAGAAGGTTATAGGTGACAAGCTCCCAATTCAAACAATATTGCCAGAACTTGATGAGGAAGGAAAAATTATATTGGAACCGAAAGCAGTCACAGAAACAAGAACTCGACAGCTGCGAAATCGATCAATTTCAGAGTATCTTATCAAGTGGAAGAACTTATCCGCTGAAGATTCCACATGGGAGGATGAGAATTTTATGTAGAAGTATCCAGAACTACTCAAGCGTTGAAGACAACACTTTTTTGAAGGAGAGGGGCATGTTGGGTCCCTATAATACTAGTGATTACCCATTACTATTGTAGTTATACCCCTTATTTATATTGTTGTGCCCCTATTACCCCCATATTGTTATTTCTGTGCCCCATAGAATCCCTCTATTGTTATTTTTGTGGCTTTATATTATTATTGTTAGGTCGGCTGGATTATATTGTGACTCCTTAGACTCCTATATATAGAAAGGAGGTTTTGTCATTTGTATCATCCAAGAATTGTTCATTTATGTAATGTAAAGGAGGTTGCCCCCTCGAAGAGGCTGAATTCTAAGGCGTTGATCTATCTTTTCTATCTTTTCTTGAGCTGGTTTCATAACATAAATTTTAGAAAAAATAGAAAACAAGTCAAATAAATCACAAAATCCATATTTTTAACATTTCCAAACACTCAGAGAGGGCTTCAACAGAAGGATCAAAAGGTCAAACAAAAATACTAATGGAGAGTGAGACTTTCCCTAGTGGAGTCGCCAAATTTTTAGGTGGAAAAATCCCTCTTGCAAACAAGAGTGATCTCCCTAGACCTTAGAGAAATATACTAGCAAACAATAAAGAATTGATACCTTTCCCTAGTTTACAATTGAATGAAACAAGCAATATGATAGAGGTCACTTATTGTTTAGTCGAAATGCCTTATGAAGTCCCTTTCAGAAATTTTGACCATTTGCTTCTCCTCGATGCTTTAGAGATCATTCCATCGCTTCCCACATCTTCTCCATGATGTCCTAAAGGATATCTGCATAGAAAGAAATATACACAAGAGTCGAGCATCTAGTATATAGCATAAAATATAAATGAACTAATTAACTCAATCATATATCATAAATTGATCAATATGGAATCATAACCTATGTGGGTGATCAAGGAATCCCACAAATCACATCAAAGAAGACATAATCGGGAAATATTAGTTGTTTTAATATTAATAAAATGGAGAATAAACTCACAACCTCAAAGCCTTGATGTTACAAGCCTCTTCTCACAATCTACCACCCTCTCCTTGAATGAATAGCCTCCCAACCTTATTTATAGACCATAAGCCTACTTCTAATAGTCCTCTCCAATCCTTAATCCCTTGTTAACTTTATAGGCTAAGAAGGGGAAGTTGGGATCCATTTACCAAGGTTAAGATCCATTAATTGTGGGGTAGGGGTTCCACAAAGACAGGGAGGTAGCTCCATGATGGGAGGGATCAGGGCTGAATAGGCACCCATTCAAATCTTGTTAGCTAGGAAATATTTGACTGACAACGCTTCTAGAGTTTACTTTTTATTTTTACATTCATTAATTCATTTGTGCAGGTCACAGTGTAAGACAAAGTGCACTTATTCATGGTTTCTAATGGACTCTTCTGCGTATGCACAAACATTTACTAGGGAACTACACAAGAAGCCAAAAATGGGATTTTGAGCCATGGGATCTAGGAATTTCATTCTCTTTGGGATAGTTTGGATTCTAGCCTTGCAAGGCGATGCTTTGGAACACTTTTATGGATAACGAAAGATCCAAATTGATGGTCGTTTTCCTAACATAGTGAAATGATGTGTAACGCTAGGGATTGCATCATCATCTTGAATCCTTTTGGTTATTTTGAAGTTCACATTTTTAATACATATTGTGTTTTGAGGCCCATATTTTACCTCAAAATTCCCCTAATGATGGGTTATTTACTAGATGGCGTAACATTCCCTGTTTTGCTGCAAGAAAAGCCAATATGCCAAAAAATTATAAAATGCAAATTTAAGATGAGAGAAGGGGGTAGGAATGATGAGAAATAATAGTATTTATCTAGTAAGAGCATATTAAAAACTAAGCATAAGCTTCAACACTATCAAACCAAGTTTTGTTATCTTGGTTGCATAATAAAATATGAAATTGCATAAATTGAAGCAACAAATGAAATGAAATGGAAATATATTGGAAAATACAATGATATGAAATATGAGTGATCCAAGATGTAGTCATATTATATAAATGACATGCAAAGAAATTTCTCTCGTAAAACTACCTACTTAACCAAGAATAAAGTTATCAAATTGTAATTTCCATAAATGTTGATTTAAGAGCTAAACAAAGCAAATTTAAAGCATGAAAATGATAGTAACAAACATATAAGGGGGCTCTGAAGATCTTGGGGTGGGCCCAAGTCAAGGATGCTGAGATATGTTGAGGAGGAACTAAGTTGGAAACTGAAATGAGCAATTTCTTCCATTAACTTATTATAATTTTGTCTTACACTAGGAAATAAAATGTTGCAAAAATTACTTGGAAATATTCGAAGGCTAAGCTTATTTATAACCTATTATTTTCTTTAGTCTCAAAGGCCTACTTGAATCTCTTATTTATACATAAGGTTGGGGAGAATCCTCCTTGAGAGAAGGGATGCCTTTTCCCCTAAATATCCTAAACATAAAGGACATTGCTCCATATCTAACTCACAATAGAAGGAGAAGGCATTAAATTCCCCGAGCTAGTCAATTTTGAAGCTTCCCATAATAGGGAATAAGTCCGTAGAGTCTCTTTAATGACGAATTCTTCAGAATTTGCTGAAAATATTTATAAATCCTACAAAACAAATATATTAAGGCACATAAAGCATGAAAATCACATTGAATCGTCTAGGAACTCATTAAGCTAGGAAAATATACCATTAATTGCATAATGTGGGGTCAAAACATTGTTTTATGTGCCTTGGAGTGGACATATGGGCCTTATAATTTACCTATTTTAGAGGCCTATCACACATTAAATAGAGTGATCTTTGTTCATACTTGGTCCTATATATTTCTATATGAAGATCAAATTTTTAGATTTTGAATGTGATAATTACCTTCACTTATTGATCATAAATACCTAGCAACTTCTTAATAATTCACTCAGTTTAAATGTTGCAGTGCTTCCTCACACACGGTCAATGGGGATGGTTTTTCCTTTTAAAATGATACTAAAAAGGAAGGAAATTTGTTGTAATAATCCTCTTGTTTGATAGCTTTATGTGTCACCTTCATCTAGCACTTCAAAAAATTAATAACAGAGGTTATATGCCTAAGATATTACCAATTTGGTTGAAGAATCCATGAATTTAAACTCACCCATCTGGGTCTCTTATGAATCCTTCTTGCATACCTAGCTCACTCTATTTTACACTTACACATTTTTACCTCTCTCCACTCCATTACTTCACTTTAGCTCCAAGTCATTTTTCTTACTTTCTACTTCTTTACCTCTCCATATTATCACTCCATTTTACACTTACTCACTTTTACCCTTCTCCACTCCATTACTTCACTTTAGCTCCTACTCATTTTTCTTATTTTCTACCTCTTAACAATACTTTTACCTCTACACATTATTATCCTCATCCATATTAGCATACCTCATTTCATTTCATTTTAAACTTAGTCATTTTTACCTAACTTTATCCATCACTTCACTTCATAATTTTCACACCTTTTTTTAGGCACACTTCCCAATGACACATGGCATTATTTTTGGGTGAGATTTGGAATGTATTGGTTGGACTAGGTGACTTGGCATGTGACTAAAAAAATTCACTACTCACAAGACAAGAGGTTCCATAGCTCTTTCTGCTTCATACATATGTAATATGGGAAGCATGTTTCTTTATAAGTTGTGACAAATTCCCTCCCACAATTCATGTGGAATAAATAAGGTGGATTTATAAATCAAAGTCTGAGATTAGGAGAAGCAAATCAATGGCTACTAAGCCACCAACTTTCCAAAAGCCATAACTTGAGCTCTTGATGTCCAAATTGAAAAAATTGAGCTCGTTGGAAAAGCTATTGAGATGAAGAACATCTTTGGGATGGTTTATGTGGATGAAATGTAATATATAATTCCAAAAAGGAAAAAGAAAAATTGCATCACTACCATTTGATGGGCCCTGGTATTGCACCAAGAATTTTGCAACTCCCAAGGGCTTCTCAACTAAAATTATGAATCCGAGGTTTTTATTAATTAGAGGTGATAGTGCTATATGCACAATGGGTTAGGTTCTACTCATGTCACTGTTATCCATGAAATAAAATCAAGGTGTTTAGAGACCACTCCTCCAACTAATTATAGTGAGAACTTCTTATGAAAACATAAATTAACATTATTCTAGCTACAAAGGTGAAAATTCCATTCATTAAATGTAAATGATAATTGAAAATGCATGAAAGGAGAAAGTTAATCTTGTTGGAAACTAGATCACTACTCAAAGGGGGGGTGAATCAATAGTGTGGCACTTTTAAACTTTTTCTGAAATTACTTAATATTTTATACCGTGCACAAAATGAAACACAAAACCATAGATCATAGCACCAAATACAAACATGCGACCATAAAAATAATCAACAAAAAAGACAAAAGTGTTTATGGTGGAAAACCCATCCCGGGCAAAAAAACCACCCTATTGGTGTTGCGTTGCTCAATTATTTTATCAATTGCTGAAAAATTATACATGGATCAACTCACTCCTATGAGCTGGAATACTTGACTTCTTTCACAATATCTTGGTCCTTTCAGACAATAACCTATTTCTCTCTTGGATCTATGGACTACCATCCGCTGAAGGCCACCACAACAACGATCCTCACCCAATTTTCATTAGACTATCCAACTCCTATTGGATGGAGAAAAATATTCCTTCTACTAAATCCACAAAGTCACTGTCTACTCAAAGTATCCATTCCTTCACTTCCTCCATGCAAGCCTCGTTTCATATATTTTCAGACTGAGCTCCTAAAACTTGCTCAAAATGAGCATTGCAACAACCTCGTATCAAAGCCCAATAAATCTCTAATTTTCAACACTAGTTGCCACCAAAAACTCCACAAAAAAATATTCATATAAGCATCAAAGAAAACTCCTCAAACTATAATCCAAAGCACATCTCCACATCTCACACTCTACATAAACATATGACTAAAACAAAACTTCAACTCACTCTTGCTACCACTACAAAATGATATAGAAAATATGCATACTAAGGCTCACATAGTTTGCAAGTTCTTCACCAAGCTCACTCTCACTGAAACTTATTAAACAATAAACCATATTAGCATTGAGGTTTCTCTAATATAAATATGAACTCAAGTGCTCAACTCAGTAGTTACACCTAAATACTGAGCTCAGCATTCCCATTCATATGCTTGATTAGATCTGGATTCATCTCACTGACTCTTTTAACCATTAACCATTAGGAGAATTTTGAGTTATAAAATGGGCCTCCTAAGGAAATTATAAAATAATAGTGGAAATAATAAAATAAGATTAGATTAGATCATCAAATTTTAGAGGGAAAAAAGAAAAGAATATTTTTCAACTTGTATTTTCAACTTATCTCCGTATGGTTTTACTTAAATTTCGACTGGGAACACTCGTTGGATGCATAATTTGATTCCTCATCCAATGAGTATCCATGTTGCATACTTTTGATGGATCCTGCTACACGAAAAATGAGAAATACATTAAAACATGATTGCAATTATGTTTTTCATGTATTTGTGTTTTTTCATGTAGCAGGGTCCATCGAAAGTATGCAAGATGGGTACTCGTTGGATGAGGAATTAAAATTTTCATCCAAAGAGTACTCCCACTCGAAATTTGAGTAAAGCATTAGGGAGATAAGTTCAAAATACAAGTTGAAAAAGTAGTTTTATTATTTTATTACTTTTAATCTTTTTACCTTTTTACCCTAAAAATGGTGAATCATCCCTCGTGGTTGACATCATCATCTTAAATCCTATTTGTTCTTATAAAGTTTATTTTGGTTGTACATTTTTCTTAGGAGGCCCATTTTAGACCTCAAAATTCCCCTAATGTCCCCTAGCCCTTTTGATATTTTCAACTTTAATCAAATTCTAGAGGCCCCACAAACTTTTCTAACCATAAAACGAAAACTTATGATCAAGGATGTCACCATAAACCAAAAATTAGCTCAACAACGTGAGGAATGTAGAGCCAATTTAGTGAGAACACCCTAGTCACTCCATTAGCACTATCCTATAAGCGACTGGAGCTATAACGACTCCCTTGGGCTTGCCTCCATGTTACTGTAGGTATCCAACTGCTCCCTTAACTCAACAAGCATGCAATTGGGTCTTCGGATCAATGAAATCATCCATCCTTTAGTGCAAAACATCTTCCACCAGTTGGACTATCATCCTCAACTCGTAAAAATTCCTCCAAGCCTCTACAACAGGTCTACAATTAATGAAATAGTCCAAGAACAAGTCAATGACATGCAAGACCTATTCTTCCAACTTTAGCACCAAGACCAACACCTCCAGCTCCTCAAGAAATAACCAAAACATCTATAACACCTATAGTAGCATCTACAACATCTGCAATAACAACATCAAGGCATACAACTATCTCGATCACTAGTAGAAGCACCTCCAACACAAGAAACTACATCTCACACATGTAGCAACAAATGCAATGTCTCTAAAACATGTAGAGACATATGCGGAAACTAGAGCAACACTCAAACCACCTACAACAACAACTTCTCCAATCTACAACACAACATCAATGACCATAGAAACAATCCAATCCTCCTATAGCAACAACATCTCCAACCACCTCAATATGTATGGAAACCATCTCCTCAGCATCCACAACATCATCTCCACTAGGTCTTGTCATAGGTATGTTGAAATTAATGCCAACTAACAAGATCATTAACCAAACACCATCACCAAACACTCATCACACATGCATATGACCAACAACATATCAAACCTATTGACATCAATGCCAACATTGAAATGACAACAAATCTATCTAAAAAAGTAAACCATGCTACTCTAATTTCATGCTTAATCAAATCAATAACTTATATGTCTAATCACACTTGCTTGAAAACAAGAAATCCAATTTTTAACATGCTAATGAAAAAAATACTAATTCTAACTTTGTTTTGTTATAGGATGGTTGCAGTGAGGAAGGAATGAGGTTGTAGTGGTCCTAGAGTATTCCCTAATCATTAAATCATAGTGTGGGGGACATTATTCAACTTCATTATGCCAGAGTTAAGGTATGAAGAAAAACTAGTTGAAGAAAACACTCCTACAAGGCTGCTACAAGAGGACTCGTATTGCTACAAGAGGCCCTATTTTGCTACAGGAGGGGGTTCGAGAGAATTTTAAGGAAGGAAATGGTGTATTATAGGTTGATAAAGGTGGATTAGGGTAGAAGGTGATGAATGAAGGTTGTGGGATCCCCTTAGCCAAGAATAGTACCCCTCAGAGGTCTATCTTGTACCAAAGTTGATGCCCATGATATCCTTCATTTGTCTTAATAGAGAGACTTTGGAGACAAAGGTTGGAAGCAGTGTGGGGTTCCTAGCAGGAGGATGGAAAATTATAGGTGAGTGTGGGAAGGCATGCCCACCCCTGCATATCAGCATAGTCCTTGCAGCTAGCCAAATACATGCATCAACTGACCAATAATGCAGTGAGACAAATTAACATGGAAAATATGAGTTGAATTTGACTAATATCTATTGTATCCCATAACACTACTCTAATCACTTAAGCTAATGGAACTAACTCCTAAGTTGCAGAGAATAAGCATGCAAAAGGATCACAAACTAACATCTATTCATTTCCAAGAAATCATAAACATATAGTTTTGAATTCTAATTGTAGATATTTCCAAACACTCTTCCCATAAGAGAGGTGATAGGAAAGCCTGCAATTAGAAGTTTTTATGATATAACATCTACTGAAATAAGAGAAGGATTGCAATTATTTGAAACAATAATAGGAAGGAAATACAAGAGAGGGAATAAAGCCTCTGGGTTGGGCCGAAACCCAAGGGTTTCAGCCCTCCAAAACTAACTCAGATGTAGATCAATGGTAAACTTCTCATTAATAGAAAATAATAGTCCCACACATCATATGAAAGTTAAGAATAACAATGTCAAGAACTAGGATCTCAGTAGCTACTCTTAGCTTCAACAAAAATTTGAATCCTAATGATCCTTTTAGTTGGCTTACTTATACAGAAATGATTGAGGGGAAGCTTCCTTGAAAGGGGGAATGCTCCACCCGGATGCGGGTGCCTTAATGAGATGTTAAAGCTTGAGCATGCGGAGCCGGCATCTGGCAATATCTTGAGTAGGTTTGGCGGTTCGAGGCAAGATATTAATTAGCATTTATGAAGCTTCGAGTTCAAGGCACGCAGGAAATAGATTTCAGGATGGCACGCACAACTCATGGTTCATTTGCTCTGGTCTCTTCAGACAGTGACAGAGTCGCTCCGGTTTCTTTAGGTAGTGCTCCTCTCTGGTGGTTATGTCCTCAGAGCTTCTGCACAGCACAAAGAATTTGGAAGCCACCATGGCTTCATAATTGCTCACATCTTGCCAGCTTCAGGTATTTGGTTTTGTCTCTTTTCGAAGGTGTCTGGTGTAGTAAGTCAGTCTTCTCCATATGCGTCGGGTGTATTAAGTCAGTCTTCTTGCCCATCTCTGTAAGGGGTTTCGTTTCTGTCTTTGCTGAAGGTGTCTGGGTCAGGTATTGGGTTCATTCAGTCGTTGCTGGGTTATTTCTCGTGGTCGTTTATATATACTGTGTGCTCTGCTTTGGGGTCTTCAGTTCAGAGGTCTGTTCATTCCGGCTTCATTTAGTTTGTGGCGAGTCGCTTCTCTTTCTCCCTCAGTCCTTCAGCACTTTCAAACTGTTGATCTATTCTACAATGGCCCGTCGTCATGGCATACCCAGGCGCGGTAGCAACTCAGGGTCCCGTGGAGCTTCTCAGGGTCGTGGTGGTTCTAGACCTCGACGTATAACTCCGTTAGCCTCTGCCTCGCCGTCCTCACTGCCCTCAGACCACTCTGGACCCTCCCTAAACAGCTCATTTCACTCATCTCGGTTCAAGTTCAAAAGCAGGCTTAACAAACCACTTATCTCAGCTATTATAACTGTTATCTTCTCGGAGGAAGAAGATGAGCTCATAGGCTCGGATGAAACCTCCAAGGAACAGTCTCGTTGTCAAAATTCTAGTGATTCTCAGGGAAACTTGGTTGGTGATGTCCTCAATAATCCCGCTGCGTTGCATGAAGAAGGCCAACAAGAAGATTCTCGCCCTCAGCCAGACTCTTCTCAAGAGCATATTATAGCTTATGAGCCGGCGCAATTCTCTGGCAGCGTTCTGCACCTAGTGCCTCCTCCAGATTGCAACATGATGGAAGTTGAAGATAATGTGATGGTTCATTGGGTAAGCTCTCCCAACCAGGAAAAGGAAGATGACACAGACTCGCCACCTCTGTCATAATTACTTCTGGCTTTAGCAAGTCATCTTAGGATTTCTGGTTTTTGGGTGTAATTCTCAGTGGGTATGGATTCTGTTATTATCAGTATGAATTTCTACATTCTCCAGGACATAATTTTGGCTTTCCAGTTTTTTTGTAATAGTGGCAAAGGACAACATTTTGTAATAGGGCAGCTCATACTGATGCGTCGATCCTATCTAGCTCTATTTAGTCTTGGGTCTATGATTTTCATTTTTGTAAACAGAAGGCAATGTGCTAATCGCAACGGTTTTTCTGATAGAGGGCAGGCTACAGCCCCCTCAGAGGTTCAAACCTCTTTGTAAATATTTTTTATCTTTTAATCTTAATAGAATAGTCTTTATACAGAAAAAAAAAGGGGGGGAATGCTCCACTCCAAAATCTCAATATTTGTGGATCTAGTTCCTTTTTTCCTTGTAATTCGCTTGGAGTTCCTAGACTTCTAGTGAATTCGAGTTGTTGGAGAGGATTATGTTATTTCAATCCAAGTTAGAGAGTTAATGAGGTGGGAAAGCTCCCTATATTTTCTATAGGTGTCTTCATCAAGCCCCTTCATGGTAAATTTCTCCAAAAATTCTTCTTTGACTTGCATGTTAATCACATCAGGCCATACAATATATAATACACCTTTTAGTATTCCTACTAAACATATTATGACTAAAAATGTGAATTAATGTGAGAAAATCATAGTTTTAAGGGATGGAGGATAGTACAATGAACTCAAAAAGATACTTATTTATGGGACCCATCATCCCCCACCTACTGAAGGTGCTTCTCACTCTCTGAGCAACTCAGTCACTGATATGAAGCTCATTCATGGCCTTGGTGGCCTCTCTGACATCCCAAGGCACTTTATATGATGTGCCTTCATGTGGATAGAAACCTGCAAATGCCTCTATGTCTGTCCATTATTTTTGTTCCTCTATTTGGTTTCTTCCTTCTTGTAGGCCCAAATGTAAGGGAGGACAAAGTTTGAGACCTATCTAGTTGATATTTATCCTTTGCATGATCCTTTTGTATAGCAGTGTTTTCTCCAAAGAATTTCTTATTCTTTCTGGGGAGTGATATTCTCTGATTTGTAAACTATGAGGCAGGGCCTGCCATCTTCTTTGGAAAGCCTGAAAAATTTCTATCCCTGCCATCCTATAAGTGTCTTCAAAATGTAGGATCTATTTCTCTTGGGTTGCTATGTACCTAGGTACCAATTAAGGGTTAGAGGAGATGAGAATGTGGTTGTTGATGATAGCCTTGGGGCTCACTAATTCTGGTATAATATATAAGAGCTCCTTTTTTTATCTTTTCATTACCATTTTCACTTCTTCTGCACTTTTTTCCTCATGGGCAAATAAAGAGGCAAATGCCATCAATTTCATGTGTCAAAACCTTGAGTTGGGGTCCCAAAAATTCATGTTTGTGAGGATTAAGTTGTGCATGTGAAACTCAGCTAGCTTGGCTCTATCCACAATACTTTCCCTTTTGCAAAAGTCGATGAATTTCCTGTAGTCTTGTAATGGAAATGAGCCATACTATCCAAATTTATTAATTTGAAATTGCATCTACTGCTCCTTGAGGAAACTAGCATAGGATTTGAATGACTTCCTACATTAGATGGATTCTATGGATAAACTTGCCATGGTGGCAAGTTGCGTATCGTTTTCTTGCAGCTTCTCTTTTAACATGGTGTTTTATGCCTATAGTTGTTCCCTCATGATTGACTCTAATAATTTTAGATCATTCAATTATTTTCCCATCTCATTGAATTTATCCTCCATGAGGTCCACATCTTCCACATTTTTGGATTTTTCAATTTGCATCCATCTATGTGTTCTTCCTCTTTCCTTCTCTCACTCAAAAAAGAGTGGGATGGCGAATTTTTCAGATATAATCCTACCTCCCTTAACAAATTTGTAGTAGGATTCTAGGCTCAACTGTCGATCGATCTCTTGAATCTCTTTGAGGTGATTTTCATTTTATTTTAAGGTGGCTTCTCTTTCCTATAACACCTCCTACTACTCCTGTAGCAACCCCTATTTCTCCTATAACAGCTCCTATTTCTCCTGTAGCTGCTTTTTTTGTTCTTGTAACTCTTCTTTTTCTTCTTGTAACATGGAAGCTTGAGTCTTCAGCCTCTCAGAGTTGACTACCCTAGTGGCGGGCCTTCCTATAGGGAACACAAGTTGCTTGGTTATGGCCTTGGGAGAAGTAATTTCTTCATTTTTTTTCCCTCACTAGGTTCCACTTCTTCCTTCTTGCTTGTTGACTCCTCTATGGTGATAGGGACCTTTGTAGGAATCTAAGGCTTTCCTTGCCTTATCCTAGTGCTCTTCCTTGTTTTTAGGTATAAAGGGCCTTGCCTTGGCTGCCTTCTTTTAGGCTTGACAAGTGTGCCCAATGTGGCTAATGTTGCAGCCATTTCATTGCTCGGTGTTCCTGGGAGAGTGACTTGTTTGATGCCCTTTTTTTTTTGTATCTTGAGGCTTTGAGGTCCCTTCAGGGTCTTATTTCTTTGTCCCTTACTCATCTCTTTATCCCTCTTTAGTTTTTTCTTCTTCTTCCTCCTCCTCTTCCTTCTGTTATGAAACTAGCTCACAAAAAGATAGAAAAGAGAGATCAACGCCTTAGAATTCAGCCTCTTTGAGGGCGCAACCTCCTTTACATTACACAAATGAGAAATTCTTGGATGATTCAAATGAAAAAACCTCCTTACTATATATAGGAGTCTAAGGAGTCACAATATAACCCAACTGACCTAACAATAATAATATAAAGCCACAAAAATAACAATAGAGGGATTCTATGGGGCACAATAATAACAATATGGGGACAATAGGGGCACAACAATATTAATAAGGGATACAAATACAATAGTAATGGGGTAATCACTAGTATTATAGGGGTCCAACATGCCCCTCTCCTTCAAAAAAGTGTTGTCCTCAACGCTTGAGTAGTTCTGGATGCTTCTGTATAAAATTCTCATCCTCCCATGTGGAATTTTCAGTGGATAAGTTCTTCCACTTGATAAGATACTCCGAAATTGATCGATTTCATAACTATCGAGTTCTTGTTTCTGTGACTGCTTCTAGTTCCAATATAATTTTTCCTTCCTTGTCAAGTTCTGGCGATATTGTTTGAACTAGGAGCTTGTTGCATATAACCTTCTTTAAACATGAAACATGGAAAACTAGGTGCAATCGAGAAGCTGCAGGAAGCTCCAATTTGTATGCCATAGTACCAATCTTTTGTGACACCTTGTACGGACCATAATACTTTGGTGATAATTTATTATCCTTATTAGCTTGCTTGAGGGACATTTTCTTATATGGTTGTAGCCATAGGAATACCCAATCACCTACATCAAAAGTTATTTCGCTGCGATGTTGATTTGCCTGTTGTTTCATTATATTCTGTGCCAACACGAGGTTATCCTTTAAGAGTTGGAGGACTTGTTGTTGATGTTCGATGTGATGTTCCACTGCTTGAACCTTAGAATTCTCTCTTAAATATGATGTGATGGATGGTGGCTGATATCCATAAAGTGACATAAATGGGGTCATTTTTGTTGTTGTATGGAAGGAAGTGTTATACCACCATTCAGCTAGAGGCAACCATTTGACCCATTGTGTCTGTTTATCAGATACAAAGCAACGAATATATCCTTCCAAACATTTTTTTACTATCTCAGTTTGCCCATCAGATTGAGGATGATAAAATGAGCTATGAGCTAAATGAGTACCAAGACAAGAAAATAATTTTGTATAAACATTTCCAGTGAAAATGGGATCTCTATCACTTACAATAATATTTGGGTTTCCATGTAGCTTTTGAATTGTTTCCATAAATGCAGTAGAAATTTTACTGGCTTTAAATGGATGTGATAATGCACAAAAGTGTGCATACTGGTAAGTCTGTTAACTACCACCATGATGACACTCTTTTCCGCAGACTTGGGTAAACCTATGATAAAATCCATTGAAACCTCCTCCCAACGTTGGCTTGGAATGGATAAAGGTTGTAATAGACCGGTGTCTTAATTGTTTGAATTTTATTTTGTTGGCAAACCAAACATTCCGCCACAAACTTTTGAATATCTGATTTAAGGCCCTCCCAAAAAAATTCCTTCTTAACCCTGTGGTAAGTTTTTAAAAATCTTGAGTGCCCTCCTAGAGAAGTGTGCAATTCCATAAGAGTCTTTTGTTTTAGCTGGGAATTCTTATAGAGGTATAAGTGATCTTTGTACCATAACAAATCATTTTGCCAGCTAAATGTATTAGACGTACTGGAGTCTTGTTGTAACTTTCGAATAAGTGCCCACACTTCTTTGTCATTCTTCCATTCCTCCCTTGCTTCATTTATCCAATCTGGTTGGATAACAGAAATGGCACACAACAATGCTTCCACATCCTCATCCTTTCTTGAGAGTGCATCTGCCACCACATTTTTCTTCCCATTTTTGTAGATGATTTCAAGTCATAACCCAACATCTTTGTGACCCACTTTTGTTGCTCTTTAGAGGATAATCTTTGTTCTAAAAATTATTTAAGGCTATCATGATTCATTTTTACCTTGAAGTGTCTTCCCATTAGGTAGGGTCACCATTTCTTAAGTGCATGGAGTATTGCCAACATTTCCTTCTCATAAATAGCTTTGTGTAAAAACTTTCCCTTGATTGGACGACTTTCAAAAGCAATGGGTCTTTCATCTTGCATTAAAACATCACCAATTCCATTTCCTGAAGCATCACATTCAAAAATAAATGCTTTTGTGAAGTCTTGTGTAGCTAAGACCGGTGCTTGGCACATTGCCTCCTTAAGATGCTCGAAGGCCTTTGTTGCTTCTGGAGTCCATCAAAATGCATCTTTCTTCAATAATGTTGTTAGAGGCGCTGCTATTCTCCCATAATTCTTAACAAACTTGCGATAATACCCTATCAACCTGAGAAATCCTCGCAGATGCTTTATGGATGTGGGGATTTTCCATTCCTTAATGGCTTTAATTTTGCTAGGGTCTACCTTAACTCCTTCATGAGATACAATATGACCCAGATATTCCACCTCTTGTACTCCAAAGAAACATTTGGATCTTTTTGCATATAATTGTTTCTCCTCCAATAGTTGTAGCACCCTGTCAACATGTTCAACATGATCCTTCCAAGACTTGCTATAGATTAGTATATCATCAAAAAATACTAACACAAATTTTCTAAGGAATGGTTTGAAAATGGAATTCATCAAACCTTGAAATGTTGAAGGTGCATTGGTAAGGCCAAAAGGCATGACCAAAAATTCATAATGACCCTCATGAGTTCTAAATGCTGTTTTCGGAATGTCTTCAGTCTTCATTCTGATTTGATGATATCCTGAATGAAGATCCAACTTGGTGAAGTAAATTGATCCATGCAATTCATCCAGTAATTCATCAATGATAGGAATGGGAAACTTATCTTTAATAGTGAGATTTTTGAGCTCCCTATAATCCGGACACATGCACCATGATCCATCCTTCTTGTGCACCAATACTACTGGAGTAGAGAAAGAACTTTGACTCGGTTGAATTATACCAGCATCTAGCATTTCTGCAACCATACCTTCAATTTCACTCTTTTTGGTAGAGGGATATTTGTATGGCCTGATGTTTGGAGGAACACTTCCTAGAATTAGATGAATAGCATGATCATGATCACGAATAGGTGGGAGACCTTTGGGAGTCTCAAATACCTTGGAATGATTGTCCAAGACTTTTTGGAGATCTGGAGAAATATATGATTCCAATGTGGAAACATCTAGCGAACATAATTGTGCAATTACACCTCTTTGTTCCTTTTTTAGAAGCTTTGTCATACCGTTAGAGCTAATTATCTTTCCCGGTTTCCCTGCAATACCCCTTAATTCAACTTCCTTTCCTTCCACAAAAAATTTCATGAAAAGTTCTTGAAAATTAAAAGCTATTGTACCCAAGGATTGTAGCCATTGGACTCCTAGTACAACATCAACACCTCCCATTGGAATGGAAAGCATTGGGCTAGTCAATACATATTCTCCCATGGATAGCTTGATATTATGGCAGTTTCTAGAGCAATTTATTGTTCCTCCATTTGCAACCATCACTTGACACTCTGCTGCTAGATATAAGAAGAAATTCAATTCTTTTGCTACCTTAAAATGAATAAAAGTGTGGGTACTTCCTGAATCAATCAACACTACTACCTTTTTCTTCTTGTTTTGTCCTTCTATCTTGATGGTTTGAGGAGTGGTAATTCCCGCCAATGCATTACAAGATATGGTCAAATTCATTTCTTCTTTATCTAGGCTTTGTTCCTAGAGTATATCCTCTTCTTTTGACCTTTCTTGTTCCTTTTCTTCTTCCTCTTCACAATCTATGTAGAATAATTTCTTCTCATCACACTTATGACCTTTAGTGTATTTGCTATCACAACTGTAACAAAGCCCTTTTGCTGTTTTTCTTCCAATTGTTGTGGTGTAAACCTTATAGGTTGTGGAAGACTAGGGGCAACAACACTTCTATCGTGGTTTCCATTTTTCTTGTTAACCTGAATGCCTTCTCTAATGAATCAGGTTCCCAAAGGCGAACATCATGTTGGATATTATCCTTTAAAGTCCCTATGAAAACATCAATCATAGGCTCATATGGAATATTTTTTACCCTTATGTTCAATTTTTTGAACTCCTCAATGTGCTCCATTATTGAACCCTTTTGTTTGAGACTTATCAATTGGATAAAAAAAGTGTTGCCTTTTGTATCCTCATAATGTGTTGTCAATTCTTCCGTAAAAATTGCCCAAGTGATAATTTGTTTACGAGAGCAAAGCCATTGATACCATACAAACTGATTTGGTTCCAAATATAAAGTTGCAATACATACCTTTTGTGTGTTTTACACATTATTGAAATCGAAAATTTCTCCATCTGTAATATCCATGTTGCTGGATCCTTGCCATCAAACTTCCTCATATCGATTTTTGGAATATGGTGGGTCTTCGATCCAACATTAGAGTCTATGGAATCATGATTAACATTTCTTTAGTTCTCATCATGAGTTTCCTTTACTACCCTTTCACCATTAGCGACCATTTGTTGTAGCAACTTATTCATATTTATCTTCAATTCTTCCATCTTATCATCCATGACATCAATTTTAGTGTCCATGCCATTCATCTTAGTTTCCATGCCATCCATCTTAGCTTCTACGCCTTTCTTTAAACAATCCCTCTTAGCATCTACACCTTTCTTTAAACCATCCATATTAGCTTCTACATCTTTCCTTAAACCATACATCTTAGATTTTGTTGCTTTTTGTTCAAGTGACACTTGTTGCACTTGGTCTCATAATTTTGATATATCATGTTGCATTTCTTCCTCTTCTTCATGAGTCATGCTAGAGCTTTTAGGTTTCTTACTAGGTGTTTGCATTTTCTTTCCTCGGGGCATCAATTACCAATTCAAACTAATTTTTCAAACCAACCCTATGAAAAAATTTTAAAAAAACTACACACCTTTTTTCACTTTGAAGCTTGATATTGAATTTGATGTATCTCTGTAATTTCGGATCATCTAGTTCTAAAATTGTGACTTGTAGTAGCCCACTATGTCTCTTTCCAATGCCACCAATTTGATCCAAATTGGATTCTCCAAGGAAGAGTTATGCACAATCTCCCAAGATGACCTGATTATAGACGAGTTCAGTAGATCGAATTTGTATGACGTGCCACGAGTCACTGTTTCGACCTTTGGCTCTAAAAAATATATACAAGAAACTATAGTCCATCCTCTTTCTGTACCTTCTTACGAAATTTCAATCCGATGCTCAGAGAGAAAGTTACGACGATTTTCCCTAGGTCACCTGTTTGGAATGTAATTCAGGAGTCTGGAAAAATACCAACTTCCTCAGATCATATTTCCGCAAATATAGCACAAAAATCCCTCAAATTTGGAACAAATATTTAGCGCGATTTCTTCCCAAATGGGTTTTTTTTAGCTTCTGAAACATTGCAGAAAAAAGTTATAGAGAAAATGCCACGATGACTTGTTTGGAGCAGCAAAACCCTAGAATCCAAAGCTCTGATACCAAATGTTATGAAACCAGCTCACAAAAAGATAGAAAAGAGAGATAAACGCCTTAGAATTCAGCCTCTTCGAGGGCGAAACCTCCTTTACATTACACAAATGAGCAATTCTTGGATGATTCAAATGACAAAACCTCCTTTCTATATATAGGAGTCTAAGGAATCACAATATAACCCAACCGACCTAACAATAATAATATAAAGCACAAAAATAACAATAGAGGGATTCTATGGGGCACAGTAATAACAATATGGGGACAATATTGGCACAACAATATTAATAAGGGATACAACTACAATAGTAATGGGGTAATCACTATTATTGTAGGGACCCAACACCTTCTTTCCATCCCTACCTCCAAATCTAGAGGCTAGCGTTTCTTCATGTGTGATGGCATGGGTTCCAATGAAAATTTCCTTATTCATGTCTACAAAATCAGTCCATAACATAGGGTTCCTTAGGTGACTAAGAACATCCATAACAATCAGTTTAATGAGGCCATGTTGGGCAATGTGTTGGTTCTTCTCTTCCCTCACTTTTTGGCTCATTTCAATGATAGATTACAGGAGGAAATGAGGAACACTGAGCCTATATGGGATAGGTAATTCTACTTTGAATCTTAGCCCATGGAGCAACCTAAAATGGTAGGAATATACAATGCTCAACCTCCCCTCATAGACTATGTATTTGAGAATGTTATAGGCACTTCATCATAGGGGTAAGGCAGGATCTCCCTTCTCACTCCATTCTTATCTTCTACAAGATTTTCTTTTAAAATGAAGAAGTTATTCCTGGATGTGCCACTCATTTCTTTGTTCTCCTTACTCCATGGAATTCCTAAGGGTAAGGTAGTAACCTGCTTATGATCTCAACATTTAGAGAGATGGCAAGGCCTCTGACAATAGTAATGGAACTATCTTCTCCTTGAGGATTTATTGCTTGATCCAGATCTTGGGGGGAGGCCCCCAAGATCTATAAAATTGAAATGGGTCTTGGGGGGCAGGGCCCTAAGATTTGAAAAATTAGAATGCCAGAAAAAGGAGAGAACACACTGTAAATAAAACCACAAAGAAACCTTTTATTAAAATGCAGAATAACTATAAAATCTACATTGTGGTGGACAATTTTTCCTTTTAAAAAATGTGACTTGTTACTTATAGTTTTTTTTAGTTACAATAACACAGATAAATTCCATGGGTGGGTAAATACCATGAATGAATATTGTGGGTAGATACCACTTACAATACCATGGGTGGATGCCACTTGTAATACCATGGATAGATTCCACGGGTGGATGAATACCAGGGGTGGACAAATACCATGCGTGGATAAATACCATGGGTGAATGAATACCATGGGTAGATGCCACTTTCCAGTTGGATCATTTCTATGGTAAATTCTTGGGTTATATTGTCATCATACCCATTCAACTGTTTAAATAATCCCATCCACTAATGCCTTGTAAAAATATTTACCATAGGTGGACGTTGATGAATTATCTTTGTGTCTATGGGCTCTCTTCTATTAAACCCTCCCCCAATTTCTCCTTCTACTCCTTCTTGAGGATACTTAGGTGTATTTCAAAATTTGGCCTTAGAGCAGTCTCGGTTGTAGTGTCAAAATTTTCCTTTTTATCATAGGGGAAGAAGGATGTGAATAATTTTTTTAACGAAACAAAATTTTCTTTGACAATTTCCAAAGGGAGCTACTACCTAATTATTTACTACAGGGCACTTAATTCAAGTAGAATTTTCCATGCAGAGGTATGGAAATTAGAGAGCAAGAGAGCCACTTACTCCTTTCAAGATAACTCTGTCATGTGAATGAGGATTTGAGGGTAACTTTGGGTAATTTTTTCTTTCTTTCTCCCTTTAATTCTCTCATGTAGCTTCTTTTTGGACCTCTTGTAGCAGTTCAGAGCCTCATATAGAAATTTATATCCTCCTTTAGCTCCTCCTATAGCTCTTCTTGTAGCATATGCAAACAATGTTCGAAGCAGATCAGTGGCACCCTAGGCAGTCTCTAATAACACTAGCTCATCCTTCTCTAATTGTCTTCTTGAAATGAGTGATTATACCAATGGAGTCGAGCCTTTTACTTAATATTCCTTTTGTGGTAGAGGCTTAGAGCGCTTTGATGACATAACTCTTGCATGAACTTCCCTTTTTTAACCATTGTCCCCACTCCTTGCAATCAACACCCTACTCCTCGCGATCATCACCTCACTCCTTGTAATCACCACCTCACTTGAGTTGATTTTTCCACATGCATGTGTGACTGAAATGAACTTTGGTTAACTAATCGAAGGTGGTCAAGTTTACTAGCCACCTCCAGCCCATAAAAAATTCCTTTCTCGACCATTACACATTTTATCATCATATGGATAGGGAAGAGGTGAGGGTTTTCACACCTGAGCCTACATGTGATTTTGAATTCTTGGAGAAGCTTGCATGCTGGATCTGGACTCATAATAAGATGATATTGAAGGTGTTGATTTCCTTTTCTTTCTTTTGCATGGGTTTTCATAGCTTAATGATTCCTTGATGGATAAAATTATTGCATGTGCAAGTTTCTTCCCAGTGTCCAATCTGTTGGTGGTGGAGTGGATAGACTTCTTCATAAGGAGGGTGTGCCTCTTCTCCACTTCAGAAATGGCTTCATGATGCTCAAGGTGGTTGGACCTTCTACTATGTGGGTGAAAAAAATAATTGATGATGAGTTCTATTGTGACTGTGCTGGCTGCTATAGGGGGAGTCTCTTCCTCTAGTAGTCACTTAATCCCTCTTTTGAGACCTCATATTACATGTAAGATTAAGTGAAATTAATAAAGGTAGGATGACATGATTAAGATAATGAGGAAGTGGTGTAGGTGGTGGAAAAATTGAAAGCAAAGCTTTTTTGTGTTTTTTATATGCATGGAAGAGTTGAAATTGAAGCTGAATTTTGGCTTGATGGAGTGGATGGGTGATGAAATTTATGTTGGTGGACCTCTCTCAGCATTTCCTGAAGATACATGACCTTTTGGCCTCTTTCTCCAATTGGATCTTCCTCCTATAGCATTTTAGGCTCCTCCTATAGCATTACAGACTTCTCTTGTAGCATTATAGCGAGGAGGAAAAATTTGATTCTATTGTTGGTTGGATGATGGAGAGAGGTAGGGAGGTGATGAAGAGGGTGAAAATGAAATGGGTGGATGGAATAATGGAGGAATGCACTTGTAGAATATATTATGTAGGCATGGTTCTATTGACTATATAGAGTCCCACAAAAGAGATATGTTATCAAAAGTAGTGTAAGAACTCATTCCATGTGTTTGCTTTTCACTCTTCTCTTTTTTATTTTTCTTTTTTGAGACATGCAGATTACCTCGATAGAGGTTTTAAACCTGCATGCTTTCCCTAGGCACCTCAAATAAGGTTTTCACCTAGGGATATTTCCATATTTTGTTTTATTTTTGTGTTTTTTTTGTCTCCTTTTTTGCTCCTGTGCTACCTCAAAGATGTTTATGACCCTGGAGTTGGCCTCAGATGCCTCATGAAGGTTTTCATCTAGGCCCTCTATTTTTTTTTTGTTTTTTAGAATTTTTGTGGACTGAGGGTTGTTAACCTCCTAATCACATTCAATTTTTTGTTGATTGAACTAAAAAATTCTTCCTTGGACAAAGGTATTTTATACAACTTTAACCTATAATCATTGACAAGTAAGGGGATCCCTTTGTCATCAATTGTTGTGATTTGGACAAACCCATTCTCATGAAATTTCTCTACTAGATAGGGATCCAACCATCTTGTCATTAACTTTCCCTTGAAATCCTTGAACCTGGAATCATACAACAGGGCCCAATCTTCTTCTTGAAAATTATTCTCTTTGATGTGTTTGTCATGCCAAATCTTCCTTTGTAGCTGGATTACCTTAGTGTGTAGGAGAGATTGCTTCTTAAATTCATCTAGACTATTGAGTTGGAGCATCCTCTCCTACTGTTCTATAGTGAGATCCAAGTCTAACTGAGTTTCCATCCTTAAGGTGTTATATTCGAAGTCAATAGACATCATGACCTTCTTCCCATAGACTAGTTCAAATGGCGTAAATCTAGTGGCAGCCTTCCAAGTGGTGTTGCAGGCCCAAGTGGCTTCCAAAAGTATGCCTTCCCAATCCTTTCTGCTGCTGCTAATAACCTTGGTAAGAATGTTTTATACAGTGCTCTATTTGTGACTTCCCCCTACCCATTTGATTGAGGGTGATAGGTAGTGGATTCCCAGTGCTTGTTGTGGTGGTGATTCATGATATCTTCATTCATATTTTATTTAAATTGTTCTCCTTGATCAATGACTAACTTCTTTGGAAAAACAAACTTGTAGAATATGTTCTCTCCCATAAATTCAACCAACTTTTGCTCAGTTGTTGCCTTTACTTCCTTTGTTTCAACCCATTTAGTCAAGTAATCAGTGCACACATTGATATATTTCTTCCGTCTTGATGGGCGATCAATAGGTAAACTAAAATCCACACCCCACTTCTCAAATGGCTCTAAATTCACTTGAGTTTGTAAGGGAATTTCATCCTTGGGTGTGGGTTAAATCATCCTTTGGCACTAATCACACCTGGTGGTGTACCTTCTTGCATCCTGATGTAAAGTGGTCTAATAATAACTTGATTGTAGAACTTTGAAGGTTATCCTCTTAGCAACAAAGTGGCCCCCATAGGGTCCATCATCGCATGATGAGAGAAAGTCAAAGACCTCATTTTCCCTCACACATCTCCTCAGGATCTGATCTAGTCCCAGTATGGAAATATTTCCCCCAATCCAAGTGAATGGGGCACTTTTCCTTACAATCATTCTCTTCTCCTTCATGGATAGATTAGGAGGGAACCTTTTAACAACTAAGTAGTTGGTTGTATCAGCAAACCAAGGAGAAAGCATCGATATGGAAAATAGATGTTCATCTGGAAGTTGATCGTATACCATTTATTCCTTTTGCTATAGGTAGGGTTAGTCTTGACAAGACATCTGCAACCACATTCTCTTTCCCTGGTTTATAATATTCAAATCAAATTGTTGTAATAATAACAACCATCTAATTAGCCTAGCATTGACATTAGACTTATTCATTAAATACTTAATGGTTGCATGATCAGTGTGAACAAAAGTTAGGTAGCTAGGGATATAATGCCTAAACTTGGTCAAATAATGTACCACTGCCAAAAGTTCCTTCTAAGGGATAGTATAATTTAACTCAAATTTGGAAAGGCTTTTACTGATGAAATATATAACATAATGAAATTTGTTTTTCCAATTGTCCTAAGGTTTCCCCTACAACTTTCCCCAAGGCACCTATGTGTATATTGAAAGGTAATGCCCAGTTGAGACCCCTAACGATGGGTGTAGTGGTCACCTTTTCTTTCAGTACTTGGAAGGCTTCTTGATAGTTGTTTTTCCAACAAAAATATGAATCTTTAGCCATCAATCCAAACATGGGTAAAGCCAGTTTACTAAAGTATTTGATAAAACTTCTATAATACCCAACTAATCCAATGAAACTCCCGAAATCTCTTTGATTTTGAGGGATAGGGACCCTTACAATGATGGAAATTATATTTGGGTAAACCTGCATCCCTTCCTTGGATATATAATGGCCAAGGACAGTCCCTCCATTAATTAAGAATTCACATTTCTCGGGACTCAATGAAAGATTCATTTGAATGCATTTCTTTAAGAGTTTTCACATATTAGAAAGAGCTTCCTAGAAGTCACTTCCATAAGGAGTGAAAGCATCCATGTATATCTCAAAAGGGTCATGAAAATGTTCAACAGAGATACTTAGAACCGTCCTCTGGAAAGTATCAGGGGCATTGCATACACCGAATGGAAGGACTCTATAGGAAAATGTACCCTAAGGATATGTAAATGTGGAATTATATTGGCCTTCAGGGCTGATATGGATTTGATTGTATCCACTAAATCCATCCAGGAACGAGAATAATTTATTTCTTGCAAGGCCATCTAGGGCTTGGTCAATGAAGGGCAAAGGAAAATGGTCCTTCTTTGTAGCCTTGTTAAGTTCTCGGTAATCAACATAGATCCTCCACTTCCAATTTTTCTTGGGGACAAAAACAAGAGATGACACCCATTCACTATATGGAATGGGGCATATGAACCCTGCATCTAGTAACTTCTGCAATTATTCTTTCACAATGTCCTTAAGAGATGGGTTCATCCTTCTTTGGGGTTAGCGCATAGGCTTGCATCCCTCTTTGATGTAAATATGATGAGTATAGATTGAGGGATGCACACCTTTAATTTCCTTATAATACCAAGAAAAAAATCCAGGTGTTGCCTCAACGCACTGCATAAATGTTCTTCCTACTTAGCAGAATGAGATGGCTTGATCTTTAGAGTTTTGGATGGGCCAATCTAGAAAATCTTGGTAGGTTCCAGGCTTGATTCAACAAAGCACAATTCAGTCCAAGCACTACTGTCAGATTCTTTCATTAGTTCCTCAACTAATATGGAAATGGGAGGTTGATTTCATAAGGTATGGTCAATAAGGTCGTCTTCATGAAGATGCCCCCATCATATAACAGTGTCTAGAGTGCATATTGGGTAGAGGGATGTCTGATAAAATTCTTCCTCTTCCTCTTCGTGTAACCATAAGGGTAAATCATGTTCAATAGAAGGCTGAGCAGGAGGATATAACATAAGTTGTTTTAATAAATTTCCATTTTTAATAGTCATGTTCCCAGCCCTACAAGTAATGTAGTCATCAACAGTGGCCAACCATGGTCTTCCTAGAATGAGAGGATAACCTTTAAACTTAGTTTTGGGCTGGATGACTAGGAAATCAGTGGGATACTCCCAAGATTCAATAGAGACCATGGCATCCTCAATAAATCCCTTCAAGAGCTACTGTGGATTTATCTGTAAGTTGAAACACTGTAGTGGTCTACCTCAAAGCCCCTTGGAGGTTGAGTTTCAACATGGTTTCCCCAGTCATTATATTGATTGCTGTCGTAAGATCAATCAAAGTATTAGGGACCATAATTCCATCAATGTGCACATCCACTACTGGGCTACCAGGATCCAAGTATCATGGAAAGATCACCCTCCCAAGCATCATATCAGATTGTTATCCCACAACATTTATTTTGGGGGTATATCTTCTTCTTCTACCAAGAATTTTGTTGTAAATTGGAACATATTTGATGGCCTAGAGAAGGGGTTTCCTAACACACAAGTTTTTCAATTCTACCAAAAGTTCAGCCTCTTTTGGGGTGTGTTGTTTAGGGTGGACCAAACTTTCAGGATAAGAAGGTGCATTGAATTAGGGGACACTCTCCTCCTTCTCTTCTACAGTCTCTATAGGTGGAGAAGGTGGATGATTATCTAGAAGCACCTTCCCAAACATAAGGTTGATCTCTTGGATTTCCATAGCATAAGCAGGCAAGGGTATCTCCCTAATGTAAACCTATTGGGCTGGCTTGTTGTTCGAGTTCATATTTGGTTGAGTAGGCATTTGACATTGCTTAGGTGGATTTTGCTGAGGAGGTTGTGATTGAGGTTGAGGTGGAGGCATTAAAGAATGAGGTTGGATGGTTTGAGGCCTTCACCCTAGTGAGGGGTTGCTCCATTGGGAAGGTTGGGGTGGATATGGATGAAAAGGATGGTTGATAGGATGAGGAGGATATTGGGAAGCATAAGACTAAGGAGGAGGTGTGGAGCATGATGGATGAGTGGAAGGGTACCAAGGCTATAAAGGTGCATTTTTATTTGGATTATAGTGAGGATAATGTTCACCTTGAATGCCTTGTTGATATGGTCGAGGACATAGGGTTTGATTAATGAAGCACAATTGTTCTCCTTGGTATACAACATTTACACCTAGTAGAGAGGGACATTTATCTATTACATGATTCTCTTCATAGACTAAGAAGACGTTTATGACATTCAATAGTCATTCCTTCCTAGGATGTCTTTTAGTACACCTAGGGGAAAAGATAGCTAGTGTCCTCTCTAATTCCTCTTGCCTTCTTTTGATTTGAATAATATCCATCTGTAAGGAAAAGTTACACAACATTTCACTCTTAACATCTTCCAACATACTTTCTGTCTCATGCTTGATGGTTATTGTGGAGGGAGAGGAACTGACCAAGATCTCACTAGACCTATAATTCTTCCTAGTATCCCTAGAGTGATCATTGAGTACATTTTTTATGTTATCATAAGGAAATTGGTAGATATCTCCTCCAGATAGCATGTTGACGGTTTCCATTACCTCCTTCCTCATTCCTCGGAGAAGAACTAGCTTCAGTGACTAAGGGTCAAGGGTATAGTTGGCCCTCCTATAATTGAGTTGAAAACTTTCCTCATAGTCCTCCAAAGATTCATCAGGTCCAAGGGTCATCCTAAATATTTCCTCCTTTGTTTCTTTGGACCTAAAATAATCTCGATATTTTTCATTGAAGGCTTGTTGCGTTTTGGCCCAGGTAGTTATGTTGCCTCTAGGTAGAGTCATAAACCAATGCAAGGTTGCATCTTTGAGGATAGAAGTAAACAGATTCAGCTTCTACTCATCAGAGGCATAGTCATACATCCTACAGTAAAAAAAAACTCAAACATGAAGGTTTCAGTATCCTCAAATGTTAGGCCATGGAAATTTGGAAGGGAAACAGGGCTTATATTTTTCATTCTATCCTCTCCATTGGTTTCTCTCATAGGGAAAATCTCATTGTTATGGTTTTCAGCCATAGTTTGGGTAGGTGACATAGGTTCTTCTTCTCTTATAGGTTTTTCAAAAAATTTAGGTGGCTCTCCTAAAAGGTTTTCCAACTCCCCTGTAGTCAGAGAGGTAAGTTCATATTCATTGAAGAAAAATGAAGGTCGACTGCTTGAGGAAATGGGGGTTTCTGGCAAGAATTTCTCTTGGTTATCTCTATTCCTATAAAGCATGAAAGAACACATTTTATTTTTTAATTTTTCACTCTTTGTTCAAAGAAATAAGATTGATGAAAAACAAAAAAAAAATACAAGCAATTATTAAGTAGAAACAACACCTACTTAGACACCACCACGACAACGATGTCAAAAATTGATGAGCCCTGGTATTTCAGCAAGAATGTTGCAACTCCTAAGGACTTCTCAACTCAAATTATCAACCCGAGGTTTGTACAAACTTAGAGTTCACAGTGTTATATGCACAACAAGGTAGGTTCTACTCATGTCACACTTATTCATGAAATCAGGTCAAGGTGTTCAAAGACCACTCCTCCAACTAATTATAGTGAGAAATTCTTATGAAAGCATAAATGAACATGATTCTAGCTACAAAGGTGAAAATTCCATTCATTAAGTGTAAATACTAATTGAAATTGCATGAAAGGATAAAGTTAATCTATCTGCAGAAGTAAACCATGCAACTTTGATTGCACACTTAATCAAATCAATAACCTATATGTGTACTCACACTTGCTTGAAAATGAGAAATCCAATTTTTAACATACTCATGAAAAAAATACTAATTCTAACTCTATTTTGTTATTTGAGGGTTGGTTGGAGTTTTCCTGGAGTCTTCCCTAATCAACAAATCACAGTCTGGGGTTTTAGCACTCCGTAAATTTCCTTAGGCTGAAGAGAGAAATTTCAGAGGTAACCACAAAACCACTTTTAGACTAGAATCTAGCCTTTCTAGCCTTGGAGAGGGCTCTCTCTCTTTAGGTTGTTCAACTAATATGATATTAGGCTAGGTATAGTGCTCAATAAGGTCTGATTTTTCAAAGGTTTTCTGGTTAAAAAAGGAGACAAATTCATTAGGCATGGAGTCATGTCAAATTGATTATTTTTTTGAGTGATATGATGAAGAGAGAAAGGGTTTTTCCATAGGGGCAAGGTATGCAGTCTTGGTGGTGGAATTAATTCGTTGTACGAGGGTGAGTGTGAGAAAAGATATAAACAACAAAAAGAGTATCAAATTGCAGATAAATTATGAATGTTTCTTTAAGAGGAAATCGTAGATCACTTGCTAAAACTAAATCATAACATCTTTTAGATGAATTTTGAGTTAAACATATGGTTCTTCCAAGCATGCATACATACATTCAAGATATGTAAAAAAATAAGAAAAAATTACAGCATGAAGAAGCACAACACCATCCAGATCTGACACAGGAATCCTTGTAAATCACCTTCTCTCTTTCATTCACTGGAAAAATATTCAGAAATACAATGCACACAAAGTCTCTTTCTCTCCAATCTAACCAACAAAACCCTATTCTTAGCTTTCTATATATATATATATATATATATATATATATATATATCATTCCCATCTAGCGAGGTCAAATTTTTCAAAAGGAAACTAGTCAAATAGCTAGATACATCGAATTGTTTGCCTACTTTGCATAAAAATAGGAACTAATTACCTAATGCAGTTTTTTGCTTAATACATCATTCAAATTAGAAATACTCATAAAAAACCACTAACTATATCATCCTAAGGAGTAATTCCAACTAAAAACATGATTAAACAACCTTTGGAACCCAAACAAATTTTAATTTACAAGGAAAAACCAAGATTGTGTTAAAACATAGTATATGCTACAAAACTCCCAGTTTCGCAACAACTTTCGCAGCACCTCAAGTTATGTATATTTGTGGCCTTCCTTTGAAAAAAGGGAGAAATTGGGTACTATCAAAATATCCCTGTGATGGTAATGAAATTCTAAAACATCCTTTGAAATGGTTATAGACCTCCTGAGCACCTGATCCCCTTAGCTGGCAATGTAGCAGACTTTTGCAACAAACTGTCCACTTTCACAACAACTTCAAAATTCTAAGCATATGATGGATTCTTCTGATATAAAGTGTTGGAAGAAACAATTAAGTGTTGTGACATCCTTATAACACCCCATGGGACAATAAAAACCTCAAAATTGTACCATCTCAACAACATAAAGGACTATATAAAATGTGTTGCATGTCCTTGCTCCATTTTTGTAAACTCCACCAAAACTAACCTATTTTTGACTTCTTGAGAAAAAAGACAAAATTTAGAGCTTAGTGGTATCCACCTGATGAATATTTACCTTTGTGCTGGCTTCTTCTCATATATCGAACTTTCCCCTCTTCCTCTTTCTTCTAGATTTCTTGGCCTCAATCAACTGGTGTTTTACTAATCTGAGTCTCCTTTTCAAGACCAAATTCTGTGTATACAAATTTCTCACTTGCCTATGTAGAGGAAAGGTACACTTTAACTTATTTTTAGCCTTCTTAAGGACATGTTCAAAAACTTGTAATTTCTTAAATAAACTCAGTTTATCCCTTTGATCTTTTTATGCAAGCCAATCTACTTGCTGCTGAACTCCTTCAAGTTGTTCCAACAATATTTCAAACTCTTTCTGCTCCTCAAAAACAACTTCTTTTTTTGCTAAATGGTCTCTTTTATTTGCATTTCTATCTTGGCAGTAGACCTAATTCTAGGTCTCCTTGACTGCTCAACTGTCACCTGCACATCTTCAACATCTATGATTTGTTTTCTTTTGTCTTTAACAACATGTACCAATTCTCTCCTTGATGGTTCTCCTTCACTAGGGTGGGTAGTTTCTTGTGATACTTTCTACCTGATTTCTCTATTTTCTTGCTGCAAATATGATACCATTAGATGAGCTTTGTCCAAGTGATCTTGCAAGTCTTTAATTCTATGATCCATTTCACCATCTTTTGCTTCTTCATGTGAAATTTTTTATTCAACATCCTGAACAAGTGTAGGATCTATAAGCAATCTTTTAGCTGAAGCTCTTGTTCTCAGTCCCCTAGCCACTTATTCTACCTCAAGTGAGAAGTGAAGTTTCTTGGAACTTGTTTTGTCAACTAATTTGTTCTGAATCAAAGGTTTTTTGACCGAGCCATCTACTGTAGATGAGGCCTCTTTGATTACAACTGATGGGATATCTCTCTTAGTCCTTTGGTTATCAAAAGACTGTGTCATCCACCCTGAAGAAATCAAGAAGTCTTGCCATGAATGCTCCCTCTTATCAAGTTCCTTTATCACCAACAATTTAAACAATGAAAAATGAAATAATATAGGTTCAATCTTACTCCCCTTTGCTTGATCTTTGTCAACAATTTTTCTAAGACTCCTAAGTAAATAGTAAGGAAGATTCAAAGGATTCCTACCGGTAAAATGCATTATAAGCCTAATATGATACTGATAAACTTTGTTGAACCTCCCTTCACATGTAAAATATATTTGAATCACCTCCAACAGTTTACTATGGTGGTCCTGTAGATATCTCCTTGGAAAAAAAGACCCATACCCCTCCTGGTATTGTGGTTTCAAAAAGTCTTTGAAATGATCCAAATCTAACTCCATACCCTTAAACCATTCCTCACCATGTAAAGGGATCTTAGTGGCATCAACTATTTATTGCACTGTGACTGGAAAAGTAAGTGTTCCAATCTTAGCCTACAATCCATCAAAACCCTTGGCAAACTTTCAATTGTGGATTGTACCCTTGAATATTTTCACAAAACCTCAAACACACCACCTGCTCAAAAACCATTATGATGGTTGGGTTTGCATTAATAAATGTGATATCTTGTGGCTCAAACCAAACAATGACACCTCCCTTGTGCTTCTTTTCCTCTAGAATTGACATGATTTTGTTTTGCATCAATAAATTGTCTAGGGTTTTAAAGTAATTTATTTTGTGAAATAGTGTAAGAGTAATGGACAAGAATAAATCTTCAACTTTAAACCTATGATGATGATTAAGAAGAAGTAAAATTCCCACACAATACTAATCAATACAAAATTTCTTCATAGAACCCCTAGATACTTGCAAATTCATAAGAAAGGTCTTTGACAATTGTAGTGTATCTAGGGTGCTAGATTAGACTATATTTATTATCGACCAGGATCAGTAAACTTCGAGGCATGCGTCTACAATCTATAGACATAAAGGATTCCTAACTAAGTGTTCATGATGGCAGGTTACAGAACTTCTTTACGGAAGGTTGAGGTATGCTCCCTATCACCTGGACACTCAGGTCATTCAATTCATATACCTATTCTAAAAACACTGTGTATTACTTAAACCAAGATTTCAATCCCCTTACGAGTATGTTGTGCATAAAACCCCTGTTCAGTGAACACTCAGCATTCAGTGTTTATCATTCATGAAAGATTGAAACATACTAAAATCATAAGCACACTAAAAATTCAAATATATGAGAAACAGGGTTCACGAAGATGCTCTTAAAAATAACGAAAGATCAAATCCCTTACAGGATACAATTCAACGATCTCAGCGATGAATCCTTCAAGCCACCATCATAAACATTACTCATATGAATTTCTTATTAAATCAACAAAATCATAAACTAAACTCTAATGACTGTGCATACTATTGAATATTCAGAAGTTGCAAATGAAATGAAATGACAATATACCCGTTCCACGCAGGGCCCGTCCGCGTTTCAAAGGTATACTGGACTGCGCTCAAGCAACTATAGAATCAACGCAATAACAAAATATTGATTGCAACTGAGTTCTGGTATTAAGTTCAAAAGCTCTGTTTTTCAAAATGATACACTGATAACAACTAACTAACAACGCATAACTGTGTTTACATATATCTAACAATGTTTACATTTCGGAACGAATGTACATTCGTTATGCGGCTGTTGCCGCTTTTGTTATGGCATATTCCCATTCTGAACCGATTTCAAAAAGGAACAAAACTAAATCAGTTTAGAACCCTATGCTATTGCTGCTTTTGTCGCCAACATGCTGTGCTTTGACCGTCATTGACCGCGCATTCAGGAGTGTTGGTTCTGCTGTAGGATAGGTGTTCTTCCATGCTTGTACATTCTATTTTTCATCCCTACCCTTTGTTTTAGCTTAGCTGTCATGCCATATGTCAAACAATAAACCAATTACAGGATGTTGCAACTTCCTGTAGTCTTTTTATCAAAAATCCCTAATTCTTTAACATAAAACTCATAAATCAATTCTAATGCATTTAACAACTATAATATTGTTAACTAATCAATTTCAAGGGGTCTAAGAGATGTATGAAGGAAAAAGGTAGGAAAACGATGTGTTGCAAGAGGAAAAACGAGGTCAACGAATGGTACCAACATCTCTCCCCGACTTAATGAATTAGCATGACCTCATGCTAACCCCGATGTGCTTCCTCTGAACTCTGTCCCTGCCTGTACCTCTGCTGCCTTCAACAATGTATCCACATTCTTCTTCACTTGGGCATCTTTCTGACCACGGAACTCATGCATTAAACTTTTGTACTTTTCCCTGAGGCCCTTCTTTTGGTTATACCATTTAGTGGCCCACTTACAAATATCTGTTTGTTCAGCTTCAAGTTCCTTGATTTGTTCCCTTAACTTTTCATTTTTCTGTTGAGTCTCTTTACTCTGTGCTCTGAGCATTTCATTTTCTTTCTTGATAACTTTTTCCAGCATATTGGCCTCCATTAGTTCTTCCTTTAACTTCTCAATTTGCTTCTCCAGTTTCTTCTGTTTCTTAATGGCAGGTTGTGAATCTTTTTCTTGCCTGTTATTGCTTTCAACCTCCATCTCATCTCCTGGTCCAAGTTGTGAGTGGGCACTACTCTCAATATCCACTGGTATAGGTGCATTTGATTCAGGCTGGTCTTCTTGTAGCTGGGCCTTTGATGTTCTCCTGGTTCTTCTTGTATAGGTGGTAAAATTTTTATCTTGCTCTGCTTCCTGAGCATCTTGTTTTCTCATTTTCCTTGTCCTCACATTGCTAATAGGTGGAGGTACCTTGCTTGCTTTGTGTATAGGAATCTCTTCATCAATATCATTCATAAATCTTGAGTTCTCCTATGGTTCTTCCTTGTCCTCTTCATCTTTAATTTGGTTAGAAGTCAAGAATTCCTTCCACGTTTTCCCTCTTCTCTGTAACGCATACTCAATAAGAATTTTAACTAGCCCAAAGTGATATAAGCTCTTGTCTTCGTTACCTTTTTGCTTTTGGATGGTCTTCGACATTTTGGTTAGGCTTTGAAAGAGGAAGTATGGCAGACTGATAACACACTGCCCTTTCAAATGTAACAGTAACTTGATATGGTACAAGTAAACAATACTGTAGCGGCCTTCAAAAGTCACAAACTTTTGGATGATATAGACCATCTCGTCCCAGGGATGCACCAGCCAACTCCTTGGGACGCCTTTCTTCCAATTAATGGATGAAACCCTGGATCTGGACATAAATTGAGTCCATGACTTCTCTTTAAATTGCTTTGTCTTGAAGTACTTCTCCCCTTCTGGGCTGATCCCTAGGGACTGGGCTATGGTGTCTTCTGACGCCCTGAATGAAAAATTACCTATCAGAGCTTTCTCTCCGTTGAATATAAAAGCGAATTGTTTGGTAACCTCTTCATTACTTCCATGAAATTTCTCTAAAAAGGGCAGCCACTGTATTTCTTTAAGAATTGAAATGCAATCTTCGTGATACTGGGAATTGTCGAATATGCTTGGCTCGACCCTATTGGTCATTTTGGCAGAGAGTTTTGCTCTAACTCTTCTTTGTTTATGTTTTGCAAATTCAACAAAGAAGTTTTGATTTGTTACCTTTTGTCTTCCGCCTCAATACTGCTGACCTGGTGGCATCCTCGGCTCTTTAACACTAGCTCCTTTAGTAACCCAAGCGATGCTCGATTGACTGTCTTGTAATTATGGTGGAGGTCGAACCCAATTAACTACATTTTCCTTTCGTGGCGCTTGCTACTTTCAGCCCTTACTGTTGAAGTCACAGGAGTCGAATGCTAACATAGAATAACTGAGAATGATAATGAAATAACCGGCTTACTCAATTCATAACATATTCATCTTTTGGAACAGAGGAATGGTTGTACTGGTCGTATGGATGCCATCATAGAAGCGCTAGAAGCATATATGAAGTACTGGGATATGATTTCAGGTAGTCGTTTGCATCATTTGGCTTCGTCGGGTGGTTAAATCATAATTCGGCCGTTTCAAACATAATGAACAAGCCCGCATAACATTTGGTTTTCAAACAATTCACCACGTGTCCTGCTTCTGTTGGTACCCGGCCAAATAGAAATATTGGAATGGCTGTAAGGTCTGATTGGTTGGTAACAGAGATTGAAAAGGCGATATGAGAGGGGATTAACAAAATCATATAAGTATGAGATGGGTTGGAGTATTGGAAGATGATAGGGTTTAACAATAGGATAAGGAGTGATAGGTGAGTGATAGGTATGGAGGTGTCTCTGAAATTGATCGTAGCAGTCACAGTTATTAAATTTAACATTAAAAATTAATCTAAGAATTTAAATGTTAAGAATAAGGAATACATTACACTTTTGTTGGTTGTTCAAGCGTTGCATTGGCATGCTAGGTAGGACTAGTCTCTTTTGACTATTCTTTGTTGTTCATAACAGGTACCCCTGAGATAGATTCGAATGCAACAGGTCCCTCTGAGATCTGGAAAATGTTCATGCAGCTTCTTTGAAATCTGGAAAAAGAACTGTATGTATACAGGTTCCTTGATCTTTGGTATTTGATGAAGTCTTGGTGACCAGCAACCTGTGGATTCTTGTTGAAACTTGATGAAGCTTTGTTGAGGTAATATTGAAGTAACAGTCTCTTAACAGGTCCCTTTTATGTGTCTTCAACAGGTCCCATTACTGCTGGTGTTGGTAGCATGGTCTTTTGAGGCTATCCTGATCTGGTTGTAGCCACTGAAACCATCAAGAAAAGAGAATGATGATTTCCTAGCTAATGTGTCTAACACTTGGTCAATAAATGGTAGTGGGAAATAATCTTTGAGCGTTGCTTTGTTCAATTGTTTGTAATCAACACAAATGCGCCACTTACCCTTTTTCTTGGGCACTATAACCAATAGGGATACCCACTGACTGTCAGAAATAGGATATATAAAATTAACTCTCAACAGTTTTTGCAATTCTTCTCTGACAATATCCTGGAGCATGGGGTTCATTCTTCTCTGTGGTTGCCTCACTGGTTTGATAGTACTATCTGTATAAATATGGTGAGTGCATGTGTCGGGGTGAATCCCATGCATATCGGTGTAGTCCCAAGCAAATGCTTTCTGGTATTTTCTTAATAGTCGAATCAATTTCTCTTGTTGAGATGAGTCTAGGTGATTGCCTAGGTTCAGAGTTTTCCCTGGACTAATCTCTATGATCTGACTCTGTGTGTTTGTGATGGATTGAACTGGAAAAATATCGTGAAATGTGGTTTGTAAAGATTGAATGGTGCATGTTTCTTGAAAATTTTGGGCTAAAAGTACATCTGCAGCATGATATTGGTCGTTTCTCAAATTTTCGGAAATATCAGGTTGAGAAAGGAACAATTCTACCAAATCATTATTATTTTGTTCTTGGAAATCATAGATTTGGTCGATGCTAAAAACAGATTGTACTTATTCTTTATCATTGTATTTATCATAAATCCATAAATTGTGTGTTACTGCTGGTGATTGTGCCGATGGATAAAGAGTGAGTTGTTTTCTTTCTGTCCCTCTTGAAATGATCATGTTGCCCAATCGACATCCTATGAATGCATCAGCAGTCGCTAACCAAGGTCTACCAAGGATGATAGGGTGCCCTCCTAAATTGGATTTGGGTTGAAGAACTAAGAAGTCCACTGGATACTCCCAAGAGTCTAGTGAAACAATTATGTCCTCCAAAATCCCTTTAGGAATCACTTTAGACCTATCAGCTAAATCTAGAACAATCGTTGTGTGTTGCAAATTTATGAGTTGGAGTGTTCTCATGGTTTCAAGAGTCATGACATTTATTGCGGCCCCAAGATCTATTAAAGTGTTTGGAATCTGTATGTTGTTAATGATTGTAGTAACTCTGGGGATACCATGATCAACATACTTTTCCATCGAGATGGTATTTGTCATAAGGTCAGCTAAATGTCCTATAACATGAATGGTTTGTGGATCAATCCTTTTCCTAGTGGGATTCTTAAGACACATTTCTTTGATTGCTTTAGTGTATATGGGAATGTATTTTATGGCTTGCAGTAGCGGAATTTTTATATAGACATTCTTGAGCTCATCTAAAACATCAAACTGTGGTATAGACATTGGAAGTTTCATTTGGAGCAATCGGTCTGGAAAAGGTGGATGCAATGGTTGCATTTGCTTATCTTTGGTATCATCGTTTAGTTTTCTTTGATTTGTCGTTTTGTTTTCATTTTCTGTGTTTTCTTCTTGTTTATCAGTTGTTGGAGAATCTTTGTGGAGTACCTTACCAGACCTCAAGTAGATATTTTGCAAGGGTAGTGTGGGATATGAGGTTCCCTTTTCTACATTGTAGGCTGGCCTCTCTGCTCTGTTATTTGGATTTGGGACAGTTTGAGAAGGAATTTGAGTAGGTCTGGGAGGTTGTGAGTTAGATGGAAATTGTAGTTGTGTGTTACAACGGCGCAAAAATGTAGTGTCCTATCTAGGGTGCTAGATTAGACTATATTTATTATCGACCAAGATCAGTAAACTTCGAGGCACGCGTCTACAATCTATAGACATAAAGGATTCATAACTAAGTGTTCATGATGGTAGGTTACATAAATTGTTTACGGAAGGTTGAGGTATGCTCCCTATCACCTGGACACTCAGGTCATTCAATTCATCTACCTATTCTAAAAACACTGTGTATTACTTAAACCAAGATTTCAATCCCCTTACGAGGATGCTGTGCATAAAACCCCTGTTCAGTGAACACTCATCATTCAATGTTTATCATTCATGAAAGATTGAAACATACTAAAATCATAAGCACACTTAAAATTCAAATACATGAGAAACAAGGTTCACGAAGATGCTCTTAAAAATAACGAAATATCAGATCCCTTACAGGATACAATTCAACAATCTCAGCGATGAATCCTTCAAGCCACCATCATAAACATTACTCATATGAATTTCTAATTAAATCAACGAAAGCATAAACTAAACTCTAATCACTGTGCATACTATTGAATATTCAGAAGTTGCAAATGAAATGAAATGACAGTATACCCGTTCCACGCAGGGCCCGTCCGCGTTTCAAAGGTATACTGGACTGCGCTCAAGCAACTATAGAATCAACGCAATAACAAAATCGTGACTGCAACTGAGTTCTGGTATTAAGTTCAAAAGCTCTGTTTTTCAAAATGATACACTGATAACAACTAACTAACAACACATAACTGTGTTTACATATATCTAACAATGTTTACATTTCGGAACGAATGTACATTCGTTATGCGGCTGTTGCCGCTTTTGTTATGGCATAGTTTTTAAGTTGTTTCCATTCTGAACCGATTTCAAAAAGGAACAAAACTAAATCGGTTTAGAACCCTATGCTGTTACTGCTTTTGTCGCCAACATGTTGTGCTTTGACTGTCATTGACCGCACATTCAGGAGTGTTGGTTCTGTTTTAGGATAGGTGTTCGTCCATGCTTGTACATTCTATTTTTCATCCCTAACCTTTGTTTTAGCTTAGCTGTCATGCCATATGTCAAACAATAAACCAATTACAGGATGTTGCAACTTCCTGTAGTCTTTTTATCAAAAATCCCTAATTCTTTAACATAAAACTCATAAATCAATTCTAATGCATTTAACAACTATAATACTGTTAACTAATCAATTTCAAGGGGTCTAAGAGATGTATGAAGGAAAAAGATAGGCAAACGATGTGTTTCAAGAGGAAAAAGGAGGTCAAGGAATGGTACCAACAACGCTAATCACATAAAAATTCAATTATCAATGTGTTTCAAACCAGCCAGTGTGGTTCATCGCCAGGACAAGATGAAGAACCAGACCATAGTGATAAATTAAATAGAGAGATCCCTCATTCAAACGGATAGAAAGAAGCAACTAATTTTGACCACAAGAAATGACTACAATTGACCAGACTATAACTGAATTTGACTAGATCAAGGATTGGGGAAGTTTATTAATTAGTTAATTAGTTAAATTTATTAGATTTAATTATTTTGAGTTAATTCTATATGTAACTCAATATATCCATTAATAATTATTAAAAAAAAAATCTCTTTTCAATTTCAAACTAAATAAATTATATGTGAAAACTTTATGGGATACATTCAGGTAAAAATTAAAGTTTATTAATTAAACAATTAGTTAGTTTAATTTAATTGGTTAACTTGTTTCCCCTGTATATTTATGCATTATCTTCTTTTAATTCACATATATGAAGGATTACGGGACAAGCTAGGAAAAACTATATAAATGTTGATTAAATGACTAATTAAATAGATTATTTGATTACTAATTATATTTTGATTTGATTTAAATGAATGGGTTACTAAAACTATTGTAGGATGAATATGGATTAAATGTGTATCAAATAATTAGTTAACATTTTTAATAGGTTTATATAATTTAAATATACTTGCTTATAACTCTTTATGTTTATAAATAAACTTATATATTTTAATAAAATATCTTGAATTAAAAATAATTTTTTTAAAGAACCTAACAAAAAAAAAAGAAACAAAAAAATCAAAAGAGAAGGGAGCAAAGGGGAATACAAATAATGAAGAAGGGTAAAAAGGAGAGGATTCATGAGCACGCAGCTGACATTAAGCATAGGAGGGCTTGGTCTTGAGCCTTGGTAGAGCATGCGGAGAAGACCAAGCATCATATATGTATTGAGGAGACCAAGGTTATTGCTAAGATTGCTCATTTTCACCAGCATAAATTTAGGGAGGCCATAGAAATTGAAAGAAAGCTGAGCAATCTCAACGGGGATGAAAATTGGAAGATTAGCAGTTGTTGGATCCTTGCCCTCTCCTCCTAGCCCCTGTCACACCCCCACCCCCCGCCACCCCTTTTACCCATCTTCATTCTGGTTGTTTCCTTTTTTGTTTTATTCCCTTGACTGATGAATTTTTTGTATTCCCCTTTGCTCCCTTCTCTTTTCATTTTTTTTTTGGTTAATTTATTTATAAAATTTCTTTTTAATTCAAGATATTTTATTAAAATTAATAAGTTTATTTATAAACATAAAGAGTTATAAGTAGGTATATTTAAATTATATAAACTTATTAAAAATACTAACTGTTTAACAGATTATTTGATACACATTTAATCCATATTCATCCCAGAATAGTTTTAGTAACTCATTCATTTAAATGAAATCAAAATATAATCAATAAACAAATAATCTATTTAATTAGTCATTTAATAAACATTTATATAATTTTTCCTAGCTTATCCCATAATCCTTCATATATGTGAATTAAAAGAAGATAATGCATAAATATACATGGGAAACAAGTTAACCAATTAAATTAAACTAACTGATTATTTAATTAATAAACTTTAATTTTTACCTTAATGTATCCCATAAATTTTTCACATATAATTTATTTAGTTTGAAATTGAAAAGAGAATAATTTTTTTTAATAATTATTAACATATATATTGAGTTACATATAAAATTAAGTCAAAATAATTAAATTAACAAATTTAACTAATTAATTAATTAACTAACTAATTAACAAACTTCCCCAACCCTTGATCCAGTCAAATTCAGCTATAGTCCGGTCAATTGTAGCCGTTTCCTGTGGTCAAAATTAGTTTCTTATTTCTATCCATTTGAATGAGGGATCTCTCTATTTAATTTATCACTATGGTCTAGTTCTTCATCTTGTCCTGACGATGAACCACACTTGCTGGTTCGAAACACATCGACAAATGAATTTTGACATGATTATCGCGGAAGACTTTTCTTATAAACTTGTTATGGATCACAAAAGACTCAATTCAATAACTTGCAAATTTTTAAACTGTTGACAGAGAACTTAAAGGGATAGGCACAACACCTTGTGAGAAGCGCAATGCTCAAGGCAATTGGGTTTTAAACACCTCTCAAGCACAACAGCTAGGGTGAAGGGATTCAATGCAATTTCAACACATAGGACACTTTTCACATGAAAGCTATGCATATGATAATATAGCCTTGGCAACAAAGAAATGCAAAATCTAAGGACTGTGTGGTAGCGCAACAATTATGAGAAAACACAACAATTTTAGAAAGCGCAACGAATTACAAAAACGCTATGAAGATGAATTTTCTCTTTTTGTGGGTTTTGAATAGTTTTAGCTGGCTCATGCATGCAATTTAAAATTTATTCACAACAAATGGAACAAATATTAGTTCTTTTTTGCACCTGTGAAAGGAGTTTGGTCTTTAGATTGACAATAAAAGTAGCATTGTGTGAAAATGCAGTGCCCCTGCCTCCTTTGTGTAACACCTTAGCATGACCACACCACATATTTACAATGTGAAAAAACAGGAAATGAGCGATCTTGGATGAAGGTAAAATTTCAAATAATCTCCCAAAACGTCCTAGAGCAGAATGGATAACAATGATTGTGATTTGAAAATGGAAATGATGAATGCACAACACCTCATGGAAAGTGCAGTGCTTGAGGAAAGGCAAGGAATTGTCCATTTGACTGTTGTACTCTTGATGAGGTCACAAACTCTCTTGAAATGGCATCTAAACTAACTCAAAAACTTCCAAATTTTTGCCCATGACGACAAAGAATGGTGGCAAAAATGTTTTGTCATGTTTTCTTTGATGTAACTTGACCTCTAGACTTAAGTGACTAACTGATGGTGACCAAGGATTTTTATGACATGATCCTTTTGTACTCTTCCATGGTGACCAATGACTACTTATGATTACTGCTTTAATAATGAAGCCTCATGACTTTAGACATTTAGACTTTTAGCAAAATAGATAGACTTTACATGACACTTAATCTAACTCTAAAGCTCTTTAAACCATAATAGTCAGGTCATCACAACTAATATTTTCAAGTTGACCTCATAAAAATAGAAATACTAACATGACCAAGATTCCTATAACATAAGACCCTAACATGGGGGCCATTATTCAACTTCATTATGCAAGAGTCAAGGTATGAAGTAAAACTGGTTGGAGAAAACACTACTATAGGGATGTTATAGAAGGGCCTGTATTGCTACAGGAGGCCTTCTTTTTCTACAAGAGGGGGTCTGAGAGTATTTTAAGGATGGAAGTGGTGTCTTAGAGGTGTGGAAAAGTGGATGAAGGTAGAAGGTGATGAATAAAGGGTTTGGGAGCCCCTTAGCCAATCCTAGTACCCCTCGGAGGTCTATCTTGCACAAAAGTTGATGCCCACGATGTCCTTCATTTATCTTAACAGAGTGACTTTGGAGACAGAGGTTGGAAGCAACGTGAGATTCCTAGGAGGAGCATGAAAAAGACCAGGTGAGTGTGGAAAGGTATTCCCACCCCTGTAGATCAGCACTGTCCCTCCAACTCACCAAATAAATGCATCAAATGACTAATAATGTAGTGAGACAAAATATCATGGAAAATATGAGTTGAATTTGATTAAGATCTATTCTATCCCACATGACTACTCTAATCACATAAACTAATGAAACTAACTACTAAGTTGCAGAGAATAACCATGCAAAAGGATCATAAACTAACATCTATCCATTTCCAAGGAATCATAAACACAACTTTTTGGATTGTGATTGTAGATCTTTCCAATGAGCCTTCCATAAGAGAGGTGATGGGCAAGCCTGCAATTACAAGTTTTCATGATATAACATCTACTGAAACAAGAGAAGGATTGCAATGCTTTAAAACAAGAACAAGAAGGAAATACAAGAGAGGGACTAAAGCCTCTAGGTTGGGCCCAAACCCAAGGGTTTCAACCCTCCAAATCTGATTCAAATGCAAATAAATGATAAACTTATCATTAACATAAAATAATAGTCTCATAAATCATATGAAAGTTAATAATAACAATGTCAAGCACTAGGCTCTCAGTAGCTACTCTTAGCTGCAAAAAAAATTCAAATCCTAATGAGTCGTTCAACTGGTTTACTTATACAAAAATGATTGAGGAAAAACTTCCTTGAAAGGGGGAATGCTCCCCTCTAAAATCTAGAGATTTGTGGATCTGGTTCCATTTTTCCTTGTCATGCACTTGACTTCCTCGACTACAAGTGAATTCAAGTTGTTGGAGAGGTTTATGTGATTTTAAGTTGAGTTAGGGAGTTAATGAGGTGGGCAAGCTCCCTATATTCTCTCTAGTTGTCTCCATCAAGCCCCTGCATGGTAGATATCTCCAAAAATCCTTCTTTGACTTGCATATTAATCACAACAGGCGATAGAATATGATAAACACCTTTTAGTCTTCCTACTAAGCATATTATGGCTAAAAATGTGAATTAACATGAGAAAATGAGAGTTTTAAGGGCTGGAGGATAGCATAATGAACTCCAAAAGATACCTATTGATGGGATGCATCACCATTTATGACCTGGAAACAAATTACTTTTAAAAAAGTGACCAATTTAAAGAAATATTTGGATGTTTAAATTGTGAACTTCTTTAGAGAGAAAAGGTTAAGGTCTATATTTACCAAATATAATTAATTTAGTTACCACAAAGGAGAGAAGAATATTAACTTTAAATTGGTTCCAAGGAAAAATAAGAAAGTATTATAAAAAGGATGGAAGGACATTCAAAAATAGAGAGAGAATTCCCTTCCAATATTGTAAGAAAAGTGACCTTCTAGTTGAGTAATCTAATATATTCTTAGTAGTTAACAATCATCAAGGCCTTCGTTTCAAAATGATTTTGAATGACAAGAGATAATTTTTAAATGAATTCATTTTTACTCTTCTAGGTATTTTCATATACATGGTCCATGGGACCCAATTCATTTTGGAAAATTTCGTTTTAATTTTCTAAGCATCGAGCTCATTTTACATATTTTTATTTGAAGTTCCCTAAAGAACTGCTAAGAGTTCATCTCTAATGTAATACTCAACTTTGAGTCTTAAGATTAATATTGCAAAAATGTAACTTTGATCCGAATAGAAAATAGCATCAACCCATGGTATTCATCCACCCATGGTATTGTAAGTGACATCCACCCATGGGATTCATTCACCCATGGTATTTTCCCAGGGTATTGTGACATCCACCCACGGTATTCATTCACCCATGGAATTGACCCATGGTATTGTAACTGAAAAATACTATAAGTAACAAGTCGCATTTTGTAAAAGGATAGATTGTTCGCCACAATGTAGCTTTTATAGTTATTCTCCATTTTAATAAAAAGTTTTTTTGTGGTTTTCTTTACTGTGTGTGCTCTCATTTTCTTTTTGGCATTGCAGTTTTTTAGATCTTGGGGGCCTCCCCCCAAGATCTGGATCAAACTCTTTTCACCCCAATGAGTTTAATGGAAATATCATTTAATTTCTCTATAAATATGGTCTATGTATTTTCATATTTCTTAATGAATTGATTTGTTTTACTCATTGTTATGCTGGAATCTAATCTTCTCATAACCATTACTTTACTTTTTCGAAATATTATAATGTAAAGATCATTTTCAATACCATTTCCATGAGAAGAGTCTTTTTATTGATCATATGCAAACAATGTATATAAAATATTTTGTAGTCATATTTGTTCCCTTTTATTTTTATGGATGTGATGGTGTTCTTCATAAGTATATCTGCTATATGAGATATTTATTGGAAGATTTGTTGGGGTTTTCTCTTTAGCACTAACCTAATAGATTCATTTGAGGATAGAAGGGGAATATTAATAAATAAAGAGAGGAGTATCACCTCTATAAAAAATAGGATATTCTTTCTCTTTCCCCCCAAGATATTCTCTCAATGTTGGTCATTTTCTTTTGACAAGAAAAGTGATCAATATAAATCAAGAGACCGATTCTAATTACTTATTAACTCTCTTATGTATTATTTCCTGGCATGAATGCATATTTATAACACTCTCATAGAGAGGATTTGATGTGTAGTATGTCGAGGACCTAGATACTTCATCGGGATGGAGTAACCAATCTCAATGGTTCCTTAGAGCATGCACACTAGAAACTAGAAACACACTTTCCATGACTAGCTAGTAACTTGAAATTAGAGTAGGAGAGACTACAATAAAGTGAAAGTGTAAAATAGGGTCATATAAATATAAGTGGAGTAAAAAGTAAGCTATAATTGAAGTAACAACTATCTCATGTGTCTCCTAACTTAGAAATAGAAGTAAAAATCTAAAACTAAGGTTCAGAGTCAAATTATATTTTCATCTCATCATATTTAAGAAATGACACATATTCCAACAATGCTATGAATTGACTAGCTTAGTTGTAAAAGGTGATCTTTCGAATTCTTAGTTCATGGAATTCCATGATATTTTCATTATGATACCCCTCTATATCTCTAGTGGTTGTTCCATGTTTTAACAACCCTTGCATGTATGACAAGTTTTGTAGTAGTCTTGTGTTTAGCTTTGTTTCCTCTTCTTGTTCTATAATGAGTCTTTCATTATCTTCTTTTCAACACTGAACGTCTTCCTTCAAACTCTTCATTATCTGAATAAGGTGGGGAGATGTTCCCTCTTCTCTCACCTTTTCCTCAGAGGATATCATTTCACTGTTGGAAAGTTATCTTATATACTAATATAAAACCCCTCCATTAGTATCATTAAAATCATAAAAATTAAACATATATTACCTTTACTTCATTTTTTTCCTAGGCCCATACCATCCTGCATGTTTATTTTCTTCTGTCAAACTCAAGTAAGTCTTCAAGTAACATCAATGTATTCATATATAGAAAAAAATAATTTAACATAAGTACACACACATGCATATATATTGATTTAAATTTTAAATTATTTTCTATACTTGAGCCCATCTAGGTTTAGTGCTAAACCTTCTCTTTGATACAACTTTGTAACATGCCAGGTGCATTAATGCTTGATTAAGGATCAAGAGTCTCAAAGTTTTTCTTCTTCATAGCTTAATAATAATCTATAATACCACTTCGTAACACACCCAAAACCCTAATCCTTTTTTAGAGATGTGGGGAATCACATTTTATCTAAAGCATTTTATCAAGAACTTCCCACACATTGTCTAATCACCATTCAATAAACCACATTTTGTTGGGCCATTTCATAAAAAACGTTTGTGTGCACTTTTTATTTTTCTGAAACCCCAATCTTCCATAAAGTATATCTAAAAACTTATAGTGGACCAAAATATGAAATTTATAACATAGGTACCTTGAGATATTTTCTTTGTTTCCTACAAGTTTTATAATCTGGAACCTCTCAGAAAGAAAGTTATGGAAAAAATTCCAAGATAACTCGTTTTGAGGTATGATTTATGAAGAATCTAGAAGACGTGACTGATTTTGGGAATATCTCCAAAAGTATAGTGAAACAAGATATCGAATATCTGCTAGAATTTCCTTCTGATTTACTCTAACTATGGTCCAAGTTTTAGCCTTTGAAACCACCTAGAAGAAAAGTTATAGCAAAAATTTCAAACTACCTTTATTTTAGGAGCATTTAGGAAGCTATTCGTTGTTAGAGCATAACTCTGAATATATTGAATCAAGATGCGAAATATATACAAGATTTTCCTTGGATTTACCCTAAATGTGGTCCAATTTCTAGCCTTTGAAACAATCAAGAAGAAAAGGTATAACAAAAATGCCAAAGTAACCTTCTTTTAGGAGCATTTAGGAAGCTCGATTTTCTTAGAGCATAACTATGAAAATATATTGAATCAAGATATGAAAATTTAACTAAATTATCAAAAATATTTCCTCTCACTATGGTCCAATTTTCAGCCTCTTGAACTCTTAGAAAAAAATTATAGTGAAATTCCAAAATGGCTTGATTATGCCGTAAATCACATTTTGGCCTTCCAACATTAAACTTCATGAAATCACTTATAGTTTAAACAGAATGCAATATGCAATTAAAAAAGAAGAGATGCAGTTATCAAAAACTATCATGGATTTCCAATGCATCCCAATCTAGTTAAATTCCATAGCCAAGTGAATTCAAACCTAATGCTCGAGACCTTACTATCATAATCAACACAATGATCATAAATAAAATAATATAAAAATAGCAATAATTCCAGCATGTCACTAAATTAATCATATGAGAAGTATCAATAACATAGAAATAACCATATATATAGTAACTAGAAAATATTAGAATTGAAGTAGGGTGAGGCACATTCCACCCCACCATAGACTCAACTATGCTACAATTTTTCTCATAGTTGACCACCTTATGCTAGACCTTGATGCCTTGAGGGAAAACAAAACCTAGGGATTTAGCACATAGTTTTCAGACCATATTGAATACAAAAAGTGAAGGCCACTCTCCTTCACACACAGGAAAACGTAGTATTTGTCACATAGGTTGTCACTCACAACTCTTAACCAATCACAAGGTTTGAACCTCTATGGGTTTTGTTGTTGCTTTTTCTAGCACCTATAGCACAAGTGCTTGAGGAGATATATAAAGCTTCCTAGAGACAACCTCTGGGTTGATTGTAGACCAGTTCCTAGGACATCTTGAGAGAGGAGTGCTTTGGATATTATGAGTAGGGATTTCTGCTACACTCCAATTGTCATGCAATTGGAAAAAGAGAATAAGGGGGGCTTGGTTCAATAGTCTTTCATTACAGTAGACTCAAACACATATAGGGATCTAAATGCATAAGGGGTAGATCTATTTCATCTCAGAGAGAAATGACTTATTCTGGTGGTGGACTCGCAACAATAGGAAACCTTAATATTGGAATTGTAGTAACATGAAGAGGAGGAAATAAAGGAGCGAATTTGATGCATGGGGATGTAAACAAAAAAAATCCTAAGCAACAATGTTCTGGCAAAAGTATGGAAGATTGAAGAGGTGGAATGGAAGAAACAGTGGAGTGCTAATCATGGATACATTTATCACCAAATAAAATTAAGTAAATTTGTGCACATTACAAGTACATAAGTAAATCTGTTGCTAACACAGGTACTGTTACTACTTAGCAAAAAATATACAACAAACAAGGGTGAAAACTGCAGCTTCAGTAAACTATTTCAGAGGGAGAAAAACATACATGAAGTGAAAAACAAAGGAGGAAACATATTGCATATTCCTTTGATAGGAATCAACATAATAGTTTTATTAAACCTCGAGTCCAAATCACCATACCATTACATTTAGCAAGATATCGCTTAAGTCCTTCATGAACAAGCAAGTAGAACCGAAAGTGGAATCACAAAATTTGGACCTCATAGGTGCAGAATTCTGGAACTTGTATTAAGTGTTTCTTCCCCTTATTTATAAGGAAAGGGGGAGATTTGAATCAGTTACAAAATATCTCATCCAAGGGCCAACTATTCGATAGACTAGTTTTCTCGGTGTGTGATAGCTCTGCTACCTAAAATGATTACCAAGGATTTGATTCCTTTCTTGAAAATACATAGAAATTACAAAATAAACAGAAATAAGAAAAACTGAAAGCATTAGGGGAATTTTGAGGTAAAAAATGGGCCTCCTAAGAAAAATGTACAACCAAAATAAACTTTATAAAAACCAATAGGATTCGAGATGGTGATGTCAACCATGGGGGATAATTCACCATTTTTGGAGTTAAAAACTAAAAAGATAATAAGATAATAAAATAATAAAACAATTTTTTCTACTCATATTTTCAACTTATCTCCCTAAGGTTTTACTCAAATTTTGAGCATGAGTACTCGTTTGAAGAAAAATTTAATTATTCATCTAAGGAGTACCCATGTTACATACTTCCGATGGACCCTATTACTCGAACAATGTGAAATACATGAAAAAAACGTGATTGCAGTCACGTTTTTCATGTATTTCTCATTTTTCGTGTAGCAGGGTCCATCAAAATTATGCAACATGGTGCTCATTGCATGAGAAACCAAATTCTACATCCAACGAGTGTTGTTGTTCGAAATTTGAGTAAACCCATAGGGAGATAAGTTGAAAAATTAGTTTTTTCATTTTTCCCTCTAAAATTTGATGATGTAATCTAATCTTATTTTATTATTTCCACTATTATTTTATAATTTCCTTAGGAGGCCCATTTTAGAACTCAAAACTCCCCTAATGATGACTGAGGAAAATATCCTTATGTCGTTCCCATGAAGGCCCTTGATCAGGCCATGCCTCTGCCACAATGTGTCCCTCTAGCTACTTGGTCGGTTCCCGTAGCTTTCGTCTTAACTACCTGACTTCACCACTCTCTGGAGTTGGTAGCGATCAACTGTCGTGTCTTGTCACAGAGCAGAAGCGGAGATTGTCATGATAGTCCTTCATAGTATGGATGAGTGGAGCTCCATGCCGAGCCATTAAGTCTTTCTGAGTCCCATATCTCTGTTTACTCTCCGAAGTCGTGTAAGCGAAGTAGTCAAATTCATTCTTGTGGCTTTTTTTGTCTTGGGTTTCTTGTTACAAAAGCTTCCATGGGATCAACCCATTTCAATTTCCCAGTGCTCCATGCCTTTATTCAATGCCTCAGCTACCGACCCATACGCCTTCAAAGCTATGTACCATACTTTTGGAACATCATTCCATCAAGAATTTTAGTCTTAAAACATTACAAAACAGTGAGCTCTGATGTCCCTTGGCCCTGTTTAGTTTAGCGCCTTATTGCAGTTCTCATCATATGACTAGGAGCTTAGCCTTAAGGCGCTAAGGCCTTTAAACTCATGTCAGGGCTATCCTTACTTTGTAAACAATTCTGCACCCCTAGTTCGTCAAGTCTTTCTTGACCATGCGCTAGCCCACATATTAGAGCTCCTCACTCGGTGTTTTCAAATCAGGGATTTAACTTGGAGTGATGGGATATCATCTTTCACCAATTACCTTCCATGCTTAGCCCTTGGTTCTTTGGCTCTTTATGTCACCGTAGGCCAGCGCCTGTATCGGAGCCCCTTTATCGACGGATCGCAATCAGAGGTTTTACTATGGAGTTGCGACAAAGCTCATCCTCTGATCGTTGATGTGGCATCATCCTCTGCCATGTGTCACCTTGTGAGTGGTGACACATGTTTCGCTATTTTGGCACCTTATTACCCTCAAGATGTTGAACCTGCATACCACATGTCCATTATACTGCCACGTCATACTGATGTCAATTGCCTGGTGTCCCTTAACGAAACCAATCATGTGCTGCCATGTGTCATGTATCAAAGCCAATCTTATGTTGCCATGTGTCTTGTTGGAGAGAGAAAATGCCCGGTCCTGCTATGGTTTTGTGAGTAAATCCTCTGTTAATTTTCATTAGGCCCTCCTCAACACTTTAACATTAAAGGCACAAACCTCGATGATTTTAATCGCAATCAGAACTTTATGCGAGATCACAACTTTAAAAGGTTGTCACTTGTTCGATCGCTGATTGCGATGCATGGATCTCTTAATGCTCTGATGCCTTGAACCTCCGATATTGTGGATCACTGATATGTTGGGACTTCCGATATGTAGGGATCGCTGATTTGTAGGATCGCCGATTTGAGGGATCGTCGATATGTCGGGACCCAAGATTTTACCCTTAGGCATTTTCTCCTTGTCTTTTGGTTTTTCAAGGGTAACTTCAATTTGCTCTAACTTTTGATTCTGGAGTCCATTTAAGGGGTTCGATATACCGTTGGAAAATTAATTTCGAGCACTATCCATTGGAAGGGATTCGATTTAGCTTTGAGGGATTCTATGGCTTGGGATATGGCTGAAAACTCTTCTATTCTTTTGTATTTTAGTTAGCTGAAAACAAATTTTGCAGTGAGTGACAATGGATTTGACCACCATTTCTCTTGCCAAATCAAATTTCTAAGTGAGAGAGTATGAGAAGAAAGCTAAAGAAGAAATAAGAATTAATTAACCCATCAATGATTTATCCTTCTTATTTTTATAATCACACCTTGACCCTTCATCTTCACAATCTTTTGTTAGAAATTTCTTAGAATATTTATTCGAACAAAAATAAAAAATTTCCCACCCTTTACATATTGTCCTCCCTAATTAAGTATCCCCTCCCAAAAGCATAATGATCTATTAATCTCTTACTTCATTCAAATCTAAAAATTTTATTTATAAAACAAAAAAATATATCACATAATAAAATTTAGCATAACCCAACATTAAAAAAATTTAAATACATCACTAATATTAAAATAACACAATTAAAAAAACAACTATAGTATATTGATTAAAAAATCTAGCCAAAAGATATTACAAGAAAGATGCTATAACCATACAAACCAAAGCAAAGATGCATTTAGAGGGTATCAAAATAGATTAATATATATTTTCATACCGAGAGGCACCTATGCCAACTTTTATAAAACGAACGAATATATCACATCATCAACTTTAGTATAACCCAACATTACAAAAATTTAAATACATCACTAATATTAAAATAACACAATTAAAAAAACAATTATAGTATATTGCTTAAAAAGTCTAGCCAAAAGATATTACAAGAAAGATGCTATAGCCCTACAAACCAAAGCTAGGGTATCAAAATAGGTTAATATATATTTTCAGACCAAGAGGCGGTTACGTTGTGGAGTGTATCTTTCTCAACCATGCGTCTCGATTAACAGCAAGATTCAATTCCACATTATAATAATTGATACGAAAAATAACTCTATGAAAGAGTTATTTATACATATAATAAATAACTCTTTCTTACTTCATGATGATCTATTAATTTCTTACTTCATTCGAATCTAAAATTTTTATTTATAAAACAAACGAATATATCACGTAATAAAATTTAATATAACCCAACCTTACAAAAATTTAAATACATCACTAATATTAAAATAACACAATTAAAAAAACAATTATAGTATGTTGATTAAAAAGTCTAGCCAAAAGATATTACAAGAAAGATGATATAACCATACAAACCAAAGCTATGATGCATCTAGAGGGTATCAAAATAGGTTAATATATATTTTCAGACCAAGAGGCACCTATGCCAACTTGAGCTTGACAGTTATGTCTTTGTCAACCATGCGTCTCGATTAACAGCAAGATTCAATTCCACATTATAATAATTGATAGGAAAAATAACTCTATGAAAGAGATCGGATTAGGAATTTTATTTTGGCAAATTATATATATAATTATAATTTTGTGAGATCGTGTTTTATATTTTTCCTTTCATAATAAAGAAAGGATCTGCTATTACTTTCTGATAGGAGAATCTTTAAGGAGATGGGATCCGTAGTTCACGCATTTCAAAACCGTTTATTTTTTCTTTAATATTCCTTTTATATCCTGAAAAAATAAAATTGAAAACAAATTAAAATTTTAATTTTTGTAATACGAAATTTTATATTCAAAACATCAAACATCTGAAATCCGAATTCGCTATTATAAATCATTGGTGAGAGAACAATTTTTTATTTAATATTTTATTTAAAATAATCTTGTTGACATATTTAATATATTATAAATTTAATTGTATATTTAAATTATAATATACAACTATAATTTTTTTTTTATTAAAATCAACATAATAATATAATTCTTTTTATTTGTAGTATTGTTATTTTTTTTATATGTTTCAGTTTCTAAAATTTTATTGCGTAAATATAAAATATTAATATATATTGATTTTCAAAATCATCATGTCTTGTTCGAGTTATAAGTAGATTAGTATACATTTATTTTTATTTTTGATTTACCAAGTGCCCGAGAGGGATCAAATTATTTTTCACTCTATGCTAGTTGGCATATCAAGATATTTGATTCTTCCAGCACTTAGTAGATCCAAAGTAAAGATGAATATATGATGGTTTAATTCCCCCCTTTAGATAGACTACATTGATGTGAATACCACGAGTCAATACCATTGGTTCTCAATACCATGGGTCAATACCATGTGCCATCTTTATTTTTATTAATATTAATATTAGGGTTAATAATGTTTTTTGCATGGTATTAACAATAATTTGGCCCATGGTATTTGGCCCATACGATTCACCTAAATAAAACCTCTTTTTGAGTGTTCATAAATATAAAGTGAATTATGGAGTAAATATACAAAAAATATTTTATTTATTACCATACCTCTCATTTATTTATATTTTGATTAATTTTCCATACCTCTTTTATAAATATGGTATTTAGCTCATGGTATTAAAATGGTATTTGACCCATAGACTTCACGTAAATAAAACCTCTTTTTTGAGTCTTCTTAAATATAAAGAGGTTTATGGAGTAAATATAAAAAGATTGTTTTATCTATTTACCAAACCTCTAGTTTATTTATATTTACCATACCGTACCTCTAGTTTATAAACATCTCAAACACACCTGGAAATCGATGGTACAATCTGTTGCATCACTGGACCATAAGTGTATGAATCGGGAGCATGAAATAACCAAGTCAAAGGGAAATAATGAGTCCATTTGCTTGATCTGAGGCACCGAACAAGAATGGAAGATGGAACCAAGATACACCACCCTCTAGGCCGTTCTTCTGGAATAAATGAGTTGATGTCGAAAGAATAGGTCCTACGATAGGTGAGGCAACGAGGATTCTCGACTAAGGCACGAGGGAAAATAGTGATATGACTGATGGACTGACACCAGGGACAATGGAGAAAATCGGACTGAGGGACAAACAAATGAATTCTCTTGTCAGAGCATAAAGTGCATGGTTGACCTGGCAGCGACTGACTCGACTCTGGAGGGGATGGGGTATAGTATGATTGGAGGCCAAAATGGGCAACACATGATGAATGATATGCAAATATGGATGAAATACTATGACATGCTATAATGGGATGTGAAACAGACTCCACGGATGCAAAGGTGACTCATTGCGGATGCTCTGAACAAGGGTGACTCGATGACGCTGCCACACAAAAGAGTCCTGGTGGGGACCATGAAAGCATGAGTAAATGATGGTTACTCATGACGAAAATCAACATGTGAGATGAAAAGTGCCAAGGGAAGGTGGTCCCCAAACTACAAGTGTCTCATATGAAGAAATTCAATTTTGAGATGCGACGAAGTGACCCTTCTTGGAAAAATGGCTTCCGGGTGAAGTGTCAAATCATTAAAAAGTGAAAAAGACCCATTATAATACTCTATGAGAGCTTTCTAATGGTGCTGACGGTTCATCATACTGAGCTATAGATTGGTTCCAATGGGTGATAAAAAATTTATGGGGTTTTTTGTAAAAGGACATTTTCCCTCCAATTCAAATTCATTTGATAAGTGAGTTGTGGTGAATTTGGAGAGGAGGAAAATGCCCTAAATATTGTGGAGATAGTAGCAGAGAAACCGAACATCGAGATCAGGGTCTATGACTTTCAGGCAAGTGGCCTTACTTGTCTAAGGATGGCCTTAATGCTTCTTGGAACGATGGTTCCTGGGGAACAATTAAGGGAAGAGGAAAACGAGAATGAACTACTAGAGGAGGTCTAGAATCATCCTCAACCACTAAGTCAAACATGGGGACTATTTGGACATAGAGTAGAATATTTGAAGATATGGTATCAAATGTTTACGATATGTGATGTGCATATGGCTCACCGGAGAGGCTGGTAGGACAAAATATCCAAGGAATACGAGGATAATCGACCATACCTAGGTCCAGTGGGATCTAGGCCGAGACTTATGTTAATCAATTGAGAAGATGACTAGGGGAAGACCATCATGCACCCAAGCATGGGATACTAATCGCAAACATATGTGATGGAGGGGACTGATCTGGTATGCAAAGGTCGGAATGATGCCCCCTAGCAGGAGGAGTTTGTTGAGTGGCATTGTGTTCTGAGTGCTCGAAAAAGGGATTCAAGCATCTCGGCCCAACTTGGCACAAGATCCTCCAAAGGATGATAAGGAGATGTAGGGTCCTATGTGCCCCCCAGTATGCTATGGGCGTTATGGATACATTTAGAGTGGTGGATTCCAAATATGGAAGGAAGTATGCACGATGGTGCATATCTTCCTGGTGAGCTCCAGTATTGCAACAATAATGTTGCAACTCCTGGGACTCCCTTCTTTACTTTTATCAACCCGGTAGTTCGTAACAAACTTGGAAGCGACGGTGCTATATGGACAAGTACTAGCTCTTGCCGCAGCTGTCACTTGGTCAGCTGGCACAAGTCCGCTAGGAGCTTAAGCCAACTTCTATGAGCTATGAGAAGAAGCTTTTTAACTGATGGACGAAAGCTAACTCAAAGAAGGTTGATCTAATTATAGAAAGAAACTGGAAAGCTGAAAGGAAATGTAAACCCTAGCAAACCATAATTTTACCAGCTATCCCTACTGATGCAAGAAAGAGGATGCAAGCTACTGAAAGAATTGCCATTGACTTCTAGGAAGGTAAATACATGTATCTAAGTGGCTTCTATAGTAACATCTGAAGAAAAAAAAAAACTTTTTGTATTTTTGAATAAGTTGCCAGAATTATCATGCATGCGATTTGACTGTTTTGATTGTGCAGAGGTGAATTGGCGAGAGGAAATGCTTAGAGGAGGTCGGGAAGGTTCAGAGAGGGCCTAAGGGGTCCCTAACACCCTTCCACAGAGTTTCACAGAGTTTTTCTATCAAGAAACCTCATTCGTGAGCTTCTACAGGAAGTCTGCAAGGGTTTTATAGGATGTCTGTGATTTTCTATAGGATGTCTGTAATTTTTCTACAGGATGTTCAGAAATGGGATTTTGGAGGATGGATGGAGGGAGAAAGATGAAGGAGTGGGCATGGAGGTAGGATAAGGGTTGGAGGTGGTCGAGGACTTTGTGGATGGAGTTGAGGACAGATGTAGATGGTTGGATTTGTTCAATGAGGACTGAAGCAATGTTGCACAAAAACTAGGGTTATATGAGCAAATGTCGAACGTAAGGCAAGAAGCTGAGTTGAGGGATGAATCAGATGGGTTGATGGAGTATGGGTAGGTAGAGAAGCAGTACAGGTGCTCTGTAAGTTTTTTTTCCAACTGAACCAACGAAGGCTTGTAAAATCAAAGACATAGTTACGTTGACCTAATCTAATCTAGCTGACAGTAAAGAAAATGAACAAAAGTTTAAACTGCAATGAAACCATGTATACTAACTTATGCAACTAAGCAAGAAAAAATTTGAACATGTAACCAACTTCTACAAATGAAAATCAAACACTAGCGATTGCATGGAAAAGCAAAGTCAGTGTTTTTGTGGGAAGCAAAGTCACCCTGATCCCAGCTCCTGATCCCACTGAGGGAGAGGTGAAATCAGAGGTGTTTGATGGCCCTTCTTTTAAGCTTTTCCCTGTTAACAACCTATCGACTCAATCTGAACATCAAAAGTCTTTCTAACCATTAACAGTGACCTAGTTAATCAGCAAGATTTAATCTACTTAACAGAAATGATTTTGCAAATACATAAAGAACAAATAGCAATACATAAAGGAGGCCTTAGCACTCGGGTTGGGCCCAACCCCAAGAGATGCAGGCTCCTATAAAGAACTCAGATCTGATGCCAAGTAAAGCTACTTCTCATTATTCAAAAATAATCATCACAAAAAAGTTATACAACATTAGCTAAGAAAAACGAGCTAAAAAGGACAACACTATAGTGCAAATACCAACAGTTCCAAAAGTAAACTACGAAGGCTGAGGCCTTCCTACTTATACAATACGAGGGGGCTAGTAGCCCTCCTAAATTCAAGGGACTCGGCTGTTCCAACTGCTAGCAAACAGTCACTCTTCCCAAAGCTGCTTGGCTGCCTTTAGAACTCATTTTGGTGGCCTGTTGAGCTCGGAGTTAAGGGTGGAGATTTCAAGGAAGGGCCATTTAATGCCACAGACAACTTCCATACGAATCCTCACCTCAAGCTTGGCTGTCACTTGGGCCATAATTGCTTGGTTTTGCTCCAAAATTTGTCCAAAAAACCTGAAATGACCACATATTAACCTCCTTGGTAGAGTGACCACCCTTATTCGTTCAAATAACATAAACATACTAGAAAAACATGCATAATCTATGAAAAATGGAGGATTGAACGAGGACAATTAGGCAAAATGAGCCCAATAAGTTACCCAATTCGGGGCTCATCATCACCCCCCTGCTAAATGGGTTGCTCATCCTCTGAGCAACTAATCCAGCTCTTCATCCTTTATGGCTTTGATCGCCTCCCTCACGTCCCAGGCCTCTGCGGTGATATCCTCTTCCCAGTCATGGAATCTTGCCTTCCTTTCCACTTCCTCCCATTGTCTACCTTCCTCCTCTTCCTTCACTCCTTCTAGCAATCCAAAAAGTAAAGGAGGACTGAATTTCAATCCAATCGAATTGGCCTGCAAATTCTGCATCAACTGTTTATAGAGAGGTACCCTTGCCAATGCTTCCCTCATCCTGGTGGGAGAGTGGTATTCTTTTATCTTCAGGCTGCGAGGCAGTGTGTTCCACTGCCTTGTGCAGGCATGCAGGCAGTTTTCTCCCAATAGTCTTTCCATGTCCTCAAAGTGGGCAATGGCTTGAGCCTGTTGCTGAATGTATTCTGGTAGATCCTGAGGACTGTTGGCCAAGTGCTGGTGGGCGCTTATCACTGCTGAGGGGTCATCCGGCTCTGCTCTGATCATTAGTGGATCACTGAGCTCTCTGCGTATGATATTGTGGACCTCTGCTGCTCTCTTCTCCTCATGGCTCATCCAAGAGGCCATGGCCATAAGCTGGACATCTCCTATCACCGTGTTGGGACCCCATACATTCATGTTTGGAAGGGTGAAGTTGTGCAAGTAGAACTCTGATAATTTGGCCCTATCCTCAGATGAACTACTGCCACATAGAGCTGCAAACTGATGATAATTTTGGAATGGGGTGATGCCCCTTTAGGCCAAGGTATTGATCTGAAACTGTAACCACTGATCCTTGAGGTATAAGGAATAGGATTTCACAGGCTTCCTAAACTGCAGAGCCTCCATTGCCTAGCTGGCCATGTAGGCCAGTTGGACCTCCTTTTCTTGCACCTGCTGTTTCAGAGACTGTGTCTCCAACTCTTTTTCCTGTAGCTGTCGATTCAGTGTCTCAATTTCAGTCTGCACCCCTTCCTTTCTCTGCTGTTCATCAGGGGTATCTTTGGCTGTTGTGGGCTCCTCCTATTGCTATTGTTCTCCCAAGATATGAGGCATGTCTTCCTTCCTATGTCCCTGTAATTGTAGTTGATGTCTAAGCAACTCATTTTCTTCATGTAGCTTGACCCACTGGCTGCTCTCCACATGTAGTACCATAGCCAATTCCCTTCTTGCCTCTTTGAGTTGTTCCTCCAGAGGACCTATATCCGCCATGCCCTTGGACTTAGCGATTTTCATCCAAGTGTGGGTCCTCACCCTCTCTTCTTCTAGTGCAAGGAAAAGTGGCACTGTGAATTTCTGAGGAATTATCTTTCCGGCCCCTAAGAAGTTATAGTAGGAGCCCAAGCTGGGCTGGGGGATAGGTTCCACAATGTTCTCCACCCTTTCTTCCTCCTGTGGTAATTTAGCTACCTCACCTTCCATTGCTTCGGGCTCCTTCAGTCTAGCCAGTGTTTCCTATAAAATTGTCTCAGGATCCTGTAGAGAGGCCTTTGTGTCCAACATTTTCATTCTTTCTCTCTAGGTGGATGTCTTCGGGCTTCCCTGTTAATAAGTGATGGATGCCTTGGAGGGGGACCTCTCCTTTTGTGTGGTAGGGGTGTCTACAATTGTGATTGATTCTTTTGATGGTGGCTAGGGTCTGCCAATCTTAATCCTCACACTCCTTCTTGCCTTTAAAATACAGAGGAGGCTCCCTCTTTCTCTTCCCCTTCTGCTTGGGAGATGTGCTTAGGGTGGCCAGCACAACTGCTGCCTCCCTAGCTAAAATTTCCAGCGATTTTTCCCTCTGTTGCTCTGTCTTCAGACTTCCTGTAGAAAGTCCTGTGCTGACTGTTTTCTGTCTTCCTGTAGAAACGGTTTTTAGGCTTCTTGTAGAAACAATTTTCACTGTTTTGGCCTGCCTGGCTGGGGGTGCCTTCTCCTTCAATTTTGCATTGGTTTCCTTGGATGTACCCTCACTTGCTTGGACTTTTTTAGTCCTTTCTACCCTAATTTGCAACTGTTTCTCCCTTGGCGTTTGTGCCTTTATTCCACCCACATTTTTGGGCTCAGCAGCTGGGCCTTTCTCTTGTTTCTCTTTTTTCTCTTTTTGTGGTGGTCTGTCGTGGGGTTCCTTACCCTTGGCTTCCTTTTCTGCCTCAATGTGCAACCTTTCCTCACTGCTGGATGAAGTGAGTTCCTCGGCCAGAATCCGGATATCATCATTCTTGGACATATTGCGGAAAATCTCCCAGGAGAGAGGGATAGTATAAGTATGGAGGGCATCTTCTACTAGAAGCTTGATAAGCCCATGATGAGCCATCTGGTGCGGTGTCCCTTCCTTCATTTTTGTGCCACACTCCATTAATGATTGTAGGAGGAAATATGGAATGCTTAACTTTTGTTCTGTGGGTAAATCCATCTTATGCCTGAGTTCAGTTAGCAACCGGAAGTGATAACCATATACAATACTGAACCGCCCCTCACAGGTAATGTATTTCATGATCTGAAGGCTGACCTCGCTCCAAAATGGATGTGGGATGGCTCTCCGGACCCCATTTTTATCCTATGAAAACTGTTCCTCTGGTAGGAAGAATTCCTTTTTGGCTTTTTGGCCCAATGCCCTCTCCTTTTTACTCCAGGGTATCCCCAATGGAAGATCAGTGACTCAACTAATGAGTTGTGGGGTAAGCTTTAAATTCAATCCTCTGAAATTTACAGTGGCCAGTATCTTGGATTTAGGCTGCAGAGACATTAGTAAATCTTCTGTTACCTCATCATCGTGACCTTGAATCTTGTCACAGAAGGTCATCCAATTGGCATGGGTAAATAGGTCTACCACCTCAGGGTCTTCTCGCAATTTCCTAGAATCCGAGGGTTCCTTTCTGATAAACCCTCCTGGCATGGTGAAAATGCTCTGTTTTGGCTTGTGTTCTTATCAGAAGGGGAATTCTATGTATGGTTTCCTCCTTTGATTCTCAGGACAAGGTTTCTCAGATGTTTGTATCTCCCTTTTCACCAATTCCATGGTTATAATGCTGCTGCTGCCCAAAACTCGACTGTCAAAAGGAAATTAGGCTCTCATAGACAGAGTGCAGAGCTTAATTTTCACACCAATCACATACAAGTCATATTCTTTATTCATAGGTCAGCCCTTACAGTGGTTTATCGTTTCTACAGGAGGAATTTGTTAACAGGAACTGTGGAGGAGAATGTGACGTAGAACCAACTGAAAAGAATCTCATGTATCACACAGGAAAACCACCATTCTTGACCCACAGGCAGACTTTTTTTAATTCTCCTATTCCAAATAGTTTAATTTACCACCTTTCGAAATATCACGCATGGGTTTGGCGTTTTTCGAGCCTACCTCTCTTCAAAACTCCAATTCTGACGCAGAAGATCTGGGTTCCTCTTCTCCGGGAGGCTACGCTATGCTTCCTGTAGAACTCCTTCTTGTAGAGAGCTTTGCCGGCTTCTGGAGGACATCATGGTGCTTCTGAGCAAGCCTGGGGTGCGGGAGGAGTTTGAAACGGGCTGAGAAGCTCGGGCTAACGAACTGCAAAGGAGGAGGATGTGTACATTGCTGAAAACTAGTTGCAAGAGTAAATGACAGTGGTTAATGTGAGTGCTCTGGCCGAACGATTTTGAATTACGGCGCAATTCATGGCGTGGGGGTGAGGTGTCCAGGCATATCCATTAGCCAAAGAATGGTGAGCTCCAGTATTGCAGTAATAATGCTGCAACTCCCGGGACTCCCTTCTTTACTTTTATCAACCTAGTAGTTCGTAACAAACTTGGAAGCGACGATGTTATATGCACAAGTACTAGCTCTTGCTGCAGCTGTCACTTGGTCAGCTGGCACAAGTCCGCTAGGAGCTTAAGACAACTTCTATGAGCTCCGAGAAGAAGCTTTTTAACTGATGGATGAAAGCTAACTCAAAGAAGGCTGATCTAATTGTAGAAAGAAACTCGAAAGCTGAAAGGAAACGTAAACCCTAGCAAACCCTAATTTTACCAGTTATCCCTACCAATGCAAGAAAGAGGATGCAAGCTACTGAAAGAATTTCCATTGACTTCTAGGAAGGTAAATACATGTATCTAAGTGGCTTCTACAGTAACATCTGAAAGAAAACATCTTTTTGTATTTTTGAATAAGTTGCCAGAATTATCATGCATGCGATTTGACTGTTTTGACTGTGCAGAGGTGGATTAGTGAGAGGAAATGCTTGGAGGAGGTCGGGAAGGTTCAGAGAGGGCCTAAGGGGCCCTAACACCCTTCCAAAGAGTTTCACAGAGTTTGGCTATCAAGCAACCTCATTCGTGAGCTTCTACAGGAAGTCTGCAGGGGTTCTACAGGATGTCTGTGATTTTCTACAGGATGTCTGTAATTTTTCAACAAGATGTTCAGAAATGGGATTTTGGAGGATGGATGGGGGGAGAAAGATGAAGGAGTGGGTATGGAGGTAGGATAAGGGCTGGAGGTTGTCCAGGACTTGGTGGATGGAGTTGAGGACAGATGTAGATGGCTAGATTTGTTCAAGGAGGACTGAAGCAATGTTGCACAAAAACTAGGGTTATATGAGCAAATGGCAAACGTAAGGCAAAAAGTTGAGTTGAGGGATGGAGCAGATTGGTTGATGGATTATGGGCAGGTAGAGAAGTAGTACAGGTGCTCTGCAAGTTGTTTTTCCAACTAAACCAATGAATACTTGTAAAATCAAAGACCTAGTTATGTTGACCTAATCTGATCTAGCTGACAGTAAAGAAAATGAACGAGAGTTTAAACTGCGATGAAACCATGCATACTAACTTATGCAACTAAGCAAGCAAAAATCTGAACATGTAACCAACTTCTACAAATGAAAATCAAACACTAGTGATTACATGGTAAAGCAAAGTCAGTGTTTTTGTTGGCAGCAAGGTCACCCTGATCCCAGCTCCTGATCCCACTGAGGGAGAGGTGAAATCAAAGGTGTTTGATGGCCCTTTTTTGAAGCTTTTCCCTGTTAACAACCTATCGACTCAATCTGAATATCAAAAGTCTTTCTAACCATTAACAGTGACCTAGTTAATTAGCAAGATTTAATCTACTTAACAGAAATGATTTTGCAAATACATAAAGAACAAATAGCAATACATAAAGGAGTCCTTAGTACTCGGGTTGGGCCCAACCCCAAGAGCTGCAGGCTCCTATAAAGAACTTAGATCTGAAGCCAAGTAAAGCTGCTTCCCATTACTCAAAAATAATCATCACAAGAAAGTTATACAGCAGTAGCTAAGAAAAACGAGATGAAAAAGGATAGCACTATAGTGCAAATACCAACAGTTCCAAAAGTAAACTACGAAGGCTGAGGCCTTTCTATTTATACAATACGAGGGGGGCTAGCAGCCCTCATAAATTCAAGGGACTTGGTTGTTCCAACTGCTAGTAAACAGTCACTCTTCCCAAAGATTCTTGGCTGCCTTTAGAACTCGTTTTGGTGGTCTGTTGAGCTCGGAGTTGAGGGTGGAGATTTCAAGAAAGGGCCATTTAATGCCACAGAAAACCTACATATGAATCCTCACCTCAAGCTTGGCTATCACCTAGGCCATAATTGCTTGGTTTTGCTCCAAAATTTGTCCAAAAAACCTGAAATTACCACGTATTAGCCTCCTTGGTAGAGTGACCACACTTATTCGTTCAAATAACATAAACATACTAGAAAAACATGCATAATCTATGAAAAATGGAGGATTGAACAAGGACAATTAGGGAAAATGAGCCCAATAAGTTACCCAATTCAGGGCTGATCACTTCCCAAGGATAATCAGGGGTAGTCATGGCTTCCATGATCTCCCTATGAGAATGGAAGATGGGCAAACGGGAGGAATATTGACTACATGATGCGGTGACTGTACTTGGTGCATCAACCTGAGAAAGAAGGTTCACATACACATCATATGGAATGGTAAACGATGAGCTAGTAGATGGAGGATCTACGAATGTTGAGACCTGGGATTCTGTCGAAAGAGGTTCGATAGAAGCGCACATAGAAACCTAAGAAAGGTTTGCCTGCGAGGAACTCAAGGATGACGACAGGTAAGGATATGGCCCATGGAGTCCATCATCTCGACATAGGTGGGAGGGATCATGATGGTGGGACTAGATTACCCCCTGTTCTAGTTTACTAGTGGTATCAAAATCCATGGGTAGAGGAGTAGGTGATCCACTACGAGTGGTCTCGTATTCATGAAGCACCTCAAGGCAATCACAAAATTCATCGAGACGAACAAAAAAATGGGAATAGTGACCATGATGATCGCACAAGGCACAAGCGTGATTTGTGTGTGATGTTTTGAGTTTCTTGGCTGGAATCGATAAGTTAACATGAACTTCAGGGATATTTGACTCAGGGAACGTTTCGCGAACCAAAGGTTTAATATGAGGGAGTTCAGGACAATTATTGGTGGCATTCCCAACAACTTTACACAAAGCGCACATAGGTGACAGATTTGGGGCCTTGGGGGATGGAGGAGCTTGGGGGGCCTTGTCCTCAGGTTCTTTCCTCTTAGCTTTCCTCCCCATCTAGATGCTTTTGCAATAGGAGTGGTTTCTTATTGTGATTGTGATGGAACTGGAGCAATGATAGGGGCTGTAGGGATTGGTTGAACTGAGGTCAAAGCATGATAAGGTCTTAGCTGACCAGGCGGAGTGCTTGTCGTGGGATGAATGTACCATATTGGGATCCGTAAAGTCATGTTAGGGATGACCAATGAAGCCATGATAGGGACATAAAATATTCCCAGAGGAGGAAACAAGAAAGGTATCTGGCCTATAGGGTAATTTATTGGTGAAAGAGTTTCTGGATGGTTGAGACCTGGAGGAATAGTTCCTTGTGGGAACATGGGAGAGGTAGCCACAAATGAAGGAGGTCATGGGAGGGTGGATCCAGATGGCTTGGTTGAGATGGAAATAATAGGGTGCTGAGTAGTTGGTTGTTGATCGGATGTACGAAACTACTTGAGAGCAACCCATGATGCTTGTAACATGCAAACACACAAAGAGTTAGGCTCAAAGATGAGAGGGGGAGGACTAGGGAAAGCACTTGAAAATGAGGAATCTTTGTAGAGTCTGGGTGAAACACCGGTGATAAGAGTTAAAGATTCCTTATCTGACATTGACGAGATAATGGACTCAGGGGAGGTGATGGATGTCGGCTCGTAGCATGTCAACTGATCGATAGTGGCGATCTTCCCTTCATGGGGGAAACACATCTTGAGGAAAACCACAGATGCAATGACTAACATGGAATATGTGTAACTATGACCCAATAGAATGTTGTAATATAAAGGGGCATCAATAACCTCAATGTCTACATGGACAGTCCTGCCCACAAGAGTCACTGGAAAATTGTGAGACATGCCGAGAGGCTGGGAGGAGTGACCGTTCGAAGCACACAAAGTGATGGTGTTTGGGGACAGCTCCAATGAATTAAGTTGTTTCCAAATGGTAGCAAAATTCACACAGGTGGATGCACCATCATCAATAATGTATTGGGAGATGATGGCATTATGGACTGAGATTGGTATTTGGAAAGCAACAAATGAAGGTAATCGGGGATGTTCTAATGTATCAACTGAGAAGACAATGAAAAGATCATTGGAAGGATCTACTACGCCCAAAGAATTTAGTAGAGCTTTCTTTTGAGATGGGCACGACTAGCGTACTTTCAGCGTCGACATGGCAATAGGTGATTGTGCCACGTCGTCTACTATACTATATGTATGGGAAACTCGGTTAGAAGTCACATTACACCGTAATGGTCTGTTTGGTATCTTGGGAATTTCCTCAAGTGAGGGATCTGTAACAGGCTATTTCGTGTTGTTAGAGGCTCAGTAGATTCTTTGGTTTTGGACTCAGTGACAGAAAAAGTCAATGGGTTGTCATATTCATGTGACTGAGTTTGTAGGTTGGTATCGGAGGGATTAACCTCATCAAAATTCATCATAAGGATCTGGTAGTCACCAGGACCAGAAGGTCGGGCGGATGGGTTTCTTGACCTAGCTGAGTTTGAGCAGCAACAAATACTTACTGAGGGAAAGGATTTGTAAGAACTGTCGATTGAGATGGTGTAGGATTCTGAGGCAATTGTGGGATGGGTAGTTGACCCCTGGAAGCTGCTTGAGCTTCCCACATTTGATGCATCTAGGGTAAGAGAGGACACTCATGTGTATAATGGCGATGTACACCACAACATGCACAAGTCTTGTTCGTATGAATAGCCTTGTTCTACTTGGGCTAACTACCCTATTGCTGGTTGTTGGTGTTAGGTTGGTTCCCTTGGAGTTCACCAGATTGATTACCTTTCTTACCCTAGTTACCTTTGTTACCTTTCCCCTTATCTTTTTCTTAGAATTTTGGGGATTGGTCGCACTCTCCTACGCAAACACTTGACCCTGAGGGGGAGGTGGTTGCTGGGGCTGAGGATGCATGGGAGGCTACTACGCTAAGGGGTTGGAGTGATCGACTGTGCATAGGGAGGAGAAATTGTTTAGTAGATAGGTTGAGCATTGGCTGGCCCTGAAAACATGTTGCTAGTAGGAGGGGCATAAATGTTGGAGGAACTGGTGCCCCCCTACGGATAACCATAAGTTTTTTGAGTATATGGTGAAGGATGTGAAAGGGTTCCAATGATACCATCAACAGTGTGAGATGACCTCAGTGCATTGGCACCTCTAGGATGGGGGAGGTCTGAAATGATGGTATAGACATAACCAGATTGCACATAAATTAGGTCATATCTCAGAGCTGTTTGGAGAGATTCTTCTTGTGTTTGAGGAAAATGGGATGCAAAATCTTTGCCAGTGGGTGATAAAAGGACCCTAAGAAACCAATTGAGATATACATGGGCTTCGAAGGGTGGGGCACGACATGTGCTCCTCCTTCTACACCACTCTTGAACATGAACAGAAAGACGAGTGGTGGAGGGCTGGTGGAATGAGTTCAAGAGCTCCGTACTAGTGTCATATAGGGGAGATAACTGAAAATATGAGAGGAATGCTTTAGAAATTATCACAAAAATGGAATGAGAGGCGACGGGCTGGTATACATACCATTTTGCAGCATCTCTAGTGAGTGTGCATTGGAACAGCCGAAGAGGAATGGAGTCATCGATGATGGAATTGGATGAACACCACATATGGAAGGAGCGATGTGATTGGTGGGGTCCTCTCCAGAATTACACTCAAACTTTGGGATGTCGGAGGGAAGCTCAGTCGCCATAGCAGGCCCACTAGCATTGTGGTGTATAGGGTCATTTATCAACTGGCTAAAATTTGGGAGACTTAACCCAACCATAAAAGGGAGCATGGGGGATGTCAGAACGGTTCCTAAGGAAGTTCTGTTAGAACCAGAGTCAACACCAGGTTGGGTTCCTGCACCAACTTTGGGTCCAAACATGGTGATGTTATGTAATAAAGGAGGCTCGAAATCAGATTAGGAATCATATGGACCAGAAGAAGAGTTGGTATGATCACTCATGGGACTATGAACTCGAAACCTACAGGGAGGAGTAATATGCTCAAGCGGAAACTGGGGATGAAGGCCTAAGAGTCTCTGTGACAAACGCATTGGTTGTGAAATGATGGTAAGACACAAGTGACACGGAAATGGTGAAGGGAAATCAACAATATGCCTTTGTCTCTATCCAGGGAGATAAATTAATTATGTTAAGTCTTGGCTTGGCAGTGTAAACCAAGCGCCCTTCACTTAAGGTTTGCTTGTGTGTGCAAGTGTGTTTATTAATTAAGCCCAGATCATGTTTGAAAAAAGAAAAAATATTGTTGAAAATAAGTTGAAATTGAAAATAGAAAATGAACATCAAATGAATTAACTAAACCCCACGCAAACTGGGTTTGCAAACACTATGGTGGTTGGTGGCGAAATCAACTGAAAACACACTAAAAATGTCAAGAGATCTGAGTGTCAGTGTGACTAGGATCAAATGACTACTGTCCCCGTGAATGAAATTACTACCTATGTTATTACTACTATCCCTGTGAATGAAATTCAATTAATATCAGGGAAAAAAGTCAATAGGGAAAAGTCAGTTGTGATAACTCAAGAGGAGGACACTTAAGAAAAATATGAGGAAAAAATTCACCAAATAGAAAATAAAAGAAATGACGAACAAGAAGAACTAAAAGAACCTCCTTACCCGGAAATGTTACTTGTTAAGAAAACAGAGATCCCTATAGAATATGATTTGGATATGGAACTAAGGAATGTTTGCATAAAGATACCTCTGTTACAAGATATAAAGGACATTCTCATTCATACCAAAATCATCAAGGACCTTTGTATCAAAAAACTAGGGAGAAAGAAGAATAAAAATCAGAACATTAAAGTGGTAAGTCAAATAATAGAAATGATATCTTATTTACCATTAAAATACAGTGATTCGGGAAACGTCGTGGTAACAATAGAAATTAATGGCACACTTTTACCAAAAACTCTTGTATATTTGGGGTAGCTATTAATGCCATGACAATTCACACTATGATATTCTTACAACTGCAAGGAGTTAGTCCTACCCCCATAGTGCTCAAATTAGCAGACAAATCTATTGTTAAACCAGTGGGAATCCTAGAAGATATAGTGGTGACCATAGCTTCCTAGCAGTATCCCATTGATTTTATTGTGATTTCCCCAAAACCCTCTAGACCTCGAAATCCATTAGTTTTAGGGTGACCATGGTTGGCCATCGCTGATGCTGTCATTAGCTGTAAGCATGGGGAAATGATTATTTCCAATGGGGTACAAAATTAGAGATTAACTATCTTTCCACCTGCCCAAATGGCTACTAAAGTACCCTTTTGGTTAGAAAATACTTATGGAGAAGAGGATTGTATGTTTCCTCTATTAACTTTAGAAAAACATAGAGGACTTCACAATCACATAGAAGAACATGTTTTACAACATTTTTTGTCTAGTATTACTTGCATTAACTACCTTGCTTCTTTTAATGGCTATCAACATGTTTTCAACAATGAGTTTCAGGAAATTTTTCATCCAGCTGTATTTGCAACATTCACTATGGAAGATTTAGAAGATAGCAGCGAAATAACTATTGAACCTATTGAAATCGGTGATGGAAATACGATGTACATTGGCACAAAATTGAGTACAGAAGAGAAAAAGAAAGTATCGAATATGCTTCAATAACAATATGGAGAATTTCCTTGGGACTACATGTAAATGAAAGGTATTCATCTAGACACATGCACCCACCATATTTATACAAACAATGAAATGAGACCTGTTAGGAAGCCTCACAAGTGTATGAATTGAGAATTAAAAGAATTTGTTAAAGATGAGTTGCAGAAGCTTTTATCTCATTTCATTTATCCCATTTCTAACAGTAAATGGATATCACCTCTAGTGGTGGTCCCAAATAAAAATGGTAAATGGCGAATCTATGTTGGCTATAGAGAATTGAACAAGGCCACCTTGCAGGATTATTTTCCCTTACCATTCATTGACCAAGTGCTTCACACACTATGAGAGAAAAAATACTCCCCTTTTCTAGATGGGTATGGTGGTTACAACCAAATTCAAATAGCCCCAGAGGACCAAGAGAAGACTACCTTTACCTGCCCATGGGGTACCTATGCTTATCAAGTGCTTCCTTTTTTCTTGTGCAATGCCCCAATGACATTTCAATGGGCTGTTTTGGCCATCTTTTCTGACATAATACTTGACTGTATAGAAGTCTACACAGATGACTTCACAGTATGTGGAGATGATTTTTCTCAAGCTCTAGAAAATTTGGAAAAGGTATTGATTCGATGTTAAGAAGCTCATGTATCCCTTAGTAGTGTTAAATGTAAAATGATGCAGACTAAGGGAATTTTTTTGGGATGTCGTGTATCATTCAAAGGGATAAAAGTTGACCCTACGAAAATAGAGGTAATCTCACATATTTCAATCCCTACATCACAAAAATAGGTAAGAAGATTTTTGGTACAAGCAGGGTACTATATAATATTTATTGAAATTTGTACAAACATTGCAGCACCCTTGTTGAAATTTCTTACTTAAGATGTTGATTTTATATGGGATACTGACTGTCAAAATTCTTTTCAAGAATTGAAGGATAAATTGACTACTGATCTGGTATTAAGAGGGCCAAATTGGTCCCTTCAATTTCATATTTGCATAGATACATCAAACACTTCCCTTAGAGCATTGTTGGGACAAAGGGAGGATAAATTTCCTTATGCTATTTATTTCATTAGCAAGAATCTTTCCCCTACTGAATTAAATTATACAATCACTGAAAAAAGAATTACTAGCAGTTGTACATGCCATTAGCAAGTTTGGACACTATATGACTGGTTATGAGACCTTTGTTCATACAGATCATTCAACAATTATATTTATTATGAATAAAACTATTTATAATGGAAGAAATACTATATGGTTGCTTTTATTGCAATAATTTAACATTACTATGATTGACAGGCTGGGGCGAGATAATTTGGCTGTCGACTTTTTATCACGAATGAACATTTCTCAGGACAGGGCCTCAGCACCAATTCCCGATGATTTTCCTGATGAAGATTTGTTTTTAATATCAACTTTTACTCCTTGGTTTGCCAACATAGCTAACTACTTCGTTTTAGGGAAGCTGACACAAAATCTATCCACTAGGGAAAAACACAATATCATACAATGAAGTGCCAATTATTCTTTGATAGAGGGAGATTTATTTCGCATTGGACCTAATTTGATCATGAGGCAGTGTGTGCAGGAAGATGAGATGTGTGATGTTTTTAATTCTTTTCATAGTGAATCCTATGGAGGGAACTTTGTAGATAAACTAACAACTCATAAAATCCTACAAGCAGGATACTATTTTCCAACACTTTTCAAAGATGCTAAAAAGTAAATATATAGTTGTGATGCTTGTCAGGGAATGGGGAGGCCAATTCCTTTATATCATATACCTCTCCAGGCAAAGATATCCATAGAGCCCTTTGAGAAGTGGGCATTAGATTTTGTGGGACCCATCTCTCCCTTGTCTAGGAAAAAGAGATATATGTTGGTTTGCAATGATTATGTAACGAAATGGGTAGAGGCGAAGGATTTATATTCAACTTCTCAGAAAGAAGTGTTGGATTTCCTCTTTGAAGACATCTTCACTAGATTTGGAGTGCCTAGAGAGATTTTCATTGACCAAGGCACACAATTGAAATCTAAATTAGTGAAGGCCATCACTAGAGAATACCAGATTAAGCATTGGAAATCCACCCCATACCACCCCCAAGCAAAAGGACAGGTAGAATCTACAAAAAAAGTATTAGAGTCTATTATTACTAAGACCATTCAGCTCCACCATGGAGATTGGGCTAATAGATTACTTGAAGCTTTGTGGGCTTATCGTATCACTTGGAGGAATGTGACAAGCCACACTCCTTATGAATGTGTATAGAAAACAAGTGTTTCTTCCTATCGAATTTCAGGTAAAAACATTTCAAACTGCTGCTCAATTAGTAATGAATTTAAATGAGGCTCAAGAGCAAATATTGATGCAACAATATGAGTTGGATGAGATAAGATAGGATGCATTTCAGTGAACTATGGTAGTTCAGGATCAAAGGGATCGATGGCATGATAAATTTATCAAGAAAAAGGTCTTTCACCCTAGGGACTAGGCACTGCTTTATGACAGTAAATTCAAACAATTCAAAGGGAAATTTTCAACTAAGTGGTTAGGATCCTATGAAGTGGAAGAAGTATTCGATAATGGCTCTATCCAAATCAAAACTATTGATGCTTATCAAACCTCATTCGTGGTAAATGGCCATCAACTCAAGTTAAGCCACCGACCACTTTCTCACCAGGAATTTTTACAGCAAGTGATAAAAGATCCAGAGATGGAATTAGTTCTAAAAAGGACTTGGCTTCTATCAACCCTTCAAATTTATTTTATTTTTATATTTATGTATATATATGTATATAGTATAAATAAATAGCGAGCTCACATATTTTCCATATTTATAGGTGTTCTCCTCACATCTCATGTAGAATAAAGGAGAAATTTGTCTTGGGTAAGTTTATTCCTTTAACAAGACTTGACAGATTAATTATGGAAAAGGATCTTTTGGAGTCTTCTTCGAACATTTTAGAGTCTCAAAAAATGGAAGTTTCGAGAAGAAATTGATCCAAGCTCGTAAAAACTAAATGGAACAATAGTACTTCAAAGATCCATTGAGTAAAAGATTATTCTTTTCTGGGCTCAGCGGAATATTTATGGGAAAGAAACCCTTGGGAGTCTACTCTGAGTTATTCAGACTCTCTAAAAATAAATTCCTCGAGAAAATGGCTACTTCAAGCTCATTAAACTAGTAAGGTGGCGGTAGTTATGAATCTGGTGTGCATATAATTACTATTTTCTGGACTCAACAGAATAAGTATAGAAAATAACAACCCTAGAGTCTTTTGTGGGACATTTCAGACTCTCTAAATGTGAAATGCCCCAGGAATAAATCATCCCAGGCTTGGTCAAAATCCATGGGATGATATTTCAAGATCTGCATGATGATTTAAAGACAAAGTTTACAATCAGCTGTATGAAAATATTCCAGAAAAGAAGCATTGTTTCCAAATGCAGTTCAGGATGATTTTGTACTTAACCAGGTATTGCTATAAATTATGGAGTTTTAGAATGTGAAATTTTAAGGGAAAAGGTTGCATGTAAATATTCAGAGACAAACATGGATTGGAGGGAAAAATATTTCATAACTGCTCTTAATTGCTGCTATGTTTTGATTAAAATCAAGATCAACAAGATTATTATTGTATTCGTGATCTAAAATCATTATGAGTTAGAACCAAGGCATGTGATTATTTATTTACTTAGACTAAATTAGAGACATCTAATTATAAGCTATGTAATAATTTATCTCCACTCCTTACCATTATCATACCATCTTTTACTATGCTGAACAATTTCTCTTTACCATCACTTCTCCCCTAATTATATTAACATGGCCCAATCTATAATTTACCTTTTCCATGATTATTTACCTATCATTTAGAATCATGATAAGCTATTGGCCATCATGACAACCAATGCTTGTTCCCTTCACCGCCAACCATCCCCTCAATGTACGACGATTTTTGGGTACTGACTCATCATTTCATGCATATGCAGGCCATCAACCCTGCATTTGAAACATGTTCTTTTATAAATTTCACAGGGCCGAAGGATTAGTGCGTTATTTCTCTACTCAGGGTATTGATAATTTGGCTGTGAGAGTTAATTATGTAGCAAGATAAATCCTTGAGGCATGTATTCATTTAGGCATGGGGGCTAACAAGCACGAGCCCACCTTTGTACAGTTTTCTAGAAATTTGAAATATGAACACTACAGGGAATTTTTGGAAGACAAAGGATGGATGGGGTTTCTCAGAAAATTCCAGGGATATAATGATAAGGTGACCTTAACCTTCTTGTAGATCTTCAATGGAGAAACTGTGGAAGTAGGGAATTTGAAATTTAAAGTTATCGAGGGATTCATCAGTGAGGCGATGGGGTTGTCTCCTACGGGAGACCTATTCTTCAAAGGAGGACACTTTGATGTAATAGGTTGTACAAAATTTCTCAAGCCTGCATACTAGACATTAAGTTTGTCCAGAGGAGTGTTACATAGTTTTTTAGGGGAAAAATGGTATCCATTGGTCACAATATTACAAAGGTTCATTACATGTAAGGGAAGGTATGCTACTGTCTTCCTTTATCACACTAGATCACTGTTACACTTCTATGAGAATAGAGGAATTGATTTTCGCTACTCTTTACATCAAAGTTTGCATAAAATGGTGAGAGCGGCTCAATTTGACAATAAAAACCCTGAAATGGCCACATATCACCATACTTTGATAAAGATGATAATAGTAGCAGAGTTGAGCAAAAGGCGGAAGTTCTGGGAGGAATTCATAATTGAGAATTTTATGGGGGAAGAAACATAGATTAAGGGTCGACAATGACTCATTAGCCCTATGTCAAAGCATTCAAGCTTGAAGGATTAGACTCCTTAGAGCTCTAAACCTAACCCTAGTGCAACAACAAAGTCTACCTTTCCTGCGGAAGGGAACCTCACAGAAAAACCTCGAGAAGTAATACTATGTTCCAGTGTCTCGGATAAGAAAGGAGCCCCAAAGTCAAGGAAAGGAAAGAAGAGGAAAGGGAAAAAGGACCAAAAACACAAACCTGGGCATAATGAAGAACTTGCTAGTCAAACGCAGGCAGGCAGGCGACCAGAAAGAATCTCTTCGAGAAGCTAAAGGCCCTGTTCCCAAAGCCACTGATATATACTCTGAGATAGTCAAAGCCACCCTCAAACAGAAATAAAATCTCTTTCAAACCTATTTATAACCGATTACTACTTCCTCCCTTGCACCCAAAAGAAACCCCAATCGCTCTCTGATGTCAATGTCGCACGAGGGGTATGAGTAAACAAGGGTTGCCTATCTCAGATAACCAAAGTGTGGAACCCATCGATGATCTATCCTCTTCTGATTCAGACACTTGAGAGCATGGTTTGAGGAACGAAGAAATGAATGCCCCTTTGTTTGAAGAAAGTATTCCATAGGAAATTGATCAATATTTGTAAACAGATCCCCACCTCAACACCCACCCAGTGGGGGTACTAGTAATAAGAAACATGGCTCTAGCCCTGATAAAAATACCACTGGCCTAATTCGAGGTGGGAGCACTTCCCAGCAGTCTACTGCACCAGTTCAAGCAACCCCTGCTATTAATGAAGAATATTTGCAACTACTTGTGGCTAAGCTACGGAAGAAGAACATGAAACTACGAGAGTAGGCACACAAGTATAAGGTTCTTTTTTGCTATGTACGAGATGTAAATAATCAGTACCAGGAAACCAATCTTTCTCTGATATCTCAAAAGTATGCATTAATCGAGAAGAACAAACAACTGATCCATTGGAAGTTGGCTCGACTAAAACCTTCCAGGAAACATAATGTTCAGAAGTTGGCCCTACATTTTCAAAAGTCTTCAGTAACAACTAGTCGTGGCTTGGAGGTTTTAGTTAAAGGAGAAGGAATTTGAAGTGTCAATTCCTCCAATTTTGTCTTTTTGGTGATGCATAAGGGAATGCATTTGTTTAGGCATGGGGGTATGATTGATCCCACCTTTGTACCCATATGCACCCATGTATTTACTCGTTTTACCTACATATTACTCCCCTTTTACCTTTTTGTACTGCACCTTCACTAACAAAACCCTGATATTTTGTGACTGGAGGTAAAAATACTTAGAATTTTTTTTATTGTTTTTTATTCAGTTTACGTTGATTCATAAGATCATTCTTATTGGTTTATTTCTAACTAGATATCACTTAGACTTGTAGAATTGAAACCTGTTGACAGGTAGTTGGAATTTCAACATCTGGATAAATACACATGGAGATAGACACCTCATCACCCAAAGTGTTGTTCACCACTCTGTACCTAAATCTGTTTTGTGATTCTGTACTCAACTAAGTAGTTGATGTTCAAAGAATCTCCATGATTCTATACTTAATACAACAGTCAACGGTTCAAATGATATCTTGGGTTATCAGATACATAACTCCTCATGCCTAAGATGGAGAGCGGTTTTCCAAAACAGGGCGCAACCCAACTAAGGATCGATCACAAGAAGGATATCATATGGCTCATAATAGTTTTATATTAGAATTGTTTTCTATGTATAGAGTAACTAGTTAAGTTTAGTCTTCATCGATTGTCCTTTTAAGGCCTGATGTGTTTGGTATTTAGGTAGCAATGAAAAATTATTGATCAATTTTGTAAGGAATACTCTATCAAGGAGACTAAAGTATGACATTTGTATTGACATTTGAACTTTAACCTAAATGCAGCTCTAGCGTTGAGTTTTCCTGTCAGTATGATGGTTACGCTTTAAATGTTATTCTCATTGAGTTAATATAACTTGCTCCAGGATTGGTAAGGGCCCACCACGGCTGGAAACAAGTCTTACATTTAGTTTAGATCTTAGGACTGTATTGGTTTAACTAGTTTGTAGTGGAAACCTTGCGTGAAGAGTTATTGATCAGGTTTTTGGATTAATAGATCAATTTTGTACTTAAATTCATATTGTGGTGATGTACATCTGAATTGAGAGAAGTAAATCTCATTTCTCATTTGACATAAACTAATCAAGGTCTTGTTGGGTAATGATTTTGGCATGTCAGTATTTCCTTTGTGAAATCCTACCATACAAAAGTGTTTATGAAGCATTGTTAATTTGAGTTTACAATTGAAACCTTGGAAAGAATTTAAGATTATACTCTTCATGCTTCTGAACCGTATAGTGCCATGTTTGCATATGAATTCTTAGATATATCTAGTTTCACATTCCTTTGATTGCAAATACAATGCAGTGAGGGAAAGGTTGAATTGGAATTGAAGTTTTGTATGCATCAACGTTAATTTAAGATTCAATTTTCATGAGTTTGATCAAAATAGCATTTGCGTTGAATTTTGTTAGTGTGTAAATGAATAAAGGTATGCATTTTTCTTATCAATTCAAAAGTAGTAGATCTGTGTGACCCGAGATTTAGGTCTAGTGTTCATGTCTTTAATTAGAATAGGATTTTTTGTTTTGATTAGCATCAGAGTGTGTTAATTGCATTTTTCTTTTATTTTACATGATTTTAAGTTTGTAAGTAGTTTATAAGCATTTCGTAATTAGTGTGTTAGCACGATTTCATTGTCAAGAAAGTTAGTGTTTTGAAGAATGATTTGTTTGTTTTAGTTTTTAAGCTTTGAGTTATAAGGGTAACATGTAGCAAGCACTTCGTAGTTACAATTTCTTGGCTTAAACAAGTGATTTCTCATTTGCTTAAATGTAGTGACCAGTAAGAAGTGAGGTTTGGTAACTGAGTCCTTTAAATGTAAGTGGGTGAGTTCTTTAGGTTAATAGACAGTGTGGTTCATTGTAAATAGAATCTCTATTATTTACAGGAAAAAATTGTGTGCTCAATAATGTTTGTGTTAGATTGTTTTGAGTAGATAGATTATCATTAAAAGGTTTGAATAAAATACAATTAGGGTAAATAGGCTTATTCACTTCAACATTTTTAGAAATAAAATCAAATACTTTGTAGTTAACTCCAAATTTGAAGTAATATGCAGTGTGGCTCAAAGACTACGATCCTTGGTTGATAATTTAATATAAGGGGATTTAGAATAGTGAATAAAACTCCTAACAAACATGAGTATACTACTTATAGTAGAACAATATCATTCACTAGATGTGGATGTAGGGATCATTGTTGATGTTGTGGAGGTACTTACTTTATGTACAAAATGTTGGAAATAACATTCATGGGTTAGTTTGAAAATATGAAAAAATAGATGATGTAGGCATGGTGGAGATGGGACCTTTGGTACTAGAGAATGTAAGATAAGTTTTCTCAAGGGAACCTCCAATGAAATTAGGGATTGAGACACTACTTTTATTCATATGTTATACACCATCAACAAAAAACTCTTGCTAGATACCACTAGGCCAAAAGGATCAGGATAAATCTTTAACACCACCATAAAATATGGGATTAGGGGTATGAACCAATGAAGGATGAAAGTGAGGTGACATAATTTCTTCAAGAACTTCATATACTATCTGCTCAACCCCAAAAGAAAGAATGATAATATTCCTTGAAATAGGTAAGTATAAATCAAATTTGATTGTGAGATCCATCCTATATTTATGAAGTGGTGGAACCTCCACTTTAGGAAGAATCCCCTGTTTTCAATGAGAATAAATTGGAATAGAAACATAGTTACCGATCAAATGAGAATTGTTGAAAAATGCATCAAGATATTCTCAATTTGATTTTTCCTTCATTAAATTGAGAAAATTTGAATTTCCACATTAGTAGACAACTTGGATGTAGTTAACTTGGGTGACATGGCTTGCGTCACTCAATTTACTCAATAAATTCAAGTTGGAGGAGTTAGAGTTCAGTTAAGCATGTGTGATTGCTAACTTGTAGAAATCGAGGTCAGTTATCTCATGTTGTTTTCAGTTAAACTAATTCCAACTATTGGAGGAAATAGTGGAAGGTTAGTTGTGCACTTGGACTTCAGTCAAACTTAGTGATCATCTAGTTAACTAATCAATCAACCCAAAATAGCTAGTGCATGCAAATAATTCGAGTTTCCTCACCGTGGTGGAGATTCCAAGGTAATGTAACATCAGTTGTAGACTATTCTCGAGTGTATAGTTATTGCATGTAGTCAGAAGATCAACATTGGGAATTGTGAAATCCATTTTGCAGAAATTCGTAAATAATAGTGGCCTAATTTCTCAAGGAATTGCACAAGGAAATAGGGGCTCAAGCAGAGGCATAAATTATCTAAGACTGGGTTAGAGCTTCTCAATAAGAAGATAGATGGGTTATTCACTTGCAGGTTGTGCTAAGTTGATCAAATAAATTGTAATACATATCTATTCATCACATTAATGCAAGCAGACATTAGGGTTTTTAGTAGATTGCTTTCTCAAGGAAAAATTGTTTTGTGGATGTGTGTTTTGTCTTATTGCATGTTTGTGATCTTTCACAGAGTGTCTTGTGATTTTGAGTAACACTTCATGATAAATTGGAAATCTACATCTGATCCAGGTGGATATTGGTGGCCACCTACCAAGTCCACCTGGACCCCCACCATTGTCTTTCTCAGCATTTTCAGTTTCCTTAATTGTAGCACAGTTTACTATTTTTAGTAGTTTTTCGGGTCCTGAACTTCCGGAGCCGTTTTGAGGCTCTAAACGACGTTTTTTTGGGAATATGGGGCAACATGGGTCCATGGATCGATGTTGCCTACCAAAGTGGTAGTACTCGGATAGATCTTTCTAACGAGCTATCGTACGCGTCAAACGGAGATCATATGCCAAAGTTACGACCCCGGGAAATTGATGTACCAATTTACCCAAACGGGGCCCACACTTTGGCGTTTCATCTTCTAGGGTTAGGTTTCGGGATGTGAAGGGTTTTCCATTGTTTCTCAACAATAAATAGGCCTTCGAGCCTCATTGTAACACAGTTTAGAACAGTTCAGAGGCATGTAGCCATCACATCTCTTCTCAGAGATAAGCTACCATCGCCCTAGCTGGTTTATTTCCATTTCTGGTTGTAAGCATATTTCAGTATTTTCCATTAATGAAATGAAGTATTATTTCCGCTGCATCTTTGTGTATATGGTTATCTCTGTAATATGTTGCGTTCCTGTTTAAATCTGGATCAGTGGTATCAAAGCGGTCTGCTTTTTCTCTGTTTTTCTTTGCATGTCCCCAACAAGGTCGGGATATAAGGAGTTAGGGCTTGAACTGGTTGAACCTTTTCAAGACCAGCCTCGCAAAACCCGACGGCCTCCCATGGCGGACGAGAAGAAAGACGAGGGGGCAGGAGATCCCATCAAAATCTTTCTCGAAGAAGCCCTCGAGCGACAACGGAACGCGATGATGGACAGCTTTGCCCAGATCCTTCAGCGGCTACCCAGAAGCGGCGCATCGGCTTCCAGCAGCTCCTCTGGAAACGCCACACCCTTTAAGGTACAAGTTAATTTTGAAATCCCCATATTCGAGGGTCAGATAGACGCCGATGCTGTAGATAAATGGATAAATCTGCTAGAGGGTTATTTTTCTGTTCATGAATTTCCGAGTCGGGAAAAGATTGTTTTTGCTCTTCTCAAAGCAGCCCCCCACGTCAAGGACTGGTGGGAAACCTACTGCGAGCAGAAGGATGAAAGTACTGGCTCACTATTTTCAGCCGCACCCACCTGGGATTCGTTCCGGGATGCCATCAAGGAGCAATACTACCATGTCGGAAGCTATGAGGATGAATACATAAAGTGGACCACGCTGCGGCAGGGAAGGGACCAAGACGTGCCGGAGTTCACCAATCTTTTCCATACCCTTCGCACAAAGTTGGGTATCAAGGATTCGGAGCAACATTTGATACTCAAATACCGTGGCTGCCTGCACAAGTACATCCAGGAAGAAATACAATTCCTAAACATCCCCTCGCTCGGCGCAGCATACCGATATGCTGTCAAGGTCGAGCAGAAGTTTAAACAAAAGAAGCGAGACTTTGGATCTGCGAATCCAAAGCAGGGGAAAGGTGCCCCTAAACCACAGAACAAAGGACAGAGCCAAGGCGGGACAGCCCAAGACAACCAGCCGAAGCTGCCAGCAAAGAACAACGCCGCGAAGCCGAGAAAGGACACTGGAAAATGGTGCGAGTTCCATAAGAGCTCCACTCACAACACAAGTGAGTGTCGGGCCAAGCAGTCACTGGTGGCTAAGCTAAAGGTTTCAGAATCAGATGCATGTTCCGACTCTGAGTCAGAACCCGATAAGGGGTATGAAAAAGGGAAGCAGATCATTGATGCGGATCCCAGCGCCACTGTTGCTACCGCAAAGATCCAGAAAAATGAACCCGAAGATCCAGAGGAGGAGGAGCGTCTCTTCCACTCCCAGATGTGGGTAAAGGGCTCCCCGATACAGTTCATTGTTGATAGCGGGAGTCAAAAGAACCTCATTTCGACAGAGGTCGTGAAGCGATTGGGCTTACCGACCACAGCACATCCACAACCATACACCATTGTGTGGCTTCACCAAGGGCGAGATCTTTGCGTGAGCCAGCAGTGTCGCCTTCCATACAACATCAAGCCCTTCACGGATGAGGTATTGTGTGACATTGCTCCCCTTGAAGTTTGTGATGTATTACTAGGACAACCATACTTGTGGAAGCGACATGCTGTGTATGAATCAAGGCTCCGTGCTGTTATTATTACATTGGGAAATAAGTTGTTCAGGATACCAGAGGTAGCACCACCTGCCGCCATCTCTTTGATTACTGCAAAACAATGCAGCAAGATCATTTCCAAAACCAGGAAATTTGTTTTCCTGATGATACGCCCTCAAGGGAAGAAGAAGACAGTGGCCGCGGCCTCCAAACGAGGTCCCTCTGCACGACAGCTACAGATGGACAAGATTGTGAAGGAGTACGAAGACATCTTCACCTCCCCGGCAGGGGTTCCTCTGCACTGTCAAGTCAAGCACTCCATCGATCTGACCCCAGGTGCGCCGCTACCCAATGGACCAATTTATCGGCGCTCCGTTCTGGAGAACGATGAAATCAAGAGGCAGATTCAGGAGCTCCTGCAGAAAGGTCACATCCGTCCGAGTTCATCGCCCTGTGGGAGCCCGATCGTGTTGGTACAGAAGAAGGATGGGACGTGGAGACTTTGTATTGACTATCGGGCGCTGAACAAGATCACTGTCCGTAATAGGTACCCGATCCCGCGGATTGATGACCTCCTAGACCAACTAAAGGGGGCGAAATATTTCAGCAAGATCGATCTGAAGTCAGGATATCACCAGGTACCAATCGAACCCTCAGATGTGTGGAAGACTGCCTTCAAATCCAAGGAGGGCCTCTTCGAATGGTTGGTCATGCCTTTCGGATTGACGAATGCTCCTGCAACCTTTATGAGGCTAATGGATGACATCTTGCGGCCATTCACGAACTCCTTTGTAGTAGTATATTTGGATGACATTCTGATCTTCAGCCAGAGTTGGGAAGAGCACCTCCACCACATCCGACAGGTTCTCCAAACACTGCGGCAACACAAGCTATGTGCCAATTTGGAGAAATGCACTTTTGGCATGACCCAGGTTCAGTATCTGGGATACATCATTGATGAACAGGGGGTGCATGTCGATCCAGCCAAGGTCCAAGTCATTCGGGATTGGCCCTCTCCAACCACTCTAACAGAGCTTCACAGCTTTCTAGGTCTTGCCAACTTCTACCGCAGGTTTGTGCTGGGGTTTTCTCATATTTCTTGGCCCTTGAGTCAAGTCACCAAGGGAGGGGCGAAAGCAAAATTCTTTTGGTCTGAGTCTCAACAGAAGGCATTCAGGGAGTTGAAGGATCGCGTCTGCACGGCACCAGTGCTAGCGTTACCAGATTTACAACAACCATTTGAGGTCGAGACAGATGCCTCTAACTATGCTATTGGGGCAGTCCTTACTCAACATGGACATCCAGTGGCATATCACAGTGAAACGCTTTCAGACACAGTCCGGAAGTACCCCACTTATGATAAAGAGATGTATTCCATTGTACAGGCCTGCCGACAATGGAAGCATTACATTTTGGGGAAGGAAACGGTCATCCACACAGACCACCGACCCCTGCAGTTCATACAGACCCAAGGGAAATTGCAGAATGATCGCCATCAGAAGTGGTCTACATACCTACAATAGTTTCACTTGAATATCAAGTATAAAAAGGGCAGCACCAATAATGTTGCAGATTGCCTCAGTCGACCACCGATCATGGCGCTGACCACCGTGCTCAACTCTTGTGGGCACGAGACTTCTGATTGGCCACTCCTCTACAAAAGTGACCCAGAATTCGGCCACACATACCAGACACTCTTGGAGGGTCGGCATGTTGCAGATTTTCACCTCCAGGATGCCCTATTATGCCACCTCGGTCACCTTTGTGTTCCTTCAAGCGAGCGTTCCAAGATGATTTGGGAAGCACACTACAGTCGGGCTGCTGGGCATTTCGAGGTCGAGAAAACAGTGGCAGTACTACACAATTATTTCTATTGGCCGAATCTTCGACAGGATGTTGGGAAGTACATCTGATCATGTACTGCCTGTGCCATTGCCAAACCGACCATTACGAAGCACGGCCTCTATACCCCGTTGCCTACCCCTAGTCGACCTTGGGAATCCATCTCCATGGATTACATGTCGGGCCTTCCTTCCACTAAGCATGGAAATGACTGTGTTTTTGTGGTCGTCGACAGGTTCTCGAAGATGGCCATTATGGTGGCCTGCAAGAAGAATATCACAGCAGAAGCCACTGCTAAACTCTTCTTTGAACGAGTGTGGGTGCACTTTGGGATCCCACAGTCTATCATCTCAGATCGGGACAGTCGGTTTCTCAGCACATTTTGGTCTAGTCTCTGGTCAATGCTGGACACCAAACTCACGAAGTCCACAGCCTTCCATCCTCAAACTGATGGCCAGACAGAGGTTGTCAATAGGATGATTGTGCACATTCTGCGCATGTATAACTCAAAGCATCCACGCACATGGGACGAGAGCCTCCCCTATGTTCAGCACAGCTACAACTGAGCTCTTCACAGCTCCACTGGCCATAGCCCTTTTCAGGTGGGTTTGGGATTCCAGCCACTATGCCCCATTGATGTGGCCATGCCACTTGCAGCTACTCACATGAATTCAGCTCATGTCTAGTCCGAAACAGATAAGGCCACCAGCTTCATTGAGCGCATCCAACATATTCGCCAGCAGGTCCATGACATTCTTGAGAAATCAAATGCCAAGTACAAGCAGCGACATGATCAACATTGGGTGCAACACAAGTTTCAGGTGGGCGACAAAGTTTGGTTGCATTTGCAAAAGGAACGCCTTACTGGAGCCTATCGGAAATTGAGACCACTCCGATATGGTCCTTACACCATTACTAAGGCTATGGGAGACAATGCATTTGAGCTCAGCATTCCCCCATTCCTTGGCCTGCACCCAGTGTTCAATGTGGACCGCCTTCGGCCATACTTTCCACCATTGCTAGACACATCCGACATTGCAGAACAGCTCAAACCCACAGAATTAAATCCAGATTGCATGGAACAAGCTGCAACTGATCGAATCATGGACACACAGATCAAGAACACTCGCCAACAGAATATCCAACTATATCGAGTTGTCAAAGCAGGCCAACTCCTTCAGCAGGGCAAGTGGCTCACCAGGGAACAAGTTCAGCAGAAGTTTCCTCATCTCATGGAGGAGCTCAACGCAATGGGGACCATTGCTTCCTAAGGGGGGAGGAATGATCCAGGTGGATATTGGTGGCCACCTGCCAATTCCACCTGGACCCCCACCATTGTCTTTCTCAGCATTTTCAGTTTCCTTAATTGTAACACAGTTTACTATTTTTAGCAGTTTTTCGGGTCCTGAACTTCCGGAGCCGTTTTGAGGCCCTAAACGACGTTTTTTTGGGAATCTAGGGCAACATGGGTCCATGGACCCATGTTGCCTCCCAAAGCGGTAGTACTCGGATAGATCTTTCTAACGAGCTATCGTACGCGTCAAACGGAGATGACATGCCAAAGTTACGACCCCGGGAAATTGATGTACCAATTTACCCAAACGGGGCCCACACTTTGGCGTTTCATCTTCTAGGGTTAGGTTTCGGGATGTGAAGGGTTTTCCATTGTTTCTCAACAATAAATAGGCCTTCGAGCCTCATTGTAACACAGTTTAGAACAGTTCAGAGGCATGTAGCCATCACATCTCTTCTCAGAGATAAGCTACCATCGCCCTAGCTGGTTTATTTCCATTTCTGGTTGTAAGCATATTTCAGTATTTTCCATTAATGGAATGAAGTATTATTTCCGCTGCATCTTTGTGTATATGGTTATCTCTGTAATCTGTTGCGTTCCTGTTTAAATCCGGATCAACATCATAATTTATACATGTACCAGAGCAGGATTCACATTAGAGAATCCCGTTGGAGGAGAGATAAGAGGCCCAGTCCTGCCCTGGTTTTGCAAGGAAATCCTTTATTAATTTGCATTAGGTCCTCCTCGACTCTTTACATTAAAGGCAAAAACCTCGATGATTTTAATCGCAATCATAACTTTATGCGATATGATGACTTTAAAAGGTTGTCACTTGCTTGATCGCCTATTGTGATGCACCAATCTCTTAATTCTCTGATGCCTTGAACCTCCAATATCCCGGATCGTTGATATGCTGGGACTTCCGATATGCTGGAATCGTCGATATGCTGGATTGCCGATATGTCGGGACCCAATATTTTACCCATAGGCATTTTTTCCTTGTCTTCTCGTTTTTCAAGGGTAACTTCAATCTGCTCTAACTTCTGATTCTGGAGTCCATTTGAGGGGTTCAATATACCATTGGAAAGATAATTTCGAGCACTATCCATTGGAGGGGGCACGATTTAGCTTTGAGGGCTTCTGTGGCTTGAGATATGGCTGAAAACTCTTCTATTCTTTTGTATTTTGGTTAGCTGAAAACAAATTTTGCAGTGAGTGACAATGGATTTGACCACCATTTCTCTTGCCAAATCAAATTTCTAGGTGAGAGAGTATAAGAGGAAAGCTAAAGAGGAAATAAGAATTAATTAACCCATCGATGGTTTATCCTTCTTATTTTGATAATTGCACCTTGACCCTTCATCTTCACAATCCTTTGCTAGAAATTTCTTGAAATATTTATTTGAACAAAAATAATTTTTTTCCACCCCTTTCCATATTTTCCTCCCTAATCAAATATCCCTTCCAAAAACATAAACATAATAATCCATTAGTTTCTTACTTCATTCAAATCTAAAAATTTTATTTATAAAACAAACGAATATATCACATAATAAAATTTAGTATAACCCAACATTACAAGAATTTAAATACATCACTAATATTAAAATAACACAATTAAAAGAACAATTATAGTATATCGATTAAAAAGTCTAGCCAAAAGATATTACAAGAAAGATGCTATAACCATATAAAACAAAGCTAAGATGCATCTATTAATATATATTTTCATACCAAGAGGCATCTATGCCCAACTTGAGCTTGACGGTTATGGTGTGGAGTGTATCTTTCTGAACCATGCTTCTCGATTAACAGCAAGATTCAATTCCACATTATAATAATTGATAGGAAAAATAACTCTATGAAAGAGTTATTTATACACATAACAAAGAAAGTTCGTGTTTTATATTTTTCCTTTCATAATAAAGAAAGGATCTGCTATTACTTTCTGATAGGAGAATCTTTCACGCATTTCAAAACCGTTTATTTTTTTCTTTTTAATTTTAATTTTTGTAATACGAAACTTAATATTCAAAACATCAAAGATCTGAAATCCGAATTCGCAATTATAAATCATTGGTGAGAGAACAAATTTTTATTTAATATTTTATTTAAAGAATCATGTTGACATATTTACATTATTATAAATTTAATTGTATATTTAAATTATAATATAAAATTATAATTTTTTTTATTATTAAAATTATTATAACAATTTTTATTTCTAGTGTTGTTTTTTTATTTTATTCAATATGTTTAAAAATACTAAGTTTTAGAATTAAGAATTCCCTCATTCATAATAATTATAAAATAGTAAGTTATTATTTTCTAAAATTTTATTGAATAAATATAAAATATTAATATATATTGATTTCCAAAATTATCATGTATTGTTTGAGTTATAAGTAGATCTAACATAAATCTATCTTTATTCTGGATCTACGAAGAGCCGAGAGGGATTAAATTTTTTTTCACTCTATGCTAGTTGGCATATCAAGATATTTGATCCCTCTCAGTGCTTAGTAGATCCAAAGTAAAGATGGATCTATGCTGGTTTAATTCCCCCTTTAAATAGACTACATTCATGTGAATATCATGAGTCAATACCATTGGTTCTCAATACCATGGGTCAATACCATATGCCATCTTTATTTTTATTAATATTAATATTAGGGTTAGTAATGTTTCTTGCATGGTATTAACAATAATTTGGCCCATGGTATTTGGCCCATAGGCTTCACCTAAATAAAACCTCTTTTTTGAGTGTTCGTAAATATAAAGTGAATTATGGTGTAAATATACAAAAAAAATATTTTATTTATTTACCATACCTTTCATTTATTTATATTTTTATTACTTTACCATACCTCTTTTATAAATATGGTATTTAGCTTATGGTATTAAAATGGCATTTGACCCATAGACTTCACCTAAATAAAACCTCTTTTTTGAGTCTTCGTAAATATAAAGAGGTTTATGGAGTAAATATAAAAATATGTTTTATCTATTTACCATACCTCTAGTTTATAAACATCTCAAACACACCCGGAAATCGATGGTACAATCTGCTACATCACTGGACCATACGTGTATGAATCAGGAGCATGAAAAAACCAAGTCAAAGGGAAATAATGAGTCCATTTGCTTGATCTCAGGCACTGAACAAGAATGGAAGTTGGAACCAAGATACACTGCCCTCTAGGTCGTTCTTTTGGAATAAATGAGCCGATGTCGAGAGAATAGGACCCGTAATAGGTGAGGCAATGAGGATCCTCAACTATGGCACGAGGGAAAATAGTGATGTGATTGATGGACTGACACCAGGGACAATGGAGAAAATCAGACTGAGGGACAAACAAATGAATTCTTTTGTCAGAGCATAAAGTGCATGGTTGACCTAGTAGCGACTGACTCAACTCTAGAGGGGATGGGGGACAGTATGACTGGAGGAAAAAATGGGAAGCACATGATGAATGATATGCAAAGATTGATGAAATACTGTGACATGCTATAATGGGATGTGAAACAGACTCCACAGATGCAAAGGTGACTCATCGCGGATGCTCTGAACAAGGGTGACTCGATGATACTCCCAAATAGAAGAGGCCCAGTCGGGACTATGAAAGCATGAGTAAATGTTGGTTACTCATGATGAAAATCGACATGTGAGACGAAAAGTGCCAAGGGAAGGTGGTCCCCAAAGTACAAGTGTCGCATATGAATAAATTCGATTTTGAGATGCGACAAAGTGACCCTTCTTGGAAAAATGGCTTCCAGGTGAAGTGTCAAATCATTAAAAAGTGAGAAAGACCCATTATAATACTCTATGAGAGCTTTCTAACGGTGCTAACGGTTCGTCAAACTGAGCTTCGGATTGGTCCAAATGGGTGACAAAAAAATTGTGGGTTTTTTTATAAAAGGATGTTTCCCCTCCAATTCGAATTCATTTGCTAAGTGAGCTGTGGTGAATTTGGAGATGAGGAAAATGCCCTAAATCTTGTGGAGATATTAGCAGACAAACCGACCATTGCGATCAGGGTCTACGACTTTCAAGCAAGTGGCCTTACTTGTTTCAGGATGGCCTTAATGCTTCTTGGAACGATGGTTCCTCGGGAACAATTAAGGGAAGAGGAAAATGGGAATGAACTACTGGAGGAGGTCTAGAATCATCCTCACCCACTAAGTCAAACATGGGATTATTTGGACATAGAGTAGAATATTTGAAGATATGCTATCAAATTTCTACATTATGCGATGTGCATATGGCTCGCCAGACAGGCTAGTAGGACAAACTATCCAAGGAATACGAGGATAGTTGACCATACCTAGGTCCAGTGGGATCTAGGTCGAGACTTATGTTAATCAATTGAGAAGATGATCAGGGGAAGACCATCATGCCCCCAAACATGGGATACTACTTGCAAACATATGTGATGGACTGGACTAATCTGGTATGCAAAGGTGGGAATGATGCCCTTGAGCAAGAGGAATTTGTGGAGCGGCATTGTGTTCCAAGTGCTCGAAAAAGGGATTCAAGCATCTCAGCCCAGCTTGGCACAAGATCCTCCAAAGGATGATAAGGAGATGTAGGTTCCTATGTGCCCCCCAGTATGCTATGGGCGTTATGAATATATTTAGAGTGGTGGATTCCAAATATGGAAGGAAGTATGCACGGCGGTGCATATCATCCCAAGGATTACCAGCGGTAGTCGTGGCTTCCATGATGTCCCTATGAGAATGGAAGATGGGTGGACGGGAGGAAGAATGACTACATGATGCAGCGACTATACTTGGTGCATTAACCTGAGAAAGAAGGTTCACACACGCATCATCTGGAATGGTAAACGACGAGCTAGTAGATGGAGGATCTACGAATGTTGAGACCTAGGATTCTGTCGAAAGATGTTCGATAGAAGCGCACACAGAAACCTCAGAAAGGTTTTCTTGCGAGGAACTCAAGGATTAAGACAAGTAAGGATATGGCCCATGGAGTCCATCATCTCGACATCAGGGGGAGGGATCATGATGGTGGGACCAGATTCCCCCCTATTATCGTTTACTAGTGGTACCAGAATCCACAGGTAGTGGAGTAGGTGATCCACTGAGTGGTCTCGTATTCGCGAAATTCATAGAGACGAGGGAAACAATGGGAATAGTGACCATGATGATCGCACAAGGAACAAGTGTGATTTGTGTGTAATGTTCTGAGTTTCTTGGCTGGACCCGATAAGTTAGCATGAACTTCAGGGATATTTGACTCAGAGAATGTCTCATGAACCAAATGTTTAATATGAGGGGTTTCAAGACAATTATTGGTGGCATGCCCAATAACTTTACACAATGCACATGGTAGTGATGGCTTTGGGGCCTTGGGGGGTGGAGGAGCTTAGGGGGCCTTGTCCTCAGGTTCTTTCCTCTTGGCTTTGCCCCCCTGTCCAGATGCTTTCGTAATAAGAGTAGGTTCTTGTTGAGATTGTGATGGAACTGGAGAAATGACAGGGGTCGTAGGGACCAGTTGAATCGAGGTCAAAGCATGATAAGGTCTTAGCTTACCAGGCGGAGTGCTTGTCAGGGGATCAATGTACCATACTTGGATCCCCAAATTCATGTTAGGGAGGACCAACGAAGCCACAATAGGGACATAAAAGATTCTTGGAGGAGGAAACATGAAAGTTATCTTTCCTGTAGGGTAATTTCCCAGCGAAATAGTTCTTGGATGGTTGAGACCTGGAGGAACAGTTCCTGATGGGAACATGGGAGAGGCACCCAGAAATAGAGGAGGTCTTGGGGTGGTGGATTCGGATGGCTCTATTGAGATGGAAATAACAGGGTGTTGAGGAGTTGTTTGTTGTTCAGATGTACCAGACTACTTGAGAGGAACCCATGATGCTTGTAACATGCAAACACACAAGGAGTTAGGCTCAGAGATGAGAGGGGGAGGACTAGGGAAAGCACCCAACAATGAGGAATCTTTGTAGACTATGAGTGAGACACCAGTGATAAGAGTTGAAGACTCCTTATCTGACGTTGACGAGATAATGGACTCAGAGGAGGTGATGAATGTCTGCTCGTAGTATGTCAATTGATTGATATTGGTGATCTTCCCTTCATGGGGAAAACACATCTTGAGGAAAACCGTAGATGCGACGACTAACATGGAATATGTGTAACTACGACCCAATGGAATGTTGTAATCTAAAGGGGCATGAATAACCTCAATGTCTACATGGACAATCTTGCCCACAAGGGTCACTAGAAAATTTCAATACATGCTGAGAGCCTGGGAGGAATGACCATCCAAAGCACGCAAAGTGATGGTGTATGGGTACAACTCTGGTGAATTAAGTTGTTTCCAAACGACAGTAGACATCACATAGGTGGATGCACCTTCATCAATAATGTATTGGGAGATGATGGCATTACGGAATCACACTGGTATTTGGAAAGCAACAGATGAAGGTAATGGGGAATGTTCTAATGTATCAACTAAGAAGACAATCAAACGATTATCGGAATGATCTACTATGCCCAAAGAAGTTAGTAGAGATTTCTTTTGAGATGGGCATGACTGGCGTACTTCCAGCATTGACATGGCAGCAGGTGATTATACCAAGTTGTCTACTATACTATATCTATGGGAAGCTCGGTTAGAAGTCACGTTACGGCGTAATGGTCCCTTTAGTATCTTAGGAATTTCCTCAACTTTAGGCTGAGGGATTTGTAATAGCCTATTTCGTGTCGTAAGAGGCTCAATAGATTCTTTGGTTTTGGACTTAGTGACGAACAAAGTCAATGGATTGTCATATTGACGCGATTGAGTTTGCAGGTTGGTATCAAAGGGATTAACCTCATTAGAATTCATCATAAGGATCTGGTAGTCACCAGGACTAGAAGGTTGGGGAGGATGGGTTGCTTGACCTGGCTGAGGTTGAGAAGCAACAAATCCTTACTGAGGGAAAGTATTTGTAAGCACTGTCGATCGAGATGGTGCAGGATTTTGAGGTGATTACAACATGGGCGGTTGACCTCTAGAAGCTGCTTGAGCTTCCCACATTTAACGCATCTGGGGTAAGAGAGGACACTCATGTGTATAATGGCCATGTACACCACAACATGCACAAGTCTTGTTCGTACGAATAGCCTTGTTCTTCTTGGGCTAACTGCCCTATTGCTGGCTATTGGTGTTAGGGTGGTTCCCTTGGAGTTCACTAGGTTGATTACCTTGATTACCCTAGTTACCCTTGTTACCTTTCCCCTTATTCTTTTTCTTTGAATTTTGGGGATTGGTCACACTCTGCTACGCAAACACTTGACCCTGAGGGGGAGATGGCTGCTGGGGCTGAGGATGCATGGGAGGCTACTGCGCTAAGGGGCTGGAGCGCTCAACTATGCATAGGGAGGAGAAATGGTTTAGTAGATAGGTTGAGCATTGGCTAGCCCTGAAAACATGTTGCTAGCAGGAGGGGCATAAATGTTGGAGGAACTGGTGCCCCCCTACGGATAACCATAAGTTTGTTGAGTATATGTCAAAGGATGTGAAAGGATTCCAATGATACCATCGGCGGCATGAGATGTCTTGGTGCATTGGAACCTCCAAGATGAGGGGGGTCTGAAATGACAGTATAGACATAACTGAATTGCGCATAAATCAGGTCATATCTCAGAGCGGTTTGGAGAGATTCTTCCTCTGTCTGAGGAAAATGGGATGCGAAATCTTTGCCAATGGGTGATAAAAGTCCCCTGAGAAACCAATCAAGATAGACACAGGCTTTGAAGGGTGGGGCATGACATGTGCTCCTCCTTCTACACCACTCCTAAACATGATCAGAAAGATAAGTGGTGGATGACTGGCGGAATGAGGTTAAGAGCTTCAGACCAGTGTCCTATCAGAGAGGTAATTGAAAATATGAGAGGAACGCTTTAGCAAGTATCATGAAAATAGAATGAGAGGTGACAGGCTGGTCTACATACCATTTTGCAACATCTCCAGTGAGCGTGCATTGGAACAGCTGAAGACAAATGGAGTCATCAGTAATGGAATTAGATGAACACCACATATGGAAGGAGCAGACGTGATTAGTGGGGTCTTCTCCAGAATTACCCTCAAACTTTGGGATGTCGGAGGGAAGCTTAGTTGCCATAGCAGGCCAACCAACATCGTGGTGTATAGGGTCATTTATCAACTGGCTAAAATTTGGGAGACTTAACCCAACCATAAAAGGGAGCATGGGGGATGTTGGAACGGTTCCTGAGACGGTTCTGCTAGATGTGACCACTAAAGTAGAACCAGAGCCAGCACCAGGTTGGGTTCTTGCACCAACTTTGGGTCCAAACATGGTGATGATATGCAGTGAAGGAGGCTCAGAATCAGATGAGGAATCATATGAAACAAAAGAAGACTTAGTATGGCGACTCAGGGGACTATGAACTCGAACCCTATGGGGAGGAGTAATATGACCAAGCGGAAAATGGGGATGAAGGCCTAAGAGTCTCCGCGACAAACACCTTGGTGGCGCAATGATGATAAGACAGAAGTGACACAGAAATGGTGAAGGGAAATCAACAATATGCCTTTGTCTCTGTCTGGGGAGGTAAATTAATTATGTTAAGTCTTGGCTTGGCAGTGTAAACCAAGCGCCCTTCACTTAAGGTTTGCTTGTGTGTTTATTAATTAAGCCCAGATCGTGTTTGAAAAAAGAAAAAATATTGCTGAAAATAAGATGAAATGGAAAACAGAAAATGAACATCAAATGAATTAATTAAATCCCACACAAATTGGGTGCGCAAACACTGTGGTGGTTGGTCATGAAATCAACTGAAAACACACTAAAAATGTCAAGAGATCTAAGTGTTGGTGTGACTAGGATCAAATTACACTAGGCTGTTGGAAATTGGTGCAGCTACAGTAAAAAACTAGAGAGGAAAATCATTGAAAAAAGATAGGGAGATGGATGAAAAACTTAGGGCAACCAATGGGACCTTAAGGAAAATGACCAAACAAGTTTTAAGATGAAACTTTGGATTGAAGCAACCTATATTTGAAAATATGAAACAGAAGGGTACAAATCTGTAAAATATGGTTGAAAGTGCTGCAGAAACTCAAACTTTTTACTCAGCTAAAATCTTCTTATAAAGGTGGAAGCGTACTAGAAGCCCTAAGGGGCTAAATTCCACTTCGACGAGTAAATCATAGTAGATCAAGGCCGAAGCGGGATAGGACAGTGGTCAACCAACCTAGTAGACAACTCTCGGCAAAACCCAGAAATAGATCTGAAAAAATCCAGGAAACCCTAAAAATTGCAAGTACTAACCTAATTTAAAGAGGATCGCACTTTTTGGGTTGAAACGTGCGCTCTAGACCTCTAGATCACACTTCTTGGGGAGAAAAGTGTGATTTCTGCTCCTTGATTCCTGATCAACAAGTCTCGGAAAACTTTGTTGTCTCTGTCGCAGTTGGTTCTTGTGATCTGCACAAAATACCAGAAAACTTATGAAAGTTAGAAATTTGATAGATCTAAGGTTAGAAATCTAGTAAACAACATTAAAAGACTGAAAAAAGAAAAAACCTTAAACTGAAAACTGAAAGTCACCTAGATTTCTAAATCTAGAATAAAAACCCAGTAAAATAATAAAATTTAATATAACCCAATATTACAAAAATATAATTACATCACTAATATTAAAAAAACATTGATTAAAAAGTCTACCCAAAAGATATTACATGAAAAATGCTATAACCATACAAACCAAAGCTAAGATGCATCTAGAAGAAATCAAAATAGGTTAACATATGCCAAGAGGCACCTATGCCAACTTGAGCAATCATATACATGTATCTTTCAACGTGATCGTTATGTTGTGGAGTGTATCTTTCTCAACCATGCTTCACAAGTAACAACAAGATTCAACTTCACATTATAATAATTGATAGGAAACGTAGAAGCAAAAAATTATATATATAATTTTGTGAGCTCGTGTTTTTTATTTTTTATGTTTAACTAATTTTTATTTTTGGAGTAGTTTAACTAGGCAAAGGAATTTCCCGGAACCTCCATCAGTTGGAAAATTTTCTAACTTCGACAATCAGCATTTTTTTCCCTCAAACCTCGATGTTCGTTGCTCCGTGCAGGAATATCTGTCAATTCGATGGGAGTGTGTTGTGACTGTCTAGAATTGACCTGACATCTTTGTAGATGGTAATACATACATATAGCATATATGAAGGATGGTCAGCTTCTTTGCCAAACTTTCTGATGACCATCAAAACAAACCCCGATACCCTCCACCTAGCCATCCGCGGCCAACCGAAACCATGCACGCAATTAAAGCATGGATCGACTACAATTCGAAACTTGAATTTTGAATTTTCAAAATGTTGCGCATAGCTACATGATTTTGAATTTTTAAACTGATGCACATAGCTATTTTTCAAACAGAGATTTTATGGCCTATATTTTTTCAAACATAACGGCCATGTTTCAATGGCTCGACTATATCAATATCCATAAGCTTGCCTTCCCTATTGGAAACTGATGGAGATCCTAAGTTTTAGAAGTGGCTGGGAGCAAGTTGATAACACTGTGGCAGGGTGAATCTCAGGTATGTTTATTTTTCTTTTTCAAATTTAATTCCATTTTGTGCATGAAAATAATTATTTATGTCTTTTTTATGGTTGAAATGTAAACATTGCAGGTTTCTCTTAAGTTCATAGAGCTAACACTCTGGGCTTAATCCTTTTCAAAGTTTCACAAACCTCCACAACATTAATTATTACTATGTTGTAATGGTTGTCAAATAACCATATTTATCCTCTCTACGCACCTTGATCCCACAGAGTTGCAGTCAAGTGAGGGACATCATAATTGAGAAGAATCAGCCCATATGACCGTGGCCTTTTACTGCTATCGAACGTTGAGAGAAGGAAGTCGGCGTTGTTGTTCTCCATAACTTTCATGGTTTTTCTGCTTCAACAGTCAACACAAATTTTCTCCTTCAACAATCGCAGAAAGAGAGGTTCCACATCATTCCATAGCGGGATCTTCCAAAGTTATAAGTCGGCTCCTAATTTTAGTATGACTCACTCCAAGTCTGTCTCGGCCATTATGATTTCTCAAGAATGAACTTTTGTTAGCTGATAGTTTGCTGTAGATTTATATTTTAAGCTATAGAGTACAATGTTGTATTTTCATGTTTGTGAGAGTCTTGACCACAATTTACTTAAAAATTTACTACTTTAAAGTCACAACCATTGGCATGTAGATTTATATTTTAAAATATAAATATTTATTTATTTTTTAAAAATATAAATATTTAGAGATAAGTGAATTCAAAAAGTTATTAAATATTGATTAATTAAACAAATTTGTGTTTTTAAGTTTTTCTAGAAATTAATTTTTGATGATTAAAATGTTTGAAACAAACTATTTTTAACATTGAAAAATTTAATAATTTAAAATTACTAACATTAATATGTTTAAACATAATTTTGAAGTTTTTTCAAAATAAGAAAGGTAAAAATATCTTATTCTATTTGTATTGTGAGTATATAAATTTTAAATGGATATTGCATTTTGCGTAATTTTTATTAATTACACTTTGTGATAGAACAGGATATTGAGTTATGTAAGTTATTGGCAAATATATTACTTTACCTATTTATTTTGTATTTAAATGTTACCAAAAAAACAACTTTATTATCCCAACTAATTATGCATTTGAATGTTATGAATTGATTGTAAAGAGTATACTCAAGATCTTGCAACTGCTCAATTGTTCAATTAAATTTTCTCCCCTTCAACTTCATATCAAAAGTGAAAGAGTAGCAAACATTCAAATTTAAAGACAATCCAATTAATTTAAAAACATGTAATTATGAAAATAAGTTTCCAAGTTTTAAAAAGATATGCATAAGAACTAAAGTCTAGCTTGAATGCTAAATGCTACTATTGAAGAAAAACTATTTAACATAGCTAGTTGTTTATTACTCCAACAATAAGATATAATATATTATCACTCCCATTTAGCCTACTAGTGATGATGTTATTGTGGTGTAAACTTAGAAAATATTTTACTATAAGATATACCTTAAAACAAATTGTTCCAAGCAATACAATGTTATGATGTGGAGAAGTGAAAGGAATTGAATGAAAAACATATATCCCATGTGTTCACCATGTGACTTCCCCTCAATGATCGAAATATCATTATACCACATGGCACCTTGATAGATGTTGGAACAATGTGTCTTAATTGCACATCTCCATCTATAATCTTCAACCTTATCTTTTTGTTACTTTTATGGGATTTTTGGGTTGTTTTTTTGTGTCATTCTAACCTACTACCTTATTATATGATTACATGATTATTATGATTACCACGTTGTTGAAAATCATAATATCACTGTGATATGTAAAGATTGTTAAATGATGTAAGCATGAGAGTATGTTGGAATACTTTCAATATTTAATATTTCTTGCTTTATGCTAAGTCTTGATCCTTAAGCTTTCATTTTCGTTAAATTCCTTTATAAACAATGCTGCTTGAGAAGCTCTTATAAATATTGTAAACTAAATTTTTTCTCTTTTATGGTCTCTCAAAATAATGTGAAGAGATATTAGTTATTGCAAAATGAAATCCAACATTAATCATTTTAAATTAATAGAATTAAATATATCAAAAATTAACCTGGTATAGGGAAATCTACTTCTATATTAAAAATATTTTTTATTAAATTTGAAGTTATAATTTTGATATAAATAATATGACCAAATTAAAATAATGACAAAATTACAAAATTTCAAATTTATAAAATATTTAACTTTATTTATTACCTAATTAAATTAAATTTTCATATTAAATTTATAATCAAAATATGATATTTTTTTTAATAATAATTGAGTTACTATATATTATAACTCCACTATTGAATTCATATAATTTAAGAACATTTAGAATGCATATTGAAAAATGAGAGCTAGTTATTACTACAAGGTTATCACAGTGAGGTTCATGTTGAATAAGTTAAAAAAACATATAATTATAAAATATAAAATTTTAAGATGTTAATTAATTGATTATTATTAATATTGTTGGATATTTTATTATTTTTATATTAATATGTATTCCATTGGGATGTTCTTGAATTAAATATATAGATTTATTTAAAACTGTAACAAATTTATTTTTGTTAAGATTAAATGAAACTCTAAAAATATTATTTCATGGTATATAAATACTTTACATAATGATAAATATTTTTTATTTAAAAAATATTATATATTTATCAAATTTATTGTTAAAAAATTATTTACTATAATGTTCATTTATTCCTTAAATACACTAATTTATATTAACAAATTTATTGTTAAAAAAACTATTTACTATAATGTTCACTTATTCCTTAAATACATGAATTTATATTTACAAATTTATTAAGACTACCACAGACAAATAGGAGATGGAAATATTTTAAGAAATTTTTCATTTTTATAATTATTTTTTTAGGCAAATCAAATTTTTGTATATTATCAGAAATGTACATAAAATACAAACTTGAAGAAATTGAAATGTTTATGTTATGGATAAAATTTTGTACATCAAAACCATGGAAACTGCCTTCCCATGAAAGGGAAACCAAATGGTCTCTCATGTTATTTTTCTATGAGTCTTCCCTACTAGCAATTGTCTTTGATGTTAATAATTTTTTCACATTCTTATACATTAATTCCATCATTCAATAATTACACAGAAGAAAGCAACCATATAGAAAGCAAAATCTTAAAGAGATAACTACACAAAGAACACAAAGTTTTACCCTGGGAAAACCCACACAACCTTTTCCTTAGAGAATTAATGTAACAAGAGATGCGTCAAAGTCAACTAAACTCCAAAAACTAAGTCAACCCTCCACTATTATGTCGAAAGAAGATCTTCCACAAGGTTAAGAAAACATTCTCCAAGCCTTCTTTAGAACTCACATTATGTCTCAAAGATCAACCTCAAAATGTGTACTATATCTCAAAGATATATTACATAAATAAGCTCTGAAAGAGGTCCTGTAACTTTGCCTTAGAATCTACACTCAAATAGAGATATGCCACAGATATGACACACACAAATGGGGCATAAACAATACCTCGATATATGCCTCTAAGTTTAGATGATGCCACAAACAGTGTGTTGCATATCTGCACCATTCCACAAAGGTTTATGTGCCTGAGACATGCATTGTTACGGAGATACATTTTCCTCAAACTTGCGCTCTATCACAAGCTCATACTTGCAATCTATCATAGCCTTAGAACTCGTATTCTTACAACTTCAAAACTCAAATTCTTACAACCTTAGACCTTGCATTCCACAAAAATAATTCATGCCTCAGAACTCACATTCCACAAAGAGATATATCTTCCCAAAATTCTTTTTATTAGCCTCAGATCTTTGCATAAGCCTCAAAGGTATATGTGATCTGAAGTTGTTTATTTTGGAGAGAAAATAGGTTCTATTTATAGTTGTTCATCCATGCGAAGGGCACGACCCTTGGGCAGGCCAACTTGATCCTTAGAGGGGTGTTAGAGGGCTGACTTGGTCTTTTTAGATGCAAAAATACAAATTTAAAATTTTCATTTACCTGCTCTTAAAGAGCATCCAAATAAATCATTTCTTTTTTCTTGTAAACATGAAGAACATGCTTTATAATTTTTTTCTTTTGCAAATACAATTCATATTTGAATATAATAAGGAAAATAGAATATTATGAAGGTTGACCATAGCTACAAAATTCAACATCCCCTAGAGTTTTGAGCCTTAGTGTGAACAATAGCACAACAAAATAGAGGAATTCTAAGGAGAGAGCCACATTCCCATGACAAGGAAACCAAATGATCTCATGGTGAGTTCATGTGCAAGACATTGGCCATATGACATCAAAACCAAAAAGAACATGGTAGAAAGTAGAGAGTTAAGAGGAGAAAAATGACATGTGAGTGAAAGCCTCTAAGAGTAAAAGGCCATGGAAGTTCATCATGCTCGACGTGGAGGGAGATTGAGAGAGAAGAGGAAGATCTAGATAGAGATAAAGTATGGAAGAAGAGAGATAGAATCATAGAAACTGATAGGGGGAAGAGAGAGAGAGAGAGGGAGAGATATAGTGAGAGAAAAAAAATAGAGGGATGGAGATATCGAAAAATATGGAGGTGAGAGAGAGAGAAGGAAGGAGGAACAATGGGAGAGAAGGGAGAAAACTAATGCCATGAAAGCACACATGTTATATTATGTGTGCATGGTCATGCCATGAAAAACCAATCATGAAAGGTTGGGAGAGGAAGGTATATAGGGAATTTAATGTTTTGGATGTTAGAACCAAGGAGGTATGCATAGTATTGAAAACATGTGCACATTATTTAGAATGCATGTTCATTCCTAAGAAAGGATATATGCTTATTTTGCTAGTATTTCTCCCCATGTGTTTGATACTCACATGACTTCAAAACAAAAATTAGTGAACAAGCATAGAAGAGGAGAGACTATGTTAAAAAATTGTATGAGTTTTTGTGTAATTGGAAAGATTATTTCTATTCACTTGTGTTATTAGTAATCAATTTTTTGTCTTATTGTGTAACTAGAAGACAAATTTATGTAATTATAAGGAAACTTGAGTAATTTGAAGACAAATATTGTCTTGTTGAGGAATGAAAAATGAATTTTTGTCTTTTGGCATAACTGGAAGGAAACTTTTATCTTGTTAAGTTGGGAAACATTTTTTGTCCTTTTTCCTAAGATTGGAAGACAATACATCTTCTTGTGTAATTGTAGGATATTTTTTGTAACTGGAAGATAATTTATATCTTTATTTGTGATTGGAATAAATTTGTTGTGTCATTGCCATTACAATCCATTGAACCATGGGGAACCATTATTATTAGAAAATAAATTCATCAAGGAAAAAATAACCCATAGAAAATATCATTGAACCAAGAGGAAATTCCACAGTAGGTATAGCTATTGAGAAATGGCAACAAGAAATTCCAGTTTAATTTTTCCTTGAATTAAACTAAGAATTAAAATCGAATTCTATTATCATAACAACTTTTAAATAGTTAATTAAATTTAATTAACCTAATCAACTTAGGAATTTCGAGTTGGAAGTATTTCTGTAGTCATGTATATGTTCTCCCTAAGTTTTAGGGGTCCAATATGACTTTAAATTGAGTTGGAAATTAGATCACTCAGTTTACTGAGTTAAGTTTAGTTAAATTGGTTCCAAACTGTTTGAGGAAATAATAGATAGTTAACAGTCAGTTGGTTCGCTAGTGCATCCACAAGTGTCACTCTAATTAACTAAAGATTCCCTCATCAAAAACTCATGTATGTCGATTTTGAGAAAGACCTAGTTGAGACTAGAGTGCAGGGACAATGTACTATGAGTTGTATTATTTACTGGAGTGTAAATATCATGCATGCATCAAAGATTGATCCTAAGTTTAGATTGCACAGTTTTGGAAGCATGAATTCCCTTTAAATATGGGTTATTCATCCTAGGAATTAAGCAAGAGATTAGCGGCTTGGAGAGTTGAAAAATTGGCTAAGCATTGGCCAAGAGCTTGCTTGTGAGCTGAGAGAGTTGAGCATACTTGTGTGTAATTGTTCTAGTGAGAACAAGCTTTGTATCTTCACTCATATTTATGACATATGCAATACAGATAGTGGGGTTTTGTAATATTCCTAATTGGAATTTAACAGCTAATACCAAGCAATAGACTAAGAACAATAAATAAACTAGAACTCATACACAATAATTAAAACACCAAAATGTCCAACAACACAATCTGAGCCATTTTATTAATTTTATGATAAAAGAGTACATAAAATGAGTTGAAGTTTTGGAAACTGGGCTTGCTATGCAAGTTATGCAAACCCCATATAGTACAACTATGATCTGGAGGAAATATTGGCCCAAACTGGTACTATGCACTACCGAGAAAATTTTTGCTACTGCTGTTGGAATGGAATTGAATATTTTTCCATAAAGAATGCTCAGATCACCTTGAAATTGCAATCATGGACTCCTCTCCAAAATCCTAGAAATACCTAGAAATGGTTTGGCCCAACTCCAAGCCAAAATTGAGCCCACCAAGTGATGCAGCTTCCTTGGCTAACTACCAATTCAACCTGCTATAAGAATGATTATTTCAGGGCTGAATATTGCCCAACAATTTCTATAAAATTAGTTGCAGACTCCTCTCAATAAAGACACAAAAACCCAGAAAGGGTTTGGGCTAAATCTAATGTGCCCCGGTGATCCCAATAAATGTGTATGGCTCTAACTAGTTGGCAAAAACCCATGTAAAAATAATTCTATTGTAGAAGGCCAATAAATTACTAGAAAAATCTCCTCCAACCCCTACAAATTACTCCTCCAAGCTTCTTTATTTATCCTTAGCCCGAACTCTCCAAATATCCTTGTCAAAATGTCCACGTAGTAGCTGTCCAGAAACCCTTGAAATGATAAATTTGGCCCTCCAAAATGCAACACTCTCAGCCCTGCAAATCATCAAGGAAAAACTTGCCCTCCCTATGGATAAATCTCTACAAAATTGCTGGCCAAAACTCCACCGTTTGCCACCTTCTCTTAGCCTCTTCGAATTTCCTTCTACACCCTAATAGAAGCATGCTCCAACTGAAAGTGGTCTACAATGTAACTCTTAGAGAAGCACTAATATGGACTCCTTACTCCCCTAGGGTGACACTCGAAGTTCACCGAAGGTAGAGGTGGAATTTCTGCTTGGAAATCCCTTGTTCTGAACAACACGGTTTTCTTCGCTAAGCAGCTTAAGAGAACTAATGTTGAAATTGTAAAATGACCAAAGATAATCCACAAAATGAGTCCATCCTCCTTTTATAATTCCTCCTCATGCCTCTAGACTCCTTTTTTAATATTATTTTATTGGTGGGGGTCATTTTCCACTAAGTCACTTTTTCTTCCATTTAATAAAATAATAATTTGTCACTATTCTTTGATAAAATGATACTAGCCACCTTTCTCCAATAATATTTGCCCCCTTTTAATTAATATTACTAAAATTGGGCAAAATTCCTTTGTGACTCCCATGCTCACAAAATTGGGGATATTACAGTCCTCCCTGCCAAAATTTGCTTGTCCCCAAGCAATGCTCGAACAAGATCTCTCTCTCTCTCTCTGCTGACCACACTGTCACTACAAACAATACCGGGGTCCATCACTCTATGAGGGAATGAATTAAGATGTGAACTGCTCCTCCTACACCATGATGCAACCATGCACACCATTGTACACCACTGCACACCTTCGTGCTCCTTCACATATTGTTGTGCACCGCTACATACCCATATACACCCTTGGATATCAAGGTCTAATATTGAGTCCATAGGCATCATCCTGCATCCTGTCAGGGTCACTATCGCTACTACCACTCTGTTGGTAAGCCGTCCATGATGTGAGTTGTATCTCCTCATCATCCCAGATAGACCTAAGTGGCCTAAATCCTCACACGCTAACATGAATAACACTATTTATCCTATCCTTCGTGGCTCATGTGTCCAATATATCAGTGACAGAGAATCATCTCCGTATGATACCCTTTCTGGTGGCCCACTGATGCCACCTCTTCCTACCAACTCCTTCCAGAGTAGGCTAATAATCCTACAAAAACATGTACGCCCAACATGCCATGACAACTCATGAAATCTACCTAGTCTCTTGTCAATCCATGTTGTCACTAGTGTTTTGAAGAACTCTGTAGGGGATATGATACGATGTTTGCACTCAACCACCAAGTTCATCATGCAACTACGACCATCACTAACTGACTCCATGATGTGATGGATAATCCCACCTGGATCCCAACAACAGTCTGGCCCTCTAGCTGCTCTGGTAATCCATAGCCTCTTCTGAATTGTGGTCATGGATGCATCTAACCTCCTAAATAGCTCCACCAGATACCAACTAAATATCTCTCTCCATCTAACCCCGAGAGAGGGATAGAATGCATGAACAACCATACACGAAACCAATCTCCCATCCTGTGAATGTTGCTCCATGTGTAGCTCATGTCACCTCTTCACACTGACCTGGTCAGTACATAAAATAGGTCAGTACATGATGATACCGTCCTTGACCTATGGTTCTCCTTCTCTGGTTCATCTAGAAAATGAGGCATGGTAGGACAACCAAATTGGCCATACGTATGGGTGTTGTACTACTGGGGTGTGCTTGCAAATGCTTGGCTTCTTTGCTGGTTTTGTATCATTTGTTGTATCCTCTCTAGGACTTGCTGGTTTTTCCTCCTCAACAATCGTTTCTCCCTCATAAGTTCCTAAATGATCCCTTGTGTACTTTTCCTTTTCGGTGTCATTAGAGTGCCCATAAATTCACCAATCATTATGAATGCATGGCCAAATCCTCCATGAACTTGCTAGATCCCCCACAACTAGCCAAGATCATGCTCTGATACCATTGTAATATTCTTAATTGGAATTTAACAACTAATACCAGGCAATGGACTAAGAATAATAAAAAAAACTTGAACTCATACACAATAATTAAAACACCAAAATGTCCAGCAACACAATCTGAGCCATTTTATTAGTTTTATGATTAAAGAGTACATAAAATGACCTAAAGTTTTGGAACTTGGGCTTGCTATGCAAGTTATGCAAACCTCATGTAGTACAACTATGATCTGGAGGAAATTCTAGCCCAAACGGGTATTGTGTACTACACAGAAAATTACTGCTATTTTTCTTGGAATGGAACTAAAGATTCTTCCCAGAAGAAAGCATGAATCACCTTGAAATTGTAGCCATGGACTCCCCTCCAAAACCCCAGAAATGGTTTGGCCCAACTCCAAGCCAAAACTGAGCCCACCAAGTGAAGCAGATTCCCCAGCTAACTACTAATTCACCCTACTATAAGAATGAGGTTTTCATGCTTGAATATTGCCCAAAAATTTCTATAAAATTAGCTAGAGACTCCTCTCAATAAACACACAAAAACACTAAAAGGGTTTGGGCTAAATCCAATGTTCCTCGGTGACCCTAATAAATGTGTATCATTCTAACTAGTTGGAAAAATACCTTCTAGAAATAATTATGTTGTAGAAGGCCAATCAATTATTGGAAAAATCTTCTCCAACCCCTACAAATCACTCCTCCAAGCCTCTTTATTTATCCTTAGCCCGAACTCTCCAAATCTCCCTATCAAAATATCTACGCAGTAGTTGTCCAAAAACCCCTAAATGGTAAATTTGGCCCTCCAAAATGTAGCACTCTTAGCCCTGCAAATCACCAAGGAAAAACTCACCCTCCCTATGGATAAATCTCTACAAATTCTCTAGCCAAAACTCCATTATTTTCCACCTTCTCTTAGCCTCTTCAAATTTTCTTCTACACCCTAAGAGAAGCATGCTCCAGTTGGAAATGGTCTACAATGTAGCTCCTAGAGAAGCCCTAAGATGGACTCCTTACTCCCCTAGGGTGACACTCGAAGTTCACTGAAGGTAGAGGTGGAATTTCACTCGGAAATCCCCTACGCTGAACAACACGGTTGTCTTCTCTAAGCAGCTTAAGAGAACTAATGTTGAAATTGTAAAATGACCATAGATAATCCACAAAATGAGTCCATCCTCCTTTTATAATTTATCTTCATGCCTCTAGACTCCTTTCTTAATATTATTTTATTTGTGGGGGTCATTTTCCACTAAGTCACTTTTACCACCATTTAATAAAATAATAATTTTTCGCTATTCTCTGATAAAATGATACTAGCCACCTTTCTCCAATAATATTTGCCCCCTTTTAATTAATATTACTAAAATTGGGCAAAATTCCTTTGTGACTCCCATGCTCACAAAATTGGGGATGTTATGGGTTTTGAGGAGTTCTTTTCACCACATACATCTATTGAGCCCTGAACTTCCATCTTTCCTATACACTTTCCTAGACTCTTTCCATTCACCTGGATCTCCTAAGCTATCAAAATCATTGCATATTAATCATAAAAGAGAATTTAAAGTGGTTTTTTTTACTATGTTTTGTGTCTGCTGTTTGAACTAGATTTTTGCTCATTGAGCTGTGGAATCCTGTCACTTTCTGCAGCTACTTCAATTCTCCGCAACTGTTTTTGTTAAAGTCTACATTTTAGGTGTCATCAGGCAAAGCGAGCCACATGGGCAAGTTGGAAATGACTTGGACATGGACAAAGTCCTATTGGCTCAGTTGGATTCATTAGGGGAAGCCGTGGTTAATGGTGGTCAAGTGGTGGTCAAACAAAATAGTCCTACGATAACATGACTCCGTTTCCAAGCACGTGAAAGATTTTCGTGGCCATTTCTAGATCTCTGGAGGCACGCTGACACCTGTAGGCTTCCCACGATGTGAATCCAACAAGCCTTTTTCAATAGATTGCATAATCTCGGCAACCATGATGCTAAATCCATGGACGTTGTCATTTACGTGTCCTCTGTCAGTGTATTTTACAGGAAAATGGTTATGTAACCTTTTGTTATAAATAATGTGTTTCTATACGCATAGGAGTTAGTCTTTTGAATATAATTTTGTTGTTAAAAAATCCCACTGCGCCGTGACACTAGTTCCATTGTTGTGACTGCGTTTTGAAATATATGAGAAGTCTCTGTTTCTACATGATTGTGTGAGTGTAATTCTTGATTGATAGCTGTTGCCCAAGGTTGTGCAGAGGGCCCCTACACACGTCGAGGTTTTGTTTCTTATTGCTGTAGAGTTTCATGTTGTGTTTCTTTATGTTTATTGCAAATATGCCATAATTATTCACTTATGTCTATTTCATTTACTATGGTACTAACGCTTCGTTCTTGTTCATAATTTTACATGCTTTGTACATTGTTGTTAATGCTTATAGTGTGTATGTTTCAGATTACAATAGGCCCGAGCATCTTCATACATTCCCTTTTGCAAAAACTAGTGACATGGAATCAGTCTTTCTGCTGACTTGCTTTTCTTAGCTTTTAATTCCAGTTCTGTTTTGTTTATTTCAGTCTTGTTCATTGGCTTTATTAGTTAGTTTAGAAATCAACTTACTCATCTCATTGATGATTTCCTCTGAAAGCCATAGCTGGACTAACTGGCAAGGGGTCAAACTATGAATTGATGTGATTTGATTTTAGTTTTACTTTTCTGCAATTAGATATCATATTGCTCAAGTTGTTTATGATTAACTCCGAAAGCCATAACTGGACTAACTGGCGAGGGGTCAGACTATGAATTGATGTGATTTGATTTTAGTTTTACTTTTCTGCAATTAGATATCAGATTGCTCAAGTTGTTGATGATTACCTCTGAAAGCCATAGCTGGACTAACTAGTGAGGGGTCAAACTATGAATTGATGTAATTTGATTTTAGTTTTACTTTACTTGAAATTTTTGGATTTCTTTGAGTGAAGTAGCTTAATTCATTTCTTTTGTATTTAGACAGCAGCAGGGATAATGGTTTCATGATCAATAGTTCACTGTTTGTTTGATTAGAATAGTGGAACATTTTCATTTTCTTTTAGGAATTAATTTCATCATTAGTATGTTCTAAGACCCTCTGAAGTTTGAAGTTTTGGAAATCATTATAAAGGACATAATTTCCTTGAAAATCTATCTCCATACTTGTCTTTTAGAGTAATATTAAAACTCGGGGATAGAATTTCCATTTCACATTAGGAGATAAACGAAGATAAAAACCCCCAAAACAAAATAAAAAAATAAAAAACGACAAAAAGTAAGAAGTAGGTTATCTTGCACATATAGTCCGCCACACTTCAACAATTTACGACTCCCAGATTGACAATTAATATAGCAATTTAGGACACTCTAAATTGACCAAACAACATCTTGTGTTATGTGCCATTAATTTATGTTCTTCTTGTTCATATTGTTTTCATCAATCTATTATCTTCCATTGGTTAAAAGTAGAAGTAGATTCTTGTCCAGTGCTTTAGTACATTGCTTGAGCTTGTGAATCTACAAGATTTTCTACAATAGAAATATGCAAACTTTTAGGAAAGGAGAATCCAACTTATAACACAATAGATGAACCTTTAATGAATATTCCATTAGATTTTTTTTTTAAAATTATCAAATGATGATGAAATTGATTGGAGTTGATTATTGTGTAGATGAAATTAGAAATATGATTGGCAAAAAAATACATAATAGATAGATCAAGAGTTCTAGAATACATGTCTATCACCCCTACCTAGATTGGACATTGTGCGATGAAGAACTCTGAAATGCCTTCGTGTTGATGAAATTGGTTTATAGTTACTTGAACAAGATACCTGAATGAAATATTTGTTACAATCCTATAAAATTATCAAATAATACTTTGAATGTGTGACATCCCTTGGAAAATTCCCATGTTGTAAATAATGTATCTATTTTTGTTAAATTCAAATTGGCTGAGATATTGGGACACAAATTCCAAAACTTGAGGAGGAGGATTTCCTTGGAAATTGGAGGAAGTTGGTTATTAATGCCAATCATGGGAGTATGGGAATTCGATCTATCTGTGATTAAGACAGCATCAGTAGCTTCTACTCTACTAGGAGGGGGTTTACCTGTCTCATTAGCAGCTTTGGACAATACAACATTTGGAAGAGGAGAAGAAGGTACAGCATCTAACTCCTTAAGCAGCAATTTTTGTTGATGTTTGAGTTTACTAAGCTCAAACATAGTGATATTTTCCTTTTTTTCTTCATGTCTTCAATAATGTTGTAGTCCATAGAATCTATAACTACTAATGTTTTATATGTTGGAGGTGGATTTGAAGCTGATGGCTGATTTTGAGAAGGTATCATTGTGGATTTCTTTGTGGGAGTTTTCTCTTTTGTAGGAGTACCTGTATTCCTTTTCTTCTGAGTTATTTGAACAGGTTCAGGAGTACCCTTACTCTTGGTAGTTACAGGGAAAGCTTCCTGTTCATTTTCTGTATCAGAATTAGGCAAAATAAAGTCCCACATTCCATGACATTCTATAGTTACCTCTTCCTCAGGTTCTTCAGATGATAAGACTGTTTCTTCTTCTTCTTCCTCTTCAGGATCTGAGTCTACATTGGATATAGTGTTTGGTGGCTTTGATTCAGGTTTCTTAAAGTTTCTAAATGGTCTTTTTGTTGAAGTCTCAGCTACTTGCTTCTTGATTTCTACCATTTCGTTTGGCAGTCTTGAGAACTTTTTGGAGACCCTCCATATCGTATGGATCTTTAGCCATTTTTTTCTTTGAATCATCTTTGAAAGAGACTTTTTTGGATTTTCTGTCTTCAAGAGCAGCCTTCTTTTCTAAAGCAATAATGCATTTCTCCACAGCAAGTGCCTCTTTCATATTTTCTGCTAGAGTTGGTTTTGCAGCTCTATCTACAAAGATAGCTATATTTGAAGGTAAAGCTATTATATACCATTCGCTTCTGATTTGCTCACTAGGTTTAGAGGCAGTTGGAATCTTATTCAAGAGTTTATTAAACCATGAATTGAACTCTTTTATGGGTTCTTTAGACTCTATCCTAAGATTCAAAAGATCATTTATTAACGTCGCTAGAGATCTGTCATCACCGTATTTAGTCAAGAACTGTTCTTGAAAAATGTTCCAACTAGTAATGGATCCTGATGGCAAGGAAAAATACCAAGACCCAGCTGATCCTTGTAAGGTATAAGGGAAAAGTCTAACAACGACATCTTCTTCTGTAACTCCTTTTAAGTTAACTGCCAACATGAAGTTGTTAATATGCTCATCGACTTGTATGCCTGCATCTGGATTACATTTCGGTAACCATTTTTCAAGATGTGTAGGCAATGGGTGTAATGGTGTAGGCATCATGACTGCACCAGGATTATTCTATGGATTCTGTGCCATTGTCGAACTACTACTAGATGATAGTGCCGATGAAATTCTAGATGATTGGGAAGGAGCAGATATTGAAGTTTGAGGAGGTTGAGAAGCAGATGTTGAAGTTCCAGTTCCCTGTTGAACAACAATCTATAATGGAGGAGAGGATGGTTGACTTCGCACTAGAGAAGATTAAATGGAGGATGATGATGAGATAGTTTCACTATGATATCCTTCAGTTGTTTTCCGTGCCCTTTTCATTTTTGGTAAAGGTAACTCAGTAGGTTCAATACCAAGCTTTTCGCTCTGATGTCTCCTGAGGGGGTGAGAAGAAATGAATTGCGAAGTCACACTGCCTTGAGATACCTCAGATTTCTGTGGTGATATTGAGAAGCCTTGAAGTTTATGGATGATAGACTAAACTTCAGGAGACTCTGGAGTTAATCATTCTTGGATATTTTGGAATTGAGTAGCGGTTGTTGTCTCCTCCTCTTCTCGTTTGAAGACTGGAGTTCCAACATGCAAAGGAGAAGTGAAAGGTGAGGTGGAGGGACATTTACTCTCAGAATGGGTTGTAGGTTTGGCTTTTCTCACCATTCATAGCTCATGCCCTCCTTCTAGTGCCAAAAATGTTGATTCCTCGAAAATCGTTGCATCAACATCAGGGAAAACCACCCGGTCCGGACCTTAGAGGCAACTCTTTTTTCGTTTGGTGTGGTAGCTCCGACTGGATATAATGGGACCAATTTCCCAATGATTTGTAAATAGGATGGATAAGTGGTTGATTTCCTATTATCTAATGATAATGATGGATAATTTATTCTAAAATGCAAAATTATAAACAACTAATCTATCCCGGGAAATTTCCACTTTAGTGTAACATTTGATGATCTTTATCTACAAATAGGCATATAGATGAATCCATTGATAAATAAAGGCATTCATTCATATGATAATTACTTTTTTCAAGTAGTTGAACAAAGTAATCATTAAAACATTATTACACTATTCTTCATATATCATTGACATAAATACAATTGAAAGAAGAACATTCCTTAAACATTCAATAGTGACGAGTACAAAGAATGCTGTTAAAACACATATATATATCAGATGATAGCAAGATTGAATAAACGTTGATTCATATAAAAGAATGAAGCAAAGACATAGATAATAGTAGCATATGTAATTTGAATTCTTTCTAATATCAATCACATTCAGATTCTGTCTTCCAACTTAGAAATACTCTCACAAAAAGCAATAGTGCATATCTCATTAAAGTATTCTTCATTAAAATTTAGAATATAGGCCCAGTCTTCATAAAAATATATATATATATCAGAAGCACAATAGTGTGACTCCCGATCCAAGTTTTGATACAAAAATTGAGGACCCTTTTTAAAGACATGAAATGGTCTATAAATACTATCTAAGCTAACTAATTATGAAATAAAAATGCTAAGAGGTGGTATAACCAAATCATGAAAATCTCCTTGAAATAGGCATGCTTGTAGTCAGTAGAATGATTCACTGTTTCAGTCGATCATCCTTTGGTTTGAGATGGCATATATCAAGCATTGGTTACAATTCTGGAGGGTGACTTAGACGTGAATGCAGTTGGGCTGAATACGTAGCATCATGAATTTCAGAAATCATGTAACCGATTGCATCGGTTAAACATTTCAGCGCTGCCTTTTACTATGTGGTTTAACCAAGAAAAACCAAAAGTTATCCCAAGTTAAACTTTGGATGCCCACGATTAATCTATCCTTCTTCTCTAATTCTTGTTTGCATGTATATTCTAATGCTTTAGCTGATGGAAATTTACCTGGAGTGCATTCTGAAATCAAATTAGACAGATAAAGAGTATCATTAATTACTAGTTGCTGATCTACATCTTGAAGTTGCCCTTTCTGCTTTCATCAATTGGGATTGCCATTCTAGGAAAAGAATTTCCTTGTGTGATTCTAGAATTGTAGGCAGATTTGCAGCTTATCGTTCATTAGTTTCTTGCTAAGCAAGAAAGTTTGTTAATGTCTCATCGGTCTGTTCCAAATTCTACCTTGCGTCAATTGATTTGTCGATAATTGATAAAGAAATTTCACAGAGGGGCTCAGCAACAGAAATATTATGACATGGTAATTTTAATTGTTTAATCAATGCCTTATTGATCTGGAGAGCTTCAGATCTGAACTTTGCTGCTTGAGGAAAATGTTGGGTCCCTATAATACTAGTAATTACCCCATTACTATTGTAGTTATACCCCTTATTTATATTGTTGTGCCCCTATTACCCCTATATTGTTATTTATGTGCCCCATAGAATCCCTCTATTGTTATTTTTGTGGCTTTATATTATTATTGTTAGGTCGGCTGGATTATATTGTGACTCCTTAGACTCCTATATATAGAAAGGAGGTTTTGTCATTTGTATCATCCAAGAATTGTTCATTTATGTAATGTAAAGGAGGTTTCCCCATCGAAGAGGCTGAATTCTAAGGCGTGGATCTATCTTTTCTATCTTTTTGTGAGCTGGTTTCATAACATTTGGTATCAGAGCTTTGGATTCTAGGGTTTCGCTGCTCCAAACAGGTCATCGTGGAATTTTCGCTATAACTTTTTTTCGGTGACGTTTCAGAAGCCGAAAAAAAACCCATTTGAGAAGAAATCGGGATGAACCTTGGGTCCGAATTTCAGAGCTTTTCGCGTGATATTGTCGGATATATGATCTGAGGAAGTTGGTCTTTTTGCAGACTCCTGAATTACACTCAAAACAGGTGACCTGGGGAAAATCGTCATAACTTTCTTTCTGATCATCAGATTGAAATTTTGTAAGAAGGTACAAAAAGAGGATGGACTTTAGTTTTCTTTTATATATTTTTTAGAGTCAAAGGTTGAAACAGTGACACATGGCACTTCATACAATTTCGCTCTACTGAACTAGTCTATAATCAGGTCACTGAGGGAGATTGTGCATAACTCTTTCTTGGAGAAACCAATTTGGATCAGACTAGTGGCATTGGAAAGAGGACATAGAAGGCTACTGCAGGTCACAATTTCAGAACTGGATGATTTAAAATTACAGAGATACATCAGATTCAATATCAGGCTTCTGCAAAGTAAAAAAAAGGTGTGTAGTTTTCTTTTAATTTTTGCATAAGCTTGGTTTGAAGGAATTCAAAGGGCATAGTAAAGTATTATTATCGGTAACTGATGCCACGAGGAAAGAAAATGCAAACACCTAGTAAGGAACCTGAAACCTCTAGCATGACTCATGAAGAAGAGGAAGAAATGCTACATGATATATCAAAATTACAAGAACAAGTGCAACAAATGTCACGCTCACAAAAGCTAACAGAAGCTAAGATAAGTGGCGTGGAATCTAAGATAAATGGCGTGGAATCTAAGATAAACGGTGTGGAATCTAAGATAAAGGACGTGGAAGCTAAGATGGAGGATTCGATGGAAGAATTGAAGAAGTTGCTACAAGAAAGGGTCACTAATGGTGAAAAGGTAGTAAAGGAAACTCATGATGAGAACAAAAGAAATGTTAATCATGATTCCATAGACTCTAATGTTGGATCGAAGACTCACCATGTTCCAAAAATCGATATGAGGAAGTTTGATGGCAAGGATCCCGCCACATGGATATTACAGATGGAGCAATTCTTCGATCTCAATAATGTGCAAAACACACAAAAGGTACGTATGGCAACTTTATATTTGGAACCAAATCAGTTTGTATGGTATCAATGGCTTTGTTCTCGTAAACAATTTATCACTTGGGCAATTTTTACGGAAGAATTGATAGCACATTATGAGGATACAAAAAGCAACACTTTTTTTAGCCAATTGATAAGTCTCAAACAAAAGGGTTCAATAATGGAGCACATTGAGGAGTTCCAAAAATTGAACATAAGGGTAAAAGATATTCCAGAGGAGCATAGGATTGATGTGTTCATAGGGTCTTTAAAGGATAATATCCAACATGATGTGCGCCTTTGGGAACCTGATTCATTAGAGAAGGCATTCAGGTTAGCAAGAAAAATGGAAAGCAAAATTATGGCAACTAGGAAGCATACCATTCACAACTATAAAGACGGAAGTGTTGTTGCCCATAGTCTTCCACAACCTACAAGGTTGACACCACAACAATTGGAAGAAAAAAGAGCAAAAGGGCTTTGTTACAATTGTGATAGCAAATACACAAAGGGTCATAAGTGTGCTGAGAAGAAATTATTCTACATAGATTGTGAAGAGGAAGAAGAAAAGGAGCAAGAAAGGTCAAAAGAAGAGGATATATTCCAGGAACAAAGCCTAGATGAAGAACAAATAAATCCGACCATATCTTGTAATGCATTGGCGGGAATTACCACTCCTCAAACCATCAAGATAGAAGGACAAATCAAGAAGAAAAAGGTAATAGTGTTGATTGATTCAGGAAGCACCCACAATTTTATTCATTGTAGGGTAGCAAAAGAATTGAATTGCTTCCTATATCCAGCACCAGAGTGTCAAGTGATGATTGCAAATGGAGGAACAATAAATTGTCTGGAAAGTGCCATAATATCAAGCTATCCATGGGAGAATATGTATTGACTAGCCCAATGCTTTCCATTCCAATGGGAGGTGCTGATGTTGTACTAGGAGTCCAATGGCTACAATCCTTGGGTACAATAGCTTTTAATTTTCAAGAACTTTTCATGAAATTTTCTGTGGAAGGAAAGGAAGTTGAATTAAGGGGTATTGCAGGGAAACCAGGAAAGATAATCAGCTCTAATGGCATGACAAAGCTTCTAAAAAAGGAGCAAAGAGGTGTAATTGCACAATTATGTTCGCTAGATGTTTCCACATTGGAATCATCTATTTCTCCAGATCTCCAAAAAGTCCTGGACAATCATTCCAAGGTATTTGAGACTCCCAAAGGTCTCCCACCTATGCGTGATCATGATCATGCTATTCATCTGATTCCAGGAAGTGTTCCTCCAAACATCAGGCCGTACAGATATCCATATGTCCAAAAAAGTGAAATTGAACGTATGGTTGCAGAAATGCTAGAGGCTGGTATAATTCAACCGAGTCAAAGTTCTTTCTCAGCTCCAGTAGTATTGGTGCACAAGAAGGATGGATCATGGCGCATGTGTCCAGATTATAGGGAGCTCAACAAGCTCACTATTAAAGATAAGTTCCCCATTCCTGTCATTGATGAATTACTGGATGAATTGCATGGATCAATTTACTTCACCAAGTTGGATCTTCGTTCGGGATATCATCAAATCAGAATGAAGATTGAAGACATTCCGAAAACGACATTTAGAACTCATGAGGGTCATTATGAATTTTTGGTCATGCCTTTTGGCCTTACCAATGCACCTTCAACATTTCAAGGTTTGATGAATTCAATTTTCAAACCATTCCTTAGAAAATTTGTGTTAGTATTTTTTGATGATATACTAATCTACAGCAAGTCTTGGAAGGATCATGTTGAACATGTTGACAAGGTGCTACAACTATTGGAGGAGAAACAATTATATGCAAAAAGATCCAAATGTTTCTTTGGAGTCCAGGAGGTGGAATATTTGGGTCATATTGTATCTCATGAAGGAGTTAAGGTAGACCCTAGCAAAATTAAAGCCATTAAGGAATGGAAAATCCCCACATCCATAAAGCATCTGCGAGGATTTCTTGGGTTGACAGGGTATTATCGCAAGTTTGTTAAGAATTATGGGAGAATAGCAGCACCTCTAACAACATTATTGAAGAAAGATTCATTTTCATGGACTCCGGAAGCAACAAAGGCCTTTAAACATCTTAAAGAGGCAATGTGCCAAGCACCGGTCTTAGCTACACCGGACTTCACAAAAACCTTTATTGTGGAATGTGATGCTTCAGGAAATGGAATTGGTGCTGTTCTAATGCAAGATGAAAGACCCATTGCTTTTGAAAGTCGTCCAATCAAGGGAAAGTTTTTAAGCAAAGCTATTTATGAGAAGGAAATGTTGGCAATACTCCATGCACTTAAGAAATGGCGACCCTACCTAATGGGAAGACACTTCAAGGTAAAAACGGATCATGATAGCCTTAAATACTTTTTAGAACAAAGATTATCCTCTGAAGAGCAACAAAAGTGGGTCACAAAGATGTTGGGTTATGACTTTGAAATCATCTACAAAAAAGGGAAGCAAAATGTGGTGGCAGATGCACTCTCAAGAAAGGATGAGGATATGGAAGCATTGTTGTGTGCCATTTCTATTATCCAACCAGATTGGATAAACGAAGCAAAGGAGGAATGGAAGAATGACGAAGAAGTGTGGGCACTTATTCAAAGCTACAACAAGATTCCAGTACTTCTGATACATTTAGCTGGAAAAATGATTCGTTATGGTACAAAGATCGCTTATACCTCTGTAAGAATTCCCAGCTAAAACAAAAGATTCTTATGGAATTGCACACTTCTCCCTTAGGAGGGCACTCAGGATTTTTAAAAACTTACCACAGGGTTAAGAAGGAATTTTTTTGGGATGGCCTTAAATCAGATATTCAAAAGTTTGTGGCGGAATGTTTGGTTTGCCAACAAAATAAAGTTGAAACAATTAAGACACCGGGTCTATTACAACCTTTATCCATTCCAAGCCAACGTTGGGAGGAGGTTTCAATGGATTTTATCACAGGTTTACCCAAGTCTGAGGGAAAGAGTGTCATCATGGTGGTAGTTGACAGACTTACCAAGTATGCACACTTTTGTGCATTATCACATCCATTTAAAGCCAGTACAGTTTCTACTGCATTTATGGAAACAGTTCAAAAGCTACATGGAAACCCAAAGATTATTGTAAGTGACAGAGATCCCATTTTCACTGGAAATTTTTGGACAGAATTATTTTCTTGTCTTGGTACTCAGTTAGCTCATAGCTCATCTTATCATCCTCAATCTGATGGGCAAACTGAGATAGTAAAAAATGTTTGGAAGGATATCTTCGTTTCTTTGTATCTGATAAACAGACACAATGGGTCAAATGGTTGCCTCTGGCTGAATGGTGGTATAACACTTCCTTCCATACAGCAACAAAAATGACCCCATTTATGGCACTTTATGGGTACCAACCACCATCAATCACATCATATTTAAGAGAAAATTCTAAGGTTCAGGCAGTGGAACATCACATCGAACATCAACAACAAGTCCTCCAACTCTTAAAGGATAACCTCGTGTTGGCACAAAATAGAATGAAACAACAGGCAGATCAACATCGCAGTGAAAGAAGTTTTGATGTAGGTGATTGGGTATTCCTACGGCTACAACCATATAAGCAAATGTCCCTAAAGCAAGCTAAGAAGGATAATAAATTATCACCAAAGTATTATGGTCCGTACAAGGTGTTGGAAAAGATTGGTACTATGGCATACAAATTGGAGCTTCCTGCAGCTTCTCGATTGCACCCAGTTTTCCATGTTTCATGTTTAAAGAAGGTTATAGGCGACAAGCTCCCAGTTCAAACAATATTTCCAGAACTTGATGAGGAAGGAAAAATTATATTGGAACCGGAAGCAGTCACAGAAACAAGAACTCGACAGCTACGAAATCGATCAATTTCAGAGTATCTTATCAAGTGGAAGAACTTATCCGCTGAAGATTCCACATGGGAGGATGAGAATTTTATGCAGAAGTATCCAGAACTACTCAAGCGTTGAGGACAACACTTTTTTGAAGGAGAGGGGCATGTTGGGTCCCTATAATACTAGTAATTACCCCATTACTATTGTAGTTATACCCCTTATTTATATTGTTGTGCCCCTATTACCCCCATATTGTTATTTATGTGCCCCATAGAATCCCTCTATTGTTATTTTTGTGGCTTTATATTATTATTGTTAGGTCGGCTGGATTATATTGTGACTCCTTAGACTCCTATATATAGAAAGGAGGTTTTGTCATTTGTATCATCCAAGAATTGTTCATTTATGTAATGTAAAGGAGGTTGCCCCCTCGAAGAGGCTGAATTCTAAGGCGTGGATCTCTCTTTTCTATCTTTTTGTGAGCTGGTTTCATAACAGAAAACTTTTGAACTTTTCTATTTGTTGTGATAGTTGAGCAATTTTCTCATCTTTTGTTTTGCTCAATTTCTCGTTCATTGACTTTAGCTTGGCCAATGCTAAGGATAATTCTTTTTGTTTCTTCACTGCACTTTGGTCTATCCTCTGCTTCTCCTTGAGCAATTGCTCATTTAGTTGGTTATTTGATTGCTGTTGCGCTGCTAACTACTGTTCTAATTGCTCTATTCTCTGCTGCCTTTCGGATACCTGTGCTTCCAGTGAAACAATTGTCTGATCTTTTTCTTTGAGTAAATTGCTAACTTCTGATGCTTTATCCATAGTAGCTGCCGAGTATGCCCCAGCATATTGAGAGAGTTTTGTAAGGTCTTCAGAAGGATTAATTTCTTCTCTCCATACCACATTAGCCATCTCTGTTTGTGTAGGTAAAAGAGAAGATTGATCAAACTTTCTCTTTTTCCTTTGTCTTTTTACTATAGCCTTATGCTTAGGGTTGTAGGAGACATCTAAAGGTGGTATTTCTTCTACTTGTAGGATGATTTCATCAGATGGATTTTCTGGAATTATCTCCATATCTTTCTGAGTGATGGATGGGCCACTTGTTCCTTCAGTTGGAACTGTATTAGTTGTTGTTTTGTGACCAGTTGTCACTTCAGGCATGTTGAATCCCTGTAAGGTTTCAATATTGCTTATAATTGAATTGAACTATTTCCATTCTTTAAGAAGCTTGGGATCAATATGAGTATCTGTATCCATGAGTTGGTTATCTTTTCCATATTCCTGTTCCTGTTGCTGTTCCTGTTCGGAGATCTTTTCCACATCAGAAGTCTTATCAGTAACTATTTGTTCAGTCTGACCAGATGACTGGACTGTAGGAGCTGTGACTAAGAGGTCTAAAGGCAGAGTTTGCAACCTCTGTTCTCTAAGCCTATTAAACACTTCTAATCCTTCATCTTGATATTTGATTCTAGCTAATGATTTAACTTGAAATAAAGATTCGGCTGAGGAAAATAGATCATCGAAGTCATCCTTTTCATGATCAAACTTTGCAAGTTTGGCTTGTTCAAGAACATTATAGGCAACTTTTCTTGGATCATATTGCCTGTTGGGAATTGTAGCAAGATTCAGCATTTGCAATTTTTCTGCCTCCTTTTCTGCATGTTTGTAATCATGAAGAGTGAAAACACCACATCTTAAAGGGAATGTAGGCCATGCCTGTTTCTTGGAATTTCTAAGGGTTTTGGATGTCCCATCTACTGTTATTTGATAGGCCAATTCCCGAGCTAACAGTTTATCGGGCACATACAGGGGAAGGACATGGGGTTTTGTAAGGCTACCAAAAAGCCTTATATAAGTGAATTTTTCTTCCCCAAACCAACTTCCGACTGCTGTCAAATCTGTTTCCACTTCCGGGGATATCCTGGGAGCAGGCTTATTAAAAATGGAGTAATAAATAGGTACAATAAAACCGTTGCAGATTTTATACAGATGGTTTTTGTAATTAGACTTCCATAACTGATCATAATAGATATGGATTGGTTTAGGGTCCACGGGGGTCCATCTCCACTCGAGCAATGGAAATTCAGAATTGAAACAAACAATATCCATAATGAATTCACTGTAATAGAATGGGGGAATGGTCCTAATAGTTTGATATGCATTTGCCCTATATTCTAGGATGGTTGTGGCTAGTTTATTAGATAAAATATTGGCCCAATCCATCACATAGCCATTGATTGCCACCTCCATCAGAGGGACCATTTCTATAGTAAACTTAGTAGAGTCATGTATTCCCCACATTCTACACATTAGAGCTCTGGCATAACAGTAAGGAGAAGCCAATGAGTCTATAGAGTACTTACCCGATGATTCGTGCTTGTGCTTCTCGGGAAAATGTCTCCACTGCTTAATTGGGGCTGACTCCGACTCGTTTTCTTTTGCAAACGCTTCAAGGAAGGCTTTTTTGTATCAATTTTTAGGCTCCGGTAAGTGATACATTTTCCTTATATCATCCGGTTGAAATGAGCCGAATATCCTCCCGTCAGTTGTGCAAAAGGTTCTGTTTGTAACTGGAATTTTTTCTACCACCCATCTCACGACGTCAGTATATGGGAAAACTTTAGCTCGCGCGACTATTCTGTGAAGAAAGGAGCATGCCAACTCTTTAAGAGTTCCTTTAGACTTATCAGTTGAATCAGTCATGGCCTCTTCTGATAGTTCTTCAGGCTCTTCAATTTCAATTAGATTATAGATAGCTTCCCAGCTAGTGTTTCCTAGTCCGAGACATGTCGTGTCTAATATTAATCCCTTTTTACTTGGTCTGGGATCTTTGGTTGGCTGAGTTGCTACTACAAGAGTTGCTGCTACAGATTTCTTTGATTTCCTTCCCATTTTGCTTGAGATTTCTAGTTTCAGCAGAATTCTGCACAAATGATTGAAAAACCGTGATACAGAGAAATGTTGCAACAGACCAATATGATAAATAAAAAAGAGTTACGTCGATCAGCAGGTGATATAGTTAAAGGTTGTCACGGATGAAATCTAAAGAAAAGATCTACCCTTAACTGCTTCATTGAATAGCTGTTAACCTATCAATCATGGTAAAGAAGTTTTAAATGCCCATCATGTCGCTTATATGTCGAATGATTAATTGAAGCATGCCTTAGATTTCTTTTTGATGGATGATCAGTGATAGATCATAAATCGGCGATCGGGAACATCAAGG